>BSBN01000662.1:10000000-11200000 GCA_027924645.1 Cunninghamia lanceolata
GAAAAGGGACCTTGTTATGTCTAAGGATGAGCTTCCATTATCAAGCACTAGAGCATATGATGGAATCAGTGATTTATCAAGACTAGATAAACATAAATCAGTGTCACTTCAATCTAAGGTGGTCCCTATGGGTAAGCAGTTTTTATATGAAAGCCAAAATTCAGATGATCCTTTGATTGATACATTTCAATTTTTTACCACTGATCAGTGTGATTCATCAGACACAAAGCTAGAATATGACCTCAAGCCAATAAAACAACACATTGGGGAAGTCCAAGAAGGCATTGCTTATGAATGTTTCAAGTTTGATTTAAGTGTGGCAGGTGAAGATGTGCCAATGCAAATCATTCAGTGGATTGAGTGTTTCCACTTCCCAATTCTGCCTGATAGGTTTGATGGTGACTAAGAAAATAATTATTCAACTTATTACAGATGGCTTGATATGATGGATCCATATGTTACTCTAAGAATTTGTGAAGAAATTTTCAAATCAGTGTTTGGCTATCAAAATCAGAGAGGCACAAGACAAGTTGGAAATAGCAGGTCCAAAAGCTTTGTGGGCATTCATGTTAGCAACTAGAGACATGATGGTCCTACTTCCAATTTTGGCCTAATGCAAATATTGGAAAATAAAATCTTTGACAAAGGCAGGTCTTACTTTCCCTTTTGAGATGGCTTTGGGCCATCATGCTGTTAAGGTTTGTGCTTGATTGTGTTATGTGGTCTACTTCTTCAAAGATCTTCTGTGTTCTCGCTTTGTTCTAATAGAACAAATGTCCCCAACTAGAACCACTGGTAGGACTCTACAAATTTCTCCCTGGATCCTTAATTTTGCCCTATTTTATGCCTCATCTGAAAGTCCTTTGCTGGGGTTTTAGTGTCCAAAGTATTGAAAAATCTTGTCATTGAGTCTAAAACCCTAAACCCTAGAGGTTTATACAAGCGCCAAATTACCTTTTGTTATATTCTGCAGTTGACCACTTGTCAACCATTGCTAGTCACCAAGTTATTACCTCATGTCTAGGGCATCACTCCTTTACCGGCCCCATCCTTTTTGCGTCACCACTTATTGCCAGTGCACATAATTTCATCCGTCATATGCCTAAGTTTTTGTCCAAGCTCCTAAGTGAAATTTTGGCCCCCTTTTGGACCTAGTAAAGCAATGTTGTGTTTAAAACATGTGGCCAAGTCCCTTTTGAATATTTGCTCGAGGAACTATTTGATAGGTGCCATGTTCTAATTGGCTTCCACTATTCCACGAAGATTAAAATATTAAAGATAATGACAACGGCGGAATGGCAGAAAGGTGACAACTGGCGGGCTCTTTTGTCAGGCCTACTGAAAGGATAGAGGGGTGGGCTTGCAACGTGCTCACATGGCAGGTTCTTGTGCATTCTATCATTCCGCTAATCCTCAGTGGTGGGCCCGTGAAACGCTTGCGGAACCGTGGGAGAGTGCCATGTGTCTTCTTTCAAACGATGCGGGGGGATGTGCGTCAACTGCCATGTTATGTGGTTGGTTTTCTTTGGTACGCAGGGTATCTTTAAAAAAGGGTTTATTTTGCGCCACGCGGCACAATCTGGGCAATTTCCACCGTTCCACGGATCTTCATCTGCAGCCTAATCTCACAATTGTGGAAGCGCGGAAAACTGCCATATGGGCATTATTGACTTTTCTTCTCAGCGGTAAAGAAAAGGTGGCAGTCCGGGTGGCTTGTTCTTATTGGTCCGTACTTACTCTTCTACGGATGACAAGAATCTTCATCCCATTGAACCTCTCTCTACTGTTGATTCAAGTAAACTATTTTGCAATCAACGGCCTATATTCAAAAGAAGGCAACAGAGTGGTGGCGCATAACAAACAATGAACCGATGCAGTGATGGTTTGATTCAAGCGTGTGCTGAGCTTTCCTTGCCGCCATTGTACAAGGGGATTAGCTTGAATGGAGATTGGCAGGATACAGGATCGGCTCTTCAGGATCTATATGCAGGCCTGATGGGATTTTCGGCTTGACGTGATGACAGAACTAGTGGAGATGGGCTATCTTAAAATGCATAAATTGTTGTGACCAAAGGACCTGATTTGATGCCCTCACTATGGAAATCGACATATCCAGGTTGTGGGAAATCAACATATTGACAGATGGCTGCCTCCTTTTTTCCACTTCTGGCAGCATTGGTATAAAATTAAAGGATTTCCATCTAAGACCAACATGTCATGGTACTGAATGAACTGAATTAATAGATAAATCAGCGAAATGTGACTATCTAAAATATGGGAGCCTCTGCAATTTTACTATAAATAGGTGCCCCTGCTGTTACTATTCACATCATTTCTTTTGTGCAAACAATATGGATATTCCTCTTTTTAGTATGCTTTTTCTGCCACCCTGTTCTTTAGGATTTTCTTCTCTATTCTCATGGTTGATGCTATATTCTTACAAAATTAAGGAGTTAGAGATGTTTTCCTAAGGAATGGGTGGTTCAGGTAAAATTCAAGAAGCAAAGTGGCAAGCATTGAACTCTTGTCATGCCCTGGTTTCCCTTTGTTTTTATCTTGGTTGGGGGTTGGGTTCCCTGTTTGTTGGCTTTTGTGACTCCCCATTCTTGTGAGTTTCCAGATTGGGATTGGGTGAAGGGAGGCATTATTATTCCCTCTTCCCCTCCCTCAACACAATGGGTTCTAATAGAGAAACAACTCTAGTTGTAGGAGTGTTGCCCACCAAGATGTAACAAGTGGAGACAGAGGAAAGAAATTAAGTTGACAAGAACAGTTAGTTCTTTTTCAAGCTTAAGCATACGACTGCTGCTGCTTCCTTTCTAGCTAGAATTATGGTACTGCCATAGTCAACTATATGTGGCTCCCTCAGACTTCTGGGTAGTTGAGGTGGTTGGAAACCTCCTCTCATAAGTTGAGGGATCACATCCCTGTGCCTGGAGCTGGGCATAATGAGGGGGGCTCTGGTCTTTGGGGGTCCCTTATTCTGTTGTTCCTTGCAGGTATTCTTACATCTTCGTGCATGGTTAGAGAGGCAAAGCAGAGGATTCTTGTTTTATGAGCAAGCATCTGGATGTGAAGGGTAGCTAAGCCGAAAGAGCATCTAGCAAACCGCCACCTATCAACATCATGGCCTGCCTCCATGCCAAGAGTTAGAAAGCATTCAAGACCAAGACAGTTATTCCTGTCAGCTACAAAAGATGATTTGCTACAGTAGCGTGCCTAGTGGGTTAAGGACGGTTATTTTAGCACCTTCCTGATTGGTGTGAGTTTGTCAAATGAAAATATGACATCTGTCTTAAAGGCTTGAAGCTTGTGTGCTCCCTTATTTCTATAAAAGGGAATTCAGGGCCAGTTACAATTCGTTGGTTCTAGTACATACTTTCTAAACAAGGTCTGAAGTATGGGGATCAATCAAAAATCTTGGAGAATTTTTGTATCACAGTACACATAGTTGTAGACTAGGTTTTTCTATTTTTGGTGTTATTTGAGAATAGACTTTGATGTACTTGCAGCTATTTGTATGATAGTACCAGTTCATAAGTTTAAAAATATTTGTCAAAGTTCAAACTATATTGTCTCCTACAGTTGTGTTCTTTATTACATTTATGAATACAAATTGATTAAGGATCATTTTTGTTCATCTTCACAGTCTTTCCTGTGTAAGAATATCCTTCTTAATAGCTTTTACTCAAAGAGTAAATTTAATGCTCTAAAGATGATATTGAATGTAGTAAATGTATGCAGGGATTCTTAAGTAGAATTAGTTTTGAACTATTCAAGGTGTGATAGTGTAATACATTATTGCAATATTTACATGAGTTGGGAATATATTATTATATTTAAGTTTCATTTATATCTATTTTGACTCTGTAACCCAGGATCTAGGCACCAATCTCTTAGAATTATTGTCTTGATACAACTCCTTGATCATTCATATTAAAAATCAAAGTAAAGTTCCATTTCTGTATTAAGTTTGTACTGTTTTTTCCAATGTTCTCCTGCAAGAGAGTTGTGTGTTAAAGCCTGAGAATCTAGCCCATTATTTCAACATATCAATAATTCTTTTGGCATGATTTAAAGAGAACATATATGTTTAAGGAAACAGTATTTAAGATAAGTAGTATCAGATTTGAAATAAGTACTAGTTTATTCCAAAGGGTACACCCGCCCAAATCTTGCAGAGCCTAAAGTGTAGAAGAAAAAGGGGATTCATTCCACTTTCGTATTCGTTGGCCAATCCCTCAAGGCAAATCCATCACTAGAATAGGCTATTCTATAGATTGCCCTTTTGAGATCAGGTTGGGAATTTAAAACAACCAACACATGGTCTTGGTTTAGTTGTCTGAAGAGTTAGGTAGACTCTGTGGCCTTCTAACCTGCATGCACCCATGGACACTTAAGACATTTTGGCACTGAAACCTTAATTAAATGTTTAAGGAATTATCCCACATCGACCCTGCCAAAGAACTTTTTGCAGTTATGTGTTGGTGGTTGTAGTGGGTTGTGTAGAAAGGTAGAGAGGCTCCACCATTGTGTGATGTGTAAAAGAGTTGTGCAAAGAGTTAAGAACTCTCCACCACTCCTTGTACCATGCCCTTTGGTTTGTGGCTAAGGTGTGTTAGTTGTAACTGCTTGCAATCCAAGTGGTTTGTAATGACTGCTAGCAACTTGTCTATGAAGAGTAACACATGACTTGTGGCATGATTTGGAATGTGTCACAAGTGATAAAGTAGTAGGTTACTAGGTACTATGCAATAAACACCCTTTTGTAATGCCCCCGCCTAAGAATAAATTAAACCTTTGAAAGTCTAAATGAAGCATCAAATATGCTGGGACCCGCCATCCTATGGAATAAACTTTTGGCTGATTTTGTTAATGTTCAGCCGGCAATGAATATCTTTAATTCTAGTGAAGGGGCAGCAATTTCTAAGAACCCACGAATGGGCCAACATGGTGTGATTTCCTTAAGGAAATAATAAACTAAAATTATAATTAAAGTTTAGTTTTAGCAAAAGTCAAGGGGTAGTATGAGGAGTTGTCTATTAGAGAAAGAAGATATATAAGAGGAATCCAAAAAGGAGGAGGTTTATTGTGACGACATTTTATATCTTATTATTACTCCTTGTGGAGCGTGAACCTTGGTTCAACAACCTGAGGATGAAACCCCTCAAGATTAAAAATTAAAGGACAAAAACCCCTTAATTTCCATTGCTGAGTTAGTGGATGAAAAACCCCTAATTCAGGCAGACCCAAAGACATTTCAAGGCAATTTACTAAAGATAGATCATTGCAGATTTGGGAAAGATTATCAACAGATATAGAGGATAAGTTTCATCTTATCTGAAATTCATGTTAAATATTATTTCTCAATTAAAATAAACTGTTATAACTACAAGGTCTAGGTTGATTTCATACTTGTAATGAATTGTGCAACTATTATTGTGAACTAGAGTTTATTATATTTAAAGAAAATAAGGACAATTTGAAAATGGACATTAGAAATGGTATCAAAGTTGGATCTTGGCAGCCTGTGAGTCTTCCTTCGTATGCAATTCAGTGACAAAACAAGCAGATATTATCTAAGAGAACTAAGAAAAACTCAAAAGTCTAAGGACAAAGTGACCAAAACCCCTCTGGATTATGAGACAACAAAAGTAAATATGGTTAGAGAGAATGACAAACTATGATTTTGAAAATAAAATGGATAGAAAATTTGACCTTATGATAGATATGATGAGGCAAATGTTATATAAGATGAATAATGCAAAAAATTCCAATAGTCAAAATAGTGGGGAAACTTCTAACAATAACAATAATGAGCATAAAAGTCCCACACAAAGAACCAAGGATGGGTCTGCAGATAGATCCCTTCGTCCTACCTTCATTCAAAGGGGAGAAGAAGCTTTTGTTGGAGAAACACAAAATTCAATGCAAGACAATATCACCACTTGTTATGAAGAATATAGAAATCTCCCTGAAGAAATTCAAGAGGCAATGTCTATCACAAATTACATGTATATGAAGAGAAGCAGAAATGGGTCAAGAATGGAACCTAGGCCCCAACCAAGACAAAATGAACATCAACAAGCTTTGGGGAAGTTGACATTATCTACATTTGATGGATCTAATAAGTGTACTAATTGTGTGCATGGGTGCAGAAATTAGACACATACCTATCATTGAAACCAATGACCAAGGATGATGCCATAAAATTTGCAACCTTACACTTGGAAGGATCAGCTCACGAATGGTGGTACCATGGGTTGGTTACCCAAGGTCACGAACTAATAGACACATATGATGAATTCTTCAAAAGGTTGATTGAGAGGTTTGATAGAAAGGACCTTGAAATCCACTTTAGAGAGTTGGCACAATTAAAACAAGAAGGAACAGTGGAGACATATGTAGAAGAATTTAAAAAATTATTAGTGATGGTGCCTGATGTTTCGGAAAAAAGATTGATTGTCCTTTTTATTGAAGGGCTAACTGAACCTCTTAGGGGTTTCATTAAGGCATTTGATCCATTAACCCTTCAAGATGTTATCAGAAGAGCTTTGAATTTAGAAACTTTCATAGTTGAGAATAAGTTCTTTCAGAAAACCCCTCCTATAGAACCGAATACAAAACATTTTCAAGAAGATTTCTCTCAAGAAAGGGTATTACCACCTAAGAACAATTTTGACGAAGTAACCAAAAGTGAGCTCCGCTGAAACAAATTAAGTTTTTCTTGCAGAAAACCATGGGAACTGGGACATCGTTGTTTGGGAAAAGATCAATTACATTACATAGAAGTAAATTCTGATGAGGATTCAAAGAAAGGAGCATCAGAAGCAAAAATTGAAGGATGTAAACCTAAATCAAAAACAAAAGAAGAAGGTGAACATCCTGAGGGCGCACTGGCAACATTGTCGAGTGCTCCTAAATATCATCCTTTCAAAGTACAAGGAATTTTGCGGGGGCACAAAGTTATAGTTCTAATTGATAGTGGAGCAACACACAACTTCATAGATGAAGAGTTGGTTGCTAGAAAAAATTATAAATAGAAAATTTCGACGAATTCAAGGTCATAATGGCTGACAGTTTTAACATTCCATGGACCAAGAGAATCCATCAATTGAAGATGACCCTTGGTAGACACAAGATGCGAGATGCCTTCTATGTGGTAAGCATGGGAGAAATAGATGTGGTTTTAGGAGTACAATGGCTACACTCCTTGGGAGAATTTACTCAAAATTATCAAACTATAGAGCTAAGGTTCAAAACAAAAGGAAAAGTAGTATTACAAGACATTAATTAACACTAATGATGCTATTAGAGTTGTATCAGCAAAAAGAATGGAAAGGTGTTCTAAGAACAGACAAGTAGCGTGGGCCGCACAATGTTTTACAACAACTACAAGTAAAAAGTTCTTATATAAACCATTTCCGATTGAGAGCCATCTTGAACACTTTCTCCATGATCATATCAATGCTACATGGGAGTGAGGAAATCCTTCAACATCCTAATCTACAATTGCTTGAGGACAAGCAATCTTGGGAAGTGCGGACTGTAATGCCCCCACCTAAGAATAAATTAAAACTTTGAAAGTCTAAATGAAGCGTCAAATATATTGGGACCCGCCATCCTATGGAATAAACTTTTAGCTGATTTTGTTAATGTTCAACCAGTGATGAATATCTTTAATTCTAGTGAAGGGGCAGCAGTTTCTAAGAACCCACAAATGGGCCAACATGGTGCGATTTCCTTAAGGAAATAATAAACTAAAATTATAATTAAAGTTTAGTTTTAGCAAAAGTCAAGGGGTAGTGTGGGGAGTTATGTCTATTAGAGAAAGAAGATATATAAGAGGAATCCAAAAAGGAGGATTATTGTGAAGACATTTTATATCTTATTATTACTCCTTGTGGAGCATAAACCTTGGTTCAACACCCTAAGGACGAAACCCCTCAAGGTTAGAAATTAAAGGACGAAAACCCCTTAATTTCCATTGCTGAGTTAGTGGACGAAAACCCCTGATTCAGGCAGACCCAAAGACATTTCAAGGCAATTTACTAAAGATAGATCATTGCAGATTTCGGAAAGATTATCAGCAGATATAGAGGATAAGTTTCATCTTATCTAAAAAATACATTCTAAATATTATTTCTCAATTAAAATAAACTGTCTTAACTACAATTTCTAGGTTGATTTCATACTTACAATTAATTGTGCAACTATTATTGTGAGCTAGGGTTTATTATATTTAAAGAAAATAATGACAATTTGAAAAGGGACATTACACCTTTTATGTCATACAATCCATATTGGTGTAAATTACCCCTAGAGGTAGAAGTAGTTTACAATGTGCCTGTAATCATGATGTAATTATGTCAAAACTCGGTACTCAGTCAAGAAAGGATGTGCTTAGTTAATGATATTATTTTATTGTGTGATGTACACTGGATGAGTCCGTGGCATTTGAAAACTAGATGACTCTTATGTACCGTGTTGTCATGTCCCCTCCAAATCGATCACTTTCATTCCAATTAAAGATTGGAATGATAGAGTAAAGAACAAAAAAAGACAATGTTAGGAAGAACCGAGCAAGGAAAAATGCTTAGAATGATCAGCTCATAACCGATCGTGCTTCAAACACAAAGTGATTTCAAGGTGACATGGCCGACTCCATCATGATATATATTTATGACAATATATTAACTAAGCACTGATTGGAAAAAGAGAAATCATTCCCATTTGATGGGGAAGTAATACTTAGTGGAATTAGCAATAAGCAATGGACAAACGTCTATATTCAAGGTGCGAATCATAGCAAGTTTGTGAGAATTTCTGAATCAGCACCGATACAAAACAAGCCAACTAACCGACTCCTTCTATCGTTGGCGCTACCTTTTGAAAGAGATTTCATATCGCTAAGTCAGTGATCATTTAGGATAAGACAAGTCAAGTGGAGCGCTGATTACCGTAAGGGATCGATTAAGAAATGGTAATTAGTTTATGATTATGAGTAGCTGTGAATGATAGAAGGTGACGACCTTTGGCAAACTACACCCGATCTCCCTCTTTATAAGGAGCGGAGGAGAAGGAATTAAAGCATCGATCAAGTTGTATCTTCTTGTCATCATCAAACACGAGTAAGAACAACCAACAATTCTATAACAGCAATATCCCATATACAATCAAAGCATATATCTATTATTCTCTTTACTTGAAGGAAGTCAGTTAATAGTTACGCCACAGCAAATCCATAAGAGCCATTGGAATCAAACATTTGTTGATAATTGTCATAGCAGATATATATACAGATATTCTCAATATTTCTGCAGGCCGAACCATATCTATCCAGCCACAGCATCATATCAACCATAACAAGGTATGTAACTTATATTCAATATCTCTTTGCTGTATTATATTGTTTAATGTCTGATTCAATGATATAATGAACATAGATAAGTGAATCTCTCATAATGAAATGTTAGATATTATATGAAATAAGACATAACAGTTGTGAAACATATTGAGCAATGAAATTAATACATTAACTTCATAGGAGAGGGTGAGTATGAGATGTCCATTTAGCCAACCATGGGTAATTAGTGGCCCTTGTCTCAACTAGTACAAAAGGTACTGTTGATGATTGTTTTTCAACAAGTCAACAATTAGAGTAAAATACAAAGTATCTGACTCCCTCTTGAGCAAAGCCTCTCGAATGCTGAACTAGGTGATCAAATGAGATGACTCCAAGGTTCCTTCTGATGGTTTCGGTAAGAGACAGCTCAGCGACTAAGTATGATTTTGCTGTTTAACACAAAGGGCCTTACGCAATGATTATGGAAGGGGATAGTAGAGAGTCTAAGTACTGCAATTGATAGCGTATGATTTAGCAATTGAGGTTTTTGATCCTAATTCTAACTGAATGATAAAAAAGGACAAAAGGTATAAGGTTTAGAAACACTAATCTAATCCTAAATGCAAGGACGTTTACTACTTGAAGTGAAATCAAACCAGATCCTGTTTCGCCAAGATAAAACTACACAAGATAGGTGCAATCTTCAAAGGTGTACAAGATGTTTAAATCAGTTATGCTCATGAAAGATTCAACAAGCATAAAGATCAAATTGATGTTCAATTGTTCAGACTAACCATACACTGCAATCCACAAGCCGTAGACTACAAATGGTATGAACTTATAGATTTCACCACAAAGCAATAACGAAACCTTTCATTAACTAACATAAACTCAAAGAAAAAACTTATAACTTAATGTTCGCTTGAAAATTGAAACCATGCAACACTCAGAAACACAAATAGAATCACCGAAGCAATGAATCTTTTATTATCTCAGAGAGCTCTTGCAACAATTTCAGAATTTTCAACCGTTACAAATGAGAGCAATGGGAGCCCTTTTATAGACCTAAGAGGAATGAAGGGTCAAGATCGGTCGGTCAAGCCAATGGACCAGATCAAGCCACATCACAAGTAGTTGTAACAAACTCTCCTTTATTAAATGAAGGAGGCTCACTTTATTAAATGAAAGAAGCTATGAAGGAGGGAACAAAGGTACGCTTTCCAAGAAGATAAGGAAGCCACATCATGTGCCCTCTATGTAGTAGTACTATGAGATACAATGAATCTAGACACAATTTGAACAATATCCTCCATTGGTACACTTGTCACCGCATTAATGGATCCTTCTGCCAGTGCCACATCTGACTCATAAACGCCAAGTGTCTTCTCCCAATCATTTATCCAAGACTTATTTTCTCCAAGACGAAATGCAAGTGTGAATATACTATCCAGCTGACCCTCATCAAGTCCATCATACTGAAAGTAGAATGCCTTAACTTGTTGCTTCATGTTTTCAATAGTAACATTTCCATAAGGATTACATATTGTTGTCAAAGCAGTGTATATATGATTCTCTGTTCTTAGAAGAACACTTCTTATTCTGGACATATCTACTTCAATTTTATCAACCAGCTGCCCCTTATTGTGAAAGGAGAAATACCAAGTGATGAAGTCATGTGGAGTATCTCTATCAATCACCTTATCATGAATTAGGTCCTCTAATGGAGCTTCCATTAAACTCTTGAGCTGTGGCATGTATTGCTCCTTGATAGGTTTGAACTCAGCACAATTTCTTAACAAAGCTTGAACTCGATCCTTAAGATTAATGACTCTATCATACACTTGCACAATTTCTTCAAGGTGAGTATATGTCTTCTCTTCTGTCTTTTCTATCCATCCTTTCATCACTTGAGATGAAGTTCTCATGTTTTCAACTTGGGATACTGTTTCTTGTGGAAGAATAGACGGAGGAATTGGAGTAACTTCCTTCTGTTGGATAGGCTGCATGACTTGCTGAATGTAGTGCTTCAATGTATTAAAATCTTGCTCAACCTTTAACCTCGCTTCTCTTTCTTGCTTCAACATGCTTCTTACACTATTCACTGACTCTTGTAGTTCCTCCTCTACCTATTCCCTTGTGATTGGACCCATGCCAATAGTAGTCATATTGTAATCCTCAGGTGCCATATCTTCTAACTCCTTGTCAATTCTAGGAACAGCTATATGTACCTCTCTATTTCCAGCAGAATCTTGAGTGATTTTGGAAAAGACTGTTGCTTTCTTCTTTTGATTACCCTTCTGTGCATTTACAAGCAATTCCTCAACTGGAGCAGGCTGATAAGTTTCTACAATTGTACTTTCCGCAATCCTTTGCCTCAACCAAGGTGGAAAAGCGGAAAGATCTTGCTGTCTTTGAACTTGACTGTGTTGTACACGAGCTACTTCCTCATCAGATTCTGCTTGACCTACTTCATCTTGATCAAGATCATCATTTTCCTCCATTATGACAGTGGGACTTGACTGAATCTCCTCGGATGGAATCAAGGCAACTTCTTCTATAACTTCTATCTCTTGTATTGGATTCTGAACAACTGAAGCACCTTCTTGTGGATTAGATGAAGTAAATGGATTATTCTTCTTTTGAGGTCTCCGGCTTGATTTTCCTTGATCTTGACTAAGTCTTTTCCTTTTTCTAGCTGGATTATCACTTTGATCATTTCCACTGTGTTGTGGTTTGCTATGTGTACTATGCTGTCCTGGTTCTCCTTCATCCATCTTATTGTAAGTAAGAACTCGGCCTTCATCATTCATCTCTTGCAATAGTTGATTTATACATACTTGTGTCATGGCCAAGACTGGCTTTATCAGTTCTTCTTCGGACACATCCTTTTTTGACCAATCAACTGTATAAGGCAAATCCTTTATCTTATCAAATTCATCTATCAACATAGTATCATCTTCAGTGAACTGGTCTGGTATCCTGAATACTTTGGAAGCTCTAACTAAATCCCAGGTGAGTCTCGAACTTTGAAGTGTTCGGAGATCATCTTCATCTTGGGCACTGGCCCAGTGGTCTTCCAATTGCTTGACATGCTTAAATTCTCTGTTATATTTCTAGCAAACTTGAAAAGGATCAAAGTTAAGCCTCTTGGTGCCGTGAGTTTGCAAATGATATGCCTGAAGCTCTATCTCAGAATATTCAGCTGCTGACAATGATGGACACTCCAGATTTTGTCCAAGAAGAAGTGGAAACTGGATCCCTCCTTTCTTCTTCAACTTCTGCAACCGGATGAGTTCTAGGAGTTGCCTTGTAACCTCTAACATTACCATCCTGTTGGTTGGATATCTTGGTAATCTGTATGGATATGATGTAAACCCTTGGATCCTTAGGTAAGTGTACCTTTCATGCTGAGTATACCAGTGTCCATATGCTGAAATGAACTCTCTCGCTGCATTAGACAACCTTTTATGAAATTCTCCTCTTAGTTTTTTCATTATGAACATAGCAAACGCATCATTGAACCTTGTATAATGATTGATACTCTTGAGGTGTAACTGAGGATAACACTGATGCGATAAATACTTATTAGGCCCAATGCCGACTTCTCCTCTTTTGGTCAAACCTGAATAGACTTCATTTCTTGCGAGAAGGTATACCACATAGGAACTCATATAACAAGTCTTGGTCTTAGCAAAATTGATGAACTGCTCATGTATACTCTGACTGATAAGTCCAGCCCAATCAATCATCTTCCCTTTGAGAACTGACTTGATGAAAGAGTACATCCAAGGCTGAAAGGTAGCAGATTGCGGCATTCCTGTCATTCTATTTAGAAACATAATCAAGTATCCAATTTCAGGATGAAAATCTGACTTGTGAAATTGCGGAGGATTATTCATATTGAACTTCATAGCTGGATTGGCCATCCATTCTCTCCTTATTTCCTGCAACTTTGTCTTTGAATCAACATCATATTCCTGCTGACCTTGTTGTATCGAGATACTGATCATCCTCTCCCTAGTTGGAATGTTGAAAGTCTCTTCAACTGCCTCCTTTTGCAAATAAGCTAATATTGTTCCATCTTTGGCTGTAATTTGTCTTGTATCTACATCATACTTCTTGACGCATTCAATGATCATCTCTAAACATGGCAAAGCTGGCGGAAAACAAGCAGCTTCAATGGCTCCACTCCTCATGATGGCTCGAGCAAGACTACCTCCATTGGGTTCCTCAAGGACTGACTTGATATCTTCCAAGTTGCTGTTGCCCATATTCGTGTCTCCTACATTTGTCCACCTTGAAACGAGCTTTGATTCGGGAATTTTCCCCTTAGCATCCATCCGGATCTTCGCTTGTCGCTCCTTGGAAGTCATTGCCATGATCCTGCAAACTTGACGCGAATAAGTAATTTCAAACATAATCTAGACTTCACTTCAGTTACTTTAGTGCATTAAATTATGATTTTTTCCTTCATAATTATGAGATATTACTATCTAGATTCAAGGAATCTATCAAAATCCACTTATCCTCTTTAAGTTTTACCAATACTTGAACAATTTTAATGCATCTAAGGAAGTAAAAAGAAGAAAATCAGATCAAAAAATATTCAGATCAGACTTACTTGATAAGCTGCCTTAAATTGATACCTTGAAATCTAATCCAACACTTGCTTGGATTGACAAATTCAAATTTGTACTTTTATAAAACCTTCTTGTTGCTGCTCCTTGAAGACAAATCTGCTCTTGCAAAGTAATTCTGCTCCTTAAAAATGATAAAAATGAAAAGGAGAGGAGGTATATATATATAGAATTTGCCTTAAAACTTTACCTCATACCTAGGCCGACCCTCTTTAATATAGTGAAAAACATTTAATTTTGATTGATCTTCATTTAATAATGCAATTTCCACATTTTTCAAGGCAAAAACAATTAAATGTTTATAAACTTTTCCTTTGATTGGCGCATTGGATGGGGTTTCACGATCTTCTAGGTTGAGTGCTTCTAGATAGGTATTTGGAAATCTTCTTGTTGGACTAACGATGAGGCATGATGAATTCCTTTCGCAACTCAATGTTCTCAACTTCCCCTTGGATGGAGTATTCAAATTCTTCTAGATCTAGCACACTAGTCAAGGTCTTGAAGATCTTATAGAAGGGCGCATTGGTTGAAGGATTTCAACTCTTCCTAAAATTTTCCTTTTAAAACTCCACTATGTTTTCTCCTCTACTAGTCACATTAGATGAAGGATTAAGATCCTCTTGCCTTTTAGAATTTCACTTTAAGACTTGATTCTTGATTCTTCGCATTAGATCACACCTTCAAAATCCTCATCCTCCAGGCGCTTTGGATCAAGTTTTTGACTTCTTCTAGCATTTCGCATTAGATGAGCATGTTGAAGTCTTCTTGAGGTGATCGAAAATACCTTGGTCTCCCTTCATAACCCTCTAGGCTTTAGGCGCGTTGGATGAGGGTTTGGAAATCCTCTTCTTTTGAGCGCATTGGATGAGGAATGGAGAATCCTCTCAAAACTTCTTTCAAATTGCTTTGGTTTGAACTTGTTTTCATTTACAAGGGAGTGGCGCATCACTTCAAGGTGACAAGATCCTCCTCAAGTTAGTGTTTTTGAAATATTCTACCTTCTTCCCTCTTAGCGCATTGGATGGGCAACTTGAATTCTTCTCAAAACCTCTTTCAAATGGATCAGCTCCTAGGTTAAGCGCTTTGGATAGGTAATTTGAGATCTCCAAAAACAAACTTCATTCTTCCTTATATGTGGCGCATTGGATAGGCAGTTTGAGATCTCCAAAAACAAACCTCATTCTTCCTTATGTGTTGCGCATTGGATACCACCTTGAAGTGGCGCATTGGATCACTATGTTGGAAGCTTCAAAACTTAGGTGCATTGGATGAACTTTACCTTTAGCGAATCATGCATGATGTTGGCGCTTGGGATAGAACTTTGAAATCTTCTAACTCGCCTTGAAGACTTGACCTTGGATGTCTAGGACACTTTCACTTTCCTCCTTGTATGGCGCATTGGATGAGGTATGGAGAATCCTCTGGAATTTCGCCTTAGATAAGGATCCTCTGAACTTTATACTGAAACCTCTTTGGCGCACTAGATCATCACCTTAGAATCTCTTGAAAATTGACTTAAACCTTGTGATGTATCCCCTTTGAAGCGCCTGGAATCTTCCTTCATGAAGTCGCATTAGATGAGGCATTGGAAATCTTTTGGAATTCACCTTTAATGTGTAATCAACCTCAACTAGATCCTTCTTCCTTAGGTCGCTTTGGATGAGGTATGGTTGATCAACTGAAATCCTCATGCTTATCTTGTAATTGAAAAGCGCCCTTTCATCGCGATTTTGCGCCACTTAGATGCCCCGTCGCACTAGATGAGCTTTTTGAATCCTCTGGAAGAGTCAGGCGTTTTTCAGGGTCGCGAGGGTAAAGGTATATTGAAAAATATATTTAAGTATAAGAAATTGAATTTCTTATACTTTAAATATTTTTCAATATACCTTTCAGGATGTTTGAGATAGGTCTCGAATCCACCAGATTTAACATGCAAAATCTAGAATTTGGAGGATTCACCAGATTTCAGACTTAGCCATTTTTTCAGGATTTTCAGGATTTTAGGCTCCAGACTTAGTCTTTTCAGGGTCTCAAACATACTTCAGGAAGGGTCTCATTATTCATTACTAGATGGGAGTTGATCAAGATTCTTCATTACTGCAAGTTCATCTGCCTCCAGATCATGAACCAAAGATCATAGAAGAGGAAATCACTACCGGATCGGCAAAGGAAGATACCCAGGATATCATTAAAATCTCATTGAAGGCACAGAGCTCTAAAAAAGGGGGGGGTCCCTATTCCTAATGGGGTGATGTGTGATTTGGTCACAAAAGGTACCCCTCGAGGCAAGTGGATAGTGGCCTTTGTCACAGCTAGTACAAAAGGTACCCCTTGTGCAAAGGATTATCATATAGTGGCCTTTGTCACAGTTGGTACAAAAGGTACCCTTTGTGCAAAGGATTATGATATAGAGGCCTTGGTTACAGCAGGTGCAAAAGGCATCCCTCGTACCAAGGATTATCATAGTGGCCTTGACTCAACAGGGTACAAAAGGTACTCCTCAAGTCAAAGGATAAAAATAGTGGACCCATAATGGTAATTGGCAAAGACATCATATCACCCCTCTCATATGAAATTAGTGATTAATGCATGGATAATGATAGAGACTGTGAATTATGAATTGATAGTGATCATGACATTTAATGATAGAGAATATGAAATATATATTGATAGTGAACTTAAGATTATTGAGGGAACATGTGAAATATATAATGATAATGATTATAAGATTAGTAATAGAAATGTGTAGTGATCATAAGATTATTGTTAAAAGATGTGAAATGTATATTTGTTGTTAATCATAAGATTATAAGAGCAATGTTACCATATGATTTGAATACTTCTTACATCTATTGCAAATAGTTGAAAATCAAAGAGGGTTTAGTGTACTAATGTTCTCTTTTTGCGAGTTGAAATCATGTGCAAAATTGTGACATTGGGACTTGCGAGAAGGGGACATTACACGTGTAGAATTGAGATGCATGTGTCTATGGAATTCATGCTTTCTAGACTCTAAGTTGACTGATGTGTGTGTTGTGTTGATTCTAGCGAAACTTCTGCAAGGATTGTTTACTGAAAACTAGCGAGAAAAATTAGACAAACCATCATAGAATATGATATTTGATTTACTGAGTGCTAAACATAGGAATTGAATACCTAAGGCCTCAACTGGACAAAATCTCACCTAGGATGTTTAGTAATAGAAAAAGCAGACGTGTTAAGCATGAATCAAGATTGACCTAAAATTATTTTAGGGAGAACTAATATACGAAACTAGAGATTGAAGGAAATTGTCAAGAAGTACATCTTTTCTACCCCAGGGATTGAAATAGGACAGTTGAGAAGTACCGACCTTCTTACCACAAAGTAGCCATAGTTCAGTATTGTTCTAAACTTCTATGTAATAAGTCACTGGCCAGTGTTGTGTGTTTTACTTGTGAGAATACAGGTTCTTGAATGCTATGCGTTTGTTTTGATATGACTACACTTGTGGCATGTTCCTGAGGACTTTTCTCCTCAATGACCTACTTGGCTGAACCTCTCCGTGAAAAAAGGGCCCAGAATTTTATATGGTCTGTGTGCGGGATGGCACAATAGCCTTTGGCTGGGTGGTAAAGCGCTTCAATAATGCCCTCTTTCCCCACTCCTTGTAACAGCAAAGATCTTTATTGCAGAAGGCAGTGACCAGTAAATTGTGATCTTCCGATGAGACCTATAACAATTGTAATACTGAATGCTGGAAAAAAGTGGACATGTATAATGGTATGCATGTATCATCCACCCTAAGAAGTACTATTGACTCTCTAATGTATACATGAACACTTGTTTGTACATTATACATGGTGATTTCAAATCTAGTGAGCAATATTGTTTGTGATTGTACTGTAAACAGTTATGATGCATGGAAATCGGAAAGATACTCAACTTATTTGTACGTAGAAAAATGTAGATCTTTGACAATCTTATGACATTGGTTGTTTCACTTATTCTTATTGTAATATAATTTGGTGAAAGGAAGCTTGTACTCATTATGATTCATGTTGATAGAATTGTACTTGCATTTAAACTGTACTATATCTTTAATTGTCATTGTACTTTGTGGATTGCATGAACAACTTAAAGGTGAAATGATTTGTAAAATTGGAATGAACTTAATTGATTATGGCTCAATTAACAATATATACATTATGTGATCATTTTTGTGTTAAAACAAATGGTCATAAATGTTGGATAAACAGGAATAGCTAGTTCAGAACAGGTCACCTTATAAAGACTAAACTCCCCTTTATCTGCCTAAAATTTCCTTCAATCCACATATCAGCCATCCAATCTAGTTGCCATCAAGAGATATCAAAGAGAGAATCAAAGGGTAGAAGCCAGCTGAATAAATAAAAGTTATTTTCATCTGCATGGCCAAGGTGAGGGCGATGGCAAACAAGACTAACGTAGGCCAATAACAATAACCAGGGACAGTTTTCATTAACTATCACAAGGTGGCCAAACTCCTAGGTTTGACCAGCTACTAAACTTGTCTAATAAGAGTGTAGCACATTTCTTGCTACTAGTTAGTATTCTTAAGGAATAACGTTAGCCAAGATAAGCTACCACTTGCTGCAACATAAAACACTCGTGATTCATTATCATTTACATTAACACACAGAATAGTACCTTGTTTCTTAAACTCATATAGACATGCCCTTGCTATACGTTATCCACTATCTACCCATGAGCAACCTCTAATTTTCCCATGGCAATTGAATTTGAAGTTGTCAAATGGTCAGCTTGAGGATTTGTAGCACACTTATGAGGAACCTCAAAGAAGTTAAGTGATTGAGAAACGTAAGAGTGGTCTTGATAAGTCCCCATTCCTTTGCAAAATCATTTCCTTTGCATGGGCAAATAACATGTCAAGAAAAGTTAGTAAGAAACTGCCATACATACCTGAGGAAATCCCAGCAGCTGATCCTGTAGCCACCAGAGATAATTTGGTTGCCTGACTACCTTGCAATACCTTCCCCATCCCATTTGCTATTGATGCACCTATTTCAACACTTGGTCCCTCTGGACCTAGCGAGTTGCCTGTACCAAGGGTGACAGTAGCAGCTGCGGCCTTTAGAAATGACCTGAAAGATGCCTTAACATCAGACATGTGAATCCCTGCCGAAGAACTTTCAAGGCTACTTCTTAGTGTATTCAAAATAGCAACTACTAAACCTCCACAAGCTGGTGTAAATAGAATAATTTTCCACTTTTGTTCAAGAGACTGATCTCGCAACCATGAGGCACCTGAAGAAGGAATTCCATCCCAAAATAAGTCACGTATTTCATGGACCTGAAATAGAATGAAACATAAAATTACTTCAGAATTTGACCTCTGTCAATTTGACAAATATTAGCTTAAGAAGACAATGCTGTATAATTTACAATTAATCATGAAACCTGTTCAATCTGTAGATTTGAAAGCAATAAGGAGCTCAGAAATTTGATTAAACTTCCTTCTCAGTTCCTACTGATAGCTGAGTTCAAGAAAGAAAAATCATATGTTTTCAGCAGAACTACAGCAAGGCCAATGCTAGTAGATATGTGCAATTTATATGCTCAGAGCCAATTCAAGATGAATGCTCAATTTTAAAAGCTAAAATTTCAATATAAAATTGCTTTTTGATATGAAATTCTGATTCATCATATCTCAAGAATGAAATGAAGTTCAAACAAAGACTTGAAAATTTAGTCGCATTTCCTCTGCAATTCTTCCCTATTAATGTCTAAACCAGAAGGGAACACTATCTTTGGCTCATAGTAAAAATAGAATCCAACCATTCGCATAATTTGTAATCATGTATTCTAGAGTCTTTTGTGACTATGACTAATGATGATCAATCAAGCTAGATTTGTTTTCATAATTGAATACATGAATACACGTAGTTGATTAATATGTTTCTTGTAAATAATATCTCAATCTGTAAAATCTATCAAACAGCAGTAAGAGTAAATTAAGAGATTCTTTGACGGCAAAGTAATTCAACTTAAAGACACAGACATGATATAGTTTTGCATTTGTAATTCAACTTAAAGACACAGACATGATATAGTTTTGCATTTTTTTCGTTATTAAAGCTTGGATGCCATTCAGGAAATAGCAAGCATTTCTGAAATTATAAATGTGCTTTTGATTTTCTCTGTTACCACATAATCGTACTAATTATGTAAAATCATGGTATTAAACTCTTGGGAAAAGGTGACATTGGATCTTAACAGCAAGAGTTAATCTCAATGTCCAGAGGTGACAAGTAAATTCAAAATGAAAATACTAAGACAGTTCACAGAGCTTGATGGGAAACAATGTTCATAATTGACAAAAAGATGTAAATAGGACAGGTACACGTATGCACCACAAACAACAAGACAAGAATGACTATAATAGCTCTTCCTTAGATATACTTTGAAGAGAATCAGAGAAAGAAAGGAAATATTTTAATGTCCATAAATAAGCAAAATAGGTCAATGATTCTTAAAAAGTTAAAAGTACAGCCAGCAATGGTGGCAGAATAGGGGAGTACTCAAGGCACCTTTCACTACAGAAAACAAAATCAATAAAATTTAAAGGGGAATCTTAACAAGAAGAATGTAAAACCCCTTCACAATTGATGCAGAGCAGGGAGGGGAATCAATCAATAATCATATTTCAAGGTATTTGAAAAAACTTTCAATCTTGAGAAACCCTAACTCAATAACTTTTCACAATTCCTTCATAGGTTCCTTATAGGTCTCCAAACAGTAAAATTTGGGCATATCTTCCTAAATATTCCTCAACCTCAGAAACCAATGGGTGTTTCAGATACCCATTAAGGCATACTCTAACATATCTTGAAATCTCATAGGGTCACTTTGGACCATCATCTTCAAATTTAGACTGTCCTTCTGTTTTAAGGATCAATTAGCCCACTTTTACAAAGCAACTTTGTAGAATCCTTCTACCAAAACACCAAAATCAATTTTAAAAGTCTCCACAGGGCTCAAATAGACCAAATCAACCACTTTTGGCCAACGAAAGGCCCCCCACTTCACCTAACCTCAAGACACTTGCTCTAGGCCTGTTTTAGGCTTGTTTCATGAGGGTTTATTGAAACTATGACCTCTAGACCCTGCCACACCTTGCCAATGGCTCAGACATCTTGTATCAGACCTGTACATGCTCAATCCATCAATTGGAATGATCCTCCAACGTTCCTTTACAAAATCCTAACCTTTAACGCTCAAAACCTTAAAAACAGGGTTTCAGACCGGTCCTCAGTAAATCCTTAATAAAATGCTCTAAACTTGATGAATTCAAACCAAACAAGAACCAAAAGAAAGTTAACTCTGTTTCCCACAAGATTCAATACATTGGAGATCAAGATCACACAGTACAGAGCCGTACGATGGCTTGAAACAGCAAATTAGAAAAACATATATGTATTATTGTTTGAACTTCAAAATCAACATCAGGACCTTGAACCCGAAGTTCACAAGCATATTTAACCTTTTACAATCCCATCCAACTAGAAACCAACGGTTGCAACCAACTTTTGAATGCCTTGGCCGTTGGGCTTCCACACTTTGCACTTTTGAACATGACAACTTTAGCAAAATGACCCTTCTATGACTCAAATTACATTAGCAATGGTCTATTATGACCTTATTGAACTCAAAATACTCAAAACACCCTAAACCAACCTATCAAAGACCTTGTTTGATCAAATTTACAAAAATGAACTTGGTGCCCCTGCACCATACACCCGGCCTAAAAAAAGTTTCCAAGTCCCTTGGAAATTGAATGGCAGTTTGTCCACATTTGAACACTTCATCTCCTTGATCTTCAAAAGCTCTTTTGTCATGTCCCCATTTCCGGCTTAATCATCAAAAGGAACATAGATTAGCCTACTCCTCATTCCCGGAGGCTAATTCTAAATGATGAGGGAATGAATTGGTTTTTGACTAACTCAATTTTATTGTTTTTTGTAGGATCCAAGTCAAAAACTCAAAAATTGGCCAAGTCTGAGAGCCATTTCATCAATTCAAGCATCAAGTTGTCAAGACATGAGTTTGATTGAGTCAAGAAGTGGTGCTACCTTTGGAAACAATGTTATCAACTTCTAGGAGCAACATACATTGCAAATCTTGAAGGAAAACTAGCTAAGTGTAGCCTAGGCACATATTCCTCATCAAATCCTCCACATGTGCGCCTAGAGGAAGATAGGTATTGAGTTTAAGGTTTCCAATTGAGGTACTCATCAAGGTATGTTGCCTTGTCATTCCAAGTGTTACCAGACAAGAAGATATGACATTTCAAGAAGTTTGGGACCCTAGGCGCTAATATGACACCTTGCAACTCTCAAAGTGCGCCTAAGAACATCAAGGCGCCAAAACAAGACTCCATGACCTTGAAGATGCGCCTAAGAGGGTAAATGATCTCCAAACTCCTCAGGAAGCCAGGGCACTTGGTAAGACAAGTGTTTTGTTTCATTACAAAGACTCCAAGTGTGAGCGCTCTTAAGGAAGATTGGACAATTCAAGACTAGGCGCCAAATCCATGTCATTTTATCTCAAATATGCACCTCATTGATAAAATGGACTCCAAACTCTCCAAATCATCAAGGCGCTAGTAGGGATGATGTTCCAAACTTACCTCAATGTCTCCAGAAGTTAGCACTTGCATGGGAGATGAGCAATTCAAGGGAAGGAGCCAATTCACCCTTCTACAAACACCATATTGCGCCTAAGGAACTAATCCAAAAGTGCGCCTAGGTAAGAAAAGAGCTTTCAATCTACTCAAGATGAAAGGCACTTGATAGGAGATGGTGTTTTTGACTCAAATGTGACTTGAGTTGGAGATTTTAGCAAGGAAAGACCACATTCTTCCTAAGGCGCCAATCTAGACCTTTTCTACCAATAAGTGCGCCTAAGTGAAGTTGAAGACCCAGACAAGATGCTGATACTCTAGATGAGGGCACTAGGATAAAGGAGCATCAAAAGGTAAGATTACAAGTGTTTGAGGTTTTGAATAGTGTAGAACATCATCATAAAGGTGCTAGGCACAAGTTCAAGTCTCTAGAGCACCAAAGATGCGCCTCAAGAAGATTGACTTAGCAACATGAAGGGATCTTCCAATTGGAGCTAGTAGACCTCCTACGGAATGAGAAGACAACACAAGGAATCAATTTCTCAAGTAGGCGCATCCCCTAGTTACATCTCTCTCAATGGGCGCCTAGTTCTACATTGGGCGCTATTTCATGATCAAACTATCTCAATATAGCGCCTAGAGTAAGCAGGATGCCATTACAAGCACTTGAGCTCTCATTGGTCGACAAGATGACATTGGGATCCGTACCAGTTCAGTGGGTAAGGTTGCCACCTCAGACTGAGTTGTCAGATGGAATATTCTCCATGGATATGCTTCTTGGAAAATGTGCCTTGGCTCCTCTAGTGCATTGGGAAACGTGCCTTCATTGCCTTGAGGAGCACTATAAAAGGAGAAGAGGCTCTCTCATTTGGGCATCTCATATTTGGCGAATTTTCTCTCTGATAAGCTTTGTGCTTGTACTTGAAGCCTGTGAGTTTCAAGAGTTGGGGTGATGCTCCCTCAACTGACAAGGTGATGTTCCCTTGTTGCATTGTGAGGTGTTGACATCCAGTTGACATCATTGGGCTCAACTCAAGTGATCTACATCAACTAGTGAGATAGAGCTAGTTGTGAAGAAGTTGAAAGCATTGTATACATCTAGGCTTTAAGGCCTTTCTTGGTAATCAATTGAATAAGATTGTATATTCATGCCATTGAGGGCATCATCTATTGTAATAAGACAATTGTATTGATTTGAATCAAGTAATAATACAAGTGCCCAACTTCAAGTTGATTCATGCAAGTGTCATTGTTATCTTTCATGAATGATGTTAAGTAGATTGAGTAATTGAAGAGTTAAGTGCAAGTAAATTTGTCTAAGTAAGAAAAATTTTAGTTAAGTATAGTTGGGTATCTTACATCTTTCATCTGGCAATCCTTTCCACGTAGTTAGATACTGAAGGTGTGCATCATTCTTTGCCCCATTGACCTTGTTGCCATCTTGATATTGCTCCAACCTTGCAAACTGATCTGATGAATATCCTCTGACCTTTCTCTCATCTGACACTAATGTTACACCTGCTTTGACACCTGCACACTGGCCTCTGTCAACTTTGTCTTTGACTGTCCTCTCCTTCACTTTCATTGCATACTCAAACTCACTCCTTTGGCCTTGCCTTTCACCTTTATTCAATTCACCTTTTACCCTCATCTTTCCCACTAGATTCTCTACCCTTAGAACTTCTACACTATCAGACTTACACACCACTGTATGATCAGATTCATAAATCACTGTCTTGACAAAATTAGACTGGCCATCAACCTCTTTAGCAACCAAAGGACAAAGCATCTGTCCCACCATGATCTCAACATCCTTTTCTAACCCATTTTGCATTCCCACGGTCAATTCATCCTTGACCTTCTCTTGACCTGCCTTTGTCACCATTTCATCTTCTATTCCCATCAAAACCAGCTTACTCTTTACCTTTGCCATCTGAGTACCTTTAAGCCTTGAAGTGGCTGCAACCTTTTCATGCTTCTCTTCCTCAAGCTTCACAAACTCCTTCTTGCCAGACATAATCACCTTTGCTGCCTTACCCTTTGCTTTATCATCCTCCTGCAATGGTGTTAGTGTAAAAGTATTTCCATCCTTTTCAATAGTGTAAGTATTATCTCTTCCATCATGTATGGCATGTCTATCAAACTGCCATGGTCTTCCAAGTAACAAATGACAACAATTCATTGGCAAAATATCACAGAGAATGCTATCCTTATATCCACCAATATTGAACTCAACTAAGGCTTGTTCATTCACCAAAATAGACTAATCATCATTCAACCAAGATACTTTGTAGGGTGTTTCATTAGGTATTTTCTCCAATTTCAGTTTATCAACCATTTCATTAGACACCATATTATCAGTGCTTCCAGAGTCTATCACTACTTTACATACCTTTCCTTTGCACTTGCAAGTGGTCTTGAACAACGTCCTTCTTTGTGTTGATTCTTTCTCCTTTGATGCCTTCAGGAGTGTTCTCACCATCAATGACTATCCCATTTCTGGAGCAGCAAGCTGACTAGAAGAATTAGCACTTTCACATTCATCCTCTTGCACTAACTGAACTCTCTTGTCACCACCACATGAAGTAGAGCCTTGTTTCTTAGGGCACTTGAATGCTAGATGGCCAAACTGATTACAATGATAGCATCTACCTGAAAATGAACTTGAACCTCTACCACCACCAAATCTTCCTCTGAAACCTCTAAAACCACCTCTTTGATCAGCAACTTGATCTTTGTTTTTGCTTGTATCTTCTTGGTCTTCATAAGTCTGCCTTGTACCTCTTCCTCTACTAATGCTGCCTCTGCCTCTTCCTTGTCTTTCGTGCCTTCTTTTCAATTTCTCTCCTGCCTTAGCAGCCAACTGAAAACATTCCTCAACTGATCTAGGAGTAGCCAAACTCAATTCATCCTAAATTTGAAATCTCAAGCCACACATATACCTTGCAATCTTTTCATTCTCATCTTCAATATGACCAGACCTAAGACTTAACTTGTGAAATTCTTCCGTATAGGCCATAACATCCCTTTCATTTTGCTTTAAGGTCTGCAACTTCTTGAATGTCTGAATAACATGATCACTTGGCAAAAATTGACTCTTGATCTTTGATACCATCCTATCCCATGAACTTATTTTTGTTTTCCCCTTCTTCATTCTTTCCTCTTGAACATAATTCCACCACGTAAGAGCAGGACCTTTCAACTTAGTCTTTGCAAACATTACCTTCTAATCATCAGCAACCTCCTTATACTCAAAATAATTATCCATGGCATCTATCCAATCCAATACCTCTTCAACATCCAACTTTCCATTATACATTGGCACATCTATTTTCTCACCAGAAGCATCTCCTCTAACAGGCTTGAGCATCTTTATCATCCTTCTATCATCAGGGTCCAATTCCTCTTCATCATCTTGGACTCTTCCTCTAGGGTTCTCACTTTCACCCTCTTCCTCTTGGTCACTTTCCTCTTCAGTGGCCTTTCCTCTCCTTTGCTTTGTCTCTAATGCTCCAAACCTGGCTAAAATGGCTTCTTGTGACTCCTTCAACAACTTAATCTCTCTTGCAAGTACTGCACTACCTTTAGGAGGCATCTTGTCTCTTCAACTTCCCACTTTTCACTTTTTCAAAACTCAACCTTTCTTCTCCAAAAGATCTACTACCTATGCTCTGATACCACTTGATGTAGAGCAAGGAGGGGAATCAATCAATAATCATATTTCAAAGTATTTGAACAAACTTTCAATCTTGAGAAACCCTAACTCAATAGCTTTTCACAATTCCTTCATAGGTTCCTTGTAGGTCTCCAAACAATAAAATTTGGGCATATCTTCCTAAATATTCCTCAACCCTAGAAACCAATGGGTGTTTCAGATACCCATTAAGGCATACTCTAACATATCTTGAAATCTCATAGGGTCACTTTGGACCTGTTGATGGTTGTTTTTCAACAAGTCAACAATTAGAGTAAAATACTGAGTATCTGACTCCCTCTTGAACAAAGCCTCTCGGATGCTGAACTAGGTGATCAAACGAGATGACTCCAAGGTTCCTTCTGATGTTTTCGGTAAGAGACAGCTCAGCGATTAAGTATGATTTTGCTGTTAAACACAAAGGGACTTACATAGACTTTTCTCCTTTCATTCGACTTATTCCTCCTTTCAGTGTGGATGACATATATACAAGGCTGCTATGATAAAGAAAATGAAGAAAGGGTTAAGGGTTTAGAAGGCTAATCTAAGGACAATGAGATAATGAAACATGTAAAGACAGACAAACTCCTCATGAGACCAGACTTTGCTTCGCCATGAGAACCAACAACTACACGAAGCCGGTGCAATCTTCTAAGGAAACTCAAGGATTTTCATGTTGTAAATCTCCATCCAAACACCCACAGCTGGCGCAATTTGAACAAGCATTCACAACCGAACTAAAGAAAATGAAGGTTCAGTCTAACTTTGCAAAGTGGGTTGCCTTCGACAATACACGAAAAGTATGAACCAGAAGAATTCATCAAATATCTTTACGCATATTCATTACATCAATGCACTTCTAATCTATTTCTAAGCTATTTGAAACATCTCTCTATCCCATTAAGATACAAGAAATCATGTTATTCCACAAAATAATACTTAACACCAAACAAGTAGCTCCAATGTCTTTGCATTAACTTTGAGAAATATTTACAACAATTTCCAGTCCTCTTGGAGAATTTTGAGAGTCTCGTTTATTCTACTCCTAAAATCTAATCTCTAGTCCATATCTTACAAATGAGGCAACAAGGCCTTTATATAGTGCTCCAGATTACAATGAATGGCTTAGATCAATTTGATAGCCAAGGGCTCAGAACATGCCACCTCAGAGGTAGTTACAACAACTTTCTATTTTTAGTACAAAAGAGGGAGGCAATGAAGGCACATTTTCCAATGTGATAAGGTAAGGCGAAAGCATTTAAAATATTCCTCCACATAGGAATCCCTTTGGCTTCTTTCATTAAATGATACATTGAATGCATTAAATAATGCGGCTAATCAAAATTGAATGATGTGTACTCGCCACATAGATGCCAATTGAGCATACTTTGAAAATTGTATCATCTTTATGTGATGTATTCAATGTGATTGCTAGAACTTGTATGTTTAGGAATACATCTTGTAGATCTTTGCCTTATTCATTCTTCTTGTAACTGGATGTATGATACTTGTTGCTTCACTTGACTAACTTCATGATTCTTTCTTCTTCTTGTAGGTAAGTTGATGATCTTCCTTGATGCTTCTTCATGTGGAGTAGAAGACTCTCTTGGACCTGAAATTGTAAAGTCTTGAAGTTTAGATGGATGAATGCCTTCGCTTGATGTAGATCTCTTGGAATGATGCTTCTTGGAAGATGATCTTGAATGATTCCTTAGAGCAGCCACATGAGGTTTCCTTGAAGTAGAGTGGATGCCTTCGGAAAGTCTTGATGAAGATGATGTCCTTCGGATGGATGTCTTCTAGACAATCTTAACTTGATGCCACTTGACGAAGAATTCCAACACAAGGATGATAAAGGATACCCTTGAAACAGCTACATGATGCCTTGCTCTTTCTCATTCCTTGCTTGTCAAAGGTTCTTATCACTTGATCTTTAGATGATTCCTCCTTTTTGCTGCAACACAAGTAAAGAAACAGCATCAATCCCCTTTCGATAACACATAATACATAAGAATCATTACAAGCATTTCTAATCTAAGCACATGAGTTAAGGACTTTGATGTCTAACTTGAATGATATGAAAACTTTACTAAGATGGCGTGCTGGTTGAGATAAGTGAATTCCTCCTAGATTCCTCCTTGATAAGCCTCTAAAGTTTACCTTCAACACTTGACTTTACTTCCCTTCATAACCCTCTAGGCTTTAGGCGCGGTGGATGAGGGTTTCAAAATCCTCTTCTCTTGAGCGCATTGGATGAGTATGTTGAAATCTTCCTTACACGCATCCAACACTTGACTCTTCTTCCCTTTATGAGGTGGCGGATTAGTTGGATACTTTGGATTCATCTTGAAAATTTCTGAATTTTGCCTAGACTACCTTGATTTAGTGGCGCTTTGGATCAAGGATTGAATTCCTCTAGAATCTCCCTTTAAGACTTGATTCTTGATAGTCGCATTAGATCACACTTTCAAAATCCTCATCCTCCAGGCGCTTTGGATCAAGTTTTTTGATTTCTCCTAGCATTTCGCATTGGATGAAGTATTGAAATCCTCTTAACACTTCGCATTGGATGAAGGATAAAAATCCTCTTAGCATAGCTTTGGTTTGAACTCGTTTTCACTTGCAAGGGAGTGGCGCATTGGTTGAAAGATTGAAATCCTCAAGTTAGTGTTTTGAAATACTCTACCTTCTCCCCTCTAGCGCATTAGATAGGCAATTTGAGTTCTTCTCATGTGTGGCGCAATGGATAGGTAGTTAGAGTTCTTCAAAATCAAACTTCGTTCTCCCTTATGTGTGGCGCACTAGACGCCACTTTCGATTTCTTCTTGTTGAGTACTTTGATAACGGGTCTTGGAAGTGGCGCATCACTTCACTAGGTTGAAATCTTCAAAACTTTGATGTATTAGATGGCCTTTACCTTGAAGTAGATCATGCAGGGTGTTGGCGCATTGGATGACCTTGGAGAATCCTCTAGAAACAAATCTCACTCTACCTTATGTTGCGCATTAGATGACCTTGTTGTAGGCGCATTGGATCACCTTGTTGGAAGCTTGAAAACTTAGAGGTATTCATGAAGTTGGCGCATGAGATAAGACTTTAAAATCCTTTAAACTCAAACCTTGAAGGCTTAACCTTGGATCTTACCTTCCTCCTTGTAGGGCGCATTAGATCAAGCATGGAGAATCCTTCTAGATTGCGCTTCGGATAAAGATCCTTCAAACTTCACCTTGAAACTACTTGGGCGCATTAGATCAACCTTTTGGAATCTCTGGAGTTTCCCCTCATGAGGTCGCATTAGATGAAGTTTTAGAAGTCCTCTAGACTTGGCCTTGGAGACTTGACATTGGATAGGCGCATTAGATCAAGGATTGGAATCCTCTGGTTTCTAGCGCATTAGATAGGCTTTTGAAATCCTCTGGTCTCATATTGGTGAAGTGGTTCTAACACTTGCGTTGAATGTTTGGGAGTTGTCCATTGGCGCATTGGATGAGGAATAAAAATCCTCTAGATTTTGGCGCATTAGTTCAAGTTTTCAAATCCTCTTCAAGCTAGATCCTTCTCAAGTCAAAACCCTCAAGACTTCCTCTTCCTTCTTGGTGGCGCATCAGTTGAGGTTTTCAAATCCTCTGACACTTATCATCTTAATTTCGTTCCAAGATTCATTCTAAGACTTGTCTTTTCATTTTCGCACTAGTTGAGTGTTTTAAATCCTCATCTTTTCCCTCAAAATGATCTTTTAGTTTGGGCGCATTAGATGAGTGATTGAAATCCTCATGCCTTTTCGCATTAGATCAAGGTTTTAGATGGGCGCATTAGATCATCAAGTAGAAATCATCATCTTCAAGCGCCTTTTTCCTCGTGATTTTGCGCCAAGATTTTGTGCCACTTGGACATCCCGTCGCACTAGATCAGCTTTTTGAATCCTCTGGAATTGTCAGGCATTTTTCAGGATCGCGCGGGTAAAGGTATATTGAAAAATATATTTAAGTATAAGAAATATTTCTTATACTTTAAATATTTTTCAATATACCTTTCAGGATGTTTGAGATAGGTCCCGAATCCACCGGATTTAAGATGCAAAATATAGAATTTGGAGGATTCACCAGATTTCAGACTTAGCCATTTTTTCAGGATTTTCAGGATTTCAGGCTCCAGACTTAGTCTTTTCAGGGTCTCAAACATACTTCAGGATTGACCTCAACATTCATTACTAGATGGGATTTGATCACAATTCTTCATCACTGCAAGTTGCTCTGCCTCTTAATCATGAACCAATGATCGTAGAAAGGGGAATCCTTACCGGATCGGCAGAGGAAGATGAATCAAGTCATCATCGTCAGAACTCATGCAAAACATCGGAGCTCAAAAAAAAAAAGGGGGGGGGGTCCCCATTTGCAATGGGGCGATGTGTGATTTGGTCACAACAGGACAATCACCTTCAAATTTAGACTGTCCTGCTGTTTTAAGGCTCAATTAGCCCACTTTTACAAAGCAACTTTGTAGAATCCTTCTACCAAAACACCAAAATCAATTTTAAAAGTCTCCATAGGTCTCAAATAGACCAAATCAACCGCTTTTGGCCAACAAAAGGCCTCCCATTTCACCTAACCTCAAGACACTTGCTCTAGGCCTGTTTTAGGCTTGTTTCATGAGGGTTTATTGAAACTATGACCTCCAAACCCTGCCACACCTTGCCAATGGCTCAGACATCTTGTATCAGACCTGTACATGCTCAATCCATCAATTGGAATGATCCTCCAACGTTCCTTTACAAAACCCTAACCTTTAACCCTCAAAACCTTAAAAACAGGGTTTCAGACCGGTCCTCAGTAAATCCTTAATAAAATGCTCTAAACTTGATGAATTCAAACCAAACAAGAACCAAAAGAAAGTTAACTCTGTTTCCCACAAGATTCAATACATTGGAGATCAAGAACACACAGTACAGAGCTGTACGATGGCTTGAAACAGCAAATTACACCAGGAAATTGCAGAAAAACATATATGTATTATTGTTTGAACTTCAAAATCAACATCAGGACCTTGAACCCGAAGTTCACAATCATATTTAACCTTTTACAATCCCATCCAACTAGAAACCAACGGTTGCAACCAACTTTTGAATGCCTTGACCGTTGGGCTTCCACACTTTGCACTTTTGAACATGACAACTTTAGCAAAATGACCCTTCTATGACTCAAATTACATTAGCAATGGTCTATTATGACCTTATTGAACTCAAAAGACTCGAAACACCCTAAACCAACCTATCAAAGACCTTGTTTGATCAAATTTGCAAAAATGAACTCGGTGCTCCTGCACCAACAATTACAAGAATGCAAAGCAATAGCCATAAGTGCGTAAGAGTTCAATCCCTATGAGATAAACATGAGTGAGATGAAACAGTATCTTGAAGAAGGCAAGCAACCAGACACAAACTAAAGCAAAAATGTCCTAGTCTTCATCAGTACTAGGAGGTGTCTTTAGAGTTATCAACCACCATATATCACCAGTACTGGGAATGAATATGTCCTTTAGACAGTAATCTAGCTAAGACAGGCCAGAAGAGTGATACTCGGTGGCATCAGAGTACTTTACATCACCAAACATTCAAGGCCAACAGTCCTGGAAGAGATTCAAAGGAGGGTGATACAAGCATGATCATGAGACCTGGATTGAGCACAGGCAGATGCAGTTATCACCCTATGTGAACCTCTAGGTCTAACAATGTAAGCCAGTCTCTGAACAGTGTGCGGGACAGTGCAAAGAAAATGAGATCAAATTGCTCATAATGTTGTAAATCAAGATCAACTGTCCAAGTTGGTACAATAGGAACAATACATATGGTTATATACTCTGTCCATCATCTCTGACAACTAATTACCATGCCAGACACAATTCTATATTACATGGTCTTTGCTGGAGGTAGGCTTGTGATATTACTCAACTATGAATTCTTTGGGAGGACACCAAACACCCAATCTAAAAGATCTTTCCTCTAAACAATCATTAAGTCCTGGTTGCACACGAGTTGTTGAATGAGACAATATCCTTGATTACTAAGACGGGATGGCTAACAATAATTGTCATTTTGAGTTCTTATGTATGATAAAGGTCTTTTAAGGGGTACTGATTTGAAGAAGGACAACCATTGTTATTGATGTAAGACCGAGAGCAGTTCCTTTCAGCACATCAACAGAAAAATAATGTAGGTTTAGCTTATAGCTTAGCAATTATGCAGAACATGGCTAAATGATAATTCCACGCTTCTTTTTTACTGCATATACTTAGAGACCTAATGATTTGCTTATCTTTGACTATTATGCCAAAGACATAAGACAACTGTTATCCTTTTATAGGCAGAGACTCTGTGGCACTTTGAAAGCACATGGTGTACAAAGGCCAGGACCATTGCAACAGCCCAACTTGGTGTTGGTTGCTTGATTACTTGTGTTATTTTTTTTTTAAACTGCAGGAAACCAGTAGCCCCCCCTATAACCTGCAGTGCGCTGGGTAAACTTTTTAACGTGACCGGTGGTGCTGGCGCGACACGCCCTCCAGTACCATGTGGGCGGGGGGGAGCCTGGACCTTGTGACCTTGTGTCTACCACAGGAAGCTCTCGCCAATCGAGCCAGGCCCCCCACCCTTGATCACTTACGTTATTTATCGTAAGGGAGGGAATGAGTTATCTGTTAGAACTTAGAAGGCTTCTTATTAACATGTATCAAGGTATTAAACAATATTTTCAGCTCCGGTTTGCACATTCCCATACAAGGCAATGTCATGGTCCCATTGAGAGAGCTACAGGTCCATTTTGGGGGGGCTGGTGGCCACATAAGACATTCAAAACCAAAAAAGGGGAAATCTTACAATATTTCCCCAAAAAAACGAACCGATCATATTTTTGGGGTAAAGTTTGAGCGGGCGCTGGAGAAGGAGGCCTGAAAGTTTACGGCATCCACTCAGAATTTTTACGCATAATTTATCCGAATGGAAGGCTCTGTGTAGTGGGATTTTCAATCAATCATGCACACTGCTAATCGTTCATGCATCATTAATGTCACATGAGTTGGACTTGACAATGTCTTAAGGAGTTGAAGAGTGACTCAAATTGCACAACCACCAGATACTCAGCACATAAAATGTTAAGAATTTACTGGCAATGAGAATTGGTCCGTTCACTACCTTAAAAACATTAAGCTAAAAATGCATCAGGACTTTCATAGCGGAGCGCAATGTTTATATCCCCAAAAGACAGTAATAGTGTCAAAATTCGGCAAAATAGTGAAAAATAAAAATTTTGAAAAATTATCTCTGGTAATATCTGGTGCAAAATTTGTTGAAATACATAGCTGCACATCCAACCGTTTAAAGCAGCAACAGTTACATTTCTTCCTATTGTATAATTTGCCTTTACTGGCCGCACCTTTCACATTCCCAGGAAGGAAGAAGGCTTAAGAATATTTTTATCGATTTATACAAACAAGAAATAGAGATGGAAATTGTTAGGTAATAGGAAATATTGGTGCCTATTATGGGTTGTCATTCTTGTCTACAGTAAAGTTCATTTGTTCAATAATATCTGTATTTCCCCCATTATCTAACGACATTTTTTTTTGGATTTAAATATATCTCTACTGCTATTGAAATCTGAAATGCTGTTGTGCTTAATTGTTTGTGTAAATCTTATGAAGAGGTTGCAATTCAAATACTGAAACTGTATTGACTAAGAATTAAAACATACCGCAAGATTGAAGAGGACAACGGCAATGCCTGTCAGGAGACCCACAATGCATGCGACAGCCACTGTAAAACCTTCTGGAGGCAAAATCTCTTCAATAGCCAATGCTATATTTCCAATGGACTGAGACTCCTTATTGGGATTCCCTTCGTCCGAATGTTGATCATTGCCCTTCTGAATTTTGACATTTTGTGTCAATGAATCAGCTGGTTTTGAACTACAATTCAGCCTAAAATTCCCCTTCCAAGAAAAAAGATGAAACCGGTAGCCCTCCAAACTTTTTCTGTGAGCAAAGTGAGTAATGTCACTGTAATCATTATAATAATTGAAGTGTAGATGGAAGTTATGCAATGGATATCTTTTGAGTGTTTTCAAATTGAGTTTAACAGAATGGTTAAGTGCAGAAATAGCAGAAAAATGGTGCGGAACATATAGAAAATGAGTTGGAAAGATGTGATGTGCAGCTGAGACAGGAGCCATATTCCATATGAAGTGATTTACGTTATAGGATGAATGCTCGCCTGTTGGAATTTAGTAATTCAAAGCAAATTCTGGAATTCAAGGCAATTCAGACATTCTATATCCCTATGTAGCTTTGACAATATCAAAAGCAATTTCAAGTTTTTATAAGAAATAGCAGATTATCCTGAGATGACATCATTTTGGCTATAAGAAAATTGAAGGGGTCTTACGTAGCGTTCTGTAGGCCTTTCGTGAGACTTTAAGAGGTGCAAAAAAATCTGCAGTGCAGGTAGAGAATCATAACCATTCCTTGTAGGTAGAAAATGAAAAGGTCATAATTATTCTGCGTAGGTTTATTAGTGAAATTGTTTAGTTTATGAAGAGTAAATCGCAGGTTTATTCTTATATTCTTAATGAGACTGTCTCTAGATTCAAGTGTGTATGTTTTTGCATAACGTTTGGGATCATACTTAATGATCTATCATCACAACAGGAGAGTTATAAATTAGATTAGTAGACTCGAGCTTTTTAAAGGAAATAGAGGGGGAAAAAGGAAAGGAAAGGTTTATTCTTGTTTAGTAAAAAAGTTCTAACATTTGTAAGATATGGTTTGTGCCTATTAAATTTGATAGAATTGATAATTCTAGTCTTTACACTAAATTAAAATAAAGCAATAAATTTAGTTTAATAGATATCTCTCAATCATAGGGTGGCAGGGTGGGCACCCAATCCAAGAACACTTGGATGGGTCGATGCCATGCGAAGTAATCATGGCTTTTGTTTATCAACATTTGGAGAGGCTTTCATGCCTCGGCGGTTCTTTCTCCCTCATTGATTTCGCCGACCTCCGATTTGAACCATGGCACGCTTCTCTCCGAGCAACCTCACGTTACATTGATTACTAGCCTCGGTTAAATGAATGTGACCTCCTGTAGACGCAGGCAGAACGACATTTTCGCATTCCTCTTTGCATTCCCACTTCTCAGTCCCGCGCGGTCTTCTACTGGTTTCGTCGGTGGCAGCATCAGTTAGTATGGAGCAGGGCTCAGGCTACATTGCGAAGATCTCAGTGCATGGGTTGTTGAATTTGGGGACTTCTACACCTCTTCAGTTGGAAAGCTCTGTAAGGCATATGGCTTTCAAAGGCCCGGTCACAGATTTGAGGTTAAAGCAGATACTGCGCAGGCATGAGGGCCTCCTCCTTCCGGCGGTCAAGATAATCTTGGGGACAGAATTCTTGGCAGCGGATGAATTCTATCGGGTCGATTCTCACATTTCTTCCCGTTTCCTTGCCTCAATTCTGGATGCCGGGGTATCTATTGCAGCAGCGAAGTCTATCATGGTGAAAATTTTTAAGTCGGAGTTCCTTCGGGGCCTTGACTCCATTTTGGAGGCGGCCATTCCAGGGGTGGGCATCCCCCGCCCAAAAGACATTGTCTCACACAAGGATCCTTTGGAGGTAACGAAGATTCTGCCCTTCCTCCTAGACTTGAAAGGAATGGCGCTGATCGATCATCAAGATCGGGTCCTCCAAGTATACGGATTTCTACAGAACATGCTGCAGGAGAATACAGATTCAGGGGAAGAGGTTTGGATTGATAGGCTCCGAGCCATGGCTATTGAGCTTGGCCTCTTTTAATACCATGTCTGCTTATCCTCAGTTCGATGGGCTCTGTCCTTCTTAGATTGGCTAAATAATATAGTTAATACTAAGACTAGTAAGCCTAGAGGCTATTTTTGTTTGCATGGCCATCGGTTCAGTCAGCTTTGTGCTATCTATGTCAAGCATTACAAACCCTATAGCTCTAAGGATGGGTTTTGGGATCTTTTTGTCATCTGGTTTTGGCAGGTAAACGGCTTATAGGCACCTGCATGTTCATACCTATTTCAGATCAATATAAACTTTTTTTACGTATCAAAAAAAAAATAGATATCTCTCAATCTTTATAAAAAATCAAAATAAATTAATTATAAAAAATTTAATAGAATGAAAACTTTTAACATAGATATGATGTTTCTATTTAGGAAGAGAGTTATCACTATTTTATATAGGTATGGGAGATAAAAAGGTCGTTTCAAGGTTTGGGATAAATAGTCTAGTGACTATTCATGAAAATTTGTCTAGGAAGTTAATTGGTTGAGATAGATAGTGTTAAACAAAAATTTGAATCCCTAATCAAGCGGTGGTTTGTTTATTAATGTCAAGTTTAAGTTGTGCAAATTTGTTAAAATATATACCTCTAAGTTTATGGCACCAACCTAAGACAAATTAATTACATAAATTTGATGAAATAAAGTTCTTTAACACTAAGTTCAAGCATATCAATTGGATGAATTTGACACAATGAATTATCTCGGACAAAATGAATCCTCTTAGACCCACTCTTTAGCACTATTCCAACACACATCTATTCTTTATGTACCAAACACCAAATGGATGTAGAGCAACTAGACAATAATATTCACCACTTAGCCTTTATGGGTTTGATCAACCACTTTTTGGATATGCAAATTTCTAAGGAATACTACCACAAACGAGCCAAGAAATATTAGACTAGTAATAGCACCAAGGGTGTTATTAAATCGTTGATAAGCATAGATATTTATAGTATATTTTTTAAAGCCATTATATGCATTCTTGGTAATGGTTATAAATATTTGTGTATATCAATCATTTCATAGCACATTTATGTGTTGTTTATAGTGTTTTACGAATTTTCCCAGTGTAATAATTTAAGAGATTATTGATGAGTTTATAAGAAAAACAACTTTGAAGGTATTTTAAATTTCTAAAATTGATGATTATTTTCAAAGATACCCAAAAGTGCGAAATAAGTATTAACCATAAGAACTTGAATAAATTTATAATTATCTTTTTAAGTCATGGACGTCCAATAACAATATAGCTTTTCATGATATATTATGTAATAAGCCACATAAAAGGTACATTATTCTTAGAAATTAAAAAGAGACTTGTATATTTTTGTGCTATGCACATTGTTAGTTGCATCGTCACTTATTGAATGTATTTGACTATTTAATGTTTAGAGATCATTAGTTTTCCACAGTCCATGGTGATTGTATGAATGTTTCTAGATTTGACTGTGTTCATAATCACAATCCACTTTTATACAATTGTAATATGTTTCATACAATATATTTTAGATAAATAAGGTTGGCGAAGACATTCAAATAACAATCAAAATATGTATTATATCAACATGAAAATGCATTGCCTAGTGACATAACATAGGTTCATAGCTAGGGTGGTGACATATTGGCGCTTGTTATGAACTTAATGTGTTTGCCTCAATAACTATTGCACATCAAAATTTAAAACATGCAAAAAAATTCTACTCTTAACTTCAAGAAATCGTAGAAGTTTTTATCCATGCCCTTTTTCTCCAAATTCTTCATGATTTCTCTATTCTATGAGGTTAAATAAATAGTTCACTATAATTTATAACCAACATATTAGCAAGTAATGTTTACATGATATCTTCAACCAAATGGTCACCCATGATGTCAATAAATGGTTTGCCATAGAGCTTTGAACTATATATACAACAAAGCACAAAGTGTGGATAATAATAAGGCCAACAAAGTATGATTAAATTTATTAATTTCATCTATCTATCATTGTCAAACGTGTTATAGTACCATGTCTATGCATCGATTTTAATTTTAAGTTTTTCACGTGTATAATTATTTATGCCAAATCAAACCCGCCATCTATAGTAGTATGACTCATTTGAATTTAGGAAGTGTTAATTCTTAACATTATATATAATTCTACAAAGACTTGTGATTCTTCCTTCTAGTTAGTTGAAATAGATAATATTTTGCATAGCCACAAAAAAATCTAATCCTTATATTGTTATACATTTTGCATAATCATAAAACTAGCAATTGGACCCATAGGTTCAATGGGCAGGCTGAAAACTTTATGAAGAAATTATAGAATTTGTTAGATATTTTTTATTATCTATTAATTTATAAGTTATTTAATCCATTAAATTTTATAAGTTATTTAATCCACTAAATTCTTATTAAATTCCATCACATTTACTATTGTCTTCTTGCACTTATATTAGTAAAAAAAATTTTACATTACATATTGAGATGAAAATATTGAAATGAACAAACATAGTTGGGTAAGTGTAGTAAATTAATTGAATCTCTTATTAATTTTTATAGAATACAAACAAATGCATATTTAATCATATAATTATTTTAAAAATAATGAAGGTACAATAGATTTTATGTTCTACATGCATTTAATCATATAATTATTTTAAAAATAATGAAGGTACAATAGATTTTATGTTCTACAACTTATATCTAATATTATGCACATAAGGCATAACTATATTTTTCTATTAAATACATACTACGGTGGCTCATAATCATTTATAAGTATGTATTTGATATATAAACTTTTATAATATCTATCACATATTAATTCTACTAATTTGTATAATCAATAATTTAATATACATTCTATTATTAATATATAATTAATTATATTATTTCATTAATATTTAAAATATCAAATTTATAATAATATATATACAATGAATCAAAATTAAATAATCACATTAATATAAATATTATAATTTTGTTATAATATTTGCATAAATTTAAAGAAAAAATATTATTTGTTTAACATTAAAATAGATATTATTTGTTGAATTAGTGTTTTATTTTTTTACTTGATAAATAAAATAAAAAATTAACAGTTTATCAATTGTCAAAGGTAAATGGAATTTTTTTTTTAATCATTTATGAGAAAAATAAACTAAAAAATTAACAATTTATCAAAGTGATAAAGGTAAAGGGAATTTTTTATTTTTTATTATTTATGACATTTTGTAGAAAAAGAAAATAAAAAAATTAACAATTTATTAATTGTCAAAGTGATAAAAGTAAAGGGAACTTTTTTTTATTTTTTATAATTTATGACATTTTGAAAAACAACCAATGGATAAGATTGATATCATGGCAGTCTTTTTAATCTAGGCCCTTCATCTATATAATTCAGCATGTGATGCTCACATAGGGAAGGCTTTCAGCCTAAAAATATAGTTGAACTCAACTTTTATTTTAAAAAAAAAAAAACACAAATTCACTTGCCTTTTGCACTTAGTTTGCATGATAAATGTTATTAATCTTATGATTTTTTCTTTCAACTAGCCAAGGGAAAAGACCCAATAGGTGAGATAGTTCCAATGGTTGAGATAGGCGCTGTGACCTTAAGGCCCAATATTTTTTGAAGTTTAGTACTAGTAGTTGTGACTTTAAGGTTGTTAGTGTTACTATAAGTACTAATAATTGAATGAAATGTGCCCTTTAGATTTAAAAAGCAACCAATCATGTGATGCCAAATCAGCGCACCATCAAAGGGGGTCTTAATGCACACCTATTGGTCCACCTTTTTTGGGGGGGGACTATTTGACACCTCAACAAAAAGCATGTTGATGTGGCATCATATTTGATGATGTGGCCCTGAAACCTTAGTTATAAGCAGGGGCATTGCCAAGTAAGCTACTGTAAAAATTTTGGAGTGGTTCGAAATTGCCACGTATGATTTTGAGAGGCGTGAAGTTAGGGTGCACAACTATTGGGTCCTCTCCCCTAGTTGTTTAATAATGTAAGACTGTGACTCACCATAGTGGCCCTATAAGCAATACTAGGTGTTGTTACTAGTTTTTAAAAAATTCATTTACCTTCCTCTCAGAACATAACTACTATACCTCTATCAATTGTCTACATAATTCTAATAGCACCAATTTATCACTAGCATATCTATCCAATTTATAGGGTACCCTATCAAAACCTCTGACCCTGATATAAGGAAAGATAGTGAATTGGATGTACCAATTGCCCCATTTCTTTATTTTAGTCATTGCTTCTGCAAACATTCTCTTTCCAAAATCTTCCTTGAGCATTCTAATTATATAGAAGATGAAGGTGTTGTTGACCCTTAAAAAAAATTGCCAGCTTCTTTAATCTCAAGTTTAGGGTAGTATTCATAAACCTTCTATTGCCCCTAACCCATCACACCTATTGTTTGTAACCTAGAAATTGATGCCTTCTAGCTAGGGCATAGACCAAATAGGAGGTCATATAAAATTTCTTAGTCTACATTACATTAGATAATTGCTCATATAATTTGTCGCTAATTAAAGTTGCCCAATTAATAAATTCTTTTCTAGCCAAAATATTGACAATGTACTAATATATTCAAGATTGTAACTCTCTTGCAGTCTCTTGCCTAGTGACTCGGCTTAACAGTGTGATAATATTGTTCATATCCTCACTGAATTCACTCCTAAGAGTTCCTTCAGGTTCATATCCTCATTGAACTCACTCCTAAAGAGTTTCTTCAAGAGTCTTGAGGTAGTTTTTTTGGCTTTAGAAGCCAATCCTTGTTGATAACATCGAGGCATCTATTCAAATGGTCCTCATAGTACTTTTGAGAAGATTCCATGGAAATGTTAACATATACATTCTTGGTGGGCAATCCAAAGATTTCTTCTATATATTGTGGTTGTGTCAATAGTACTACATTTCCTTCAGCATTCCTAATTTCTCTGAGGTTTGGTTTATAGTGTTATCCATAGGTCATCACCAGGTCTACTAATTGAACTATTATTGGGAATCCTGCACCCTGTCTCAACCCACTAGAACTTAGATTTTGGGTTTTCCTAGACTTAGATTTGTGTCTACATTCATCCTTGTGTTAAACTCATCCAATCCCACATGCCCTAGATCTATGTCTATTACATTGATGAGGTCTATTAGGATCTTGGAAGCTAGTACAACCCCTTTGAACTCATATTTCATCTTTGCTAGTGCGATCATACTTAAGTAAATAAGCCTAAAAATGTTGAACTTAAATTAACAATCCATTTCACATGTTTGTTATAGATATTAAATTTTAATCAGTTAAACCCATGTTGCAATTCCTTAAGTCCTTAAGATACCATTTGCACAATTTCCAATGTCCATTATTTTTAAAATTCTAGTTTACAGGTGTTAAAATGAACAAAATGAGGGTTTTGTTATCTTTATGCAATTTGAGGTTAAGGCTCGATCAATATCTTGTAGTTAAGTCCAGTTTACAAAGTGTAAGTTGAAAATGAAATGTATTTACACGCCAAGGTTCATTCGGACACAACTCGTAGTTTGAAAGAAAGTTGCAAACTATAAACAATCTACAAAATGCAGCCCAAAATAGAAATTTGTTAACTAGAAACAAAATGCAATTTACAAGTACAAACTAGGGTTAGAACTCTGGATGCATATTACAATATTTTTGCAAATTACAAATATGCCTAAAATTAATAGCTTAAATTAGTTTGTATTCTTAAAATTGTTTGTATAATTATCCTCATAATATCATCATCTTAAAGGCGAACTCTTAACTTTAAATTAATAAGAGTTTAATAGAGTTAAATATAATTTAATTCTTAAAATTATTTGGAAGGTGAAAATGGAAGAATGTCACCATTATAAACATGACCTTCAATAAATATTAAGGTTATGTTAGTATGAGTTTGCCACAACTTTTAAGATATGTCTTGATAACAATTTAACGTTCTCCTTCATCTTCAATAATGATTTGAAAATTACTTTTATCTTATATTTTAAATAAAAGTTAATATATATATTAAAGAGGGGTAAAAATTTATTAATAAAGAAACCACCAATACATAACTAGGAGAGCAACAATCCATAGAAGCAAAAGACAGCTAGAACTAAACCACAAAACCATAAACCAACTAGACCAGCACCAAGGAACCACCCCCAAACCCTAAAGCCCCAAACAAGTACCACAACTAACCATCAATATCCTCTGAGATCAACCTTTCCAAATTTTAGCACAATCTCAAGACAAAAGGTCCCAATCACTATCATTCCATTCCCCACTTGTTCCGAAACCCACTTTACCAAGCAATCAACCACTCTATTCCACTCCCTAAGGACATGGACAAAGGAAAAAATCCATCGAGTGACTCAAACGAAGCATCTATCTAACCACTGATGCCAATTGCTAATCCATACCTTCCACAACCCGCTCATTCAACATGTTAATCACAATCTGGGAGTCAGACTCATAGATAACCCTTCGCCAACCTAAAGCACACCCTCTCTCCATAGCATAGAGAATAGATAGGGCCTCCATAAAATTGTTCATTTTTTGCCCCTTATAAATAGAGAAGAAAAATAGGACAACACCAAAGCTATCCCTCCCCAGTCCCCCAATCCCAGCATGACTAGGGTTCCCCCTAGAAGAGCCATCCGTATTAATCTTAAAAACACCTGGAGGTGGGGGAGACCACCTTCCTTCTCTCTGAATCTTACTCTTGGAATGATCCCTTTTCTTGGACCAGGAAGGGCATAAGCCGCCATCAACTAAACTCAAATTTGGAGCCCCCTGCAACTCCCCAATATCCAACTTAGTAAAAAGATCACACTTAGCTACTAAGGTCTCCTGGAGCATACTAAGAATCCTTTGTCACATATGCTGAACCACCAACTTCCTCCCCTGAAAAATTATCTGATTCCTTTCCATCCAAAGCTGCCACAAGATAAAAGAAGGACCACTATTCCAAGCCACCTGAAGAAAAGAGGCCTTAGCCGGGGGTCCTCCCAAGATTCTCCAAAAACCCACCAGAGAAGAAGCATGGACATAGGCCTGCTTCCAAGCACCCCACCAAAGATGCCAAATCTCTCTGGCTAGGAATCACTAAAAAATAAAATGAGAAAGACACTCATCGCTACTATTACAAAGGAAGAAAATAGAAGGACCTTGAAAACCCCTCTTCTGTAGATTATCCCAAGTGAGGCACCGATTACGAGCAACCAACCAAAGGAAAAAGTTACATTTAGGCCATCCAAACTTATTCCACACAAACTTCCACCAAGGGGATTCAATCTCCCCAAACTTCTACCTGTCCAACTCTTGATATCTAGAAGCAACTAAAAACACACTTTTCAGATTAGGACTCTAGGCAAGAGAATCATGCTCTCTCAGATCACTGTAAACTCTACTAGCAAGAATCCTAGATAACTCCTCCTGATCTTCCAACAACCTCCCGGCGGCCACTCAAAAGAATATTTCCATCTGCAATCCCAAGAATCATACCAAAACAAAGCCTCAAAACGCCTATTACAAATCCAAAACAACCCCTTCTTAATTAAATTCGCTCCTCTTTTAAGAGTGCCTCATATCATGGATCCTTTAGAAGAGAGACTAATCCTTGGAACATCAACACTTTCCACTACCCCTAAGTATTTATAGTTAAGGATCTTAGCCCAATCCTGATACTAACAAGTGCACCACCTCCAATACAATTTGGCTTCCAAGGCATGACCAAAAAGACTAATCTACCGAAGACCAAGTCCCTCCTCTTGTTTTGACCTACAAATAGAATCCCACTTAACCAAACTCCACTTCAAAGACTCCAAATTACCAGCCCATAAGAATTGTATGGTGTTAGAGGAAATATGAACAACAGTATTAAACTACTTACTATCCAATAACTCAATGAAATTGATGCAAATACAATAAACAAAGATATTACCTTCGTAGATCGATTCACCTTGTAGCTTCCATTGTTGCCTATCTCATATTGATCTTATGAATGAGTTGAGCTCTCATAAGTGTGTGCTTCTTTACTATTGAAGATGACAATAGGAGAATGATTGTAGATGGATAATGCAATGAAGATTAAACTACAAATGCAACTCTATGATGATGTATAATGGAGATATGGAGACATGGTTGGATGATTGTGATGATAATGAGATTATGCAAATATAATGAGGATACTTTGCCAGAGGCACACTGGTAGAATTTATGCAGAGTAAGTTTATAAAAGCTCTTGGATTGTTGAAATGAGGGAATGAGGGTTCCTTTTATAGCCCAAGGAGGGGCCAATTCCAAGTGTCACGATCTCAACGGTGGAGAAGAAGTCTTGTGATGTGTACGGTGGAGATCGAATTGGTTGGGATGAGGGAGAAAAATATGGAAGATGTCTTGGCAAGAGACACTACTCCGATATGGATCTATATGTTGTCATTGATGGCAACAAGGCTCAGATAACTTATCACCATGATAGGAAGAGATATCTCTGGAAGAACATGTTGGGTTCCAGGTCTAGTTGACAAAAAATGGCAAAGTATGGAAAGTATTATGAGTAGAGGACAGTAAGTCAGATAGTATGCCTCCGCAGATGATGATCTGATAATGTGGTTCAGGTATGATGTCAGTTGATGTTTGATAGTGTTATGCTTCAATGATTAAGTCCTAACTTCCTTCGGAAGTCACCTTGAAGAAATGCCTAAGCCTGGGTAAGCAAAGGTATAGCAGGAACAATGAATAGGGTCTAGTGCAGTGGTATGCATTCCTCCACAGATAAATATTTTGTTATGTGGTTTCGAGGTGTTGTAAACACTTATATGAAGTGTCTTATTCCAAAGTTAGGAGATCTGAAGTCCACCAGAAATATAGTTGCAAGCTGCTAAGTATCGGCATAGTGTTTGATAGAGTTTGACAGAGACAGAGTCTGAGTTCTGATGGTCCGCATTTCTCCGCAAGATGATATCATGCCTTGCGGTTCTAAGGGTAAGATTGGGAATGTGTAAAGAGTCCTTGATATGTTTCTGAAGGTGTTTTGAGATCCTCAATAAAAGTTGTAAGTCGGCAGATGAAGTTGTTAATCATGCTCTTAAGGAAGAGGCCAACAAGTATAATAATCATTGTGCAGAGAAGAGTTAATGTTTGGAGGATCTATGTAAGCAATTGAATGATTAGAGCCGACCTATATGAACACGTTTGGGAAAAGATTTGGGTCTGCATAACTTTTAGTGCATTGAATTGAGCGACAAGGTACATCTTTTTATGTACTCATTTCACTTCTTGGATGCCAACCTGATTATGGATTAAATCATGATGTGGATATAAGAGTGATGAATTTTGGTTGAGTGAGTGTGGTGTAGAAGTGTGTGTGTGTGAAGCAAGTATGCGAAAAATAGAGCAGAGTTAGAAGATCAACAGCGATGAAGACTTGGGATTTAGAATTCAGTTGCTAAATGACTGCACCCTGGCATAGTGGCAGATGCTTAAGCAGTATTCAGTTTTCATGTGCAATATGATTGGAAGCAAGCTTTCGTCATCAAGGCAGTGAGCATTCAATAGGGTTTAACAGCCCTTATTGTAATATTGCTAGGTTTAGGGTTGAGGCAGTGAGCCTGCTAAATCTAGTTGTACTTCATGGCAGTAAGCCAGCATGTTCTAGGCCTGTGGAGTGACCAAGCCTGAACATCATTTTTGTAAAGATTGCAATATATGTTTGAGAGCTAATCCTCTCAGTGGTTTTTCCCTCTTTCGGTTTTCCACGTAAAATCTTGGTGTTATGTGTCATGCTTTTGTGGATGATGTTTAGTTGTATATTTTGCTTCTATTGGATTATTCTTTTGAAATGGTTAAAATTAAAAGTACAAGAAAAGATTTATAGAACATTGATTCACCCCCCCTCTCAATGTTCCTAACAATCAACAACTAGTATCAGAGCAAGGTTCCTTGGAAAAAGTTTAATAGCTTAAGGAAGATCTAGGATAGTATGATCATGGCAACAAGAAGGTGTGGAAATTATGAGAGATACAACCAACTAGAAGCAACTCTTATGGATCTTGAAAATTCTAAAGTAGAGGTCAGGGATCTGAAAGAAAACTTGCAACAAGCTGATGAATGCATCTTAAAGCTAAAAGAGCAAGTCAAGAAATTCAAAGACAAATACAAAGAAGTCTGTGACAAATTGTTATCGGCAAATGAAGCCCTAAATAATTTAGAAGCAGAAGTTATAGAAAGAATAAGAGCAGAAGATGATCTAAATTTGATTGTGAAGAATAGATTAGAAGATTGTGCAAAACTTGAAAAAGAAATTATAAGTTTAAAAATAGATCTGGAAAAGGCCATAAGTTTTGAAGAAAAATTCAAGATAAGTACTACAAAGCTTGATGAAATGATTGCTAGCTAGATGAATGCTAATGGCAAATATGGTTTCGGATTCGAGAAAGGAGAAAGTTCAAACTCTGGTCAAATGAGCACTAAGTCAAGGCAAAACAAAGGATACCAGCTCAGAAATCAAAAAAGAAGACCTAGAAGGCCTCCAGTCAGACAACCAAATACACAAAGGTACCCATCTTTCAATGGTTATTGTAACTCATGCAATAAGTTTGATCATAAGGCTACTCAGTGTAGGAGCAGAATAAATCAAAAGATTCCATCATTCTTTGGTCAGTGTTTAAATTGCAAGAAAATTGGTCATAGAGAAAATGAATGTAGAAATCAGATTAGGAAAAGTTACAACAATAGAAGGAATGTACAAATATTCAAAGGTAAATGCTTCACTTGCAATAGGGTTGGTCGTAGAGTTGTTGTATGCAGAAGTAAAGTAAGTTAGAATTATATTAGGTGCAATGCATGCTATAAAATGGGACACAGATCAAATGAATGCAGAAGTTCGGTAAAAACTAATTTTCAAAATATCAGGAACAATCAATCATTCAATGGAAAGTGTTTTGCATGCAATAGATTTGGACACATGGCTAATCAATGTAGATCAAATTCAATCAATGGAAGGAATCAAGGTCAAAAGAATGTGCTATATTTCAATTGCAACAAATCTGGACATATTGCAAAGTTTTGCAGAAGCAGGAATGTGAAGAGAGATCTCTATTCTGAAGAAAGGAAAACAAAGCAGAAAAATGAAAAGGGAAAAGAAAAGGTTGATTCGATTGAAACCAAGAAAGAAATGAACAAGGTATGGAAGTCAGGGATCAATTCGCACCAGTATCTGGTGCAAATATTTCCTCTAGGAAGTAAATTGAGAGCTCTAGCTCAGGGGGAGCAATGTAGAAAATCCAAATCCCCCAGCTAGAAAGTGAGTGCCAAAATATGGCATGAAAGCATATGATGAAATCTGATGTGACACATCTCTTAGAAGAGAAACCAGAAGAAAAAGGGTCAATGCAGCATATTGCGGAGCAATTCTAATCAACTATGTTCTATAGTGAAGGGTTTTGGCAACTTTTTGGGAATGAGCATTTAATGACAACTAGGTCAAGTTGTGCGAAGGATAAAAGGAACTTGTTTGGTTTCAAAATCACTTTGCACTTGGAGCTATCAAAAATTCAGAGAGATCGAAGCTAAACTTGAGCAACGACAACCAAGATTTGAAGCATTTGAAGAAAGGAACCCCTAACTCAGCAAAACAAGGTATTTTCATTGAAACCTCATTTGTGAATCTATTGAATCTCTAAAATGGTAACTCCACAAGTCATAGACATCTCTAATTGAACTCGGCCTAAGTTTAAGAAATACCCCTACAAGGCATCTGAAGTGGATCTAATGGGTACATTCTCAAAAACACCCTACGGAGTCCTGCATGTGGAAGATGTTAGGGCATACGTCCATGTGGCCCTAGATGAGCTCGGCGGTGATAAATTCTTAGATTTATTCCTAAAACACTTAAGTAATGATCAATTTGATTTAAAGGAAGAATACAAAGCCTTGAAGGAGAAGAAATTCATTCAGTATGTAGAGTTTCCCACATTTGCAGAGGACGAGTATATCCTTAGTCGAATCCATAGTCAAATCCATGTGGTTAGGGAAAGGGAAACCCTTTAAAATAACAAAAGTGGCAATTCAGGCAGTTGCTAGACTAAACTCCACCAGAGGAGTGCCATTATTGAAAGTGGTTAAGAATCAAATGGTTACAGATGCTATCGAAGCACAATTTGACAAAAGGGCATTGACGATAAATGATATTACTGATCCTACAGTAAAGTTTTCCTCGATGGTCATAGGTTACAAAGTTTACTTCTCAAACTGGGAGAACTCAGTTTATGGTACTGCAATTTACACCGCCAATCAAATGGTCAAAGAGAATGCAGATTATGATTTGTGTGAACTGCTATGAACCCAACTACTAGAGAATCTGAAGAAGATAAAGGAAAGCAAGAACTATCCATTCAAGTATGGTACGTTAATTATCTGTTTATTCTTCTATTTATTGAATGAATTCCCAAATCATAAGGGATTGATTTGGTTGAGTAATAAACTAGTAGCTGTGCAAATTAGAAACTATCTTAACAACTTGGGAAATTATAATGAGCAAAAAGCAACCCTATGGGGGTTTTTCAAGAATTTTCAAAGTATGATGTAATCTAGAGAAAGAATTCCTAAGAAAATTGTTCATAAGTACAAGGATACAATTTGTTTCATGGTCACTAAGGATCAATGCTTAATGGAGGTTGTGGAACCTAGAACCATATGGGTAATGCCCATGGGTTATGAGGTAGATGAATGAATTTTGGAAAACTATGCCCAGCACCTGCTCAGCAAACCTAAAGATACCAAGGAAGAAAGGTTTGGAACATATGAGGAGTTATCTATGAAACTCCATGTTGAACTTAGACAAACTGGATCCACTAGAAAGGTGAGAAAAGAAGTGGAAGTAATTATCACAAGGTATGGCATTACTAAAGATCAACTCAAGGAATCAAGAGAAAATGCAGAGAAAGCAAAGAAGGAAAGAAAAGAAAGTGAATAGGCTAAAGTTCCAGAACAGCCTATAAAGAAGCAAAGAGAGCCTAAAACAACACAAAAGACTACTAGAAGCTCTGCTACTTCATCCGATACAACATCGTCAAAGATACCCTCTGACAAAGATACAAAGAGGAAGAAGATGAAGGGAAAAAGACTGTATGCCGGTGTGGGAGAAAAGGATGAAGAAGAGACATAATCAAATGAGGAAGTAAAGAAAATGAAAGATGAGGCTTCTAAAGTCATCCGGAAGAAAGATACCTAGCAAAAGATAGAAGGTAGATGAGTCTCATGCAACATTAAAGATAGAAGATGTATTAAAGTCTATCACTGTTGATGGTAACTTGAAACTTGTGGCTAAATTTTATGATGATTATAATGATGTTGACAAGAGGATTTTGGAAGAAGCTATTGTAAAGTATCTAAACATATACAACATAGCCCTCATTGAGATCATTGGTGATCTCCCAGATACCTTGGGCAATATTCTATCAGTCAGGAAGGAAACTGCTATGGCTAAAGATATTAAACTCAGACAACATGCACTAACAAGGTTAAGTCTGGAGATCACTCCTGAAGAAGAAGTCAAAATTTCTAAGGAACTCAAGGATGCCTTCAGGACCAAGAAAAGGATGAATTCATTAATGATAGGTGAAATTGACAATGTGGTCAAGGAAACAAAGGAAATCATTTTGAAAAAATTGAAGAAAAACAACATTCCTACCATCTATGACAATGAAGAAACAAATGTTGGAGATGACACATCTATTCCGGAAGTCAACATGGATCAAGGTTTGGAGCAAATTGATGCAAATCCTCTGGTAAAAGTTAGAGTAATAGAAAAGCAAAAAGAAAAATCTAATCAAACCCCTGCTTCTAAAAAGGGTCAAATTGAAACAAGTCTTCTTCTAGGACAACAGACTAATGATCCATAAAACAAGGAGAAAATTGATGAGCAGATCAAAGTTGACAATCAAGAACTTGATTGAGATAAGGAATATCCTACAATGGAGCAAATTATTGGTCAACAAGAGAATATGGACATGGAACCTTCAGAACAAATTCAAGAAAAAGAAGTGTCCGAAGAAGCAGTAAGAGACACTGCGGAGACTGTAAAAGAGCTTTTGGAGAAAGAAGAATTAGTTCTAGATGAATTTGAATCAATCCAAGGTCCAATAAATCTGAACACAATGTCTCCTCAAATGTTCAAGTTGGATTTAGTTGTCCAAGCTAAAGCAAGAAAAGAGATTGTGAAGTCCCACATTGAGGATAGTGAACTCATAAATGATGCATCCAGCATTTTGGAAAAGCTGGTGCCAGCTTACCGGAGGGATACCTCTCTGTCTACCACTTGTCAACTCAAGGGACTAATTCACTCTGTAAGTACACACTTTGAATCTCTTGAAAAATCTGTTGAAACAAAAGTTAGACAAGAGTTTAATGAGAAAAGGCTAGATGATTTGACAAAGTTGATAGCCCATGATAAGGCTCAACTAGACAATAGAATACATAATATTCAGAGTGCTATTGTAGAAGCTGGTGATGTATATAAATTTTGTCTGTTATGGCCGGAAGTTACAAAGAAGACAGAAGAAAAGATCAAGGAATTGGAAGAAAATTTGATGGATATTTCTAAGAATTTTGATTCGGTACAAGAATCAACCAGCAACAAGGAAGCTCAAGTCATTAACATCCAAAATGACTTGAATAATTTAATAAATCAAAAGTATCAAATAAAGAGTAGAATGGGACAATTGAGAAGACTAATTAGTCCCAAACTAGATTCAATGACTAAGCTTGTGGCTGAAGCATAGCTTGCTGAATAAACTGCCTCACCATCAGATTTACAAAAGGCAGAAGCTATAGTTTTTCTCTTCAGTGGACACATTCAGATTCTGAATAATTCCAAGGACAACTAGGATATTGAGTGGGCATAGATCAAGAACTTATTCAATGACATTCTCAAATGCATGTAATACAAAGAGGTAGTTTGCACTTGTAAATATGTAGTTGAGTACATCAATTTTTTGGGATTTTGACAAATTTTTGGTTCCAGATCACACCCTTTGCCATTGATGCCAAAGGGGGAGAAGAAGATCAATGAAAAATGGATAATCATCTCAGGGGGAGCAGGAAAATAAAGTGTATATAGTAAGGAGGAGCAGTCTTGAGCATTTTTCACTAAGTGTTGCCATCAATGCTAAAGGGGGAGATTGTTGGCAAGAGACATTGCTCTGGTATGGACCTGTATGTTGTCATTGATGGAAACAAGAATCAGAGAACTTATCACCATGATAGGAAGAGATATCTCCAGAAGAACATGTTGGATTCTAGGTATGGTTGACAAAAAATGACTAAGTATGGAAAGTATTCTGAGTAGAGGACAGTAAGTCGGATAGTATGCCTCCACAGATGATGATTCCATAATATGGTTCAGGTATGATGTCAGTTGATGTTTGATAGTGTTATGCTTCAATGATTAAGTCTTGACTTTCTCCGGAAGTCACCTTGAAGAAATGCCTAAGTCCTGGTAAGCAAAGGTATAGCAAGAACAGTGAACAGGGTCCAGTGCAATGGTTCGCATTCCTCCACAAATAAGTATGTTGTTATGTGGTTTCAAGGTGTTGTAAATACATATATGAAGTGTCTTATTCCAATGTTAGAAGATTTGAAGTCCACCGAAAAGATAGTTGCAAGTTGCTAAGTATCAGCATAGTGTTTGACAGAGACAGAGTCTGAGTTCTGATGGTTCGCATTTCTTTGCAAGATGATATCATGTCTTGCGGTTCTAAGGGTAAGATTGGGAATGTGTAAAGAGTCCTTGATATGTTTCTAAATGTGTTTTTAGATCCTCAATAAAAGTTGTAAGTTAGCAGATGAAGTTGTTAAGCATGCTCTTAAGGAAGTGGCCGACAAGTATATTAATCATTGTGCGGAGAAGAGTTAATGTTTGGAGGATCTATGTAAGTAATTGAATGATTAGAGCCAACCTATATGAACACGTTTCAGAAAAGATTTGGGTCTACATAACTTTTAGTGCATTGGATTGAGTGACAAGGTACATCTTTTTATGTACACATTTCACTTCTTGGATGTTGACCTGATTATGGATTAAATCATGATGCAGATATATAAGAGCGATGAATTTTGATTGAGTGAGTGTGGTGTAGAAGTGTGTGTGTGTGTGTGTTTGTGTGAAGCGAGGATGCAAATAGTAGAGCAAAGTTAGAAGATCAACATCAATGAAGACTTGGGATTCATAATTCAGTTGCTAAATGACTGCACCCTAGCATAGTGGCAGATGCTTAAGCAATATTCAATTTTCATGTGCAATGTGATTGGAAGCAATCTTTCGTCATCAAGGTAGTGAGCTGGCAGTGAGCAATCAATAGGGTTCAATAGCCCTTAGGGTTTAACAACCCTTATTGTAATCTTGCTAGGTTTAGGGCGTAGGTAGTGAGCCTGCTAAATCTAGTTGTACTTCATGGCAGTAAGCCAGCATATTCTAGGCCCGTGGAGTGACCAAGCCTGAACATCATTTTTGTAAAGATTACAATATATATTTGAGAGCTAATCCTCTATGTGGTTTTTCCCTCTTTGGGTTTTCAATGTAAAATCTTGGTGTTATGTGTCATGCTTTTGTGGATGTTGTTCAGTTGTATATTTTGCTTCTATTGGATTATTCTTTTGAAATGGTTAAAAGTAAAAGTACAAGAAAAGATTTATAGAACACTGATTCACCCCCCCCCCCTTCCTCTCAGTGTTCCTGACAATCAACAAGATGTTCGTCTCACCTTGACAAGGTGGAGAGAAAGGTGTGACATGAGGCCACATGTCACAAGGCTCACCAAGACCATAGAGTGAAGGTCAAAGAAGGAGACTTGTTTGTAGGATGGTTGGAAGGAATATAGGGACTTATGGGACAAGTTTCTCAAGGGTGTCTTTTGACCAAGATGACATGGAGAGACCATGCTCATGAGAATAGGGATAGTTGGATAAATAATAGGACATGTGGGTGAGGATAAATAGATAATTAAATATTAAAATATTTAATTATGTGTGCAACATGATGAGGTGGATTGTGAGGTGGATTAGATGATGTGGAATTATGGACTTTTGACTTTGGGATATGATGAAAGATTAAATAATTTAGGAATTATTTAATTAGGCATGACATTAGAATTGGATGAATTAATTGATTTGTTGTAGAATTATGATAATGTGAATCACATAAATAAATTAGTGAATTTATTCATTGATAGAGGAATAAGAATTAAAATAAATATTAAATATTTATTTAAATCGACTTAGCCATTTTTAGGTGTATACATTTTGCCCCTCTTTGAAACAATGTGTTTTATCACGTTGTTTCAAAGAATAATTTTTTTTTGTGATTGACACATGCCCCAGTTTGCCCCTGGTAAATGTTTAATGATGATAGGATGCCCCCTCAGGAGATTGGACGGGAAGAATGTGACGACGGGGTGACGAATGATCTCACGATGAGAAAGGTTGAATGACAGGTTACGTGGATGAAGAAATTGGTTGACGTGGAGGAAAAGTCAGATGAAAAATGAAAAACATGCCTCAGCATGCACAAGGTTAAACACCTCCAATTAGGGTTTAATGCACTATAAATAGGAGTGTGGGGTCACATTCATAGTCATTTGCACACTTGTCTTTGCTAGAGAGTTTATAAGAGATCAGAGCCTTAGTGTGAACAATAATCAGCCACGATGCAACAGGTTCGAATTGAGTTGCACCGCTTCGAGAGGATCCAACGGTTTAACCGTCCAACAAAGTATGGGCCACCGATAAGTACGCCTTCAATTTTAGCTTAGGTGCATTTATTGTGGTCAAAAAGCTAGGTCAAACTTAGGTCAAATGAATGTACCGAAAGAATGGTTCTATGCAAATGCCCTGTGAATTGAGACAAATGCCATGATTCTACGCAAACACCGCAGGAATCGGCGCAAATGCCTTAATTTCGCAAACATAGTACAGAACTATGCATTCATTGTAATGTTGCGCATGCATAAGGGGATGCTGTGCATTCATGATAATGTTGTGCAAACGTTATGGATCTATGCATCCCAGAAAAAGTTGCACAAACAAAGGGGGTTCCTGTGCATTCGTGATGATTCTGCACAACCATTGTAAATGTGTGCAACTAACTCTAGAATCTGCGCATTTGAATTTTCCTGCACAAACTGAAGGGGATGTTGTGCATTCACCCTGAATCTGCACACATGACTAACAGAACTGTGCATCTGTTTTAGATAGTCAAAATACTTAGCAATTCGATAAAGTCAGCATCGTGATCAATGTTCGCCAACTGATAGGTCATCTCTGAGATTGATAAATCTCAAGAGAGATGATAAGATAGATTTCCTATTAAAAATAGCTAAGTTGTTGATGTTTGATAAATAGATTTGCAGTTTAGTTGATTTTGTTTGATTAATGTGCATTTGGCTGATTGTAGGAGGAGCTTAATGATGTACTTATGTCTCGGGAGTGATTTTCGGTGACACAACTGCTTAGACCATACTTGATAGAGATTGATCGCCTAATTCTTAGATCGGTTGGTTTATCATTTGTTTGCTTTATGCACGAGATTCGAGGTAATCTCGGTATGCTGACTGTGCTCGATGAGCTATTTCACAATGAGGATGGGACATTCCATCTTCCTACTAGGGAGATTACTGTGACTTTAGAGGATGTACATCAGATTCAGTGTATTTCGATCGATGGAGAGCTCGTGGAGTATGAGTCTCAAACTAGGGCTAGGCTGGATGAGTGCCACCGAGTCTTTGATGATGAGACGATTGATGGCACAAAGATCAGTTGGGTAGACATGGTTGCTTACTATGAGCCTCTTCCGTCAGTTATTGCTAGGTTGATTGGAGGGATAGTGTGCCCTGACAGGAAGTCACACGGGTTTGTTGTTGGATGGGGGAGAGCTCTAGAGCAAATCACTACTGAGGGCACCTGATATGCTTGGGATGTTTGTTTGCTTGCCCACCTTTATCATGATTTGTGCACTAGTTTGTGTATGATGGATCTTCTAGTTTGTCATGTGGAGTTTTGTTGCTACAGATTTGGGCATGGTGTCACATTACGATTACTCGGCCGATTGGTATAGGCACTCGGGGCAGAGATCATCCATACTCTTACATGTTCTAGGAGAGTCTTTCCCAGCCCAAGCTGGGAAATCTAGAGTACTGGCGGTACACGTTTGATAATGTCGACTCAGTTGTGTGGTGCCCCTACATTGATTGTGAGGTATGGGATGAGGATGCCTCGAAGTTACCTTTTTGTTTCTAGACCAGATGGCTGATAGGGAGGACTCCCTATATACTTGAGAAGCACATCGTTTCTCATGTGTACCGGTAGTTTGGCAGGATCCAGGGGATGCCCCAGGAGAATGCCATCTTTGCTAGGATGCACAAGGAGCATCCTCAATGGGTTCCTGGTGCTTCTTATGAGTAGGCACACACAAAGTTCTTACATATACCATATCAGTCATGGCCGGTGAGGAGGACAGTGGTTGATGCATGCATGACATAGGATTATGCTGACTACTTTGTGGCACACCCATTCCCTTGCTACTCATGACATGGAGAGCGTGCCCCAAGACTAGATGATAGGGAGGAGGATGATGAGGGGCCTCAGCGACGATAGAGGTGACGAGGAGGATGAGGTGGCTGGGGTGGCAGGGGTGGGGGTGATGATGATGGAGGCAGTGGAGGAGGCGGAGGTGGTAGTGGTGGAGATGATGGAGAAGGAAGGAGGGTTATACAGCGGGTAGATAGAGATCTTACCCAATAGGCACAGTTGGTAGTGCCGGGATAGATATAACCTCCTGTGTAGCCTTAGGCATAGGGATAGATCACTTGGTTGCAGGGTGAGCTACAGACTACCAGATTGGAGAGAGATATCGTGATCCAACAAAATACCAGGGCAAAGGAGCTGCTTGAATAGGTACAATAGACTGTGGGACAGGGTCCCACAGGGCAGACAATGGCAGAGATGGTGAGGGTTGGCCAAGAGATTTTCTACTAGCAGTCACTTTATGAGCAAGCAATGCCTCTAGAGTGACAGGCAGGTAGCTTCCACTCGAGCTCCGACAGCAAGTCTCAATGGGCATTTATGGAGAGTGGTGGAGTTATGGGGCCACCTAGAGGAGCACTGGTGCAGGGACATTAGGTGGTGGTGGAGATGACGGCGGAGACGGCAGAGATGGTTAGCCACAGCAGCCGACACCTTCAGGAGGTAGCCAGTCCTAGGTGTTTTTAGACATGTATTATTTGCAGCATGATTTTGTATACACCACATTGTGGACATTTTGAGATGCATTATTTTTTGATATCATTATACACTTGGACATTATTATTCTTTTGATGATGATGATGATATATATATGATCTAGCGTTCGATGGACTATGTTATGATGTATTGATTATGGACGGACATTACTTATGTTATGATGTTTTGATGTTTATGCTTATATATGACCTACATGCTTTTGATATTGATGTCTATGCTTATGTTGGATTTGATAATGAGATACTATGATGATTACGTTGGACACAATGATGTTTCTATATGTGATGATTTTATATGTGGTGATTTTTACATGTTGATGTTTACATACTTATAGTATAACTGAAAACCTATAATGTATATCTGCATGTGTAATGACGTAATATATGTTGATGATTATGCACTCTATGTTTTTGTGATTTTCCAATGATATATTCTATGTATGGGACTCGTATGGATGGATGACATGACTATATGATATTGGTTATGGACAATTATGATTTACAATGTTTATGTAACCTAATGACCTAAAATGATATGCATTTGTGGTTTATCATGTTTGTGATATGCCTCTATGATTATGGACATGTTTATGATATGCAAAAATGGTTTGTTTTTGTTAATGCCAAGTATACTCAATCATAAAATAACAAGACACTTTAGAAGAATTGATTTGGATAATGAAAGATAATTTAGAAGAATGATTTGGTTAATGGATGAAATGATTTGGAAAAATAGATAAATGGATAACTTAGATCTTGAGACACTTGGAATTTTGATAATGATGAAATGCTTATAATGAAATGGAATGCAATTTGGTATGTATAGATGTGGATATTGTCATCTTCTTGTACAAATTTTTGAAGTACTTTGTTTCATCATTGAGCTTTTAAAATGTTGTAAGAAAATACAAGTATCTAGATATAATTAAACCATGGTGACCTGAGTATTGCTTACATGGATTTTGATTTAGCAAGTTAATACAAGAATCTAAGTATAATTGAACCAAGATGACCTGAGTATTGCTTGTGTATCAACAGACAAGGATCGTACATGTTTCATGTTTAGACCTCTAATGTTCTCGATGATCATTATGTTGATCATGTCTTTAGACAAGGCTTCACATTACTAAAGATAAACCCACAAACAACAAAAAAATAAAATAATTATGCCCCCATCATAGCTCCTCTAGTTTTTGACATTCTTGAGAGCATAGGAAACATAATAACAAAAATCAAGATATAAGACTTAAACAACCATTAAACCTTCTTGTCATAGATATATTTTTCTTGTAATAACTGATAGAGTCATGTTTGTTAGTTTTAGGTAGGTTGGTGTTGTCGGGTTTAGTTTGATGTCTCTTTGTCAAGATGATGTTTAAAGATTACTTGTTGTGTTGCTTGTTATCTAGTGATAAAATCATGATCTGACATGTTATCCTCTGAGTTGTAGCATTCAAAAATCTAATTCACTAACTAGGTCGAGGATTTGCCCCCAGTCAAGTAAAGGATCGATTTATTATGGATGAATTGACAATAGATATGAAGAAATGAGCCCTAAGGGACTGACCTAGTGCCTCGGGGGCTCATTGATAAATGGCCTTGCCTATGTGACGATGCAAAGGCAACGTAGTTCGCTTTAGGTGGACTATGTGGACCTAAGACCTAGGGGTTGGGAAGCCTCGGGGGCTCATCGATGATGGCCTTGCCTACGTGATAACACAGAGGCAACGTAGTTCGACCTTGAAGGTTGACTCTGGTAAATGGATGAATGGAAGATATGCAAAAGTTTATGATAGGATTATGGATACGGATGGAAGGGAAAGCCTCGGGAGCCCATCAATGATGGCCTTTCCTACATGATAACGTAGAGGTAATGTAGTTTGGGATATTGGTGATACTGACAATGGACTTGTGATAGAATGATAGGATGGACGATAAGATTAGATGACCTTATTAGGTAAGGTGATAAGGGTGACAGAGCACCAAGCTATGATAGGTTACCGTTAGGTAGTTGTGCATGGATGCAGTTATTTGATGGATATGATAGGAAAGATGGATGTGGGTTGGGTTTTTCTAAAAGATGGAGGAATCAGTTTATTGCAAATAGCATTTATTTCCAAGTTTTCACCACTTGCTTTTAATTACATCATTTTTTTATTTTTTATTTTTATTTTACATCCCTTGCATTGGGGTTATTTAGGTGTAGAACCTTCGAAGGTGCATACTATTGATGGGGTCATCAAATAGTTCGCCTTTTGATGTTGATAGCTAATAAGCTCTTGATCCATAGGCAATAACTATGACATAGGGACCCAACCAATTGGGTTCAAATTTCCCCTTTTTCTCTCTATCTTGCTGATTTATTGGATTCTTTCTTATAACCAAGTCACCCACCTGGAAGACTCGTGGTTTAACCCTGTGATTATAACTTATTGACATTCTCTGCTGGTATGCCTTAAGATGGTTAAAGGCATGTTGTCTTTGTTCTTCTAGCAACTATAGCTCATGGAGCCTAGATATTTTGTATTCCTCATCATTTACGAGACCCTTTAATGACACCATGAGGGAAGGTAACTCAACTTCTATAGGCAAGATGGCTTCAGAGCCATAGACGAGGGTGTATGGTGTCGCACCTATGGGAGTGCGTATATTGGTTCTGTAGGCCCACAGAGCAGGGTTCAATTGCATGTGCCAATCACAACCAGCATCATCGATAGTCTTTTTGAGTATCTTCAAGATAGTTTTGTTCGATGCCTTAGCCTAGTCGTTACCTTGCGGGTAGTATGGAGTGGAGAAGCGATGTTGAATGTGGAATTTATCACAGAGTTCTTTCACATCCTGATTCTTGAAAGGTCATCCATTATCCATGACAATGGATAATGGAATACCATATCTACATATGATGTAGTTGAGGATGAAAGAGGATATATTCTTCCCTATGATGTTGGTTAATGGAATAGCCTCAATCCACTTCGTAAAATACTCAGTGGCTGTTATAATGAATTTGTGGTTGTTGGAGGATGAAGGGTGAATCTTGCCTACTAGATCAAGTCCCCATTGGCAAAAGGGCCAAGGTGTCGTTAAGGGTTGCAACTCTTGAGCGGGTGAGTGTATTAGATTATCGTGAATCTGGCATTTCTTGCACCATTTGACAAAATGATAGGAGTCAGATTCCATGCTCGGCTAATAGTATCTGAGACGCATGAGCTTCTTCGCCAAGGTAGGACCACTAGAGTGTGTCCTGCATATTCCTTCGTCTACTTCACTCAAAGCGGTCCAATATTCCTCACTATCTAAACACCTAAGGAGAGTACCATTTAAACCTCGTCGATACATGGTGTCTATGATAATGGCATATCAGGATGCTTGGCGTATGAATGTTCATTTTTGGTTGTTTGATAAGTCAGGTGGTAGGATATTCTCTTTTAGATAGGTGTAAACCTTTTCGTATAAGGGAGAATCAAACCCTACGATGTGGTAAATGGTGTTGGTTTCTGGGATTTCATAAGTTGGATGGGAGACTGGCTCCACCAAGAACTCATAACGAGAATGATTTTTAGGTATGTCAAGGAGGGATGCAATAGTAGCCATTGCATCTGCTGCTTTGTTTTCCAATCTTGGTATCTTCTCGAAGGATATCACAACAAAATATTCCTTAAAGTCATCCACCGTACGCTTGTATGGTATCAGCTTCTCGTCCTTAGTTTGATAATCATCATTTACTTGATTAATGACGAGTTGTGAGTCCCCATACACATGAAGTTCGGGCTAACCTTCTAATCTACTGCCATCTTAATGTCGATGACCAAAGCTTCATACTCGGCCACATTGTTGGTGCATGGAAATAGAAGTCTGTATGACTTAGTGATTGTATCTCCATGTGGTGTTACCAACAAGATTCCTGCTCCAAATCCATGTTGAGTATATGACCCGTCAAAGTAGAGTTTCCAAGCTGTAGTTGTGATGTTGAAGATAGACTCATCTGGAAATTCAAAGCTTAATGGGTTATCATCTGTCAAAGGCGCATCCGCCAGTTGATCTGCAATGACCTGCCCCTTTATCGCTATTTTATCTACATACTCAATATCAAATTCACTGAGTATCATGACCCACTTAGATATTCTACCTATTAGGGTAGCTTTGCTAAGTAGGTATTTGAATGGATCAATCTTTGCCACTAGCTCAATAGAGTGTGAGAGCATGTAGTGTCTCCACTTTTGTGAGGCAAAGACAACTGCAAGGCATGCTCTTTCAATTGGTGTATACTGTAGTTCATAACCTACTAGTGTCCTGCTAATGTAGTAGATTGCTTGTTCCTTTCCTTCGTGGTTTTGTTGGGCTAACAGAGCTCCAAGAGCTGTGGGTGTAACTGAGATATAGAGAAGCAGTGACTTGCCCTGAATTAGCAACATCAAGACTGGTGGGTTCATTAGATACTCTTTTAGATGTTGAAATGCTTGCTCACACATGTTATCCCATTTGAATGGAATGTTTTTGTGTAAGAGATGGGTGAATAGATGGCACTTATTTGCCAGTTGAGAGATAAACCTTTTGATGGACTACAACTTTCCTTGTAGAGACCGCAATTGACTTAGATTCTTAGGTGGCAACATTTCCATAATTGCTTTTACCTTGGTCGGGTCCACCTCTATTCCATTAGTTGATACGATATATCCAAGGAGTTTACCAGATGTTTCTCCGAAAACACACTTTTTTGGATTTAAAATCGTACATAAATTGCTCGTCTTGTGAAGATCTTGTCCAAGACTTGTAGATGCCCTTCTCTAGTGAGTGACTTACCTAGGATATCATCAACGTAATCCTCCATGATGGTGTGCATCATGTCGTGAAAGATCGTAGTCATTGCCCGTTGATATGTTGCCCCTGCATTCTTTAGTCTGAATGGCATGATGCACCAACAATAGGTACCCCACGAACATGTGAATGTTGTTTTGTGTTGATCCTTTGGTGCTATTTTGATTTGGTTATAGCCGGAGAACCCATCCATTAATGACAACATGGTGTGCCCTGTTGTTAGATCAACAATGGTATCTATGTTTGGCAAAGGAAAGTCATCTTTTGGACAAGCCTTGTTTAGATCTTTGAAGTCGTTACACAATTTGATTTGCTTATCTGGCTTGGAAATAGGTACAATGTTAGAAACCCATTCTGGATAATCAATGGCTCTGATGAACCCCACATCTAGCAACTTCTTTAGTTCCTCTTAATGCTATATGTGGGTGCATTTTTCTCAATTTTTGTTTAACTGGCTTAGCTCCTGGAGCTAGTGAAAGATGATGCATGATAAGATCAAGATCTAGCTCAGGAATGTCTACGTAGGACCAAGCAAAATTTATCTGCTTTCTTTTGAAGAATTCCACAAATTATATTCTCTCTTGTTCAGATAATGACTTAGCTATGTGTGTGATCCTTGGGTTCTCTTCTGTGTCGATGTTTACTGGTTGAGCTGGTTCAATCAATACTGAAGATCTTTCCTGATGTGCATGGTAGGGGAGGGTGTAAATCCCTTCATTTGTTGGTGCCTCATATAGGTTTTCACCTTTAGATACATCTTTTCTTTTTCCTTTTTCGTGATCTAACACTGCTGCGGAGCGGTTTTCGCCGTTAGATCTACTTTTTATTTTTATATTTTTATGCCTAAAGGGATTGGCACTCTCTCCAAAGTATGCCACATTGTTAAGTTCAATGGTGAAGCTAGCCTTGTGGTCTCCTGCTAGTAAATGGTCCCTACGCTCTAGATAATCGATGATAGCATCATCATTTTGGAATGTATCTAGGTCAAGGGTGTTTGGTAGATCCCATTCTATCAATTCAGGATGCACTAGGGGTAATGGATCATCTGGTTGATCACATTCAAGGGTGGTGATGGTTAGAATAGAGGAGCCATTTCAATAGGTAGAGGTATTGACAAGGTCTATTATGGTACTCTCCTCAAGTTAGTTTGTCAAGTGTGACATCGTACTCTCCTCATGAAGTTCACTTTCGTAATATTGCGGATCGAACTCTAGCGATCTAGCCCTAGAACTTTATCCCTCATGTGTCGTATGAGTAGAGTTATACTGTTGAACCACATAGATCCCTTTATCTTCATAAGACATTTCTGAGAGGTTGTCCCATTCATACTCATTGGAATCGGTTTCACTAGCTTCTTGTAAGCAGTGAATTTGTTCCACTAGGTTAGTGGTAATTGTTTCTTTGTCTTTTGCTTGGAGTTTCTCCTTACCTTTGATCTTCTCTTTACCCTTGTATCCCAACCCAGTAGTGTCTTAGGCTGTGGAGGTAGAGGGTTGAATTGGTTCTATGATACCATCTTTCCTTAATCCTATGGGACCATATCCTTCATATCCCATCCTTTGTGAAATAGAAAACCCTTGACCATATTATGCAGTGGGTAGCTTAGGTTGATGGTCATTTGGTATGGTTTCACTATATTCATCTTTGTAAAGAGACTGTAAGACATCTTTTTCATCACTCTCATCCGATAGGTTTCCCCATCTAATGAAAGGACCCTTAGAAGTCTCCAATGACTTGGCTTTGTTAATGGACGGCTTTCCATAGGATTTTGGTGATATAGGCAACTGTGCTAGACAAAAAGATTGCTTAATGACATATTATCCAACACCCTTATCTTTGACTTTGACTTTAAGCTCTGATGTTTTGGAGGTATAAGCTAGAGAACTTGGATCCACATGGTTTGAAGAAGAGGAAGCTGCTTGATTGGTGGGGATTATAACTTCTGGTTTACATTGGATGGTGTTGCAATACTGGAATGGATCAAGGTCACCTTGTATGGTAATTTCTTGGCCATTGTGTGGGAACTTGATACATTGATGGCATGTTGATGGAACATCCTTCATCGCATGGATCCAAGGTCTACCTAGAAGAATGTTATATGCTAGCTCCATGTCTAGAACTTGGCACACAACATCTCTCTCTACTGGTCCAACTCGTATTGGCAAGACCACAATTCCTTTTGAAGTTCTCTCTTCTTCGTCATATTCCTTGATAGTTATTTTCTTTTTAGGATCAACAACATTTTCTAAAAACCCCAATGCAAGGATTAACTTTAATGTGCATATGTTTAAACCAACACCTCCATCTATTAGGACCCTTTTTATTCGGTGTTTGTGGATTTGGGCCTCAATGTGGAGGGATGCATTGTGTGGTTGGTTGATGGACATATCATCTTTCTCTGTGAATGATAAGAAATGTGGTGTGGTTAGATGACCCACCATATCTTGGAATTGCCATTGAGCAAGGTTTGTAGGAATAGTTGTTTCCAAGAGTGCTTTCTCTAAGATGGCTTTGTGAGATGAGGATAGACGCAATAACTCCAAAATGGATATGTGTGTAGGTGTTTTATGGAGTTGGTCAAGGATGTTGTATTGGTTCGATGTGGAGGATGATTTGGATGGAGCCTCTTGCAGAGCAATGTTTCCATGAGGAGTGGTCACATTACAGTCGGGCTTATTATTGATAGTGATTACATTGATGTGTGAATCACTTTGTGAGATATGATTAATGGTGTATTCGTAAGAAATGTTATTATAGTTTACTTTATCTGTACTATTGTTGTTTTGGTTGGATGGTCCTCCTTTTTCACAATGAGGAAGAGGATTCTTGAATGCTATATGATCGTCATTAGATGTATGCCCTTCAATTGATATTTGTTTTTTATCAAGTAGGTCTTGAACGACATGTTTTAGTCTTTGACAATCATTAGTTTTATGCCTTTTATTTCTATGATATTCGCAAAAGTTGGAATCACTCCACCAAGAGGGTTTAAATTTTGGTTCATAATCTCACACCAGTGGAAGTGTTATGAGGTTGCCCGCTATTAACTTCTGAAGGGCGGATTTGAGTGCTCCCCAAGGGGTGTGAACTTTCTTCTAGGATGAAAGTTGGTTGGTCTTTGTTCATTGCTTTGAGGCTTGGTGGATGGTGTGTTGTTTTGTGGGTTTGATAGATTGAAAATTAGTTGTTTTTGTACCACACTTTTAGCATCCACAACACCATCATTCATAATGGGGTTGTTCTTAGTCTAGAATTGCGACTTGTCTGCATTGTTGCTTGAACTAGGGGTGCCTTTGTATAGCTTAATTTGCCCCTTTTCTATCAAGGCTTTCTCGACGAGTAGTCCCATTTCAATGACCTTACTAAAAGTAGTTGGGCATTGTATCTGGATTTGATAGCTTAGTTCTGTGGATATATTATGAACAAACATTTCTATCATTTGCTTCTCTAGTATGTGGTAGGGACACTTGCTTGCAAGTTGTCTCCATCTTTGTAGGAAATAGGAGAAGGATTCTCCCCATTTTTGTTTGTTATTACAAAGATCCAACATGGAGATTTCGTGTTCAATATTGTATGAGAAATGTGTGACAAATCTGTCTACTAGTTCATCAAAAGTGCAGATGCCGGGAGGTAGGCGTAAGAACCACTCCATAGCTTTTCCTCCTAAGCTTCTTGGGAATAGTCACATAAGATATGTTTCATTGTGTGCGACTTCTAGGCATGCGGCACTAAATTCCCTTATATGATCTCTTGGATCACCTTTTCCACTATATTTGTCAGATTTTGGAACCTCAAACCTTGAGGGAAAAGGTATCATGAGCAACTATTTATCAAAGGGATGAGGTGAGATATCCTCAAGGGAATAGTGTTTTGTGGTCGTCCCACTTTGGATGTCCATCAACTGTTGTTGCAAGGCTTGGATTTGTGTTGTTAATGTGTCAAAGGGATTAAGTATATCCTTAGCCTTTTTTTGATTTAGAAGCATCTTTGTCAATTTTGGAGGCATCTTTATCATTCTTGGAGCCATCTTTCGAAGACTCAGCTTCATTTGAGGAGTTGTTCTCTCTTAGATTTGAGACATCAAAATCTGAGGGCAACTTAGCTCCTTGTTGAGCTAGCATAAGAAAAAATTTATGAGGATCCGTGGCAACAACCCTATCCATTATCTTTTGAAATTTTGGATCTTGGAGGTGTTTAAGGATTTCCTCTTGGTTAATTTCCTCTTCATCAGAATCATGCCCACTATTGTGAAGGGAACCCATTTTTTTGTTTTTGTTTCACTTAGGACCTAGTTTGAACCATGCAAGTTTGAGATGTGGGTGAAGTTGGATTGTGAGACTTGGTGGACTTGGTTTGATGTTTTGATATGATATGATATGAGGCGAACTTGATTGGATATGTTTAGACTAGATTTTGCTAAGGTTTTATATTGATTCTATGTTGTCCAAACAAGGTGTTCTTGAGCTATAGTGGTAATAGCAATCGAAGTGTTGATATAGAAGGTAGTCAAAACAGGGATAGATGATCTCCACTATTGATGTAGACTATTCTTTTATCAAGATACACAAGGATAGTTTCGATGTGAAGGATGATTGGAATCCTGTTATGAAACTTGCTAGAAATTGTTTGAATTTGCTAGAGTATCAATTATGCCTTGATGCAAGTTTTGGTTTTGGTTTGATGTGTTTGGATAATACAATAATGGTATGCAAAGGTGATGTTGTGAAAATGGTATGAGGATGTAATTGTAAGGTTGAAGTTATTTTCCAAGTGTATACTTGAGCACAAAGGGTATCCAAAAATGGTTTTACTTTTGTCTCAAATTGTACAAAACAACTCTCTGTTGTGAATGCGCATAAAGAAATGGTAAATACGCAACTTTGTATGCGCAAGACTGTGTTGTAAATGCCTAGCACTGTATTGTAAATGCACAGTTCTGTGGTTTACGCAACAATATGGTGTATATGCGCAACAATATTGTGTGAATGCGTAATAGTAGTGAATGCGCAACAAGATTTTGTGTATACACAGCAAGATTTGATGTATGCACAGGACTGCATAAATTGTCTTTTGTTTCAGTTTGTTAGTTTGTTTTGTTTTGCACATTTTTCTAAGTTGCTCTAAAGTTTGTGGTACTGATCTTGACTCAAGTTATTGCTAGAAAATACAGTAAACAAGAAGTTTCCATGTTTATTTGATACAATTTTTTATAAATGTAAAATAAATAAGTATAATCCTAAGGATGGCAAGGGCAATATTCATTGAATTCCAACTTGAATTTTACTCCAGCCACTTACATAAAGGCAGATAGTTAGCAACTTGGTAGCACCGACTCCCCCTTATAGTGCACTCACTTCTCATAGATACCAAGTTATAATCCCTCCAAAGAGTTGGATTTTCTGTCTCCACACTAAATGAGTGTATGACGTTGGACGACTTAAGAGGTCCGACCTCCTACATCAACAAATAGGTGTTTTTGGCTTTCTAAAACAATTGGCTTTTAGTTTGGGCATTTGTTCGGGTGGTTATACGTGCGACAATTTGCTTCGTTATGGAGGCTTCCCAATCTAAAGAGGTTAGGCTCAACAGAGTTAAACGTACCACAAGGGTACTATGGGAAACATTTGTTGATATAACATAGTAGCACCTGTTATTTGTGCCTTTTGTCACAAACACAATTTATTTAAAGCAGCGTGGAAGTGGCTTGGCTTTAGCCTGTTATCGCTCGAGGTCGTCCCACTTGGAAGAAACACAATCCCAAGGGCAGGCCTCTTCTAAAGGTTACACAAATAAAATGATGAGTTTGGCATTTTAATCACCCAAAAAGGGGAGAGCATAGTCCTATCACCATTTTCAAACACATAATACACTGGTTCTTTATCCTCCTAGAGTTAAAACTAAGTGTGTTTTACTCTGCCAAGCACAAGAAATTGACAAGATAGCAAAAATTTGAAAAGATGGTTAATTTTATCCTCCTAAACAAATCTATGTGAAGATTGTTGTTGAAGAATCAAACATATTACTTTTCCCTATTGAAACTAAATGAGAGTTTGTAATGCAACAATACAATTTACTTCCTCCTAATTAGATCTAGGTGAAAATTTGCATGAAGATGCCAAATTACTTCCCCCTAATTAAATCTAGATGAATTTATAATGCAGCTAAATGACTAAACCAAGCTTCTACACCTACAAGAAGAATTAGTACGAAAAATCCATTGCAAAACAATACAACTTTCTGTCAGAATGTGAATGCGCAGGAATAGAAAGCAAATGCGCAACACTACTCAGTGAATGCGCAGAAAGCACAAATCTGTAGAAAGAAAAGGTGAATGCGCATGACTATCAAGTGAATGTGTAAAAAGATGAATGCGTAGCAGGAATCTATGAATGTGCAAGACTGGAATGTGAATGCGCCGAAACGACTTGTCACGACATTAGCTTCACAAAAACACTCAAATGGAGATTAAAAATGGAGCTAGGGCCCACGGTGGTTGCAAAAAATGTTAGAGGAAATATGAACAATAGTATTAAACTAATTACTATCCAATAACTCAATGAAATTGATGCAAATACAATAAAAAAAGATATTACCTTCGTAGACCATGTTAGCACTTATTTTGACCTGGGGTTGATTTGTCATGATCAGGAGGTTTCTTCATCTGAAGCCTTCATCTTCTTGCCCAAATTTTCTAAGTGTTGGACCTCCTCAGCATTTTTCAACTGCAGCATCATATTTTCCTGAGGAGGAGGTCGTCATCATCATCTTGTCTTCAATGATGATCTTCATCAGCATGTTCTTCGTCGACTTGTTTTTCTCATCGTCATCATCATATTTCAACTGTCGGGTGATGTTTGGATATCATCCTGATGATACTGGTGAGCTACAGTGCGCCCTCAGTTGCTTGCGAGGGTGATTTTTCAAGTATCCGGTGATTTTCCGAATATCACCTTGCTCAAACATGATGACGATGTTGCCCCGATGTCCTGAAGAGGTTATTCTCTAAGTGTTCGACCTAACTTGTTTTTTCCTAAGGGTCGTCATCATCATGATATTTCCAGTTATCATCCTGCGGCTTGCGGAGGTCATCATATTTTTTTGCCTTCATGATATTTCGCCGGGGTGATATTTTATCATCGGGTGATCTCGGTTATGATCATCCTGATGATGATGTTGAAGAGTTCTAAGTGCGACCCGATATTCACTAGGGTCATCGTATTTTGAACGTCAGGATGATCTTAGTCAATATCATCCTGATGATGTTGTATCACTTCCTATTCTTTGTTTCTCATCCTGATGATGCTGACGTCATCCGTATATCAGGGTGATCTTTTTCTTTCTGCCTATCTGCATCATGATATTCCGAAGGAAGGGGTGATATTTTCATATCACCCGGATATATGTTTGCTCGAGCATCATGATGATGCTGATATCAAGGAGATATCCGCCTGTTGGCTTCGCGCATTATCTACTGGGGGTGATCTTTTCAAGCATCATCATCATATTCAGTTATCGCCCCGATCTTATAGAGGAGCTACAGTGCAACCTGATGTTGGAACGTCAAGAGGATATTTCCAAATATCCGGTTGTCTTCCGAATATCATGATGATGTTAATATGATGATGACGTCATCAAGGTCCGCGGAGGTCATATTTCTAACAAGTGATCATCTTGAAGAGACCTCCTGATATTTACAAACATGATGATGACGTCATCCGGATATGAGGAGGTGCGCAGTAGGCAGATACGATGATGACGTCAGCAGTATATGATGATGACGTCATCAGGATGTTCATCGGCCAGACTTTTGTTATAAGCTCAACAGGAGGATGTTCCTCCGAAGGATCAGGTTGTGCCGATTGTCATGAAGGTTATATTTCAAATATCATGATGACGTCAGGGTGATATTTCGAACAACAGGATATCATGCTGCTGGAAGATGATGATGATGAAGTCTATACTAGTGTCGTCAGGAGCAAAAGCACCGACATGATATATGCTCATGACCTAGTATATAAAGTGTTATTGAGGTCATCACGGGATGCATGTGGGATATTGTTATCCTGCATATTCAAAACATCATGATGATGAGTCTCGGCGGGAAAAGCTTGCGATAGTCTGTATGATGATCTTCCCAAGGCCGCGGGTTGGTGCGCCATTAATGGCGATTGTTGCAGAGGTATGGGCGATGGCGTGGGTCGATCTTGTACCCGACTGAGGGTGTACATCAGTGAACAGGGGCGCAGGGCTCGAGAAATCTTCCTGTCTCCTCCCCTACCTGCTGCATTCAGGTTTGGGCGCCAATCTGGTTGTGTTTGAGCGCCATTTTCATGATACTGTGTATCTGGCGAAATTTTGGTCAACATTGTAATTAATTGCTGAGCACCTACCTGGCTGTTATAAGTAGGTTGTGTTGCTCATTTGAGAGGTTGTTGTTGAAAGTTGATGATTTTGGCTCTGTAATGCATAACAAGCTGATCTGGTTGCTCTGTACAGCTTACCTGTGAGTTTATGTATCTCTTGTTGTTTGTTTTTGGCATGAACCCACTGATTTCATGATTAAACTTATATGAGAAATGCTGTTGGCATGTGTTGTGTTAATTCTGTCTCCAGTATTGCATGTATTCTTCTTCTGAATCTGGATGTTTGGTAATGTTTAGATTCTAGAGCATAGAGTTCCTATGTTGACTGTCTGATCTTCTAACTTCTACTCAAGGGGTAGATTAAACTGTTTTCAGGTTGAACATTGGGAAGAGTATACTGCAGTAGGGATACCATAAGTAGAGATAACCTAACACTCTGAATTGGGAGATGCCTGTAGGGCAGGTATCACACATATCCCCTTGAAATCCAGTTTTAGCTGTTTATGCTGATCATTCACAAGTGTATGTCTATCGACTCCAGGCCCTGGATAGGCACCAATCATGCTTTGTTTTGTGTTATAACCATATCCAGCTTTGCATCCACACTTAAACTCCAAAGCAAAATCTAAAACCAACATTAGGACTTTAGAGTTAGTTTTAGGAACCTCAGTCCTCTGTCTACGACTGCAAATAGGCCCAAAGCTAGCCCCTTTGCCCTTATCTTTCAGTTTTGGTCTACTTACAGGAGGACTCATCTGCTTTCTGTCAACATCCCAGCCTTGCATGCATATCCTCATGGATGTTGAGTAGGGAATACCCCCTAGGTCTTGCAGAGCCTGAAGAAGAAGAGGAGATAAAATATAGAGTCTATCTCCTATACTGTTGACCCCCTGGCCCAGAGATCCTGTTGATCACTGATGGCTACCTTGTAGGGAAATCTGGGAATAAGCATCCAGTCTGGGAAAAAGTCAACAAAAATTGGCGACTCTGCTGGGGAATGAGAAGTAAAAGTGCTATCTAATCATCTCCAGTGATATATATGTGACCCATCTGAGTCAGCAACAGTAATCTACTCCGCTGGGGAACCTTGTGAAAGAACCCTGGTTTTCAGAAGAAAACAGTTCCTAGAAATAGGTGGCGACTCCGAAGTAATCTCCCAACCGGTCAAGGTAAAATTATATGCAGGGGAGAAGATCCCAACAAAATCCTCTATTTGAAGAGTTACCATTAACAAAAAGAATGATGTATAGAAGAAAGGGAACTGTCTCAGCTAGTCATGAGAGCTCCCCCAGAAAAAGTGATGAGGTACAAGATAACCCTAGGCCATCAGGACAGCATGCTCCTTATTTTTCAACTGCAGAAGCTGATATCCAAGGTGCGTATGAGAGGCAACAGGGTGGCAGTATGAGAATGAGGTCAGAGGTGTTCCAAGAACGCCCTTTTCTAGACCCAAGTGAAAGGTTTGAAGAGGCAGAGTCTCTAAGGGATGATGAAGATGATGACCAAAATGGCATGAGACCATCTACCTCCAGACCTAAGGATGAACAGTTGGCTGAAGAAATCAAAAGCCTAAGAGCAGAACTAGAATACCTACAAGCCATGAAAATCAGAGATGATATACAGCAGAAAGTGCAAGCCTTGAGAACTGCCCAAAATAATTCAGTTCCTACTCTAGAGAATGTAAATATGCAAAGACATCAGCAAAGATATGAAATGCAACATCAGCATCATGATGACAGACAAAATGTGAATGATGCTAGGATACCACTGAACCATGCAGGAAACCAAAATGCAAACAGAAATGTTAATGTCAATCAGCCAAACAGACAGCCTATGCAGCTAGATAGATTCAGGCAGCTGGTGTTTGATGGTATTCCTGGGTATCCTAACCCCATTGACAAGCATCTGAGGCTGCAAGTGCCTAAGTTTTCAGGAAATAATACAGTGTCAGGAGAAGATCATCTAAAGGCCTTCCAAAATGTCATGGATAATTTTGAGGTTGAGCATGAGGATGTTTTCATGAAGTCATTCATGCAATCCTTAATAGATGAGGCAAGAGAATGGTACAGGAATCTGCCTGACCGGAGCATATCATCATGGGATGATTTTAAGAGGATATTCAAGGAGCAATATGGTGATAAAACTGACCCTAGCTTCTTTGTAAATGAGTTCACCAGTATCACAAAAGGGTCAAATGAGCAGGTTGCAGACTTTAATGCAAGATTTACTAAAGTGTTGAACAAACTGCCACATCACATGAGGCCAAATGAACCAATGTGCATAATCTTGTACATCAATGCCTTTGATGCAAAGACTGCATATGGACTGAGAGATAAAGGTCCTGCCACTCTCAGGGATGCTTTCAGAATTGCAGTAAATATTGAAAACAATAGGAAAGCATCAGGCAAGACAAATAGAAGGGATGATGTAAAAATTCTGCAGAATCCAAATAAGCCTCAGAACACTCAAGGTAGTACATCTGCTCCTGAGGATAAGATAGACAAACTGGAAAATGTTGTTAAGGACCTGAGCTATAGATTAGCTAGAAGTGAAAAAGGGATGGGTCCTGATAGGCAAGTCTATCAAAGGCAGGAAAAGAGGCCATCACTACATGATATGCCTTATAACACCAATTGGCATGATGGTAAGCCTGTATATCCACGTAACAACACAAATCAGAGGGCTCAACATGCCAAGGAAACTCCTGATCCCCTGAAGAAAACTATAAATATTGCTGATGATGCTCCGTGGTGTATAATCTGTCAGATGCCACATTCACAGTCACAGTGCATGATTGCCCAATCTTTGTATGATAATGCTACATCTTGTAATGAATGCAATGAGCCACATCATGTGCAGGATGATGATGTTAACATGATGTCCATAGGTAATGGATATACTCTTTATGATGCTGATGACAAGATAGATCATCAGGTTCAGGCCTGCCAACAGTCCCCATATGATGAAGATGATGAGGATAATTATGTGTATGCTCAGAACTCACACAACTTTCTGAGTAGCTTACACCGACCTTCTGATGAGGAAATCAGAGCCTTCACAGCTGCAGCAGTTGCTCAGGTCAAGAGCAACTACAATCTCAGAGGTAAACATCAGGTTGGTAGCCCACATCAGCCAGAGGATATTTCTGCAGGTCAGCTGATGCATGGTCATAAAGGAACTGAACCACAAAAAAGGCAGTGGGTGAACAATAAGCAGAACTTTAGATACAGAACAGGTCATGAATCTCAAGGACCAGAAAATAAAACCCCTCAGGCTGAAGATCAAAGTAGAGGTTCCCAAGACAAGAATGATGATCCGGGAACTATGAAAGTGAAAACTAAATCAGCTCAGGATAAAAGCAAGATTGTGGAGCAAGCTACAACTGTTGTACAAAACTATGCTCCATTTGATATAGCCCAGATCCTCTCTCAGGTAAAGGTCTCTGTTCCACTTATGGAACTCATGAAAGTGGAAGAGATCAAGAATAGGACAATATCCCTAATCTCAGGGGTACCTTTTCAAGCTAAACAAAGTGATCAAACCTAGGGTGAGAAACAGGTCATGTGCAATGAAGAGGATGAGACTCCTGAAGTCTATTTAGGAATGACCATGACAAAGTGCCCTTCACAGGTAGAACCATTTTATGTTTCCCTAGTTATAAATGGTAAAATAATTAGAAATTGTATGCTTGACTCTGGAGCATCCACAAATGTCATGCCTTTGGCTATCATGCAGCAAACTGGATTAAAAATTGACAAGGCATGTGGGAAGTGTTATGCTATGGATGCCAGAGAGGTACCAGTGATTGGAATCATGAAGGATGTAGATTTCAAACTGGCAGCATTCCCTGAAAAAAGATACAAAATGAATATAACAGTGGTTGACATCAAGCCACAGTATGGTATGCTGTTGTCAAGAAGATGGGCAGCACTAATAGGTGGAAGTATGCAGCTGGACCTATCATATGCCATGATTCCAATGAATGGCAGGGATGTCAAGCTAATTAGAGAGCAAAGATCATCAGAGACAGTGGAAGACCAGGAAGCAAATGAACAGATATGCTTTGTAGACACTGACTGTGATAACTTCAAGGTTGTCTCAGATGATGCAGAAGACAAAAAGAAAAATGCCTATATTGGTGAGCTGGATCGGCAAGGCTTATGGACCATGTTCTTTGATGGAGCTTGTGCAAAAGAAGGCTCTGGAGCTGGAGTTGTTTTCTTGTCTCCAACTGGTAAGCTCCTCAAATTCTCTTTCTTGCTGAGGTTTGATTGCACAAATAATATTGCAGAATATGAGGCTTTACTCTTAGGCCTGAATATTGCTCTCAAACATGGAATTAAGATGTTAAGAGTATTTGGAGACTCTGAGCTGATTATATCCCAAATCAGAAATAAGTATGCTGCAAAGAATAAAAGACTGAAGCAATACAAGCATGCTGTTTGGGATACTATTGAATTATTTGATGCATTTTCAATTGGCTGGGTAGAAAGGTCAAAAAATGTTATGGCTGATTTCTTAGCCAATGTTGCAATAAGGCCAGGTGACATCACTCTGTCAGGTGTCACAGATGTAGAAGTTAAAATTAGGCCTGCCATACCAGAAAACATATGCAGTTGGCAAGTTTTTAATGATGATAGGGATTTGCTGAAATTTTTGCACTGCATAGATGAGTATGAGAACCAACAGATTGATTTCCAAGCTTTTGTAGAAACTGTAGATGGAAAAGAAACTCTTGTAGGGAAAGAGATCATTCAGTTGAAGACTAACAAGATCCCTAGAGGGTTAGTGGCTTTGGAAAGAGCCTTTGACAGTAGAGACAAAATGGTCACAAAGACATCCCCCACAAATAAGGAGGATTTAGAAGAAATAAATTTGGGGACATCTCAGGCCCCTCAGAAGGTATATATTGGCAAACAGCTCAAACCACACATAAGAAGTATGCTGATTGCATTACTAAAAAAGTATAAACATGTTTTTGCTTGGTCATATGAGGACCTAAAAGCTTATAGGGAAGACTTATTCCAGCATGAGATCCCACTGAAGCCTGAAGCTAAGCCATTTAGACAAAGGCAAAGACCTATTAATCCAACCTTAGCTCCCAAGATGCAGGAAGAACTCAGAAGGCTCAGGGAAGCTGGAATAATTGTGCCAATCAGACATTCAACTTGGGTGTCTAACCTTGTCCCAGTCAGGAAAAAGAATGGTGATATTAGGCTGTGTGTTGATTTCAGGAACTTGAATGTATCCTCTTTGAAGGATAACTATCCATTGCCTAATATGGAAGCTATGTTGCAGAGAGTGACTGGTTGTGAACTCCTATCCATGATGGATGGATTTTCAGGATATAACCAGGTGAAGGTAAAAGAATCAGAACAGTATAAGACTGCCTTCACCACTCCATGGGGAACATATGTGTATGTTAGAATGCCATTTGGACTAACAAACGCAGGTGCTACATTTCAAAGAGCAATGGATGTTGCTTTTGCAGGGCTGATTGATTCAATCCTGGCAGTATATCAGGATGACCTGACTGCCTACTCAAAGAAAGAGGAGCAGCATTGTATGCATCTGGAGCAGATCTTCATAAGAGCACTAGAATATGGCATTTCTTTAAACCCAAAGAAGTGTGCCTTTGGAGTAGTTGAAGGAAAACTTCTGGGACACATTGTTTCCAAGGATGGAGTCAGGATAGATCCAGACAGAGTGGCAGCCATTGACAGGATCCAAATGCCAAAAACTGTGAAAGGAGTTCAGTCCTTCTTTGGACAGATAAACTTTGTTAGAAGATTTGTTCCCAACTTTGCAGAAATCACAAGGAACATTTCCAAGATGATGAAGAAGGATGCAACTGTCAACTGGGAAAAGGAAGCAGCAGAATCATTTCAGAATATCAAAGAGGCAATAAAGATGGCCCCTGTTCTTAAATCTCCTGATTTTTCTAGGCCATTCCAAGTGTTCTCATTTGCTTCCTTTCATACTGTAGCTGCATGTTTGTTGCAGAAAAATGAAGATGGTTTTGAACAGCCCATTGCTTTCTTCAGTATGTCCCTGCAGGCCTCTGAGTTGAAATATGACATTATGGAAAAGCAGGCATATGCACTTGTTAGAGCCATCAAAAGTTTCAGACCTTACTTGGTAGGGTCATATATCATTGCATATGTACCTCATGCTGCAATCAAAGACATATTCACTCAGCAGGAGGTGACTGGAAGAAGGTGCAGATGGATAAACAAACTGCAGGAATTCAACGTAGACATACAAGTTACTAAGTTGATAAGGGGACAAGGATTAGCCAAGATGATGGCACAACCAAACTTGGAAGCGTGCCAAGTTAATGCAGTCCAAGATGAGAATGTAAGTGTATCAGGATCTGAATGGTACAAGGATATTGTCTATTATTTGCAAAATCTGAATTGTCCTTCCCATTTCAGTGACAATCAAAAGAGGACTCTGAAGCTACATGCAATCAGGTATGTCATTGTCCAAGGTGAGCTGTACTGGAAAAATCCTGATGGTGTGCTGCTGAGATGTGTGGATAAGAACATGGCTAACAATATTTTGATTGACATGCATAAAGGATTGTGTGGTGGCCATTATACTGCCCAAACAACAGCTCATAAAATTCTCAGGGCAGGATACTGGTGGCCCACTCTCTTTTCAGATGCACAGAGGTTAGTAAGAAAATGTGACCCTTGCCAGAGATTCTCAGGAAAGCTAAAGTATAATGGTGTTTTGCCCCTCAGAACTGTACCTGTGGATGCTCCATTCCAGCAATGGGGAATTGACTTTATAGGGGAAATTGCTGACAAATCAAGTGGGGGACACAGTTGGATTTTGGTGGCAACTGACTACTTTACCAAATGGATTGAGGCCATTCCAACTAAAAGAGCTACAAGTAAGGTGGTGACAAACTTCATACTAGAGAACATCATCATCAGGTTTGGAGTACCATCTAAGATTATCACTGACAATGCTATGTGCTTCAGATCAGGTGAGTTTGTTGATTTCTGCAACAGGTATGGGATAAGCCTGTCATATACATCACCATATCACCCACAAGGAAATGGTCAAGCAGAATCAAGCAATAAGAGCATCATGAAAATTGTCAAGAGGATACTGGACAAGAACAAGAGAGCTTGGGACTCAAAGTTGAACTTAGCAGTATGGGCTGACAGAGTGACAGTGAAAAGGGCTATTGGGAAGTCACCTTTTGAGCTGGTATATGGTGCATCAGCTAGACTGCCCGTAAACAATCTCCTACCAGTTTACAGGTTCATTCAGGAAAATGATGAGGACATTGAAGATCCCATGACAGAAAGAGTGAATCAGCTGGTTGCATTGGATGAAGACAGAAGGAGAGCCCACCAGATCAATCTCAAAAGACAACAGGATATGAAATATCAGTTTGACAGGAGAACTACAAAAAGGAAGTTTCAAGTCAATGATCTGGTGCTTATTTGGAATGCTAAAGATCAGGAAAAGGGTAAACATGGTAAATTTCAGCCCTTATGGATGGGCCCATATCAGGTTTGCAATACTCATGGGGAGGATTCTTATTTCCTCCAGGCCCTAGATGGTGAAATTTTGGAATTGCCTGTGCATGGCCAATTCCTTAAGTCCTATTTTGCATGAATATCTGGTTGCTGTGCACATTTGTAAAATATGTATGTAGTGTAAGTGCCTTGTACAGCTCGCGTTTTTTGCTTTTTGTCAGGTCTGCCCGGAGATCTGGTTCTCGCTGCAGGTTTTCACCTGCACGTCCCCATTCGGAGCCACTGTTAGCACTTATTTTGACCTGGGGTTGATTTGTCATGATCAGGAGGTTTCTTCATCTGAAGCCTTCATCTTCTTGCCCAAATTTTCTAAGTGTTGGACCTCCTCAGCATTTTTCAACTGCAGCATCATATTTTCCTGAGGAGGAGGTCGTCATCATCATCTTGTCTTCGATGATGATCTTCATCAGCATGTTCTTCGTCGACTTGTTTTTCTCATCGTCATCATCATATTTCAACTGTCGGGTGATGTTTGGATATCATCCTGATGATACTGGTGAGCTACAGTGCGCCCTCAGTTGCTTGCGAGGGTGATTTTTCAAGTATCCGGTGATTTTCCGAATATCACCTTGCTCAAACATGATGACGATGTTGCCCCGATGTCCTGAAGAGGTTATTCTCTAAGTGTTCGACCTAACTTGTTTTTTCCTAAGGGTCGTCATCATCATGATATTTCCAGTTATCATCCTGCGGCTTGCGGAGGTCATCATATTTTTTTGCCTTCATGATATTTCGCCTGGGTGATATTTTATCATCGGGTGATCTCGGTTATGATCATCCTGATGATGATGTTGAAGAGTTCTAAGTGCGACCTGATATTCACTAGGGTCATCGTATTTTGAACGTCAGGATGATCTTAGTCAATATCATCCTGATGATGTTGTATCACTTCCTATTCTTTGTTTCTCATCCTAATGATGCTGACGTCATCCGTATATCAGGGTGATCTTTTTCTTTCTGCCTATCTGCATCATGATATTCCGAAGGAAGGGGTGATATTTTCATATCACCCGGATATATGTTTGCTCGAGCATCATGATGATGCTGATATCAAGGAGATATCCGCCTGTTGGCTTCGCGCATTATCTACTGGGGGTGATCTTTTCAAGCATCATCATCATATTCAGTTATCGCCCCGATCTTATAGAGGAGCTACAGTGCAACCTGATGTTGGAACGTCAGGAGGATATTTCCAAATATCCGGTTGTCTTCCGAATATCATGATGATGTTAATATGATGATGACGTCATCAAGGTCCGCGGAGGTCATATTTCTAACAAGTGATCATCTTGAAGAGACCTCCTGATATTTACAAACATGATGATGACGTCATCCGGATATGAGGAGGTGCGCAGTAGGCAGATACGATGATGACGTCAGCAGTATATGATGATGACGTCATCAGGATGTTCATCGGCCAGACTTTTGTTATAAGCTCAGCAGGAGGATGTTCCTCCGAAGGATCAGGTTGTGCCGATTGTCATGAAGGTTATATTTCAAATATCATGATGACGTCAGGGTGATATTTCGAACAACAGGATATCATGCTGCTGGAAGATGATGATGATGAAGTCTATACTAGTGTCGTCAGGAGCAAAAGCACCGACATGATATATGCTCATGACCTAGTATATAAAGTGTTATTGAGGTCATCACGGGATGCATGTGGGATATTGTTATCCTGCATATTCAAAACATCATGATGATGAGTCTCGGCGGGAAAAGCTTGCGATAGTCTGTATGATGATCTTCCCAAGGCCGCGGGTTGGTGCGCCATTAATGGCGATTGTTGCAGAGGTATGGGCGATGGCGTGGGTCGATCTTGTACCCGACTGAGGGTGTACATCAGTGAACAGGGGCGCAGGGCTCGAGAAATCTTCCTGTCTCCTCCCCTACCTGCTGCATTCAGGTTTGGGCGCCAATCTGGTTGTGTTTGAGCGCCATTTTCATGATACTGTGTATCTGGCGAAATTTTGGTCAACATTGTAATTAATTGCTGAGCACCTACCTGGCTGTTATAAGCAGGTTGTGTTGCTCATTTGAGAGGTTGTTGTTGAAAGTTGATGATTTTGGCTCTGTAATGCATAACAAGCTGATCTGGTTGCTCTGTACAGCTTACCTGTGAGTTTATGTATCTCTTGTTGTTTGTTTTTGGCATGAACCCACTGATTTCATGATTAAACTTATATGAGAAATGCTGTTGGCATGTGTTGTGTTAATTCTGTCTCCAGTATTGCATGTATTCTTCTTCTGAATCTGGATGTTTGGTAATGTTTAGATTCTAGAGCATAGAGTTCCTATGTTGACTGTCTGATCTTCTAACTTCTACTCAAGGGGTAGATTAAACTGTTTTCAGGTTGAACATTGGGAAGAGTATACTGCAGTAGGGATACCATAAGTAGAGATAACCTAACACTCTGAATTGAGAGATGCCTGTAGGGCAGGTATCACACATATCCCCTTGAAATCCAGTTTTAGCTGTTTATGCTGATCATTCACAGGTGTATGTCTATCGACTCCAGGCCCTGGATAGGCACCAATCATGCTTTGTTTTGTGTTATAACCATATCCAGCTTTGCATCCACACTTAAACTCCAAAGCAAAATCTAAAACCAACATTAGGACTTTAGAGTTAGTTTTAGGAACCTCAGTCCTCTGTCTACAACTGCAAATAGGCCCAAAGCTAGCCCCTTTGCCCTTATCTTTCAGTTTTGGTCTACTTACAGGAGGACTCATCTGCTTTCTGTCAACATCCCAGCCTTGCATGCATATCCTCATGGATGTTGAGTAGGGAATACCCCCCTAGGTCTTGCAGAGCCTGAAGAAGAAGAGGAGATAAAATATAGAGTCTATCTCCTATACTGTTGACCCCCTGGCCCAGAGATCCTGTTGATCACTGATGGCTACCTTGTAGGGAAATCTGGGAATAAGCATCCAGTCTGGGAAAAAGTCAACAGACCAATTCACCTCATAGCTTCCATTGTTGCCTATCTCATATTGATCTTATGAATGAGTTGAGCTCTCAGAAGTGTGTACTTCCTTCCTGTTGAAGATGACAATAGGAGAATGGTTGTAGATGGATAATGCAATGAAGATTAAACTACAAATGCAACTCTATGATGATGTATAATGGAGATATGGAGACATGATTGGATGATTGTGATGATAATGAGATTATGCAAATGCAATGAGGATACTTTGCCAAAGGCACGCTGGTAGAATTTCTACGGAGTAAGTTTACAAAAGCTCTTGGATTGTTGAAATGAGGCAATGAGGGTTCATTTTATAGGCCAAGGAGGAAGTGTCATGATCTCAATGGTGGAGAAGAAGTCTTGTGATGTGTAAGGTGGAGATCGAATTGGTTGGGATGATGGAGAAAAATATGGAAGATGTTCCTCTCACCTTAACAAGGTGGAGAGAAAGGTGTGACATGAGGCCACATTTCACAAGGCTCACCAAGACCATAGAGTGAAGGTCAAAGAAGGAGACCTTGTTTGTAGGATGGTTGGAAGGAATATAGGGATTTATGGGAAAAGTGTCTCAAGGTGTCTTTTGACCAAGATGACATGGAGAGACCATGCTCATGAGAATAGGGATAGTTGGAGAAATAATAAGACATGTGGGTGAGGATAAATAGATAATTAAATATTAAAATATTTAATTATGTGTGCAACATGATGAGGTGGATTGTGAGGTGGATTAGATGATGTTGAATTATGGACTTTTGACTTTTGGATATGATGAAAGATTAAATAAATTAGGAATTATTTAATTAGGGATGACATTAGAATTGGATGAATTAATTGATTTGTTGTAGAATTATGATGATGTGAATCATATAAATAAATTAGTGAATTTATTCATTGATAGAGGAATAGGAATTAAAATAAATATTAAATATTTATTTAATTCAACTTAGTCATTTTTAGGTGTATACATTTGGAAAGAGCATCAAATTCGTTAATGAAGCTTGAGGGAGCCCCCTAAACAAAGCATCTATTGATAGGGAGAGCTTGAATTATATATTTTAATAAAGTCACTCTGCTAGTTGAGGACAACCATCTACAAGTCCAATGACTAACCTGCTTACAAAACTTGTCTAGAATATCCTGCCAATATCCCCTAGACAATGTGCCAACATAAATGGGGATACCCAGATAAACAAGAGGAAGAGTCCCAATCTGAAATATGAGAATCCTATTTTGAATAAGCCAAGGAGTATTAAAGAAGAAGATGGAGGACTTGTCTTCATTAATCCTTTGACTTGAGGCAACCAGATAAATATCCAAAACCTTTCTTAAGTTAACCACCTCGTTGACTTTAGATAAACCCATAAACGCGGTGTCATCTACAAATTGTAAGTGAGAGTGAGGAGGCAAGTTGTTGCCCCAACTCTAGCCTTGGATCAAGCCCTGTCCTACATGAGAATTTATGTGTCTTCCCAATCTTTCTGCCAAAAGGATAAACAAGTACGACAACAGAGGGTCCCCATGTTGTAGACCCCTAGAAGCACCAAACAACGCAATAGGCTCACTGTTAATAAGAATAGATAAAGAAGTCAATGTAACACAACTCATAACCCAATCAACCCAATCAATACTAGATCCAAATGCCAATAGGACCTTACGGAGGAAAGCCCATTTGACTCGATCACAAGCTTTGGCCATATCCAACTTAATGAACATCGCTTTCTCCTTGGACAACACCATGGAGTGAATAGACTCCGTCACCACAACAACACCATCAATAATTTTCCTACCTGCAACAAATCCACCCTTCTCTTTGAGATCAACTTGTTGATCCACAGTTTAAGTCGTTCAACAATCAGCTTCATGATGATCTTATAAACAATGTTGCATAGAGCTATTGGACTAAAAAGATTCAACGAGCTAGCTCCTTCAATCTTAGGGATAATAATCAAGAATGTAACTTCAATCTTAGGGATAATAATCAAGAATGTAACATTTAAGGATTTCAGCATCTGCTTGCTCCTTTGTGACTCCCTAACCACCTCCAAAAGATCAAATTTGATAATCTCCCAAAATTCCTGAAAGAAATCAACTAAGAAGCCATCCGACCTAGGGACCTTCCCTCTTTTCAAGTGAAAAATAATCTTCTCTAATTCAATCACGGAGATGGGACTAAAGATAGCCTCATTCATCTCATTAGACACCAAAGAAGGAATACACTCCATAACCTTATTTTTCTCATCAACTGCTAAGGGAGAATCCTCCGTAAACAAAGAAGAGAAGAATTGAGAAGCATTTGCTGAAATCTCTTGACCTGAGGATAGTTGAATCTCTTGGGAGGACACCAAAGAAGTGATCCCATTCCCGTGTCTTCTGTCTTTGACGGAGTTATGGAAAAAAGAAGTATTTCTATTGCCTTCCTGGAGCCAGTCAATCCGTGACTTTTGCTTACAAAAAATTTCCTCACGCAATTCCCATTCCGCTAGCTCCTTCAAAGCTTCTGTTTCATCCCTAAGACTCCCCATAGCGAGGCCAAAGTCCCTAATCTGATGGATAATGAGATCCAACCAAGATTGGGCAGCTGCCTTAGCCTGAACGATGTTACCAAAAAATTGCTTGTTCCACTTCTTAAGCTGGAACTTCACATACTACAACCTCTTAACAAAGGAGAACATAGCAGTACCATAAGCTGACTTTCCTTTACTCCACCAACCAACCATTAAATCCCGTAGAGAAGGGTCTCTGAGCCACATAAGCTGAAACTTAAAGGAAGGGTTCTTAGTTGTTCCAAACAAGGAGGCTGAAAGTTTAATAGGCCAATGGTCTGATCCCCACCAATCTAGGATCTCTGAACTCGTAGCCCAATTGTTGCCAATCCAGAAACTAGAGACCAAAAACTTGTCCAACCTTTTAGAGATATAATTCACTCCACATCTCTTGTTACTCCAAGTAAACCAGCCATTGGAGGGCTTTATGTCCACTAGGTTTAGGAGAAGAATATTTTCTCTAAATATCATGGAAGAAGGTTCCAACCTATCCAAACCCCCCTTCTTCTCATCTAGGCTAACAATCATATTAAAATATCCTACCATAATCCAAGGCAAATAAGGGACCAAGGAGTGAACATAACAAATATGAGACCAAAGAAAATATCTTCCCTAACCATCAACTGGGACATACACATTGGTGAAAAAAACAACTTCTCTAGATTCGTAACTAGTCGCAACCATTGAAATAGAGGATCTACTAGAGAGCCACCAAATACGAGAATCCTTGCATGGGTCCCATAAGAAAACAACACCCCCTACACTACCTTGGGGCCCAATACACTGACACTGACATCTAACCCATAATTTGGAAGCTATGTTGGACATACCTTCCATTGACAACTTTAACTCTTGAATGAAGACCATATCAGGCGAATGAACACGAATCAAATCCCAAACAATCTTTTGTCTAAGGATGTCATTCAACCCCTGTGTATTCCAACAAAGCATGATCATCTATGAGAAGCAGAGACAAGGGAATCAATGGTTTTAACAGACCTTGATTCCACTAAAGTCTCACCTGTCATCTTAACTTTCTCCTGATCTTTCTTTCGTCCCAACTTGGGAGACTTCTCCACGGAATCCTTTTTTGAGATTCTTTTGCTGAATCCCAAGGGAAGGTTGGGCTCTACTACCAACCCTAGGAGTTTGACATTCCTTCTCTGAAGGCATGCTTGGGGGCTCCTAAATCAAACCAACCTCCACCTCCACTACTTCAGTTGGCTCCAAGCAACAAGACACCACTGAAACCTGATTTGTTTCCATTTGAGAACCTGCAACCTCCACCTAAATGTTATCACAAATACCCTCCTCCCTTAAACCTTCCTGGTCCATCCCCATGGGGCCTAACCCATCCTGTAACTCTTCTGGTATCATCCCTTATTGATAATCCACATATAAGGCATCAAATCGATTATACAACCCATCATCTTGTCTATCCTTGAGAGTTCTCTTCTGGCCTCTTCCTTTATTACGAGGTTTTACTGAGATACAACCCTCTTTATCTGCCTCATCTATTGCAATTGGGGCTTTCCCCTTATCCCTCTTAGGAGCAGGCTGAGGAGGTTTATCAGTCTGGGACCCTGCAGGGTTAACTCTAGGGCAGTTCTTTTACAAATGACCATACTCATGGTAGATTTGACATCAAAATGGGAGAGCCTCATAGTCCAACTACTAAGTCCAAGAAGATCATAATCAAATTTCCAAAGAATTTGGCAAAGGATTGTTTAAATCTACTTCAACACAAAGGCGGGCAAAAGAAATTACCTTTTTATCCAGCATCTATTGCGAAGGGCCCACCGACTTGCACAGCAGCAACACAACCATATGCAAATAATCATTCCTCTAGAATTTAAACAAGAACCAGGGAAGCCAATCCCACACCGGGTTCTTAGAAGGGAGCTCCTCAGCTGAATTAAATCTAACATGCCAAGGCTTAATAAAAAGCCCAACCTAATTGTAAAAGTACAAGCCCCCCTCAAAGGCTCTATTGCAATCCGTCAAATTTGAGAACACCACCAAAAAGTAATTATTCACCGCCAGCATAACCTCCATATCACCTTAAGGATTCTAGGTACGTCTTATCCAGGATTCAATGAAGGGCAAAGAAACATGGATCCCCATGAACTTACAAATTAAGTCATGATTTGCCAAATAAGACACATCCTCCTCTACAAACTCTAGCTAGATCACCAAAATTGGTTGTTCCTGGCTCCTCTCGAGGCATCCATTCACCTTAGAAACATGAAGGCCACCAAACAGAGCTACTCGCTCTCCATTCAAATCCTGAGATGACTTTGATGAAGAGGGGTCCTCCCTATTGAGAGCCTCCTAGAAAGACACCTTAGAACCATCAAGCACACCCGTAGCAAACCCCATGGCTCTGAGATAACAAAAGCCAAACCTTGGCCAAAGAGAGGAGAGCCCTAAGGCTATCCCATGACACTAGAGAGCAATAAACACCAAAAAGAAGGATCTCCGAAGTGAAACTACAACACCACACCACATAAACCTGCCCCCTGAACCCCAAAATAACAACCACAACCCCCAAAAAACTCCTTGAATGCCCAATAATCTCCACAAAAACTTTGCCTTACCATAACTCAATTGAACAACCCCACTAAAACACCCCTTTGCACACTAAAAACTGCTGAGAGGAGGCATGACAAGGGCAATGCTCAAGCTTGCCCTAGCCTGCTCGACGTAGCACATCTCGACGCCATCTTCATCTCTCAATAAAAGTTAATATATATTTAATTGTGATAGCCACCATTTTTTAGTGGTTTCTATTTTGTAGTATTTTTTTGTTAAAAGGGGGAAAATGGGGTTTTAATGGTTTATGCAAAATCCTCCTTTCACTATAAACATTCCAAGGGCTTATCAACTGAGTTGAATCTCCACTAAGCGAGAGCAATCACCTATTAGGTTGGGATGCCACTTGGGAAGCAATGGATTCTTAGATGTGTCAAACAATGTCTCTATCTAATGCTCAAGTGTACTTAGAAACCCTAATTATGCAAATCAATAAGCAAATTAGTGAATTATAGCAAATCCTTTTAGACTGAAATAAAGGACAGAGATATCTAACTCATTATTTTTCGAAATTTAGAAGGCAAAAAAGTCAGGGACACGGGGACTAGCGCCCAAGTCCAAGGTACCTATTTCTTTACGGGATCCTGATCTCTTTCCGACACTGATCTGCACTGCAACTTCCGTTTCTGGGAATTCAACTATGGAGGACACGGGGACTAGCGCCCTAGTCTAGGAAAAGCTCCAGTGTCCTTTTCAGATCCTGAATCCTTGATATCCGCCACTCCTTCCTACAACTCCACTCCACGGAACTCAACACCTGTAACATGCAATCACGAGGAGTGTGGGAGGGGGTTGTGGTGTTTAGAGGCTTGCCTCGGTTAAGCCTCGGAGAGACATTCAAGTCTTCCGAACACCATTGTTAGATAAGAGTGCGTATCCCGACGGGGTAGAGGCAAAATCCAAATGATAAATGATTGAAAACATAAGAGATATCACCTTGTAGTGAAGATCTCATGGAAGGAAGATGCTCTTCATGCCACGAGGAGATGAATGTCAAATTTGCAAATACAAACACAATAACAACAAAGTACTGCTCTGCAACACAATGAATACCTTGAATCACTTCCACAAAATCACAATGCCCATCTAATTTCCATGTAGTTTGCAAATGAAACCTAATCATGCTTATATATGCAACTAAAAAGATTCCCACTAAGAATTTCATAATTCAAACTTTAGATGTCGGCATAGGACCCAAATAATAGTCACTAAACTAACATTTGAAATTAGGGCAGATCCAAAATAGGGCTGGACTAGGGCGCTAGCACCCAAGTCCACCCTGCCATTTTTGCTCAGTGATCATCAAAGTGCAGCCCCCTAGGTCCTATTTGTCACAAGACCCAAGGGTTTTCTCATCAGGAGTCATAAATAACATGCAAGATGCTCTAAATGCAAATTAAGGACCCAGGAGCTAAACCTTAAGAGGGAAAACACCCAAGGGACATTTTCCGACATAACAGTTTCATGTCATTATTTTATTGATTCTTGAATATGTGATATATTATGAGTATTTCATACCATTCAAATAATCCAAAGGAGCTATAATTTAATTAGTAAAGATGATGGTATATCACCAAAATTTAAATCCCTAAAAAGTACAATAAAAACCCTTAAATAATTTTAGTGACACATATAAATTCTTATATTGGTATATTACTCAACATATAAACTCTCATATTGGTATGTTACTCAACATATAAATTCTCAACTTAACCAAAGAAATCACCTAATGTAAATGTGCACTTTTTTGACCCCGTGAGTTAGCTAACTCTCGACTATCACTTTAGGCAACCCAGGTCGTGGTTCACCTCTTGCTTGCAGCATAGGGCTTAAATTTGACAGTTGTATACCTGTATTTAGCCATTTTTGCTGTAAAATACAATCAAAATTTTAAAAAGACTGTATCATATGTAAGGAGAGATTTTTGACAAACTGCCAAAATTTACATATGATTATGCTGATATATATATTTGGTTTTTATATAATCTACTTATAGTAAGAAATGCCATAGTATATTAAAGGCAACACTGAACAGATAACTGTCATTAAAAAATTGCTTGACATGCAAGGTCGACTGTCAATTTTAAACCCTGTAATGCAGTGGTTTAAATTTGTGATGTGTAGGCGTTTACTGGAGGATTCCATTGCACATCCCTGTGAGGTTATAGGGGCTCTTAGTGGTGCTGATTCCTCTGGGTTATTAAAAAAAAAAAACAAAAACAAAAAAAAAAACAAAAACAAAAAAAAAAACAAAAACACTTTCTCCACATATTAGAAAGAACTAAAGCGTTACCCGTGCACCTCAATTGTTAAAATAATAATAAAAAAATTACTATTAAAGCAAGTTTTCTTCGTCATTCAAAAATCTCAGCAATGGAGGGCAACGCAAGCAACAAATCTTTGTTTCAAGACTTCTTATCAACGGGCATATATCAATTTCCCAACGAGAATGCTGTATTCCTAGACCCAGTTCGCATCCTCAACATTTCCTACACTAACTTCTGTATTTCGCCTCACCTTTACTATGCTCGCTCACTTCCTGATCCCTGCAATGAAAAAGAGAAGAAAGAAGCATCAACATCACCAACAGAGCAGAAGAATAAGAAGAGAAAACGAAAGAGAAACAATTCTTATGTTCCCAATGCAAAGGAGGAGCTTGCCCACAAACGCCATATGGTTAGTACTCTCGAGCAAATGCAAACTCATCTATGCTCTCTTTCTTTTTTACTTTGTTGGAATTGCTTTCTAAGTATTCAGTTGAGATCTATAGTAACCTTGTTAAGCCGCCATTCACTCTTACACATTGAAACTCGAAAATCGGGAACAACTCCCCAGCAGGGCATAGCTGGCTGGTTAAACAGACATACGCACAGGTCTGCTGGATTTGAACCTGGGTCTTGTTGCAGTAAAACCCTTGACCCAACAGAATGTTCCTTTTTTAATTTTATGTCCAGGTAAATGAAAAAGACTAGGTGACTTCCACGGTGTTTTGGTCTAGTGGTTGAGATGGTGTATTGCCATATGTAATACTCGGTAGAACCGCACCAGTTGTAGAGCCATTGTGTTGAATTTCAGGAGTTTGACCTGGAAATTTCTTCTAAGAAAGAAAAAGCTGGGTCACGGACTTGGAATTGGTTTTTATTTTTTAAAGAGTGCGTGTCAAATGTTTGAAAAAAAATATTAGGCACAGACCAGCCCATTTAGCCTTCTGCATGTTGGTTTTGGAAATAAGCCACATCCGGACCGACGATGGATTGGTCCGAGAGGGGCCAGTAGCTCAGTGGTAGATCACTCTAGCAGCGAATGGAAGGTCGTAGGTTTGAGTCCTAACTGGTCCATGTCTCAACATGGTATCAGAGCCAGGCCCATGCTAGGAGCCCCAAGCACACGAGAGGTGTGGCTTAAGGGGGGGGTGTTGGTGTTGGAAATAAGCCACACCCGGACTGACGATGGACTAGTCCAAGAGGGGCCAGTAGCTCAGTGGTAGAGCACTCTAGTAGCGAATGGAAGGTCCTAGGTTCGAATCTTAGCTGGTCCTTGTTTCAACATGGTATCAGAGCCAGGCCTAGGCTAGGAGCCCCAAGCACACGAGAGGTGTGGCTTAAGGGGGGGTGTTGGTGTTGGAAATAAGCCACACTCGGACCGACGATGGACTGGTCCAAGAGGGGCTAGTAGCTCAGTGGTAGAGCACTCCAGCAGGGTATGGAAGGTCCTAGGTTCGAGTCCTAGTTGGTCCATGTCTCAACATGGTATCAGAGCTAGGCCCAGGGTAGGAGCCCCAAGCACACGAGAGGTGTGGCTTAAGGGGGGGTGTTGGTGTTGGAAATAAGCCACCCCCAGACCGACGATGGATTGGGAATAATTCTTTATTGATAATAACTGCAGTTGAAAAAACTTCAGTATAATTAGCCTCAGTTTTGCATTGTGTGTTTTGTAAATAATTTTACATAGATAACATTGTATTAGAAAAACAAAAGCTAGGTACAGGAGGGCTATTTAGTCGACTGTCAAATTTGCAAACCTTTGATTTAAAAGTCTTTGCTGTGGGCATATTGTGAATAACCCCACATGAATAACAATTGTAAGAAAGATGTGGTTTACATATTTTTAAGGATACAATTTTTTTAAAGAATGCAAGACAAATTTTTTTAGCCTAAAAAATAAGAAACATTAGTCTAATATTAAGCAAAAATATAGGATTTATCATTAATGCATGCATGTTTTGCTTAATATAAGACCTTTATGTGAATTTTACTTAAAAAATTTAGCGAATGTTTAATTTTTTTTTTCTTTTAGCTGATTGGTGAATATGTTTTTTGGAAATTTTGAGAAAAATAGCCAATTGGCAAATAGTAAAAACTTCAAAAAAACCAAAAAAACCTGGTAGGTTATAAGGCATTGCTCATACCAAAAACCTTGCCAATTCAGAAGAAGGCTTTGGGTTCAACTCCCCCAGCACTATGTGCTAGCATTCTCTTTCTATCTGGTACTAAACTCGTATGAAGCTTCTGTCCCATACATTGTGGGCTCTCTATCTAGCTGTTTGTTATAGTTATTTCTATGATGCACCCAGTTCAAGCTATTTACTACAGTAGCTTATCCCATTGTTCCACTTTAATGCCATTCTCAGCATTTTCTATTCTATCAAAATTAACCACTTGTCGTGGTTGGATCCACTTAATCACCTGAATCTAGCTTTGTCCTAGTGGGATTATATTAACCATCCTTTTGCATAATCAGCAGAAAAAAAGTCTAGGAGTTCGAGCCCTGGTCATTGTCATAGAAATTGCTTCTGTCATACTAGACCATGGCGTACTAGACAAAACAAAATATTACACAAGCTAGTATCGATGCTCTGCTTTGCATTGCTTGTTATATGAGTGGATTGTTGTCCCTAGCTGACAATCACATTCTAAAATTTGGCCTTTCTGAAAACAATGTTTGATTGTAATCTAACTGTGCTTTTGTGTTATTTGGTTATTGCTATACAATGCCCATGACATCAATAACAAACGACTGTGGTGTTGGTGCCTAGAAAAACCAGTTCCAAAATGCCCTTTCTGCCCCCAAAAAATCCAAAATTCCTGTGTAAATGTCTTAGCCAAGGTTACCATAGGATAGAGTTTTCAGTTCTGAGCATCTTTGCCTTTTGAACCATGTCAAAATTTCTTAAAACGAAGAAGTTATCTTTGGTCAAAGTTTGGTCAACAAATGGTTATGTCTTGTTCCCTTTTGCCCCTTAGAATTTTTTTCATTTTTTGCCTTATTGTCAGCAAATCAGCAAAATCCTTGACTTGTGAACTTGTTCTCAAGTTCCTTTTTTTGCCGGTTCGCCGATGGCGATGGTCAAAGTTTGGTCAACAAATGGTTATGTCTTGTTCCCTTTTGCCCCTTAGAAATTTTTTCATTTTTTGCCTTATTGTCGGCAAATCAGCAAAATCCTTGACCTGTGAACTTGTTCTCAAGTTCCTTTTTTTGCCGGTTCGCCGATGGCCAACTTCGCCAATAGTGGAAGGGAGCAGGCTGCCGCTGAGTAGATTGCAAAAGTTTCTAAGGCAAGGAAGACAAAGATGGGCTTCGTTGGCGAATTTGGAGGTTCGCGAACCTCCAAGTTCGCCGACTAGTGGTTCAGCCAACAACCAATTCATCGACAAAGGGCATAGCATAGAGAAGGAAAGCAAGAGTTCAATGAAGATAGATTTTGCCGACGGGGCAAATTGAAGTGATAAAATGGCTAAGGCATGAAAATTTAATAAGTTCAAAGACGAACCGATGGAACAGTTCAAATTTTCGGCAGTTTGCCAATATGACATTTTGCCAATAGGGTCAAAGGGGGGAAGTCAAAGTTCGTGATTTGGCATTTTTGCAGATAATGAGGAATAAGGGGCAAGTTCGGGAATTTCAAGTTTTGCCGATAAGGCAAAGAAGATGGAAAAGCAGAGGTTCGGCAAAATTCATTTTTGTCGACTAAGGCGGGGATTGATAAGGAAGAAAAGGAAGTGATAAAAATAGAGTTCGGCAAATTAAAGATTTGCCGACAAAAAAGGAAAAATGATGGTTCGGCAAAATGGTTTTTTGCTGATAAGGGCAAAAGGGACAAAGTGGCCCAAGTTTGCGAATGTTGACTTTTGCCGATAAGGCAAGTAATGAAGGTAAAAGGATGAGTTCGGTAAAAGTAAATTTTACTGATGAGGGCAAAAATGGTGCAAATGGTGGAGGTTCTTGTTTCGCCATTTTTGTCGATAGAAACGTGGCCCGCAACGGAATAGGTTTGACAAGTTTCACTTTTGCCGACAAAGACGAACAATGAGACGACAAAGGGAAAAATGAAGATAGTTCAACAAATAGCAGATTTCCTGATAAAAAGAGAAAAATGACCCAATTATGAAATAAGCAAATTCGCTGGAAAGGTGCAAACAGAGGCGAGTCCGTGCTGGGAAGAAGTCGCAGATAGGGCAAAATTAGAATAAAAGTCAAAATGTACGACGTGAATTTTTTGCGGTCATTATGGGTACTTTGCTGGTGGTTGATAGAGTGGATGATGTAAATGTGCGGGTACTCATTTTTGGCGGTGGATGGTGTCTCAGTACCCATATCTCCTGCAGTACCCCTCAAGGATTGAAATCAGTATGCAGGGGATGGGCTTTCCTTCTGATCTGCTGATTCCTCTTGACAGGGCCATGTGCTACGTCCTTTGCTACGGAGGTTACTTGTTGACCGATTCTTTTCAGCATTTGGAGGCTGCATGGTGGGCAAAATTGCTATATATACATGAAATGAAGATATTTTTAGGGTTGGTTTCTGAGCCAATTGCGTGGTCTGGAAAGCCTAAGGATTTTTCTGGCATCAACACACGTTTTGTCCAGTTTGTAAGTGAAGGGATATATTCAGTATTGTGTAGGAAGGTTTTATATTGCAGATTTGAATGTAGTGAATGTCTCTACGGGAGTTTGTAATGATTTTGGTAAATATGTAATCGCAGTTATGTATTTTCCTTTGCCACATTTGCTGGTATGAGTGTAATAGGTGTTTGGTGATGTGTGACAACATTAAATAAATACAAGGCTTTGTATTTGCCATCATTTTGTTAAATAGGAATCACTACAGTCCTCTTTTGGATTATTAAGTATGTTCATTGTATGAAAATCTATTAGAAAGTCATATATGTAAATGTATGTCTAGTTCTGTTGATCCTTTGCTGTGTATTTCTTATCCTCCTTGTATTTTGTGACTCTGTTGCCCAATGGAATAGGCACCGGTCCATATTGGAGAGGGACCAAACAATCTTTTAAAAACAAACAAATCTTTCCCCTGTGGTTCAGGGATAAAAACCATCTTTCCTGTGCATGTACATTCACACAGTTGAATCAGCTATATAGAGGTCATGTGACAGCCGGTTATTCTTGACTTAGTGACAGCCTTTGGAGTCAAGATGATGAGTTGGGTTTGGTTGTCCAACATTTGTAGTTGTTCATCTGGTTTGAACTCAATACCTATTCAGGTATACCCCTTGGAATATCCCTCCAGAGTCTAAACTGAGCTCGAAGTGCAGAGGAGTCTACCCACTCCTGTTAGTTGGCCAAAATTGCCCAACACTTGTTGATAAACCTCTTCTTGTCACCCTGATGACAGTCCCTGGCCTGGGTGATTGAGGAATGTTTTAGAGTTTTGTGTTGCCGTTACTTTGGGTCCCAACATGTGGAATATTACTTGACTTTCAAAGGTGTTAAGCAAACCTACAATGGGGCATCCTATATGGTAGAGACCAAACACATTGAACAAGTGCTACTGGGCAGAAATGCTACATAATTTTAATGTCTTGGGCTGAGCGCCTATACCATGTTTCACGGGTGTTCTCATATTGGTGTAATGAACTGATTTTCTGCTTCTACTCTTATGTTTTCCTATTGCTGGTATACTTTTTGTGTAAGAAGCTGCTTGGATTGGTTACCCTTCATTGGGTACTTGCTCCTTGTATCATTCGGTATCAGAGATGGTTGTTCACTAGGATGAGTGTTGAGGAGTTGATGTTGATGTGAGAGAGGAAATGGTGATAATAAGAATGAGTGTTGTGTAAGGGTATGTTGGCTGTCCTCCAACAAAGGTAGTGGCGGGTAGAAGATGTGCTAACGTCCTCCACTGTGTGGAAGTGGGTAGAGGGGATTTTGAGCGTGCATCTTCCAGTGACATTGTTGTGTAGAGGATAGTTGTGGTTGTAAGTGAGCTTGTTGTAGGTGTAAGTTCTATAACTGCAGACAATTGTATGTAAAGATGTCTTCAAAAAAGGGAACAAGGATGGTCTTGAAGAGGTCGGTTGAGCAAAAATTTATGGAGCAGTACCAGAGGAAGAATATCTTGAAAAGATTATGGACATTCATCTAAGATAAAAAAGTCGGAAGCTAAGCAACGTGGAAGAGTTGCCATAGACATGATTAGAAATGGTGAAGAATGTCACATTGGTGGCATGAAAGAAAATGAGACCATACAAGTTGATGAACCCGAGAAGGAAATCTTTGAGAAGATAATGGACTTCCATTTGAGATTGAAAAGGTTGGAGGCTAAGCAACAAAGAGGGGTTGCCGTACATGTGATCAAGAGGGACGAAGAATGTCGTATAGATGGCATGATAGAAGAAAAAAATGTGACTACGGCTGAGACATGTCTTTCCGAAGGAATGAATGTGATAGTGGATAAGGTTGTAGTGGATGAGAAGGGTAATGATGAAAACCTTGTTTTATCTAATGTTGTTTTGTTTGTAGATATGAAGGAAGGTGAGAACAAAGAAGAGGAAGTCCTCATGCAAGAGGATAATGCAGAAAAGAAAATTATGGCGGTGACAGAAGTTCGAAAAGTTCACGTTGCAGAAGATAAAAATATTGCTGCAGAAGTTCCTTTGGAGGAAGTAGCTGATTTGAGAGCTGAAATGGTGGCTTGTGAAGGCCTTGTATTTAATTGTGGAGGTGATGAAGAGGATCCCTTGCTTGAAGAGGAGATGGAAAAAAATTGAAGAGTTGTTTGGTTCATGTGATTTGTCACATGAAGATATTGTTGTAGTAGTGAAAGAAGAAGAAGAAGTGAGTGAAGAAACAGTGCTAAAAATTTCTGATTTCCATAAAAGTATTAATGCTGATTTGTGTTTAGATGAAGTGGTGAGAATAGAAGAAGTTGAAGAAGAGAGATGGAGAAGCTTGCAGATGACAAAGTGGGTGAAGAGGAGAAGGAGATAGTTATGAAATTTTCTGATTTCCGTAAAGTTTGTTGTAATGGTTTGTGTGAAGAGACGGTGATTAAATTTTTTGATTTTCATAATGTTGTTAATACTGATAAAGTGGCGTTTGCAGAAATAGAAGAGGAAGTGATTATCTTTTGTAAAAAGGGTTGTAATAGTTTATTTGCAGATGAAGTGAAGAGTGAAGAATGGAGAAAGAAGTCTTGGTGGAGGTGGACGAACAATGGTGGGTTGAATCTCACGAAAAGAGGAAGAAAATGGCGGAGAAGAAACATCAAGAGGAGGTTGGTTTATGGTAGACAAAAGTCCATGAGAGGCGTAAAAGATGAAGAACAAATATGGCGGAAGAAAGTGGGATTTGTCCTAGCTAAGTGTTGGAAGAAGCAGAGGAAGAAAACTTTTGAGGTGTCTAATTCAAAAATGTAGCTTGCTGCAGAGTGTACGCTTTCCAAATAGGTGGTTCTACCATTCAGCTCTATTTGTGAACTATGCTCACAAACTTCTTACTTGGTGTGTTTGATGCAGGAGCATCCAACATCTATATAAAAATTCTGATTTGTCTTGACTACTGATTGCTTGTCATGCTGGGACCCACACTTTTATCCCTGGCTGGATTCAATCCTTTTGTTGGGCATTGCATATTGGGTTTCCTGTTGGGAACCCCCCCCCCCTCCTTCCTGGCTATTTGTCTTATTTGTTGGGCCCGCACTTCCTTGTCTCATTTGATTCTTAAGTCTATGATGGGTTCTCTTTGAGGTCTACGTGGCCGCCTCGTTTTTCTCTTATGGTTTAAATTCTTATGCTTGGCTTTTATATCTGTTGGGGCCCACCAAAAGTTTACTGGGCATTGATATTTCTTTCTCCTTGCTAACTAGCTGATTCTATGGGACTTGGAGAATCGCCCATATTGGCTGGGCGCTTAAATTGGAGTTTTCTTTCTTTAGCTGTTATTATTTCTATTCAAACAAGGCAGCCGTTTCATAAGGACCCGCATATGCTTTTTAGTCATAGTAATCCTCCTTGGTGGCTCCAGCAAAGGCGGAAGTTACATTGTCTATTTTAAGTGAGTGGCAGTGATGAAGACTTTTTCTTAGAGGTCAGCATAGAAATGGAGGAAGTCGTGGAGTCTAAGAGGGTCATTATATAAAAAGCATATCATGATTAGAGTCGGCAGAAAAATTGGTGAGAAAAAAAGGAGGAACCGCACAGGTGCTGCTGGGCAGAAATGCTACATAATTTTAATGTCCTGGGCTGAGCTCCTATACCATGTTTCATCGGTGTTGTCATATTGGTGTAATGAACTGATTTTCTGAGTTTAGTCTTATGTTTTCCTATTGCTGGTATACTTTTTGTGTAAGAAGCTGCTCGGATTGGTTACCTTCCATTGGGTACCTGATCCCTAATTGCATCACATGGACTGCCAAAGCTTCTTTTAGAAGGAAAATAATGGATGCCCCTATTTAGATCACTTTCGTCAATATTTTTCTCAGTATTTTTCCCAAATTTTTGATTGTATTAATTTGTAGATGCAACCTAAAGTCATGTTGTATGGAGAATGACATGTTATAGGACCTTACCTGGAGGACTCATGACAATTTGTCTGCTCATGCTCGGGAATATTCTGTTGATGTAGAAGGAAAACTACAATGGTTTTGTCTCCACTTGCACAATTTGGTGGATTTTGAGCAATGTGTGATGCTCTTGCTCATCTTAGGCAAAAAAGGGCACAGCTTACTGTCAGTATGATTATTATTTTGCTTTAATAGAGTTTTCTTACCTCTTATCTTCCAATTCTGTTGTAAATTTTGCGATTATACATTTGTTTTTCCCCTGCCATTGAATTTTTCCTCAAAATTCTTGTTTTTTGAGCATTTTTGGAAATCTAAGGAGTTACTCTATAAAGCAGGACTTGTGATGATCACAAAGTTATTACACCCTAGAATTGGATAATATAACGGCAATAAAGTGCAATAAATTTTATGGACAGATGGCAAATTTCAATTGTATGATGAGATGGGAAGCACATTTGGGTTGCTCTGTGGGTTTCTAGTATTTACTTCCCAGGGAGATGCAGATGCAAGCAAACATGTCAGGGAGATGTATCTAGCCTTCATTGAGATAGCTTTCTATCCTTAAAAGAAGATAGGTAGTAACATTATTAGGTTGTCACATTCCGGTAGAAAAAGTGCTGATTTGTTGTACTTTGGAAGGGGTCCTGCTATGATTGATAATTTGCCTTTTGTGTTGTACTTCATCATGTAATTCTATTGTTTATGACAGAGCATAAAGGACATGCTCAAAAATAATAAAAGAAACCTATCATACTATATGCTACACAAATATCATATATTGAAATAGCAATCCCTGGATGCCACTATTTTGCTAATGCTACATTTTGATAACATGTCTTATAGTTCCTTTCTCTTTTAGTCCCAGAACGGCCAAAATTTGATTACTGTTCAGGTGCTTCCACATATGGACAGATAGGTGCACCATGATTCAGGACTTAGCAGAGCAAAGTCGTAGGATATTTACGGAAGTTGAACTCCCAGCCAAAATGTGCAACTTCTTTTCTTTTTAATTGAATGGTGAACAGAAAGTTTGCTGATGATTTTTGCTATGGTCTGACCTAGATTGCAAAGAAATACCTTGACTTATAACACTCTGGCATCAATTTCACTTTTATGATCAGCCTACAAGCCTTTCTTGCTTCCATCTGTTTGGGTCTGTGTTTTCTTGCTTTTGCTAGCTCTTTTATCACTAAAGGATAGCCATGATAATATAGTGCATAGCTACACTGCTCTCCAAATGATTCTCTTGGATGCTTTGGGTCCTCTTTTTTTAGGTTTCCAATATTATATATAGGGTTCCATTTTTTGGTGTCAAACATAGCCTTAAATTAGAAACCCTTCACTTCTACTCAATTTAGGGGATGATTGTCATTAAGCAAGAAATATTTGTTTTCCTTGGCAGTATTCTGAAATGAGTTTTAAACATGACTGAACTTGTAATGTGGCAGTGCTTCTTTTGAATGGTTATAGTTAGCAAGTTTGGTTGGTAGGATGGATGGGGATCTTGTATATGGTGAGGTAGCAAGACATGCAATTTTTGATTTGAAAAATTGATCCCTTAGTGAATTGGGTTGGTCAAGAGCTTGAGTGATCTCTTTTGTGGGTTTGAAATTCTTTGCTTTAGGTGGTTGTTTGTTGTCCTTTTAAGATTTGCTTTAGTCCTTGTCATACTTGTTGGGACCCAAAATAACGGCAACACAAAACTCTAAAACATTCCTCAATCACCCAGGCCAGGGATTGTCGTTATGGTGATAGGAAGAGGTTTATCAACAAGTTTTGGGCAATCTTGGCCAACTAACAGGAGTGGGTAGACTCCTCTGCACTTCGAGCTCAACTTAGATTTTGGAGGTGTTAGGATAGTAAAAATTCAAAATTTTTACTATCTTCTCACTTCACCATATTTGAACAAATCTTGAAAAACATCCCAAAACCATAGTAAAAAATTGATATACCTCACAAGATGTCTATAGCTAAGCAGTGCAAAATTACTTAAATGTCAATCTATCGGCAAGATGTTGTGTTGCTTATACCGATACATAAGAAATCATTTGAAAATAACCATCGGCGTGAAAATAGAGATCGGAAAGAGATTTATGGAAGTCGCCGATAGAAGAAGTAATATCGATGACCATTCATCGGCAAGAGAACCAAGTAGTCATACCGATCGGTAGGACTAATAATCATCGGATGGTCCTTCAAAAGCTACCCCGACGGTATATATCATACCGATGAAGTATTTCGGCAAGAGTCTCACCGAACATCCTGTGGGGGCAATGAAACAATAGCCATCGGCACGAAATGAACCATCGGGATGAAAAGCAAATAAGTCTCCGATACTCAACGTCTTGGCGAAACAATAAAGAGAACTTTCCGTGAGAGTCACGGCGATGCACATATCTATCGGAGTAACTTAACATATCGGAACGAAGCGATTATGTCTTGCCGACTCACAAGTCACGGCGATTAAAAGGTGTCGGAGACACTTTGATAGACTCTCTCCGATAAGGAATGTAAAATGGCCATCGGGGAGATAATTGGGATCGGGTTATCTTTTAAAAACTATCCCGATAGTATATCTCATTCCGATGGAAATAAAGTCATACCCGTTGATAAGAAGTTTTAACTATATCGGCGAGACATTAACAGAGTCATTCCAATCCAAAGTAAAGAAGATTATCGGTAAGACGACGAAGCTCGGGGAAACATAAATATGTTATCTCGATAGTATTGATCACCCCGATAAACAAATTATTATCGGTGAGACTTTTACCGATAGTCATATCGGTAAGACTCACTATATCGGAGGGAAATCTAGATCACACGGCGATGGAACAAGTCCTGCCGATGGTCGCGCCCACTTAGATATGATTCAACATAACATCGGGAATACTATTGAGGGGTCACGCCGATTGATTGTTCGCGCCATAAGAAGTATTAAGGTCGCCCAGACATTTTAAAAATCACGCCGATGAGAGGAGTTATGGCGATGTGACATTTCACAGCGATGAACGGCATTGAACTGATCAGACAATTAAATGCAAACGACTACGAAATCTTTTACGATCATTGTAATTACAGGGTTGTTTGAGAGGAGAATACAGAGGAACTCTTGAAGCAAAAGCAGAGGATTTCAATTACAGCCACCGAACGACAGGTACATACATACAAACCATTGTATAGCCTGTGTTTTTTCTGCCAAAGTTTAAATATGGAGACTCCGGGAAAGGGAAAAGGAAGAAAATCACAAGGGGAAACCAATAAGTCTAAAAAACAAAAAACTGAACAAACCCCTGAGGAAAAAGTAAAAGACAGAAAACTCAATCAGGACTTAATTGACCAATTGCCTGGGTCAACTCCCAAGGCCAGAAGGTTTGCTCAACTCAGGGCAGAAGTTGAGAAATTAGAAGATAAACATAAGTGCCTGGGAGATATCTGGACCCCAATCAGGGGATATGAGCTTTTTAGATTCCATTATAATAGAAGATTTAGGAATGCTCCTGTGTCAAACCCATGGCACTTGAATTTAGGGAAACTGGTTGTGCCTAACGTATTCCTGAATGTTGAGCTCCTCCAACTGCTTGCCAAACATTACAATTCAAACCTGAAAGCCCTATGCAACCCACAAGGGGAACCAATTGTACATCTGTCAAAGAATGCTGTTTGTGAAGTGTTTAATGTAGATGATTTGTGCACTGTCCCTATTATTTACGAAGACCTGGAGAAAGAATATTGGAGAATGGACACAACCTACAATGGATGGAGGTTGCCCATTCATAGGCCCAGGGTTGAAGGAGAAGTGATGCCCCTAATTGAAAATGATGGTCCTCCCTTTCATGTAGCTATATTTGAACCATATATACAGCATACTTATTATTCTGTGGGCCAAGTTCTTGGTTCAGAGGTCCCTGAGTTCATGACTATCCCTCTAATGGTTATAGCCTCTGACATTCAGTGTCACAATGCGAGGCAGTTTGATTATGCTTCCTATATTGCTAATAGAATAGATTCTGGCTTATCTGCAATAAGAAACAATGCCCCAGCATGCTCTTTTGAGCATTACTCACTGCTTATGCATTTGGTGTTGTATTTCGGCCAGGAGGTAGGGTTATGGCCAAGTGAGCTCAAAGTTGTTGCTACAGATAAGAAAGGGGAAAAGATACCCATACAAATGTGGACTAGAATATGGGACAGTAGGTATGCCCATTCTAGCTATGCCCAATTTGAAGAACACTGTGTGAAAGTGTTGTACAGGTATTTCAATCACCCCTGTGAATATTCAATTTCAACTGAAATAAAAAGGTTCCTCAGGCCAAAATATTTTGGTGGCCCCCCTACTGTCACTCACAATTGGGGAGACTGGTATTGTTTTGAGGATGCTACCATGATCAGAATCTATGGTTTTGAAGATACTCCATTCATATTGCCCAAGACTGTCCCTGACAGACTTGCATATTTAGAGATAATCAGGCAAATGCATTGCTCAAATGTAATGCATTTGAGTTCACATGATAAACAATCATTTATGCCCAGCACTTTATGTTTTGGAGATTTTACTGTGGTTTCAAAAGAAGGTTATAATCTCATTTTGGATAAGTTGATGCATTATAACATGAGGAGTGCTGAGGCAAGGAAAGGGTTTGACTCTGAAGGTTTTATTGACTCTGCACGAAGAAAACAAAATCTCAGTGGATACATGCACATACATTATCCACATGACGATGTTATTAGAAATCTAGAAGAGGCTGAAGTTGAATTGGTGGTAGAAAAGTATAACAGGGATTTAAGTGAAAAGAAAAAGCAGATAGCAGTGATTGAGGTTGTGTCCTTTGAAGATGAAGAACTGGCAGGGCAAGAAGAGCCATAGGATAAAACAGTAGAAATGTCCAAGAGGAAAATGTTACAATATCAGCCTCCTGTTATGATACATGATGAGGAGGGGTCTGCAGATGAGGATCCACGCTAGGTAGCTTATGATTCTTTCATCTCTGATGATAAATTTATTCAGTCAAAAGAATTTAAGTCATTCTTGTATAAATACAAAGGAAAAGAGATCAGAGAGTCAGTAGATGATGTTTCTGCTGATAATGAAAGACAACTGTTGGATATGCTGAAGGTAACAGTAGATAAGGAGATGCAAGGCATGACTCCTAGCAGGGGTAGACAATTACTCAAAGATGCAGGAGTTATGATTTTTCCTAGTCTTGATTTGAATTCTGCTTTGGTTTTTGACAGTTTTTTAAATAGTACAGATGATAAGTATAGACTCACTCCAGAGGGAGTTAATGAAGTTTACATGGGTACAAAATACAACAATGATGAAAACTCCTTGATGATATGGGCGCTATATCCTTCCCATAAGAAGACAGCCATCATAGATACTGAAAAGACTTTCGGCCATGTCATGACTTTAAAAGCAGGGGAAACTGACCCTCTGATTACAGTAGACATCGGTATCAATGTTGCAAAATTGAATAAGGCACAAGCTCAAATGTTGATCAAAGAGAGAGATGCATACAGATTGAGCTGTGAAAGATTGACAAAAGAAAATGACCACTTGAAGGACGCTGTTAAGAGTACTTTTGGCCAATCAACAAAGAGAATAACCCAGGGTGAGAGTTCACAAGGCACTCAAGCATTATCCCCTGTCCAGGCCACACAAATTCAAACAGATGCATTTGTCACAATGCTGCAGAGTAGATATGCAAACATGGTACACTGGTTAAACCTGTTTTGGGACAACTACTCTCAGAATTACAAAGCAGTTAAAGAACATGAAAGACTTGAACAAAGAATGCAGGAAAAATTGATTGAGATGCAAAGCAAGGGTGCTTCTGATAGTGCAGATATCTCCAATACAGGAACATTGCTTGAACAGCACCAGAAATTCTATGACAGACTCAAAGCTGATGCTAAGGAAGGTACTGAAGCTTCAAATGCAGGAGTGCCCGTGTTATTTAAAGACAATGGAAAGGTAAAGAGCAAAGAAGAATGGATTGTTGATTGTCGAGTTATATTACACGAGGCTACAGGAGCTCTGAAAGACAGTCTCTGCATCTGGAGAAGCTTGCAAACACCTGGAAAGGATGGTCACATTTGATATAATTACCAGAAGTGCTATTGAGCTTACTGATTCTCATCGTGAGCAGGAGTACTTGGATCACTTGGCTAAAGTTTACTTATGGCTGAATAAAGCCTAATCATGATTATGTAATAGTTGTTAATGCTTGTTAAGTTCCCAAAAGACTTATTGAAGAGTTATGTCTCTTCATAGAAATATCTATATAAGTTCAAACAATCGGTGCTGAAAGATCATCAGCAGTAGAATATATACATACATATAATACACAATGTTTCAGAATGACCATGTTGCATATTTTATTTGAAGAAGAAGTTTGAAGTTCTCTGATTCAGTGGTTCTACTTTGGTATCAGTTGTTTGTTAAAATTATTCAATTGTGTGGCTGTCTCCATTTCTGCATTTCCTTGTTATTTAGATTAATGTATCAAGTATATATTTAATCTGTCAATACATGTTTGCTGTATCTGTGTGATTAAATAGGTTGGTGTCCATTTGAGGAATTAAACCCTTCTGATTCAGTCACAGTAGCCTGGAAGTATTAAGTTTGGATTACTAAGTAGAGCCATATAATTAGGATTGCCATTCTGTCTCCAAGACAATATTATCTGTTAATCTTGCTCATTCATTTCATTTGGTTCCTTCAAGTAAGGATTAAAATACCTTCTGGTGAATTATAAGATATCTGATTATATTGGTTGGATTATCAAGAAGAGTTTGTCAGTCATTCCCTTGCACGTTTATACAAGTTATAAACTAGAATTGTGCCAAACAATTAGAATTATTACCATTAGGAAACCACTAGTCCTAGTCCTTCAATTGACTCTGTTACCCAACAAGGCACTGGTCCTATTTAACTCATTATTTAAATCCTTTTTACCTTGATATTGCTTATACAATTTCTACCAATTACTTATTAGGCATTAGATATAGAATCAGTTAGCAAGCTTTTCATCTATCCTACATCCTTTGCCATTGTAGATAGATTTAATTAGTCCACACATTCACATTCAGTTTGCTTTAATTTTCCAAGGTTCACCCGCCTAGGTGTAGCAGGACCTGAAGTGTAGGAAATCATCAAACCTTGAAGGTTGATTTCGTCAAGTTAGTTCAAAAACGTTGCAAATCTAAACATAGAGCTTGGCATCCTCTTAGGATTGGCAACCTGCATTTTTGAGACCTAACAAATTGGCGACTCTATTGGGTAACTAAGTAACAAACCTTAGAAATTAATCCTTTCTTTCATAGAGTCATTTCAGAAAATTTACTTTGGTAACTCTGCTGGTGACAAGAACCCTATAGATAAAATACAAACGTTTCCTATTTATTAATAGGTGGCGACTCTAGTTACAGTTATAACAAAGAAATTAATATCAAATGGATGGCAGGAGATCTAAGATGGAAGGCAAGAAATTGTAGTCATCCCCACCACTTAGAAATACTTCCAAAAGAAATGGAACTTCAAATTATTCTCACCAAGATAATAATCTGGATACCCAAGAGAATAATGCAGACCAAAATATTTCAATTCACAACAAGTTCACACCTCTACATAATTCAAATGAGAATCTCGGTGGAGCAACTGATGATATTTTGGCAAGATACAAATTGGATCCTCAGGAACAGCGTGAGTATGAAGCAAAGATCATGAGGGATATTGATCGAAACCAAGCTGAACATGATTTCAAGATGTCATTACATCAGGGAGAAGAGATAGGATATGGATTTTCAAATCAAGGAATGAATGATAATCCAGAACATCAGGAAATAAATAATACAGAGAATTTAAAAGGTATGAGTGAAGAGCAACAGGAAATGCTCATGCTCCGGGAAGAACTCAAAAGGTACAAGATACTGGAAGAGAAAGGGTTGTTGCAGCAAGAAAATCAGCAGAACAGAAATAAAACTGAAACAGTCCCCCCAAAATATGTACCTCCATATAGAGGAAACAATTCAAGAATTCCACAGCAAAATACAGGTGGAATTTCAAATTCACATGCATCTAGAAATCATCAAAATACCATACCCCGAAACCCTAGACCACCTCCCATAAATAATGCATCTCAACATATGGCAAATACTTACCCACCCCCTGGTCAACAATACTATAGACCACAAAATCCCTACATAAATCCTCACATGAACCAACAACAGCGATATGCATATCACCAGCCACCAGGTAGATATAATTACTATCCCAATCCACCACCCTTGAACTTTCCACCTCAAAACCTTGCAAATATATGTAGTCAATTTAATTTAACTGGATATCAGTTGTATCCATATCCTATGGATAGTACTTGGAGAAATATGGTTCCCAAGTTTACTGGAAACAATGCAATATCTGCAGAAGATCATATCAGAAGTTTCAATGCTTTCGTGTAGGATATTGGTATGGACTGGGAAGATATTAGAATGAGGTTATTCATGATGTCCCTCACTAAAGATGCCAGAGATTGGTTTAACAGCCTGCCTGATGCCTCAATCAATTCAATAACTGATTTCCATAACCAGTTTAAAGACCAGTATGGCAACCAATATGCCCCTGAATTTGCATTACATGAATTGATAAGTATACAAAAGTATCAAAACGAATCAGTATTTGATTTCAACTTGAAATTTTCCAAATTACATAATAAGGTACCACATGGAGCCAAGTTATCTGACCCAGCAGCATTGAGTATCTATATGAAAGCATTTGACCCCAAAACAGGGTACGAGCTTAGAAATAGGTGTCCTGTTACCTTGGTTGAAGCACAGAAAGTGGCCCTAACCATTGAAAACAATAGGAAGGTTGCAGGAATGATTAGTAAGAGGGACAATCATAGAAATCCTCAGAATCCGAATGTTCAACAGACTAAACCAGAGGGTCAACATAGGCATGAAAGGCCTAGGTTGCATGATATGCCCTACAATACAAATTGGAAGGATGGGAGACCCATCGATAACAGCAGAAAGCAACCGTATGGAAAGGATACTCCTGATCCCCTGAAAAGAAACATGGCACATATGGCAGAAAATAAACCGTGGTGTTTGGTGTGTAATTTACCACATTTACCTGAATATAGTGAGGTAGCTAAATCAGTACAACAAGAGGAAATGCTATAAAATTATAATAGAGATAATCACACCATAAATATGATGCAGGATACACCATGTGTGGTAACTGGAGATTATTCTTCTTCTTCAGAAGAAGGATATGAATATGATGTAGGAAACCAGAGACATCATATTAACATGGGAGAACAAGAAGTGTTCTCAGACCAGGAAGATAGTTGTGAGCAACCTGTTTGTTATAACAATCAGTCATATGGTCAATGGAGAAAGCCTACTGAGGATGAAAGAGAAGCTCTCACAGTGGCTGCAGTGGCTCAAGCTCGAAACACTTACAACTTAAGGAATAGAACAACAAATGTTGAGCAAGGAACTCTTGAGAGTGTGTTTATAAAAGACCAGAATAACAAAAAGAATAATACAAAATCATCATCCAAAGAACCAGAAAAGGGTGATAAAGGTAAAATGAAAGAAAATCAAGAAAAAGAGAACACAAAAACAGAAAAGAATGACCAGACCATGGCCCATTCTTTTGACATTGCTCATGCAGTGTCTCAGGTGAAAATATCAGTGCCACTCCTAGAGATGATGAAAATAGATAAATATAGGAATCAGTTGTCAAGCTGATTTCTGATACACCAAATCCAAAACATAAAGGGTTTGAAAAAACAACAAATAATGTGCATCAAGAAACATTCAAAATGCTTGAGCTATACCTTGGTGACACACTTACAAAAAATCCCTCACAGGTAGACCCATTCTATACTACACTAGTAATCAAGAACAGGATAGTCAGGAATTGCATGATTGATTCAGGTGCTGCCATGAACATCATGCCTATAGTAGTTATGAAAGAATTGGGAATGTGGGTCGATACTACATTTGGCCAGTGTTATGCAATGGATAACAGATCTATTCCAGTAGTTGTTATTATGAAGGATGTAGAGATAACTGGTTGTCACATGACCCCTATATAGCTGATTCAATTGTGCGAATGCATATGCACAGGAAAGATGGTTTTTACCCTGAACCACAGATGAATAATCTGTTTGATTTATCAAAAGTGTTTGATCCCTATCCAATATGGACCGGTGCCTATTCTATTCGGAAATAGAGTCATAGAATGCGAGGAGGAAAGGAAAGACACAACAAAGGATTAACAGAACCAGACATACATTTGCATATATGACTTTTAGATAGATCTTCATACAACGGACATACTTAGTGATCCAAAAGGGAATTGCAATGATTCATATGCAACAAAGAAATGGCGAATACAAAAGCTTGTATTAACTTAGGGGCTGTCACACACCTCCAAATCTCTGTTACAATCATACCAGCAAATATGGCAAAGGAAATATATTTACCAAAATCAAAACAAACTCCCGTGGAGACATACCACTACATTCAAATTTGCATTTACATAATCTTCCTACTCTATGCTGAACAAATCCCTTCACTAACAAACTAGACCAAATCATGTGTTGATGCTAGAGAAACTCCTTAGGCTCTCCCAGACAAGACAATTGGTTCAAAGAGCAACCCTCAGAATATCTTCATTTCATGTATATATAGCCACTTGGTCATGGGCGTTGGAAAGATTGGTCAACAAGCAGCCCATGCTATATTGAATGTAGGCCCACTACCACAGTCAGAAGACTTGGCGGAAATCTTGGGTGCCCATGCCCTGTAGGTTTATTTCACATCCTTGAAAGGACTTGCAGAAAGATTTGGGATACTGGAACACACCATCCACCATGTGCATTGATGGCGAATACTATTCCAGGGATCCCCTGACAATTGCATTTCTGCATCCTCACGCATTTATGGCGACAAAGGGGGAAGAAAAGCATATTTTAAATATAAACCCGCCAACAATGTTTGTAAAGTTTTACAACACTTCAAATTTATTAAAGCCTTTACACATTACACATCTGTGCTTTACACTTGATTCTGCATTTCAATTTTGCCTCATCGACAAAAGTCCTCCAGTAGGAACTTGCATAGTTCTTCATCTGCTTGCCGCCTTCGTTTTCACCATTTGCCTTATCGACAATTTTCTGCATTCACGAACTTTTCTTTGGCGACCTCATTCTTTTCTATCGGCAACTTTTTACTTTTTCGAATTTGGCCGTCTTTGCCTTCTATCGGCAAATCTTCAATTTGCTGAACATTACTTACTTGGCACCGTTTCATGCTTATTGACAAAAACCCACTTTGTTGAACTCATCTTTATTTGCACCTGCTTCCACTTCGTCAGCAAAAGCTCACTTTTGCCGAACTTTCCTTTTTGCCCCCTTACACCTTTTTCCGCCTTTATCGGCAAAACTGACTTTTGCTGAACCAACTTACTTTGCCCTTATCGGCAAAAGTCTTCATTTCAGAACCAAGGGCCCTTTCTCTTTATATTGCCTTTGTCGGCAAAACATCATTTTGCCGAACTTGAGCCATTTTTTCTTTATCGGCAAAATCTAAAATTTTCGAACCATCTCCCTTATCGCCTTATCGGTGAATTATGAAAATCCCGAACTAGTTCGCTAGTTCCTCATTTTTCCAATTTGCCGATGTCTTCCTTCCACTATCGGCAAAAATGCCTCATCATGAACCTTTGACTTTTCCTCTTTGGTCTTATTTGCCTTATCGGCAAATCTTGAAATTATCGAACCAAGCCTTTGCTGCATCTTTTCGCCTTTATTGGCAAATCTGTTGTCGGTCAAACCTCTCGTTGGTGAACTTGGAGGTTAACGAACCTCCAACTTTGCTGACAAAGCTTTTCTTTTTCTTCCTTTTGCCTTAGAAACTTTTGCAATCTACTCCGCAGCAGCTTGCTCCCTTCCGCTGTCAGCGAAGTTGGCCATCGGCGAACCGGCATAAAAAGGGACTTGAGAACAAGTTCATAGCTTAAGGATTTTGCCGAATTGCCGACAATAAGGCAAAATATGAAAATTTTTTTAAGGGGCAAAAGGGAACAAGACATAACCATTTTTTTGACCAAACTTTGACCAAGGATAACTTCTTCGTTTTAAGGAATTTCGACATGGTTCAAAAGGCAAAGCTGCTCAAAACTGAAAACTCTATCCAATGGTGACCTTGGCTAAGACATTTGCACAGGAATTTTGGATTTTTGGGGGCAGAAAGGGCATTTTGGAACTGGTTTTTCTGGGCATCAACAATACTATTTAGTTATTCAATGCTATACCCTAATTTTGCAACGGATGGTTGAGGTGTGATAGGATGGTTAACTGTAAGGCTGGGCAGGACAATTTTTTGAAAATAATTTATTTACATTCCAAATATTTTGTTTTGACAGCAGTGTGGAATATTATTTGTGATATTTTTTTGACCAACATAATGGATTGCACCTATTTAGTATTGTTAATACTTATAACCATAGTTAAAGATGTTAGGTACCATATTGAGCAACTACTATTTAATAACAGAGTAAATGTTTTAAGGATAGAGAATCCAGAAAATCTGTGCATTATATTGAATATTTTTGCAGATGCTCTCACTTCCATAATATTATTAATTATGAATTTCCTTTCGCATAGTCTGGGCTTCAGATTTCTGTTATTTTGCAGGAACTATTTCATTAACTATGTTAAGTTCAGCACTCTCCTTTCTTTTCTGCCATTTACATGAACTGAAACTAAGACATATATGAACATAACATTTCATTCATTGTAATGGGCCATGGCAATTACAACAGTGCTTTTTGACCATAATTTGCAAATTTTCATAATATAGTGGATTGCAAAGATTGATTAAGGCTGTTATTTACAGCATGATGTTTTCATTCTTATCTTCTATTTGTATAAATTACACTTTCTTTTATATTTCAATGAATGACACGTGTGCAAATGTTAATGAATCTCGTGCTGAATTAGTTTTCATTTTTTAGATTTTTCTTTGTATATTACATAAACCTTTGACATGGAAACTTTAATGTCTTTATTTTTCAAAAGTTAAACCATAGGAATACCTGGTTCTTTGGTAACATAATTAGTGTTCTCTTGTATCAGATCAAATCTTATAGATGCCTTTCTGAAATTGTCTGAGTCTCAACTATCTTGAAAGCCATGTATTATAAGAAATCAAAAAAAGTGGATCTGACTTTGTTTTTTGTGTAACTTAAAGCAAAGTTTCCACTGCACCCTTGAGGACCTTCTCTGGCTCTCAAATTTCAGTGAAACTGCAACTTTTAACATGCTTATTAGCTAAAAATTTTTGTAAGAAAGAAGTCTCCAGACAGGACAATCTAGGATAGTTTTTTTGTTTTGAAGGTTTTTGGGTATAAATTGATGCGAGCATTTGGGAAAATGTAATATTCTCCACATACTCTGTTGGTTCCCAAAGTTGCAGCTCCACATTACTAGATTGTGAACTTGTCAAGGCAAAGGATTTGTCTTCAAGAGGAAAAGGGCAGAAACTAATCAACAGAACATGGATAACTAAGGCCAATGCTTGAGAGTGGTAATCTCTCCTTCACTTTGGGCTTAGCTAAATTCAGGAGGGTGTTCCTAGAGGTATCCTTAACAGGATGTTTAAAGAGAGATGATATGACAAAACTGAGACAACCAACAGCTATACCCAATGCTTGTTAGAGCCCAAAAGTTGTCACTGAGTCTATGACACACTAGCTGCTTGTAAGATCTCTCATTAAGCTCAAAACATCCTTTTGTACATGCACCATGTGATATGTCAGTTTGTGTATCCCTTTAGTGGACTCAACTTAACTTTGCATATGCATGTACAAGAAGGGAAAACATACAAGTATGATTCTCATATAATATTTCAGTTTAGGTCACTTAAGATAAAACACAATTTTCAATACTGAATCATACAAGCATGGTAAAACTTAAATCTATTCCCAACTGTTGTGGATAATAGATATTATGAATAGAAGATGTGATTGATCATTCACCTCCTATGCTGGTGCCTAATCCAACGGGTAACAGAGTTATAGCCTGCAAGAGAGAAGAAGGCATACCTGCAAACCATACATAGAACTAGATTTGCATGCACATACAAATCAGGGATAAAACATTATGAAGCTGAGAATGCTTAATAATTCATCGCAAAATTACAACAATTTGCATGAAACAAGGGAAAAATCCATTACAATGACTTGCAATGCTTTAAAATGCTGTCACAGTTATCTCATCCGTATTACATTCATACTAGCAAATGTGGCTAGAGGGAACCCACAACGAGGTTTGAAGATCTCCCTAAATGGTTACCACTCGCCATGGAGACATTCCATTACATATGTAGCTTCCATTGAAAACCTTTCCAATGATTTACAAAATGAGATCTTTCCACTTATAGACTGAACTTGTAGGATTTGTAATCCTCAACAACCTTAGACACTTACAGCCAAGGAGATAGCAAAAATGACCAACCCTTATTACATATTACATAGCATCGCAAATTGCAACATGAATCTTCCTGGGATCTGTTGTTGGACGATTTGGGGCACCTAGAACATTCTTCCTTCACTTGGAGGAGTAGCTTGGTACCGTTTGTAGGCTTGCAGATGATAGGGTTTATTAATGAATCTTAGGCTATCCATACCTGCTTTCATCACCTGCACATGGATTTTCACTTGGATCCTCACTTCCGGAGAGTTTAATAGCATTTTGGTGGGATTTGGATGGTTGTACAACTCCATCGCATTCAATTTGGGTCATTAATGGCGCTCTAGGATGTGCAGGGGAGTAGTTGAAGTTTATTGTTCAAATAACAGTCTTGAGGTGGAATTGCAAGGGAGACTTGCACATGTGCACGAGAACTTGAGAAGTTCGCAGGAGTGAGAGCTAGCGGAGATTGGGGTTTGGGGTGCACATTGTAACTTGTGAGGAATGCCCAGAGGTCTGCAGGCAAATGCATTGCAGAATTGCAGGGATGCGGGAATTTGGAGCCTAGAAGCATGGGGCAAGTTGTTGGAAGGAGGGAAAAATCCGCAAGAGATGAACTGGTGGAAGGCAAGACTCAAGATGCACTTTGCGAGAAGTGCTAAGGTGCAAGGAACATTCTAAAGTCTGCAAGCAATACAGGGAATAGCAATGCAGAAGCGCGGAAAATCGGGGTAGGGGGGGAGCATGGTAGCACAAGATGTAAATGTGTGAGTGGTGTTTAAATCTCTGTGGGAACATAAGAAGGAAGAGTGTGGGAATGTGAGGAATCGAGGAAGCGAAACCAGGAAGCATGTTGGCAAGAGGTGCAAACTTGCTTGGAAAGTTTGAAAGTCCACAAAAGACAGAGGTGGAAAAGCAGAATTGGGAGGCAAGTTTGCAAGAAGTGCAAACTTGCCTGTGGACTCTGAAAGTCCACAGAAATCAAAGGGCACAGGAAGCAGAGGTCGGAGTGCACTTTGCACAAAGTGCAATCATGCGTGCGGGGTCCAAAACTCTGCAAAGAAAGAGGGAAGGCAGGGAAGTGGGAAGCAGAGGTCAGATGCTTGGAAACTTTGAAACTCTGCCTAAACATGAAAATTGAACAATAACCCCCCAAAACTTAGAATTTTCAACAAGTGAACACATCACAAAGACTCAGATAGGTACAAGGCACAAAATTGAACATGATTCTACCAAGGTGGCCCATTTATGATTTCTTGGATCGGTAATTAGTGATGGGCTTAAACAAGGACTTGGGACAATACTGCAAGTGAAAAACTCCAAAAACGGGAAGGGTGCCAACACTCTCCCCTTTCAAGAAATCAATGCCTCTTTCCAGACCCCTCTAAACAGTAATTTTCAGCAATCTCTTTTAACTAGTCTTAGGGACATTTTGGAGGAAATCAAAGACCCGCACATGCTCATCAAGGAAAAAGGTATACACATTCCCTACTTGGAAAGTGTAGTCTCCAAGCTCCTCTTTTGTGTGCTGAAGCAAACAGAAAAAATAGAAACAGTTAATGAATGGGTTGATAAGTCGAATATTAATTCAGCATGAGAAGTCACTGGATACAATTAATGGAATGCTTTTTCCTGACTACCAAAATACAGATTGCAGATGTTATCAAAGATTATGCTGAACTTGCTCCCCCAGCTAAAATATTTGCTACTCAGTCTAAAAGCTCCATTGAAGCCAATGTAAGACGAACCTGGTCCAACACACTCTTCATGTCTCACATCTCCTCTTGTACTTCTTGGCAGCTCAGCAAATTCTTTGAGGGAAGCGTTACTTCCCCTCCTAATTAATCTTGCTTTCAATGTACTCAGCAAATTCTTTGAGGGAACTGGTCCTTACCCTCCTAATTAATCTTGCTTTGAATATACTACACCAGAATGCTATGTTATGTAATATATAGTCGAATCCAATGCTATCTCAAAAAATTAGTAAATGCTGCAAAGAAGCTCAGATTTTGCTTCTGTACATAATCCCAACTCACATATGGCAAACATTTTGTTATGCTCCTATCAAACACTCTTTGATGGTGATTATCCTTAACTTCTCTTGATATCTCAGATTGTCCATTTTGTTAAAAGTGTTTGTCTTGTAGCCCTTACTGTTTAATATAAATACATTTTGTCCTTTTTTAAAACATGAGCATGTGGAGATCGGATTTGTCCCTCGTTTCTTTGTTTGTTTATTTCAGATATCTGATGTCTGCATATTGTGTAGCTGATTTAATTAAGTTGTTTTCTTCACAGGAAGTAAGGCCTTTCTTGTCAAGTGCTTATGAAGCTTTTCTCAAGGAACCCAATCTATTAAGCATCCTTTGTTCTTTAAAGGACCATGCAGTATATGCAAAAGCAGATAACGCCTTAGTGGATAATCAACAAGGAAATGATTCCTTGGTTGATAATCAAGGAGAAACTATTCCCTCTTTTGTTGAATTGGGAAAGTTGTGGCAGGCTCCGCTTTATGAAATATCTTTCCATAGCCATGTGAGAGAAGACTCAGTCCGAGGTAATTGATTAATTTGATAAGACACTCATTATTACCTTAGCATTTTCTGACTTGTAGCAGATGTTATTGAACTTCTTTAGTTCTAGAGATTTCAAAGTTGTGGCCTTCCATGTTAGCTCACCTCTCATTAATGTCAGCCTTTTGTCTATTCCAATCTTTTATGTTCACTTAACAAAATTGTTTGTTTTTATCATAAATATAAAAAAATAAAATCTCACCGAAGGCATAATTGTGTGTGTGTGTGTGAAGCATGCTTCTTATATCACATCATAAAACAATAGGAGTAGTTTAAAAAATACCACAGATGATATTTTAGCAGTTACACAAGAGCCCTTTCTTGACATTAGTAATGAGAGTTAAGATAACGACTTTGGCATATACATCTAGAGATTTGGCACTCTTCTAAATACATCCATTCTAGCAATGAAATGAGCAGCTAAATCTTTTTTGAAAACCTCAATCTCTCCCAGTAATAGACTTGAATTCTAAAATACTTTTGCACCTTATACTGTCAGAGCATGTATGGACTATTTATAGCTTTATTCCTTCTAGTTCTGGCAAATTGGACAAGCCTTGTTGATCTTAGCCCAGATACCTTCAGTCTACACACAGCAACCAGATTCTGATGGATATGTAGCCAATGAAGAACAAGGAGTTTGAATGCTACCTGTGCTTTCAAATGATTTGGTATCATTTTGATCATTGATCATCAGTGTCGTGCAACCTGCATTTTATTTTAGTCATGACAACTAAGTTACCGATTCAGTACGGGTATGTGGGTGTGATATGCTGGTATGACAATTTTTTTTGGGGGACTGGGTACGTTCCAGGTAAGTCCATACCAAAAAAAAATCATAAATATATACATATTTGCAACCTAAAAACAATTAAATTCAAAATACAACAGATCATTCATAAAATATCGGGTACATAATACATATCATGTAGGTAAGTTAGAAGAATATTATAACCTGAAGTGGTGCCATAAAGTTGTGGTTTAAATAAATTTAATATTTTCATTCCATATTACCATAACCTTTGTCAAGTTGTGGTTTAAGTAAATTTACGCCCGAAATAAATTGTTTTCTTAAGTAAATATATGCTATTTTCTTAAACAATTTATTTTATACCAACATCCATAACAATACTTCTTTTGAGGTGGTCGAGGAGCCGTGTGGAACTCTCACCCACATTTCTCAATGGGCCCTACCCTATCTACGCTTCCACCCACGAACCGATTGATGAACCCTCGAGCCGATCTAGACAAAGAAATCTGCCTCCCAGCGATTGAGCTAAACAATAGGGAAGCCTGCCATTGATCAAGCCTTGTGGTGGGTCCAGTCGCTAGCTAAACAACATGGTCTAGTTAGCCATCAACTCAGCCATTCGAATAGATTGATCAATTACCTTGTAGGGCCTCACAATTGGGATGACTCTTCGAGGGATACATCATCAAGGTATAGAAATTTGATAGTTTGAATTTGTAATGCCGTAAACACATCAAAAATGTTAAATGGCCATCATTTAGTGTTTCAGGTGCAGGTTTAATGGTGAAAAAGCCAGACAAGATGCGTTTAAACTTTTGCTGGTCGTTGGAATCACTGTGGAAACACTGTAAAGATGCCCCATCCAACCTGGAATTTCCCAAGTACACTCTATGCTATTTCCACATGATTCTGCCCGAGAAATACCAAACCCTAACTAATTCCACAGGCAATTCAAATCTGTACTTGATTTTGGTATGAATCATACTTGGAAATGCCCCTATGTCCAGCTGATTCAGTAATATGGGATATTCCAGGGATTACATAAAGGAGTGCCTTAATGTAGCCCTCTGTGAGACTACCTTCTTTGTACTTGAGAGACAACATCAGGAAGGGTTTGCTGGGAGCTTCACTCAGAGGCTTCGCTTGTGCTTTCATGATGTTTTTGATGGAGTTTTTCAATATGAATCTATCTGGTTTTTGGTGACATCTGATATAGGGTTTCAGAGGACAGATTTCAGTGGGTTTAGTGGAGTTTGAGTAATGGATATTACTTTTCATGACTGGTCGTACCACCCCTACCTGAGCCGTACAACCTGTAGCAGATTTTAATGGATTTTTGATGGTTTTGTTGCTTGGTCTTGGACGTGGAGGAGTTCTTATATGCTGCAGATCAAAACAGAGATAAACTTGACTGATTTGAAGAGTATAAGGGAGCTTTAACATGCTGAAACTCACCTGTTCTGGGCTGTACAACTACAGTCTGGACATGGACTTCCTCTAGGCTAAAATGCCTACCTTTTGTGATAGATTTTGCATTGAAACTTGGCGCCTAGGGTTAGGTATAACAATGCAGCAATTTGTTTGATGGAGATTAGTCTTATGATAGGGTTTTGGAGTGGTTTTATGATGCATATAATGTTGGTGCACCTACAACCAACATATGAAGTTGAAGTTTGTCATCTGGGTATGTGTTTATAATTCATATTATGCAATTCTAGCACCTGGGTCTTTGTTATTTTGTCATTACATATCATAGATTTTCTGACTATTCGTTGCATGTCTCTTATTCATTGTTATTGGCAAAAAACAAACACATGCAAAACAAAAAAATACCTTTTACATCTCCGTCTAGTTCTGAAAGACCACAATCTAATAAAAAATAACACAAATAAGAAAATTAAAATAAAATTACAATAGGGGTAGATCATTACAAAATCTCATATATACATCATTCAATAAAGTCATTACATCTTACAAATTCACGTGCCATAACCAGGTGTTAGCACTATAAAAGAATAATCAATGTACATCTTAGGCTCTCATGCCATAAGTCATCTCAAATAATAACAAGGTACAATAATCAAGTACAATACAAGAACGTATAATAAATCAATCACTATCTATCAATAACTTTGTCCAGCCGCCACTAACCCACCTGGTCATTCGCAAGCCGAGAGATGGAAACATGGCTCAGGCGCTTTTCGGCCCAACCACGAAGCAGTTACACTTCCTCGGATCCCTTCATAACACGAAGGAAACCCAACCCTGCATGAAACGTCTAGCAACCTGGAAATAACCGACAGGAGGAAACACCCGATGCAACTTGATGTCTAAATGCAAATTTAAATGATGATGTGCAAATATCTAACAACAGGATGTGGCAGAGAAATATATATAAAGTTTTGCTAGACAATCTTTCATCTATTTCAATAAACACATGGCTTGGCCCAAGCACTTAAAATAGTTACGGTCAAATCCTGAAAAGAGGAAAAGCCTTCTCTGTTTACCCACATTCGGCATCCTAGCCCAAAAGCAACCCAAACACACAAAGGATAAACTACTTTCTTTTCAAAGCAAATTGATAACACATACTTTTGCCTAGATACATATACTATTTCTTCCTTTTTGCACACTCAATGGAAATACCCTCTCAAGCACATATTCACAATAAAGAGCTTCATTTATTCATTCAAGAACATAGGAAAGACTAAAAAAAGGGGGTATAATCTTTAACCCATATTCCATTCATAAATACCTAATATACATCTAGAATAAGATTTTCTACCCGCAAGCAAGTTTTATAATTCTACGAAATTAAGTTTGCAATGGGGATTTAAGAAGAACCATTGTTTAACATCATTAAGTTTGCCAATTAAAACACCATTCACAGCAAGGTAATAGAAGGAAAGGCCGACAAAAGCAAATACTAACTGTCATGAGATTAAGGGGCCGATGCCAAACAGAAAGAAAGGCCGAAAACAATACCAAACGCAAAGGAATGAAAGGAGGTTAACCATGTTGCAAGTATGGATAGTTGCTGCAATTAGTGTTGTCATTGATGTCAACATGTTAGTCTGGTGTTGTCATTAGTGTCAACTGGTTGAGCAGAGATAAGGTTAAAAGTTGGCTTTAAAGAGTAAAAAGATACAGTGGTCCAGAGAATAGCAAAGCCAGTAACATCACAGGACAGAGTTAGTGGCAACAAAGGATATTGGTACAGTGATCCGGAAAGTGATAACCGGGCATAAGGATAAGAAGACAAGTGTGCAGATTAGTTTGATTGATAATTTTGCAAGAGGGTTTGATCCTCTTCCTCACAAGATGACTTTACTCTTCATAGAAGACTACTGTGCAAGAAGATTTGATCCGGTAAGAAGATACGTTATGAAATTTGGCTAAGTGTCAGTCTGGTAAAATGAAGCTACAGAGTTCCGGTAATTTGGTTCGCATTGGTCTGCCATTGAAGATCTTGCTCTGCGGTTCTAGCATATGGTTTTTGGTCTTTGGATACATCTAAATCCAGAATTTTGCTTACTATTGATCTCCGGTGTGCAAGATGTAAACAACAGAAGTCCAGCCTAACAGAGTACAGTTGTTTCTGATACAGAGCATGTAAGTAAATGGATCCGCATTTCTCTGCCATGAAATATCTTTCTTTGCGGTTGTAAGGTGTTGATAGTGAATATTCAGAGTCCTAATCCAAAGTTTCAGGTCTTGAAGTCCTCCGGAATGAGAGTTAGAGTTGACAGAGTATCTCACTCTGTATAGACAATGCATTGATAGTGCCAGTGACGATGTGAGATACTCTGCATTTCACCGCAAGTGAATGCTTTGCTATGCGGATTTGAGGATAAGATAATGAATGCCTGTAGCATGTATATTCCATGTTTTAAGCAATTTGGAGGTCCGCATACATTTTTGTGAAATGACAGATAGTTTATATTGTTGTCTTGCTAGTGGAGCTGACTTGAAGGTGTTGATGTGCAGAGGGTAACTATGCTTTGCGGAGTTAAGTGGGAGCTATTTAGGTCCATGCCGACCTATCTCAAAGTTTGAATCTTGGCGTGAAGCGTGTGTGAAGATTTGGGGCCGACAAGTTCTATATGGTATGCTTTGCACGTTACATCCAATTAGGCCGACCTAATTGATGTTGTGAAAGTATATATATATATATAAAGGATTGTTTTCGGTGTTTTGAGATATAATGATAGATGTGTGATCCGTGTGATGCGAAAGGTGCTTATGGATGCGAATTGAGTGAGTACAGAGTAGTGCGGTATTTCAGAACAATGTGCTGAGTATTGTTCTGTAAATTGAGCTTCATTGGAACTGTACTCCATGCATATGTCAGATGTAATTATAACAGTTCAAATTTTGGCAGTGAGCCACTTCTATTTCTTTCTTTCAGGACAGTGAGTCCTTTGGCAGTGAGCCACATGCAATGAGCATTCTTGGACAGTGAGTCCACCAATTGTATCAACCTTAACCGGTTGCCTTATTAATATATATTGTGAGCTAATCCTCACCGTGGTTTTTCCCTTTTTGGGTTTTCGACGTAAAAATCTTGGTGTTCATGTGTTGTGAGTTGTGGTTGTTTGTTTTATGCTTAATTTCCTTTACGACAATTGTTCATGCTAAATGGATTAAATTTTTGAAGGGTAAACGGTTTAAGAGAATACTGATTCACCCCCCCCTCTCAGTATTCTGGGTGTTCAACAAACCATAATATTTAGAATGGATAAATATAATGCAGGCGCTCAAGGCCGTGCCAGAATAGCGACGGTCGATCCAAAGCTTAGGGGCGGCGGTCTTTGACAAACACAGAGGAAGAAGACTCGGGTGAAAACTATTAGAACTAGCAGGTGATGGGTAATCATTCTAAGGCGCCAGGAAAAAATATAACACGACATAAAAATGGTAATCAACAAACAGGCCGACCAAAGTATTATGCAGACTAGAGAATCGACAAGATGTAGGCCAATATTTAATCATGGTCTTAACAGTATACACAGCCAAAACTTTTGCAATATAAATCAAAGAAAAATACTCGGTTTCACTCGCTTGCTCAAAGGTCGATTTCTGCCTCTTGACGCTAATCGCTCCCTCCTCTCTATGCTTCTTTGTCACCTTTTGTCGCTGAATAATGATAACCCCTCTGCCCTGCATTTCCTCTTCTTTTATGAATTCTCCTTCCTCTAAACATAACTTTCATATTTTTAGATCCCCCCTTTTATTTTAAACTGTTATCGACCGTTTTGCATGCACTTGGCGTCCCTTACAACAGGGTTCTTGATTGAAAATAATTAAACTCCTTTATTACTGCTGCTCCCAAATTTTGCATGCCATTAGATTTTTTTAATAATTTTAGATTACTATTTATAATATATATTCTTAATAATATATATATATATATATATATATATATATATATATAATGCATATTCATTTAAGTCTAACAATATTTATATATTTATTAATCAAAATTATTTAAATAAAGAAAAACACATCCAATAATTATTAATAAATCAAAATAAACAACTTATGCAATTCTAATGTATTTTAGTCGAAAAAACGTAACAAATTCATGGTTAACTATGCATTTCAAGTAAACATTTTGTAGCAACGAAGACACATATTTATCTAAGAATTAAACATCAATCACATCCATTAACCATATAATGCTCAACATGACTAGTAACCTTATAACGATGCATAAATAAAGCCACTCAAAGATGCAATACGACATGAAACAACGTGAGTGTGTGCATGCATCGGGTTCATCCATCATGCCAACTCTTTCCTGGCGGCTAGAACATTTCTACCTCAACCATGTTCTCGTCTTCGACATTCTTCCTGCACTCAGTTGCACTTAGATTTCCATTAATAGGTTAGTCCTAATAATCATAGCCGAAGCAAAACAAAATGTACATCCATAATCTTACCAATAATATTCAATTATTAAATCGACTTTTAAATTTATGCATTTATAACATTAATGACAATTACTTTAACACACGTGGAATCACTCATAGTAAAACTATTATAGTAAATGTCCAATAATCTAAATTAATAGCAAAGTCCAAAAACAAGATGTGACACTTCATCCCCAAAATGGCACTTTTTGGGAGGGGAGCCATATCCCCCTGGAACATTATTTTTTTTAGATATTTCCTGCTTTTTCTGGGTGAGGCTCTTTATCAAAATCTTTGTATTTCCAAAACAAATCTCTTGTGTATTATGCATGTTAAATGAGAGTTTTGAATGTGTGGACATTGTTGTAGACCTCAAAAGCAAGATGAATTGGTTCTATGGCTAAGAAAATCCATGGAACCTAATGAAGATATGTAATCTGATGTTAGAAGTTAGAATTTATGATGCCAACCTGTTGGATTACAAAAAGCACTAGAGGGCCAAGAAGCCAAATACGAGTCAATGTAATGTTATCTGGGCCCCCAAGGTAACCGATAACATGTGGTAGAGGGCTTTAGATCTATGTTCTGGCAGAGTTAATGGTTATTTATTAATATTTTGTAGTTCATCTTTGTAAATGTTTGCATAGTGAGGGAATTTATTAGAACAAAACCATATGGCTAAAAAACCTTAAAAGTTAAATGAGGACATAATTTTCTCCATTACTGAGTCACTTGAGTTCTAAGGTACTAAGACGATATGGTTAAATGTTGAAGGTGGTCATGTGTGAGGAATTATTAAATGTCATGTGAGAAGTGGGTAAGAGTGTAGGTTTGAGATTAAGTGTAACTAGTGAGCAAGTTAGAAAGGTACATAAGTGGCAATGAAATATAGAATCTTGTCATAAGTCAGTAGGTTCTGAATTGAAGGAGTGTTACACTCAATGAAGTCGATGATATGAAGAATCTAGACTGGCATTGGAGAGTCTTGTCAACATATAGAGACCTTCTTGCACAAAATATGTTAATTGAATGTAATATGGATGGGCATATGTTTTAATTGGGTAATTGTCATTCATATGTTATGGGTCCTCTTTCACAATTAATCTCTACCTATGAATCCATCATAGAGAAGGGACGACGGTCTCAATCAAGTCTATTGTCTCACAGCTAGATGGGTTTCATTTTTTATTTGTGTTTGTTTACAGTGATGATTGTGTGAGTGTATGGTAGCTAAGGTCCTATGTACCATTTCATTATTTTACATCTGTGGTTTTTTGTTTTTAGAATTTAGGGGTAAAATTTGTTCTTTGACGGGGTCATTTGAATTTATAACACACATGCATACATGGCGTGTCTGTATTGCCTAACATTTGCTTGTTTCTTGCTTATTATTTTCCCTAAGAAGAATATCCCAGCCCATGCATACCACTTGTCTAATAGTACAAATGATATACACTTACTGCACATATTCAGAATGCTAAATTTGATGACTGTGCTTTAAATATTCAGGTGAGATTGCACTTGAGGATAAAGAAGCTACATGCTCACTTTTCAACACTCTAATTGAAAACAGGAGCAATGATGATGCAATTGCAGAATGCCTCAGCAGCTGCTATATATTACCAAGACATAGCTCCTTTTTAATGGTATAGCAATGTTTCAGAATTAAAACTTTGTTCTTCTAGTTTTAGAAAGAAAAGGTGGAAAGTGAAGCAAGTGATGTGGTTCTTTGTTCCACCTCATTTTTTTAATATATTTCATGTTTGTTGCACCTATCGACTACTTTCCCTGATTGTATTTTTTTCCTTGTACCATAAGGGAATCATTTTCATGTGGTTTGAAATTCATAAATCCATACTGACAAGATCTTTGGTCTATTCTGTTGGTTGTTAACATGGTGGAAGTCTGACATGAATCAGATTCGACAACTTATTCCAGGTGAAGGTTTCAGGAATAGGTTTTATTATTATTTAATTAGTCTTGTTTCTTCTGATATAGCTTTTTCACTTTTAAGATCACTTCTCTGAAGTGTCAATTCTTATGTCAGTAGCTATTTGCCTTACAAAGGAAGAGGGCAAATAATTTACAGAAGCTGTTTGAATGTATATTTCTTTCTCCTTTGAGGAAAGACTAGCCTGCCTTCAAATGCCATTCAAAATGCATTGCTTATCCACAATGCAATATTTGTGGCATTGTGCAGCTTGTCCACCTGATAGATTCAACCTTATACTTGTTGACCCACCTTGGGAGAACAAAAGTGTACACCGGCAATCAGTGTATGTATTCTTTCTCAAATGCTTCAACCTTGCCATCTCTCTGGTTTGACTTTTGCAGCAGAATTTATGACTTTCTTTTTGTCTTGAATTGGAAACTATACAGTGTGAAATATTGTGTATTCTGATACTTTTTAGATAATTGTCAGGAACCAAGCCTGGTACATTTGCTAGTTGCATTTTGATTCTCATATATATATTCATTGCAGTTACTTTTCTGAGAAGGTACGTGAAGAAAAGCCTATAGCAATAAATAAATATTCAAGATGTATAACTCTTCCCTAAGTATGATTCCTTTAAAGTTTATGTCATCATTCCTGAGTATAGAAGTGTAGGAAGACATCATTTTAAGGTTGAAGATGATCTACTCTATATGCAGCAACATGAAAATCAGAAATAGCATTAAGGAATTTAAGTGGATGCCAAAAGCACCCAAATACATCATAAATTAGTAATAGCAATGGTACAAGATAATTTTGGTGAAGAAGTTCCACCTTGAAATATACATCTAGAGGCGGACCAACCCTAATACAGTAAAAATGCCAACATGGGATAACCTCAAATAATAAAAAGCAATTCATATAACCCTTGAGGCCACAAATTAGTCACTAAGGTGCAACAAAGAAAAAACCACCCCCTTAATATTTACTTTACACCAGCAAGGGAAGGTGTTGTTTCATTGGCATCCCCTGCTTAGTTACATCGTCTTTAAAGCCTAACATGTCTCTGTTCCGGACTAACTTGGTTCTTGTCAAGGTCTTCATGAATATGTCTATGACCTAGTGTGCAGCCCTGTAGTAGTCCAACTAAACAACAAGAGTCTGGATCAACCATCAAATGTATTGATGATAGACCTCAATATGCTTGGTTATGTGTGAAAAACTGGATTCTTGGTCAATTGTATGGCACTTGTTGCATCTCAACACAGTAAAGATACTCATGGTGAAGTCCTAACTCATCAAGAACCCCTTAATCTACACTGTGTCCTAGCTAAATGTAATAGCACTTTTTTCTCTGCTACTGTAACAGAAACTGTAGTGGTGCATTATCTTACTTGACTAAGCAACAACATTTGAATCAAGATTATACTAGCAATTGCACTTCAGTGTGCAATGGGTATGCCGAAGAGGTCTTAAAGGTGAATTATCGGGTCCTTAAGCAAATGACATGCTGCCCTAAGTGTAGCTCCCCATAGACACGTGTCATCTTTGGATTGTTGGCATGAAATGGCTGATCAAAACTCTCTCTCTCTGTTCCTCTATCTCTTTCTCCCTCTCTCTCATTGTCTCTCTAATTGTCCCTCTCTATCTCTCTACCGATCCATCCATCCATCCATCTCTCTCTCTCTCTCTCTCTCTCTCTCTCTCTCTCTCTCTCTCTCTCTGTTCGTCTATCTTTTTCTCCCTCTCTCATTGCCTCTCTAATTGTCCCTGTATCTCTCTACCCATCCATATATATATATATATATATATATGTCATCTTTGGATTGTTGGCATGAAATGGCTGATCAAAACTCACTCTGTGTGTGTGTGTGTGTTCCTCTCTCTCTCTCTCTCTCTATATATATATATATATATATATATATCCACTTCCTTGTCCCCTCCCTGCCCTCGCTGCCTCCCTCCCTCTCTCTCTCTCTCTCTCTCTCTCTCTCTCACTCACTCACACACACACACGATATCCAAAATTACACGGAATTGAATTTAATATTAAATACAAGCATAAAAAGGAAAAAACCACAAGTTAAATTTAGTCTCACTTGATTTTTACAAAGCGAAATCACTATTAAAAGAAAACACATCTTCCCACATAAAAAAGAAGGAAAGCCCTAATTTAAATAATTTATGCTTAGTTTTTTAAACAAATCAACAGTAAAAACTCTTTTCAAATTATTAAATTTACTACATATAAACCCTATTTAGCGAAGTGAAAATGAAAGGCATTTAACAATTGAATTTGTCGCCGTCAAATTTTCTGCTTGCATTTCAGTTACTTTCCGGAGAATGTACCCTTTAAACGGACTAGGAAATTCATGCCAAGCTCTTTGGATTGAATCTGCACCTTTCACGTATGGAAATTTAGTGAACACTGTTTTAGAATGCAAGGGTGCTGCAGCAGCCAAGTAGGTGTCTCATCTTTTCCCGTCACGTAATTCAGACATGGCATTAGGCTCGCCAGTCTGCTGTTACAGCTTGTCCATGCCACGGTCGTCTGCTTTCCCACCACACATGAATTTCAACCAACAAAACTCCGCTAGATGTTTGCAAAAAATTGACGAAGGTAAAAAAATAAACGAACAAGATCATTTGTATCGTCTTCATGCCTAAGGGGTATTCTCAGCTGTTAATCGCCTAAGGCAGCTCTGTCCCTCTCGGAGAGGGAATGCCTTCGGCGTAATAAAAAACTTGAAGTGAACATTCTATCACAAAAGCCACTCCTAGCAATGATCAATTCACCGGCGCAGAAAACCACAAGAGTTTACTGTTGACATGCTTGGTATACAAGTTTTGGTCCAAGGCTCCAAAGTAACTTTGGACAAAACCATACTTCAGTAACATCATTTTTTGGCACCAATCCCTAGAAGCTTGCTTCAACCCACTTTGATATTTCTACAATCCACATACAAAATTATCAGGTCCAGCATTAACAGAAAACCTTGAAATTGTTGCATATAGATTTCACATGAAAATCTCCATCAAGTAAAGTGCCTTTCTCATTGGTTTTATTTAGTTACTATCTAAATCTAGCAACAAATTCAACCACTATTGGATGACATCCATTTATTGCAGCAGAAACTGTACACTCAATGTAGTCTATACCTTCCTTTTGTAAGGCTTTCGCCACCAAGCCTTATGCTTTGCCATTTTACTATTGAAGGTGAACTTTTATAGACTCGGAATGCACAAACCCAAGTGTTGTTTTTTGTGAAGGGGTTAAATATTTCATTGCAACCTCCCATGACCATTTGCCACAAACCTTTTCACAAGTCTCTAGATCACGTGTGTCCCTCAACTTAGCCATGAGAGCATAGTTAGATTGTTGCTTCTGTATTCGAGTCTTTTATCAAGTATCTGTTACAATACCTACATCACAACTAGCAACTTTTATGTTTCTTTGGTACTTCTTAAGACAGCAAGCCTCATGACCCACAAAAGTCTTTGCTATGCTAGTTGTAATAAAAATTTCCATCCCCATCCAAGGTTCTGAACATAGTGCTGCTTTGGCCATGTGATGGGTTGCACTAGAACCTACAATCCATTCTTTTTTGGAAGAAACATGATTTATCAAAGCTACAAAATTTGTATTTTAACTTTTAAAGCATTGCCTTTCTTGGTTTCTTTGTACTTTGATTCGCATTTTGCTGGTTAGTGGTTTTGTTTTTTCTACTGGTTTTTCTTGGGCAAGTCACAGAGGCATTTGTAACAATTGTTGACATAATATCCGGTGCTGCTACAGTAGTGAAAATTCTGCTTGCCCTTGGCAGTTTCTTTCCATCAGTGATCCCTGTTGCCTATGTGATTGCTTACTTTTTACATCATGTACATGACCATTTGATCTCACCTTGCCTGTGCTAATTGATTTATCTTGTTCAAGAAAGTGCTAAAAGATTCTAGGGTCATAGAAATTGGACACAAATATTTGGTATTTAGCTGGAAAGACTGAAAGTTATAAAAAATAATATGGATGAACTCTGTGTCTTGCTTTTGCAACGTCAATTTCTTTTTCAATCTAAGGCGATCCTCAATCTAATCAAAATCAGTGGGCTTCAGGCAAGCAAATTTGTATCCCTATATGTACAGCACAAGCTTCCTGTGCCCTTGAAAAAACAATTTTAAGATATTCCCATGACTGCTGATTATTTATCCCTGTATGAAAGAAAAACTCATTGGAGATAGCATTCCAAGAAGTCCACAGGCTTCCATTGTTTGCAACTGAAATTTCTCCTTAAGTTTTCATTTTCAGGCTTTTGCTCATTATTATCAACAATGTCCCACAAACTCATGCAATGAAACAAATACCTCCTTTAGTTTCCTTGTGTAAAGGTTTGTGCCAGTTAACTAGGAATTAAGAGTTAAGGAAGACATGATAAAATGTACTTCTAAACAACAAAGTCAAGAGACAGAAACTGTTCAATGTGAAACTGGATAAATTAGACCAGAGAACAAAAAGTGTTCGCCAGAAGGACAATGCATGCAAAAATGTTGAAGGGAACTCCAGTGACACAATACAATGCACTTTACAAGCTGGTTTGCCCCAAAGTTCAATCACCGGATGTCAATGACCTCAATGAGGAAAGCAAAAAAGTAAAAACCTACATAACATGGAGAGAGTTTTGAATCTGCATCCTGTGCCTTTGCTGCTATACCACAATGATCAACTTTGAATACATTTACCTGAGCTTTTAAAATAGAAAATATTTGTGAGGTCAAAGTCTTGCAAGATCTGAGAGTGTAGTCCAACTGTGCAAGTTCAAACCAAACTGTCACTGCTCTCCTGCTTCAACTAGGTTCTGTTGTGTGTCGAGGTGAGTAGTCCTTGCAGGAGCATCCTGCTGTCAAGTGTCAAAGCAAGAAAGGGGGTTGTGATGAAGATCCATACCTCTACTTTCCTTGTTACTTTCTTGTAATGTTTACATCTGAAGGAAAGCATCTGCAACTTAAACACCAAGGGAGAATCCTTGGGGATGCTACATGCCATGTGGCTTGACAGTTGCTAAAGTGCTGTTGTGATCCCTTATAGCATATGCCACAGTCAGGTTGGAACATTGGCAAAATATGTCTGTTTGTAATGTCCCCTTCTTGATATATGGTTAGTCCATCATTGGGTTCCCGTGGACTAGCAGTTTGGTTAGGGGATTGTGGTTGGTTTGGCCGTGGAGGTGTTTGTCAGTGATGGAGTTGTGGTTCGAGGTCAGTGGATCCAGTTGGCACCCTCTAAGTTGGCTCTGTTGCTCTTGGCCGTTACTACTTTTAATAAGTTTGGGTTTGGTGTCGGATTGGGATTTTCAGAGTGGGGTTGTGTTCGTCTTGTCAATACCTTTCCGATGAGCTATAGATCACGGCATTCTGACATCATCTGGGCATTCATTTTAAAGTCAGAAAGTCATAATAATTATATAAAGCATAGTAGAAAAAATCACCAAAAAATCGGCTGACTCGCGAGTCCACGCGAGGATTTTTGGCCGGCGAGTTTTACAGAGAAAAACTCGCCGCGAGTTTAATGGTAAAAAGCGCGCGGTTTTGTAGTGACGCACGAGTTGCAGGGAGAAAAACTCGGCCATCAAAAAGGTATAAAAAGCAAAGTCGAAAAGTTAAAAGTTAAAACCCTATTATCCTTCACTGATGCCCGCCGCCGCCTGCCCTAGCAAAATGACGTCGAGAGGAGAGATTTTATATCTTTGATAAAAATCGAGGTAGGGTTTTCAATCTTTGATAATCGAAATTTTTTTATCAAAGACTGTATCATATGAAACGAAAATTATTTTTTTAGAATTGAAATTTATAAAAGACTATCGTATGATAGTATGAACGCCGTATGAAAGGAAAGATTTTGGACGAATTGTTTTTAAACAGTAAAACTTAAAAGACTATCGTATGAAAGGAGAGATTTTGGACGAACTGTCAAATTTATATAGGATTATGATATTCCTATATAAATTTGACAGTTCGTCCAAAATCTCTCCTTTCATACGATAGTCTTTTAAAACTTTCGATTTTAAAATAAAATTTCTTTAATATTTATTAAAATTTAAAAAGACTGTATTGTATGAAAGGAGGGATTTTGGACGAACTGTCAAAATTTATATAGGATTATGATGATAAAATATTATCATCATAATCCTATATAAATTTTGACAGTTCGTCCAAAATCCCTCCTTTCATACAATACAGTCTTTTTAAATTTTAATATTTGGAATATTGGATAAGGATTGTTTTATAATTTATTATTTAATAGTTATGATATATTTCTATATATCATCATAATCCTATATAAATTTTTACAGTTCGTCCAAAATCTCTCCTTTCATATCATCATAATCCTATATAAATTTTGACAGTTCGTCCAAAATCAGCAATGCATTCTACAATTTCAGAAATGTGTGTTTTTTAAGAATATTTTTAAAAAATTATGCATTTTTAAATGCTCGATAAATTTGCCGAGTTATTGCCGAGTTTTTGCTGAGTCTGGAGTTTTTAAAATTTTTGGGTCTACCAAGTTTTTGCCGAGTCCAAGTTTTTCAACTATGATATAAAGAGACTTTATAAATATTAAGCAGTGACTTAGGGAAAAAAGACAAATATTAAAAGGTCACTTAAGGAGGACATGAGCGCCCATCCCAAGGGGGATTAAAAAGCAATTTTAAAATACAAATTCCCTCCTAAGAAGCCAACACCCTCATGGGGAAATAAAAGAAGGAAAACCAAAGTCATTTGCTATGCTTATGTTTATGATATTTTTTCATATCTTGGCTCTGCTAAGGTTTGTACTTGTGAGGGTTTGAAGGATTCGAACCAGAGGCTCTTGGAGACGAAAACCTTCCTGAGTATCGGCATTCTACAGGTGTGCAAGACCACCCAAAGGTGCCATTCGAGATGGATACATTCAGTGTTCACAAATGTGCTTCAATGGAGACTGATGTGTTGAAGAGCTGATGCATTTCTTGATATATCCTTTGCAGATTTTGTAGTGTCTGTGTATGCAGATTAGAAAGATTGTTAATGACTGATTAGAGCAGATTTCATTGGGGTTTGGAGTTATAAGTCTGCACTTGCTGGCCGTACTCCCTCATGTAGGCCGTACCTCCATTTGCAGCTGTTTGGTGTGACATTTTGGCATAAAACCTTTCCTAACCTGGTCGCCTTGGATTTGCAGCAGTGAACAATAACATTTAAGGTATATTTGTGGAGTTGGCAGCTGTTGTTTTGACTGGTTATGCTTCGGCTAGGCCGTACCCTTTTCATGGAGGACGTGGGTCTTTGGTGACTCACCAGTACTTGATTCTAGCCTCATTTCTCTTCCATTCTAGGCGGTTGGGATTATTGGAGTTGCTGATATTACTTGTATTCAACATATTTCATGCTCCTTGGAGATTTGAAGTGTATTCTGTGATACGCACTTGCTGGTTTAGTCCCAGCACATGTATCAAGTTGCAAATCTGAACATGGGTATGTTATAGTAATTCATATTTGGCCTATTTATGATCTTGGTATCTATTATTTCCTTCATATCTGTTGTATCTTTTTTGGGTTTCCATTCTATGCTATATATTGTATGCTCTGGGAACACATTTGTAGGAAAACTGAAAACCCCTTTTTGCATCTTCTGTCTAGTCTATAAGAACACTTCTAAAATTTAAAATAACACATAAAAAGATCATTAAAAATGCAAATAGGTACGGCACATTACAGTGGTATCAGAGTTGATTTTCCTGCTAGCCTGTGAAATACATATCTACAGTTGCATGTCAGTTTTGATGGCCGGACAATGATTTGGTGTAAAAATTTATGAGAGGTAGTGCCAAAGAACAGAGATATTTGGAAAGAGTTCGTAGACAAGAAGTTGAACAGGAACAGTGGGAAGAGTGGCCTTAAGAACCAGAAGAACAATCTTTAGTCCTTTACAGTGAGCCTTCGAAGCACGAGGAGCAGCCAGTACCATCTTTTGGTGAAGAGGAAAATATTGCAGAAAACATGGGAGATAGAGAGGGTAGGTCAAATAGAGACCCATTTAGTGATGACAGGACAAATGCGAATAGCATGCTACATGCTATTAATGATTTGGCGAGAGGATAGTGAGAGATGCTCGAAAGGATGGATAGATCTCAGACAGAGTTGACATAGATTTTAGTCTGATTGGTACCTAGTAACAATAATGGAAATAATAATGGAGGAGCTGAAAATAATGCAGGGGGTAACAATGAGAATAATCAGAATAATGGCAACAATGGGGAACATTCGGTGAATGATAGAGCTAACCCGCAGTGTACATTTGCAGGTTCAGCCAGTACGAGACCATTAATGCCTCAATTCTTACAAGAGGATAACCCACCAGAGGGAGCACCTGAACCAAATGATATAGCTCGACATGCACAGTATTGGCGGGATTGGAGAGCGATGGATATTGGGTTCCGTACTGATATGCCTTTCCAGGATTATTTGACATTCAAGAAATGCAGTAGGCCACAGGGTGATGCAGGGGCAAGACCACATAACCAGGGCCTCCAGAAGAAGAAAGGAAAGACGAGCATTCCTAATTTTGACAGATTGGCGAAGTCATCAGCTAGGGCATGGGTCTAGAAGGTGGATACATATTTACGCCTTAATCCTTCTACCGAATGGGATGCCATAGATTATGCAACTTTGCATTTAGACGGTGAGGCGCATGAGTGGTGGTATCACGGATTAGTTACACTAGGCCATGATCAGATTGTCTCTTATGCAGAGTTTACAGAGAGGGTGATTGACAGATTCGACAAGGGAGATCCGGAGTTGCACTTTAAGGAGCTAGCGCAACTTAGATAGTATGGTGGAGTAGATGCATATATCTCTAACTTCTAGAGATTATCAGTTAAGGTCACAGATATTTCTGAGCGTAGGCTCATTGTTCTCTTTGTTGATGGTCTAGCTGAGTTGTTGAGGGGTTGGATCAAGGGGTTTAATCCACCCACTTTACAGGGAGCCATCAAAAAGGCTAAGGACATGGAATATTCCTCCTACAAGAGTAAGTTTCAGTCTAAGGGGTTCCAGCATAGGAAAGATAAGGAGGACAAAAGACCCTTCCAGAAAGATTTTGGACAGCAGCACAAGAATTCTTCCAGGTTGGATAAGGACCAGTTGAATGACCTCAGGAGGAAGAAGCTATGTTTTCATTGTCGAGAGCCTTGGGATCCTAAGCACCTTTGTGCTGCCCAGGGAAAAACAAAGCAGTTGGAATACTTTTCAGCAGATGAGTTTGTGGAGTCTGATCATCATCATTCGGAGTAGCAATCAGAAGATAATGACTCAGGGACAGATGGTGCATCTGAGACTTCAGATAAGGAAGAGGAGACATCCCTACCAACAGCACATCTCTCGAGTATTCAGAGAGAGGGATCTTTCAAGATAAGAGGAGTATTGGGTGGACAGCGATGCATTACACTACTTGACACAGGTGCCACTCATAACTTCATAGATGAGGGCTTGGTTGCGAAAAGAGGGTTGAAAACCGAAGAGTTTGAGGGATTTAAGGTGAGGGTAGCTGATGGATTTGTACTCACCCGTACTAGGAGGATACCCAATTTAGCCATCCAACTGAATAACTATACTTGCCAGTTAGAATTTTATGTAGTCAGCATGGGGGATATGGATGTTGTGTTGGGTATGAAATGGTTGCATGATATCGGGGAGTTCACACTCAACTTGAGGACCATGGAGATGAAGTTTGAGGTGAACAGAGTTCGGCATGTGCTCAGGGGTATTTCAGATGGTGGATTGAGAGTGGTTTCTTTCAAGCGGATGGAGAGATTGATTCGCCATGATCAGGTGCAGTGGGTAGCAGAGGTGATGGTGATGCCTGCAGTTACAGAACATAAAAAATGGGAATATCCACCTGACATACAGGCTCTCTTGACTAAACACACCAAGGTGTTTAGTGACATTCCACCAGGTAAACCTCCTGATAGGGGTATTGAGCACGTGATTGAGCTGGAGAAGGGTGCTAAAACAGTGATTACTACACCGTACAGGCACTCGAAGAGATACAAGGATGAAATCGAGAAGGCTATCAAAGAGCTTCTCGAGATGGGTCACATAAGGCCTAGCAAAAGTCCATTCGCATCATCAGTGGTCTTGGTGAAAAAGAAAGATGAAACTCTCAAAATGTGCATTGATTACAGAGAGGTAAAGAAGAAGACCATTAAGAACAGGTACCCTATTCCCCACATTGATGAGCTGATAGATGAGTTGCACGGGACTTGTTACTTCTCCAAGATAGACTTGAGATCCGGATATCACCAGATTCGGGTCAGGGATGAGGATGTGGAGAAGACAACTTTTAGGTGCCATTATGGGCACTTTGAGTTCCTGGTCACGCCATTCGGTTTGACCAATGCACCAGCCACCTTTCAATCTTGTATGAACAGGTGTTTAGAGAGCAGTTGAGGAGATTTGTGTTGATATTTTTTGATGATATATTGATTTATGGCAGGACTTAGGAGGAACACCTAAAACACATTGACATTGTTCTGAGCATCTTAGAGAGGGAGTCATTGTATGCAAAGATGTCAAAGTGTGAGTTCGGGATGACCGAGTTGTACTTGGGTCATATCATCAGCGCTGGTAGTGTGAAGGTAGACCCGGAGAAGATTCGGGCAATTGTGGACTGGCCACCACCAAAGAATCTCACATCTTACGGGATTCCTTGGTCTTTGTGGTTACTACTGCCGTTTCGTGAAGGGGTTTTCACAGTCAGCTGCCCCCCTCACAGACTTGACTCAGAAGGATGCTTTGAGTTGGTCGGGTAGAGCACAGGAGTGTTTTGACAAGTTCAAGGAGATCATGAGTACGTGTCCTGTGTTAGCTATTCTAGATTTTAGCAAACCTTTTGAGTTATAGTGTGATGCCTCAGGGGAAGGCATTGGTGCGGCGATCATGCAGAAGAAACACCCCAGAGCCTTTGAGAGCAGAAAGTTGAGGGGTGTAGAACGCAGCTACAACATATATGACAAGGAGATGTTAGCCATTATGCATGCATTGGCTAAATTCAGACAACATCTAGTGGGCAACAAATTTGTAGTGAAGACAGATCACAACAGTCTGAAACATTTCCTTGGCCAGAAAGACATGAATGGGAGGCAGCAGAAGTGGGTCAGCAAACTTCAGGCCTACGACTTTGACATTTTTTATGTTAAAGGCAAGAAAAATATTGTTGCTAACGCCTTATCTAGGAGACCCCATTTGTGTGCACTAGGTGCTATCTCAGATGAGGGGAGAGATATGATATCATCAGAATATGCTATAAGGATAAATGGGCTACTGGGATAATAGATGGCACTATTAAGGATGACAGGTACACAAAAAGGATTGGATTTTCTTAGTGCCAGGATTAGAGATGAAGCAGAAGGTTTTGAGGGCATTCCATGACTTGCCTATGGCAGGGCATCCAGGGTACTTCAAAACTTACAGGCAAGTTAGAGAGAGGTTCACTTGGAAGGGCCTCAAAATAGAAGTTATGCAGTATGTGAGAGAGTGTCTGATATGCTAGCAGATCAAACATGAGCACTCTTTCCTAGGACAATTATTGCAGCCCCTGCCCATTCTTGAGAGGAAGTGGGATAGCATTTCTATGGACTTTATCACAGGCTTACCCAAAGTCCAAGCCATGGATTGTATCTATGTGGTAGTGGATAGATTGACGAAGTATGCACACTTCTTTGCCATTCCTACCACCTTCACTGCAGCTCAGGTTGCAGAGTTGTTCTTTCGTGAGGTATTCCGTCTTCATGGGTTGCCATGGAGCATTGTCAGTGATAGGGACAACAGGTTCCTTAGTATTTTTTGGCAGGAGCTCTTCAGGTTGACAGGGATAGAGCTCACCTCCAGTACGAGCTACCACCCACAGACCGATGGCCAGACAGAGATTGTCAATAAATGGGTGGAAGGATACCTCCGGAATTATGTGTTAGGGTAGCAAAAGGCATGGATTAAGTGGCTTCACATAGGAGAGTACTGTTATAATTCCACTTATCACATGTCCATTCAGATGTCACCCTTCATGGCTTTGTATGGGTATGAGGCACTGAGCTTTGTTGATTTATTGTTTGGTGATAGCAGAGTGCCTAAGGCCAAAGACCTTCTTCAGGAGAGTTAGGATATCATGAGGTCTTTGAAGGAGAACATACAAAAGGGTTAGAATCAGCAGAAGCAGTATGTAGATCAGCAGAGGACTGAGCGATCATTTGAGGTCGGTGACATGGTATACTTAATGCTATAGCTCTATAGGCAGTCCACTCTCAGGAAGAGTGGTGCAGAGAAGCTTAAGCCACGGTATTATGGACCTTTCAGGATCTCCAAGAAAATTGGAGAAGTGGCTTATGGGTTGGAATTACCAGCAGGTAGCAGGGTACACAATGTATTTCACGTGTCACGTCTTAAGAAGGCTTTGGGACATAATGTGACACCATTAGAAGAGTTACCTCCTCTTGATGAAGAGGGGAAGTTGATTTTGGTACCCGAGGCCATAATTGACACCAGGGAACATACCTTGAGGAGGACTATCAGAGAGTACCTGGTAAAATGGAAGAACCTGCCAATGGAGGATGCTACTTGGAAATGAGCAGATATTGGAGCATCCTGATCTGAGATTGCTTGAGGCAAGCAATCTTAGGGAGGGCAGATTGTAATGTCCCCTTCTTGATAAATGGTTAGTCCATCATTGGGTTCCCGTGGACTAGTAGTTTGGTTAGGGGATTGTGGTTGGTTTGGCCGTGGAGGTGTTTGTCGGTGATGGAGTTGTGGTTCGAGGTCAGTGGATTTAGTTGGCACCCTCTGAGTTGGCTCTGTTGCTCTTGGCCGTTACTATTTTTAGTAAGTTCAGGTTTGGTGTCGGATCGGGATTTTCAGAATGGGGTTGTGTTCGTCTCGTCGAGACCTTTCCAGCGAGCTATAGATCGTGGCATTCCGACATCATCTGGGCATTCATTTTAAAGTTCGAAAGTCATAATAATTATATAAAGAGACTTTATAAATATTAAGCAGTGACTTAGGGAAAAAAGACAAATATTAAAAGGTCACTTAAGGAGGACATGAGCGCCCATCCCAAGGGGGATTAAAAAGCAATTTTAAAATACAAATTCCCTTCTAAAATGCCAACGCCCTCATGGGGAAATAAAAGAAGGAAAAGCAAAGTCATTTGCTATGCTTATGTTTATGATATTTTCTCATATCTTGGCTCTGCTAGGGTTTGTACTTGTGAGGGTTTAAAGGATTCAAACCAGAGGCTCTTAGAGACGAAGACCTCCCTGAGTATCGGCATTCTACAGGTGTGTAAGACCACCCAAAGGTGCCATTCGAGGTGGATACATTCAGTGTTCACAAATGTGCTTCAATGGAGATTGATGTGTTGAAGAGCTGATGCATTTCTTGATATATCCTTTGCAGATTTTGTAGTGTCTGTGTATGCAGATTAGAAAGATTGTTAATGATTAATTAGAGCAGATTTCATTGGGATTTGGAGCTGTTATAAGTCTGCACTTGCTGGCCGTACTCCCTCATGTAGGCCGTACCTCCATTTGCAGCTGTTTGGTGTGACATTTTGGCATAAAACCTTTCCTAACCTGGTCGCCTTGGATTTGCAGCAGTGAACAATAACATTTAAGGTATATTTGTGGAGTTGGCAGCTGTTGTTTTGATTGGTTATGCTTCAGCCAGGTCGTACCCTTTTCATGGAGGACGTGGGTCTTTGGAGACTCACCAGTACTTGATTCCAGCCTCATTTCTCTTCCATTCTGGGCGTTTGGGATTATTGGAGTTGCTGATATTACTTGTATTCAACATATTTCATGCTCCTTGGAGATTTGAAGTGTATTCTGCACAGTTACCGGATACTCCACCCCCTCTCCCTTGGTATGCGTATCGCCGTATCGGATACGGATACTCATAGGATACGGCTCGAATACTTCTTGGATACCGTATCCAACCGTACCCAAAAAAGACCCTATTTTCTTCCCGTGCCGGATACGCGCAGATGCAGCATTCTCATGATATTTGTGCCGTATCCCAAAAATATTAACCCTAGATTTTTAAAAATTGCCGCAAGCAACTGTTCCATGACCTAGCATGCTGATTTCTTGTTGCAGGGAACTACTTTGGACCAACATGCACACAATGGAAATATGTCTTTCTACGCGATTGTATTTACTCAAATAATCGCATTCATTCTAAAGTTGGAGATATAGTGTCAACAAGCAATGGAGGAAGAGGCAAATTTTATTAATTGGTGATACTTTTTTTAATTTTTGGCTTTTTTGTTTTACTTTACATTGTAAACTTTTATTTATTTATTAAGTTTAATACATTTAACTTTTTTTAAGTTTAATTTATTAATATATAATATATTTGTTAAATATATATTAGTTATATTAAATTTAAATTATTTAATATTATTTATTGCTAATCTATCTATCTATCTATATATATACACACACACACATATATATATATATATATATATATATGTCGTATCTAGCCATATCCATATTAGGGGTCTTGAAAAATAGCCGTATCCGTATCCGATACCGTATCCATGTCCATGCAACTTTGGTATTCTGTGATACCCACTTGCTGGTCCAGTCCCAGCACATGTATCAAGTTGCAAATTTGAACATGGGTATGTTATAGTAATTCATTTTTGGCCTGTTTATGATTTGGGTATCTATTATTTCCTTCATATCTGTTGTATCTTTTCTAGGTTTCTATTCTATGCTATATATTGTATGCTCCGGTAACACATCTGCAGGAAAACTGAAAACCCCTTCTGCATCTTCTGTCTAGTTCATAAGAACACCTCTAAAATTTAAAATAACACATAAAAAGATCATTAAAAATACAAACAGGGACGGCACATTACACTGTTGCCTAATGTCAGCTGATGCTGGTTGTTATGCTTGCCAATACTTTAAATGGCTAGTACTTGTAGAACCTTTGTTGTTGATCAGCATGACCCAGAAGTAAAAAGAGTGGCTCCCAAAATTAAAGAGAGAAAAAAATGAATTTGATGTTATCTTTAGAAAAAAGGACTTTCTGGCTTACAACTCGTGTGCACACAGAGGGCAAGCTATACATCATCACAATGGGCAAGATCAATCTGTCTGTGTGAATCCATTCTTATTGATTCCTTGTTTGATGTCTTGCAACTAGCCTGACAAGGACAAGAAGTTAATAAGACATAAAAGTGATGCGCCCTAGACTCTAGTATAAGCTTTGGATTATCTGAGAAAGTGCACATCACTGTGCAGAAATAAAACCTTTTTTGAACCTAATGGAACTTCAAGCACGAGGTAAGAAGCTCCATGGCCTCCAGATAACTCTGTATAAGATATGGTATGGGAGCACTTGAACATCTTCGTATCTTCAGACAGACAAATTATGGTCAGAACAATGAAGCTTCTGTAGTCTGCTACACCAAACAAGAGTTAAAATTGTTGCCTTCCTCCTATGATGAATCATACCTTCACCCATTGAAGAAACTTGTTTCAACAAATCCTCTTTACAAACATCACAAACTCATCATCTCTTTGGAAAAAGTCACATTGGCTTCACTATGATCAAGGCAAATCCCAAGAAACTGGTTAGATTCGGGGACAAATTCTTCAGGTTTGATACCATTAAGGTTGTATTACTGTTAGTCCCATCAAAAAATATTACAATACTAACAGAGAATATAGTATATGCTTGCTGTAACTGACCTGATATAGAAACTATGCAAGAATGATGGTTATCCTTCAAAGCCTGATCTTGCTTCCTGCAGCATTCTAGCCATGTGAGTTTCACGTTAGAGTTCTATTGGTGGTACTTAACAGAGTTCCTTCTCGGTAACATCCTTAAGCAAACAATAGAGAGGCCCATTTTGTTTTTGTCTTCTTGTGGGAAGGGTATTGACGCTTATCCAAGCCCGATGGATGCATCAGGGAACATATATGGTAACTTCAATACAAACCCATACAAAAATTTATTTAGTATAACCCATGTTTTTTATATTGGTTACAGCATGTAAAATGCCACTACAAAGAATTGTTTTTTTCTGGGACACCATTTAGTAATTTTGACACGGTTTTGTTAAATATCTGGTCGGTTAAGAAGTCATGCAAGAGATGTACATGTGGCATTTATAAGGCAGGCTTTTTGCCATATCCCCTTGAATAAAGTATAATGCAGTCCTCCTGGTCAACTAATTGTAATTTGCGGGTTGATAATGCCCAAGCAAGATGTTTTGTCACAGACTCAAGTTGAATCAATACAGCAGTGCGAAGGCTCTTTGGGTAAGGTTTATAAAATATGGTATATTTTTCAGGTGATAGCCTCCTTTTAATACAAAACTTTACTCAAAAAATCAAATAATCCACATAAAAAATAAAACATTATATATGCATTTTGAATTTTTTTTTTTTGGTATTTTTTAATGTGGGAGTATTCATAATACTCAATATATATCCTACAGCATAACTTATAAATAAGGTTGCACCGAGAGTGGTACTGGTACTGGTACCGGTACTGGTATGTCTATTTTTCAAAAATAGGAGACGGGGGTACTTGGAGACGCCATTTTTTTTTTAAATATAATTTAATAATTTTAAAAATATATTAATATGCTAACATTAAAATTGAAAATATCATGACATTGAACTTTCAAAACAAGAGAATTAGTAAAGTTTAACATTAACTTTGAAGTTTAAATAGTAACACACAAATGTTAAAGAGTTTCATACTACATATCGATATTACATATTGAAATTCAAAAATGTTCATAGCCTGGTAGGCTGATATGCATATAGAAAACACAAATCAGAAATCAGAAATCTATGTCATCATTCTATGTCATCCATCTCTAGGTCCTCAGCTATGAGGCTCTTCAAACACTCATCACTCTCAAGCTCAGGTTCCTCTGATGGTAGTAGAATTGGGGGTAAATCATTGAGGCCATCTGGTTCAACCACTTCATCAAGCAACGCTGCAACTTCTCCATCAGGTGAACTTTGGTCCCATTTTGCTGAAGGTCCCTCCTTGTACCCAGGTTCTACACGAGAGAGAAGGCGAAGTGAGCTATGAATGTACACTAGGTTCTCCGCTTTCTTTGACCCTAACCGGTTCCTCTTCAGTGAATGAATAAAACCATAAGTACTCCAATTCCTCTCACAAGATGAAGAGCTGGCTACTTGTGAGAGCAATCTTATTGCAAATGATTTCAATTCAGGGATTTCACCTCCATGGTTCCACCATCACTCTATAGGGTCTTTCTTTGCATGCATATCATATATGGCTTCCACGGAAGAAAACTCACCATGCCCACGTGAAAACTTATTCCATTGAGTCCTCATAATTGAAGCATCCTCACCTCGGCCATAAATCTTTTTTATTGCAGCCCAAAATCCCTTCATTACCTCTCTATCCTCATATGGAGCCCTCTTTTTGGTCGCTTGTAGATCATACCATTTAGGATTTAAGGCATAGGCAGCACAATGAAGGGGTGTGTTAAGTTTGTTCCATCTTCCATGTATCTTTTCTTCTAGCAAGGGATATAGAGAAGGATCTCTTGCATCTGTTATTTTCTTAATTCTTTCACACATGGAATCTATTTCTTCATAAATTTCTCCCTAACATGGCTTGTCTGAATCTGCAAATTTGATCACCTCACATATGGGCTTAATGAAGTCCACAACAAATCTAACATCAACCCAAAAATTGGCATCAAGGACCATACCTCTCACCTCAACTACAATATCTGATGTAGATTGTCTCCAAGCTGCCCATGCATCACTAACTACTGTGGAACTCAAAGCTCCTTTGACTTCTTGGAGACGCTCAAGAAGAATAAAATAAGAAGCAAACCATGTATCAGCAGGTTTGAGAAGTTCCACCTTGGCAAATTTCCGATAAATGGCTTGTGTGTTGTGATGGTTACATATGAACATCTGTATTTTTCTGCCCTTTTCAATGATATCTAAGATCCACTGGAACTTTCCAATATCTTTGAGTGCATTATCCAACGAATGCACACAACATGGTGTCCAAAAAATATGCCTATACTTTTTCTGCACCAACATGCCTGCTGCCTTACAAACAGGGGCAGCATCTGTAACAACTTGGACTACATGTGATGCCCCCACCTCCTCAATGCCCTCACATAGCTGATTATGAAGGAACTCTGCATTTTTTTCTTGCCCTGAAATCTATTGCCTTCAAAAAATAAGGCCCTTTGCTGCATGTTACCATGATATTAAACAGTGGACGATTTCTAGCATCTGTCCACCCATCCATCACAATATTGCATCCTTCTATAGACCACACTCTTTTCATTGGTGCAGTTTGTTGCTCTAATCGAATTTTTTCTTTATCAATTAGAGTAGTTCGAAGTTTTTGATACCCAGGTGGTTTATATCCAAATGGCCCATTGTTGATGGCTTGGACCATCTTAGTGTAGAAAGGTGAGCGAGCAACATTAAATGGTATTCCATTTGCATAAAAGAAGCATGCAATCGCTTCATCAATTGCTTCTTGACCTTGCGCATCAAATAATCTTCCAATGGGGTTTGAGCTGCCACTGTGTGATCTCTTGCGAGAATATCCCCCTGCGAAATCTTCTGTTGTCACATCTCTAGAAGACACATCGATCTCTGACTCTCTAGTCTGATATTGACTTGCAGAAGATGCCCCTGTTGTTGAAGCATGAGAGCTGAAATGAGACACTTTCCCATCAGCCCTTTCGCTCCTTAACAGCTTCATGTCGTTCTACATCATTTTTACAAGGATCAACACCTTTTCCAAGTATGTGAAGGAAATGAGCCTCCACCCTCGTGTAAGTACCTTGATATAGCTTAATATCACAAAGCTTACATGTAATGGTGGCTGTTCCACCCGACCCCTTTGGCCCTGGAATGCGATTGCAATACTTCCACAGGGGGTAGAGGGCTTGTTTTCCCCCCCCTGACATGTCTCAATCTGCAACAAAATTAGAAAGACAAAGGCAAACATTAAAATTTAAAATTAAAACAGTTAAAAAAATATTATTACAGTCAAACAATTCAGTCATTTTTTATTTTTAGCAAGCCCAGAGACATACTATCAATTCTGGATGGTTTATGCAAATTTTGGTTAACATTTTTAGCAAGCCCAAAGTGGCAAAGACATACTATAAATTCTTTATGGTTTATGCAAATTTTGGTTAACATTTTTAATTTTTTAGCAAGCCTAGAGACATACTATGATACTATCAATTCAGGGCCTAAACTTGATTGCCATATAGCCGTATTTAGGCATTTTTTCCATAACATACACTTCATCCATTGCCTTATAGCCGTATATAGAAAATGAAGAAAAAAAATTTGAAAAAATGACAAGATTCAGAGCTTCAGCTTACCTTTAATGGTGCCGATGAAGATTGACAGATTGTTGTAGGGCGAAAATGGCGGTCGCAGAGACTGGGTGGGCGTCGGGACCTTGGCTGGGAGCGGCGAAGACTGTGTGGGCATTGCGGGTAGATGGTGTCCGACCCGAAATTAGGGTTATGTCTGAGGGGAAGCTTTTTAGCATCTATGAAACCCCTGAGCTTCGTAGGCAACGACCCATGGTTTGCTTAATATTTCTGACTGGGAATGGTGAGAAAATGAAGACTTTCGACCTTTTAAAAATTGCGTTTCCCTAATATTTCCGACGGGTACTGGGAGACCTCACGGGGTTCGCGGCTCGTGTCTCCTGAGAAGAGGAGACGTCTCACTGGTGTCTCGGAGACGGGAGACGCGTCCTCGTCTCCGAGACGCGTCCCAGGTGGTAGGGTTCGGGACTCCGTGCAACTATGCTTATAAAGGATATAAATATATATTTTTTATTTATCCTACGGCAAACACACTAGAAATCAGCTGTGGAAGACCAAGAGTCACTACTTAGAAATCCACTTTATTTAGGAATCACATCCACATAGAAGTCAACTATGGAAGATCAAGAGTCACAACTTAGAATTCCACATTAGATGTCTCTATGGGGATTTGAACTTGGGTCTCCACAATGAGAATCCAATGTTTTAACCAATTAAGCTCAACTCCTTGGACAGGATATAAATATTTAACAAATATACAGTAAAGAAGACAAATATCTGGATGAGCACTTTGAAATTGAGCTTTAATTAATAAGACAAATATCTGGATGCATTTAGTATCTTAGGTAATTTCCATTAGTCAAGCAAAGAAAGAAATGCTTGATGGGCAATGCATTGTTAAAAATCACAGGTTCACATTCTTCTCACGATAAGATATTTTAGTCATGTAGAATGGTGCAATTGATCAATAAACTTAGTACAAGAAAAAATAATAATGTTCATGAAATTGACAGCACAACCAGATTCGTGTGCTAAATTTTAGGAATTGCATTTATTAAAAAAAAAAAAAACTTCAAAATTGAAATGGTTGCACAACGCATATACAAAAGTTGTCTACTAGGAAGGTCAATCAGAAATCTTATTTTAATTTGGCTGAACATGGATTTCATGCAGTGTCTCTAAAGCAACCTATATTATTTTTACAAGCAAAGCTTATTGAGGCATCTCAGTGCCATATATCATTGTTGCATTATACTTTAAAAATCTGTGATTAATCCTGAGTAATTGCAACCTGCTGCATTTGCTGTGCCATTCCCAGAGTTTTTCAAACACTGGTTTTGATTTTTATATACATATCATTTTTTTGACTCATTTTTACATTTAGAGACTAAAAAAAATAGCAAAGGCTGACTCAATATTTTCTGAATAGGGTTAGGATATTTTAAATTTTCAATAAGTTTTACTTTGAACAGGTTTCTTTTAAAAGTTAGACAATGAGATTTTTTCTTTTGATTTATATCAAAATGAGGGTTTAGGTAAAAGAACACAGGGCTGCCTCTAAAATAGTAGGCCATGCTTCATAAGAAAACCACCTACTGTTTTAGTGTTAGCTGTATGCTGTTTACATAAACCCTCTCAGGTGAAAGTTAAATAGATTTATTAAAAGTCATGTGCAATCTTTTATGATGAATTTTTATAATGCATAACTATTTTTACATACGTACACTATATTTGACATGAAACAACAAAATTAGTTTTTTTCTTTTTTATAATCAATACATTGTTATTTAGGTCCCAATTTATTGGGGAGTTTTTCCTGTCTTAAACCCAGATAATTGGATTTTTTTATACTTCTACAAGGCCATTTCAATGTCTTGTAATGGAATGCTATGATGCCATGTATTGCACTAATTGGGCTCTGTAATTGATGTAATTCCATCTCCTTCTGCAGATATCCAACTTTGCCAAACAGATACTTATTTTCTATTCCTATGAGGCAATTGGCACATCCAGAAGGGGCACTTGTGGCACTCTGGGTAACAAATAGGGAGAAATTGCGAACGTTTGTTGAGAAAGATCTTTTTCCTGCTTGGGGAGTCACGTATGCTGCTTCTTTATATTGGTTGAAGGTTGTGGGTATATTCATCATAGCTCCTGTCATTTGCACACTATCTGCACAAGTGAATGCTGATGTGCATAGTTAAAATACAAGGAGCAAACTCCTGTTGTTTCTTGTAACCCTTGGAATTCATGGATCTGTCTTAATAGGTGAGAAAAGATGGGCACATGATCAGCAAGTTGGATCTGGCTCACCATAAGCCTTACGAATGCATTCTAATTGGTTATATTCCTAAGCAGGTCAGAAGATGAAACTTGGAATGAGGCTTTGGCAATTTCTTTGCATATATGTTTTTTAACTCTATGTTGATAACTTAATACCTTTTACGTAAGTCTTCTTTGCCACCTTCACAAGCCCGGTGAAAGTGATGAACTGTCTTGAGCAAATGTTTAGTAGTTTTTGAACTCTACAATATGCAGTTTTCCTCACTGCACAATTTTATAAGCATTTTGCCATTTTGTTTTGTTTACAAGCTAACATCCAAGTCTTATTACAGGGAAATGATGTGGGCAACAAAGTGATTGCAAAGATGCCTCCGGATAAGCATGTTGTAATTAGTGTTCCTGGTGACCACTCAAGAAAACCACCAATAGGAAGTATCCATTTTTCATGCGGATGAACTTTGCTTGACTTTGTTGCTCTGAAAATTTTCTTTTCAAAGAAAGAGGTTTTCATCACATAACTAGTTCTAAGTTTTTCCAAAGCTCCTCAAAACACAAAGGGAAAATATTATAGTAGCTAAGATACATGATCATTTTCTCTCTTAAATGCATACAAATCCACGCAAAACATTACAGTTTCATAACACATCATGTTATCCTTTACTTGAATATAGACATACTTTTGGATTATGCACCAGGACCCAAACCTGTAAGGGGTCTGGAACTTTTTGCGAGGGAGTTATCTGCTGGATGGACTTCATGGGGGAATGAGCCTCTTTTTTTCCAGCATTCGAGATATTTCTTGGATGGGAGGCCCTAGAGTATTGAATGATAATCTTATCTTTACCCCTGCAGTGGTAAACAAAACTGGATGCAAATATCAAAAGCACGGTGGAGGAATTTGTTTTATAGCTTGAGGTGAACATATCTCCATTTGCAAGACAAGAACATGGAAAATAATATCCACAACTATCAGGAACTTGAAAAACACAAGTTTATGTGTATAGATGGATTGCCGTTTTTTAACAGTGGTAAATAATTGTCCTATTTTTAAATAATTAATTATTTTTAAATATAAAACAGTTTGATGTTTAAAAATAGCATCTAAATTCAATGCTTTAATAATTATACTCAATAGAATTAGCTACATTGGATTATAATTTAAAAAAATTATGTTTTAAGGATGAAAATTTCGATAGTTTGACGTTATAGGTTATGTAGTGTGCATCAAATTACTATCTATTGTAGGACTTACATCACTGCCATGTATCGCAGTATAAGTAAAAAGGAAAAGTTGTATATAAGAATAGTTTTCCATGGAAAATTTTATGCTCTTAAACCAAGAAGCAGATACATTTAATGGATAAAATGACAATCAAAGAAGTTAGAATTGTTTGGCAATTAAACAATAAAAATACACTAACTCGTACGAGTAATCAAATTATTTAAAAATAATAATTAATGATAATTGTTCTGTATAGCATGACATGTATTGGACATAACTATAGGTTTGTGTTTTATAGTTCAAATTATATAGGTTTGTGTATTATAGTTCAAATTATCTTAATTTTTTAAAAATGTGTATTGAGATTAATATGTTCAAAATATTAGTTTATTTCAATTTTTTTAATAGTTGTAAAATTGTAATATTTGTATTTAATGAGAACATTCATTTTCAATAATACTTCCAAATCCAACTTATCTTAGAATAAATTCAATTGAAATTATATTTGAAGAAATAGATGACTTGTAATTTTTTTAATTTTATTTTATAGCTAAAGGTGAATTTTTGAAAGGGTTAAAACTCTTTTAACAATGGGACTAAAAAACACACAATTGAAGTCCTAAATACAAAATCAACAAGAAATTAAACTCCATGAGAGATGGAACTCCATAGCTAGAACCAAGAACAAAAACATACAAAACATTAGATTTGCAGCACATGGACAACACAAAAATTATGTGTCTTTTAATCTGTTAATTGCATCTTGCTTCTCTCGGAAGAAACCTAAATGTTCCACGAGGACCTCATTGTCTAGATTAATGACTTCTTTATTTTCTTTTGTGATAGTTTGGAGCAAGTTCTTTGCTAAGACTCCCGCTTTGCATTGGGATCCTCCTCTTTAGCATACTGTCATGCAACATGGCTATGCTAGCAGGAGAATTCTTAATAGTAGTCTTGTTGAGATGAATAACATTCTAATACTTAGCTTAAGGCTCCTCACCTTTGATTTGTCTGTGGAGAGAAGACATTCTCTCCTTCGGTCTTTCGTTTTCATTTCTAAACCACTTTAATATGTTGTGTTGCATATTGAAGTTTTCTTCTAAGGCCTTGACTTTGGACTCAATTCCTTCACAATTGGAACATGTGTTACGATCAACACTTTTCTCCTCTCTCCTCTCGTGAAGAATATCTTCCTTGGCTATGTTCTTGATCATATTGTTAGGGGAAACAAGGCAAACCTCGGGGTGCTCCTCCATTAGAAGGGCTTTGACTTTGTTCTTAGAGATGGAGTCCATGACATAGTGGGTTGGGTCTTTAGCAAAATTAATAGTCTTGGGCCCAGAACGGGAGATAAGGTTAGCTCTAGGATTGGCCCTTGTGGTAGGTCTAGAAACTGAAATGTCCCTTTCTAGAATAATAAAATTTATATTTAACCTTGGCTAAATTCAATAAACTATGGTGGCCGATTTCCTTAGAATGACATAATTTAATTTGAAATTATACATACAAGAAGGAGCGAATGTATTAAGAGGTGACGTGATTCTTATAAGGCAACGATTAATATTTATGAAGGTTGACCAAAGTCAATAATATATTAAAAAAAGGTCATTAAGGTAGCGATTGATATAAAGTATAGTATTTCATTAAGGCAACGGTTATGGATTACTTACTAAAGGCAACGATTATGGAGTAGTTTACTAAAGGCAACAATTATATTAAGGCTGCAATCAAGAGGCAACAATTAGTAATAAAAAGGAGTCATGATTGTTTGAAAAGTCATCATCTTTCAAAGAGATGTCTTTCTTCATAGAGGTATTAAGATATAAAAAGGAAATGGTCGATCTATCATAACAGGAAGGAATAACTTATATACTATACATTAGTTCTCATATAAAGGTATACAATTCATCATAACAACAAGCATACTCATAACAACAAGCATAAGGAAAAAAACAAATGACGGCGAAAAGCGGGGGAAAGAGCGGAGGGGGGTCGTTTGAATCAGAGTAGGGTGGGAGCGATCTGGGTGTTGAAGGGGGAGATTTTGATGATGATGGAGTAGAGTTTGTCCTAGACTATGCTGGGGAAGTGGATGACTGGCTTGGATCTTCAGTTGAGGGTGAGGACGTGTGGCTGCTCGACCTATGGCTTGAGGCTTGTCGGAGCGTGGGTTCTGCTACCTCTAGGAAGAGCCATGTCCCCTCCCGCGTGGGTTCTGGGGGGCTCTTCAGGATACTAAGTTGGTGCTCACTGGTGGCTCTGAGGGCCATGGTCTTCGCAAGGGATTCCTCCTTCCCTCCTAGGCACGTGTGGAGGATGTGCACGATGGGGCTTCTTGCCCTGCGGTTAACATAGGTAGTGTTGATCCCTGTGTCTTTTCTAAGGAGGGTTGTCTTCCTGAGTTCTTGAATACGGGTGGATTGGTTGAGGCCTCTGAGACTACGGGCTTGCCTCTTATCAGTCCGCCTATAGGTCTTACGAAGGATTTGCCTGTTGGTGGAGGGAGTTTTTCTTCTCTGCAGGGGCGGGCCTTGTCTTTTGAGTCTAGTCCTTTGCCTGGGGCCTCATTTGCTTCAGGGGATCCTCAGATTTTTGTGCCTTACTCAGACTTTGTGCCTTACTCTGTTGTTGATAGATCTGCTGCTCAGCGCCAGAGTTCACTGGTTGGAAGATTCTATGGTAACCGTCCCAATATCGACGTGATCAGAAGGTGGGTGCTACGAAAGTGGAACATTAAGGGGTAGGTAGAGGTAATAGCTCTGCCAAACAACTTCTTCCTTTTTTCATTTTCATCCCTAGAAGATAGTTCTAGGATTCTCTTGGGTGGTCCCTGGTTCTTGGGGCAGAATGGTCTATTTATAAATATTTGGTCCCTTGGCTTCAACCCGGAGGAAGATTGCTTCGTCAAGTTTTCGGTCTGGGTTTGGTTGCCTGGGCTTCCTTTAGAATATTGGGATGAGGAGGTTTTTATGGGCATTGCCAGTGCCTTTGGACAGTACAATGCGGCAGATGTTGTTACTAAATTCAAGAGACATTTGTTGTTCGCCAGTTTTTGTGTCTTTGTGGAGACGGATAGGGTAATCCTTTCTCAGATTATTTTATCCTCCAAGTTTGGTAACTGGGTTCAACATATTGATTTTGAGAACTCTTTAGTCATTTGTGATCATTGCCGCAAAGTGGGTCATGCTGCTGATGTTTGTTAGGGATCCAACATAAACCATCCTATGTGGAGGAAAAGGATGCAAACAGCTGATAGTGCTTACAAAAATAATAAAGAGAATGTGTTGAAGGAGACAAGTAGGGAGAAGGACGATGCTATGATGAAGACTCCTTTGACGATGGTGCAACAACAGAAGGAGATCAATTTTATTGACAAGAGGAAGGTGCAATGCGATAATGGGACCCTGAGTGAACCTTTGGATCATCCTAGCTCTCTTAAGAAGATGAGATCTGAAAACAAGGATTTCAAGATTAAGTTGCAAAGCTCCTTGGAGCAAATTGGTTACAAACCTCCTTGACTTTTTGTTGGTTTCTCGATTAGGGTACTTGACCTTGTGTCTGGTTTTCTAGTTGTTTTGCTCCTATTGTGTTGTTTGTCTGTAGTTGGTTCTGTTTAGTCTTGCTGGGCTTCATTGTTATATCTATTCTTTTGTACAAGGGTCTGGGCCCTTTCAAAATCTCTGCTTACCATTATAAGAAACAAGCATACTTAGAAATAAATAATAAATGTATCCAAGCAGCAAACAAGAAACATAAAACAATTACAACAGAGATATATATGTTCAGTCATAGAAACCAGTGTAAACAACAAAAAGGATATATGACAATCCTTGAATTGAACTAGATAATTTTGTCTATGCACAATAGAATCAATATAATGACTTCCTTAAGGTTCTCATCCAAGTGGTCAGTCTATTTTGGAGTGGAGATAGTACATATAAGGAATGCAAGTAGCTAGGGAGTCCATTTCGGTAAGGACAACCTGAGTGGGGCTGGGAGGTCGAATGGCGGGTGTCATTCTGTGCTCCTGGGCTGGATGGAATGGCTCAAGGCACCTTGTATGATCTCCCAAGTGGTGCTCCACAATGACGATGGGTTGTTTGGATAGAACTTTAAAGGGAATCCCATATGATTAAGATAATGTTCCTAACCCTAGTATGAAAGATCTATTTTATGGATTATGCTTTCAATGATTATCTAACATGATTGCAGGTTTTCAACTAGGATCTATCTTGTTCAACAAATTAAATGGGTAAATGATGCCGCTAACTCTATTTCATTTCTTGCTTTGCTTGGAATTATGATTTTAGGGCAAAAACTAGGGCATTTACAAAAGGGGACATTACAGAAATAAAGGAAGTAGAGGTTGAGATCTTGATTTTAACTGTCTTAGGAGGACACACATTGAGAGTATTAGGGCTCGATTAACTCAAATTGGTAGGTTCAATCTCAATGACCTCGACCCTAGGCATAGGTTTGTGTAAATTAGATTTGGCTTTCTCAAATTGATATAACCAAAACATAAGACCGTCGAAGGGGGAATTTGGCTTTGCTCAGTAGGACATCAATAGTAGATTGTTTGATGGACACTAGGAGATGGGGTGAATGATCCTAGCAATGAGCCATGTGCCACATTTACTACTAATTTGTCTATTGAATGCAAAAGCTATATTGAGTCCCTTCTGCTAGTGGGTGTCTTTGTGGATAATGTTTTTAGAGGCATTTCGTGGATCCTATTTTGTAGGGCATACTGAATAAGAGAGACGCATGCATAACAAGAAAGGATAGATCATGAATGCCTGGAAAAGGGTATGCTCTACACGGTCACAAAAAATACACAGATGATGCCACTAGTATCAACTTGTGGCATATAGAGGACAAAGGTACTTTTTTTTTTCAATGGTCACGTGGAAGCAATATTCCCTTCATTATGGGGATTCAAACCCCTTGGATGCGTGAGATGATGGTCCATGACTCACATAATTATGTCATTTCCATGGGTTCAATGTTTGCAACAAATAGATATGGGATACGTTTTACAATTTAAGATATTATGTCTAATTTAACGTGATAATTATGTACATTATAATGGTGCTTGCAATATGTTATTTGTGTAGTACCAATTGTACTATTTTCTTGTTTTTGACAAGTAAGACGTTGGGGCCCTGGTGCATGGGCAGTTTCATCTCATAGCAAAGTTGAAGACATTTACGGGTGGTTGGTGAAAGTGCATAAATAAAGAAAACAACTTCAAAGTGATTGGAGAGTTAATGCATTTGTGATTGATGATGTGAGTACCAAAATTCAAGCCATTCAGTAATTTTAAATGTTGTCAATTATCTGTATCATGTTGAAGAACATAATTTTTCAGTTCCATTATCTTATACCATATATATTTTTTCTTATCAGGGTTGTTTTTGGATGTTGTGTACTTCTTTGCATGTGGCATGTCCATAGGGCATGGCTAAAGGATGTATACATGTATTTATATATTATTTATACGTGCTTTATCTACTAACAATATATGCATATTTTAGGTATATGAATAAGGAGATTGGCACCAATATATTTGAAAGGTTGGGTATGACCATGAATGCATTGGACAACAATGAAGATAACCCTATACATCATTCATGATTTTTTGGAAGAGTTCAAGTATCAATCGTAGTTCATGGACTACTTCAAGAAGACTTGGTGCAAGGATAATAGATGTATTGGTGAGATGAAAGTTTGAAAACATATTTTCATTGCAAAAATTTGAAAACATACGAGGTTACTTACTTTGCCTAATGTCATTGATCTTGATGTTTTGAAATTGTACAACTATGTGGGCATTTTTTTTTAAAACTTCCTACATGCTAACCAAGATACGAGTGCAACTTATATTGAGATATATCATTATTTCCTAAAAACTCGTTACTTGTGTGACTGATGATAGAAATGTGTAAGGAGAATGACAATCTATTTTATACCATTGTATATAGACTAGAACCCTTTTACTAGATCAAGAGGAAGTTACATGAGAGTGTTTCCTTGACAAATTGGAAGGAGGAGAAGCAACTTGTAAATAACATAGAAAGGGCTAAGACTATTTTAGATTATGAGTGCATTGTCAATGATATCCAACTAGATTCCTTTTGGGTCAAGAGTCAAACTTCAAACAACAATTGGTATCTAGTTATAAAATTTGGGTCACACTTTTATGTGTGATTGTCCATGGGATATGAAGGGAAACACTTGCAAGCATGTTATGAAGGTTTTGTAGGCTACTAGGACAGATGGATCAAGTTCATTTCACCAAACATAGATGTTGGAAGGTGAGAGAAGTTTCTTTGCATTTTCTTTGTTTTGTTCATGAAATGGTTTATATTCATTTAACTATAATGCTTCATGCAAAGATAATGCTATAGGTGTACTTGATGAGACATGCAATTATAGATGGTACATTTGTAGTTGACGAGACATGTATATAAAATGATACACATGGATTTGCAGATGATACGTATGTAGTTGCAAATGATACATATAGATGATGTCATGCCTAAACAAAGTCATCCAAATAGGGATGACAGTTATGTCGATTCTCAAGACATGCAAGTTTTTAATAAGTCAAATGACTTCTTGAAGTCCTTTCTTGAGATGCCACCACAAACTAGCATCTAGATACATGCTTATGCACAATGTGTCGAGAGGTTTAGGAGGGATCTTGAAGAATCAAGTGCACCCCCATTTTATTTTATTCTAGATCCTAGTGTGACTAAGAGCATTTCTATTTGAATGCAACCATGGTTTAATGCAAGTAGGCCATGTTGTCATGCAATACATCGCAAACATGTCATGATAGAAGACTTGAACAACCTAGGGGAAGTCTATGAGACCTTTACATTCATGAGCAACAATTGTGGGAAGAGAAAACAAAAGCAACAATCATAGGTATCAAGTATAGTTGATTGTCAAGCAATTGCTAATGTCGTGGGTGAGTGCGAATGAAAAAAAGTACTATGATATTTACATCAATTTTATTTTTTTCACAAATATTGTGTTCCTAACCTTATTATTTTTATGCAAGTACCCTCAGATTATCCACAAAGAAGTCCTCATTAGCGATTTTCTTTCACAATTTCAATTGCACTCAAGGTATAGTTATAAATACTTGTTTCAATGTCATAGCATCTTTTAGAAGTTTGTTTCTATGTTGTTTTTCCCTACAGATTTTTTTTCATGTTTTGATATGACCAGTTGACCTATTCTACTATATGAATTTGATTGCCATTTGTGTATATGAACATATAGACACTTCAATGCAGGCAAATGAATCAGACTCACCAATTCCTTGCATTTAATTGTCTTCAAATGTAGTCTATATTTTTAATGTTGTTACAAAATTCTTGTAAAGATAATTCCATTGTATTTAAACTCTATATTTTATTTGTATAAATTTTGTATTTATATGAACTTTGTATGCTTATTTGTATAAACTTTGTATCAATATTTGTATTTGTATAAACTTTGTATTTGTACTTGTACAAAATTTGTATTATAACTGATCTCATATTATTATTTAAGCATACTGCATTTTTTTCATGAGGATACAATGACACAAATATCTTTGTTATAGGTAGCTTCTCCAGCTAGCCGCAACACAAATATTGATAGAACTATGTTAAAGTACATTACAAACTTTGTATCAAGTATATAACTGATTTCTCATATTATTATTAAAGCATAATGCATTTTTCATGAGGATACAATGACACGAACATCTTTCTTATTGGTACCTTCCTAGCTAGCCGCAACACGAATATAGATATAACCATGTTACAATACATTACAAACTATAAGCATGTGCAATGTCATCATATTTAATTCAACAATATTAACATTATTAACCTTATTTCCAATTTGGAGGTCATTGTAACTAGGTTGCACTTATGGTAAGAAAACATTATTAATAGTATTCTTCTAGCTAGCAATGTTTGTGATTATTTTCTTGATTTGGAATAATCATTATGGAAGGTACCGGTCCATGGTCAATTTGATATGAATAATAATCATATGTATAGTCATATTTTGATGGCCATTAGATGCTTCTAAGGCTGCAATTTGGAGAGTTGGTGCTTTGTTATGCTCTCTAATATAAATTTCATATTTATTATTCAACTTTTTGTAAATTTAGACTATGGAGACAATGTGATTACTAGCAATTTTTTGGACTAAATTCTAGACTAACTTTGGACCAATTACAATCTATGCAAGTTTTATGTTTCAATTGTAATATAAGGTAAATGATTTCCTAAACAATAGAACTTTGAGCCAATGATAGCTTAATGTTGCTTGTAAGTTGTGGTTTAGCTCTAGTCACTATTGTTAGTCCTGACCCTTTTTACATAGTAATTAGTATATGCCATTTAGAGCAAAATTTGGGTTAATAAATTATAAGAAACACTATGTTTTTGTTGTAATGGAAATACATCCTTTGTATTAATAACCAACACCATTTATTACAAGTGTTAGTGACCATTTGTTGAGGTTTACATGCATCATTCAATTGATGGTATGTAGAATCCTATGTAGTGACGAGACGTCATTGAATCTCTCACTTTAATAGATAATTTATCTCTCGTGAACCCAAGTGGTGTCCAAAGGCTATCTACAATAGGGGATTTGGAAATCTAACTAGAAGTATTTTTGTCCTAAGGAATGAAATTGTGCACACAGAATTGAAATTACTAAATTTAAATTACTCAATTGAAACTATTCTAATAAAATAGAAATGCTTATGCTTGAAAGGAAATTACTCTATGAAATCCAATTCTTATGCTAATCAAAACTAAATTATTTGAAGTGAACCCAATTTTGCTAATTTTATGCTTTTCTTGAATAAAAATTTGCAAATGATAACATGAAAAGAGGACTTTTAAGGAAAAATCATTTAAGGGACTAACTGACCCATAGGTTAATAAAATGTACACTAATGAAATGAATGACAAGCATACTCATAGGATAACATTCACACATGCAACTAAATAAAACATAGAAAAAACTTATCTACAGAATCATAAACTTCATTCTCCTTCCCCTAGGTGAGTGGCCTAGTCCTTCAGAAGAATGAGAGTGTCTAATGATCACATTCAATTACTCAAAAGCTTATATGGATATCACAAATTGTATAACTCATTCTATTCATGCCCGCTGAAGAAAATTACATAAACATAGAAAATGTCTTCTTCTAAACTCTATTTTTTACATCACAACATCAACTACTAATTAACTCTTTGTTCGACGAGTTCATATATATGAAAATTTGACAAACTCATTTAAGAAATTCCTAAGATCACTCCTATATCTCATCATCATGCATATGCACACTTTGTTTTCTGTATTTTATTAGGACTCTAAAACTATGATTATAACAAACTAATAAAGGAACACTCTCCATAATGAGTTGTTGTCATGGCATAGAAAGTGGAGAATGACATTCAGAAGTGGCTATTCATATTGACACTTCTCTATCTATTGTAGTTATATGCTGATGACTTCTTTCTTTTAATTAATGAACTATAAATGGAGCTAGGCTACTACAATTTTGGAAAAACAAGGGTCTGCTCTTTATTTTGAATTTGGCCATATCCTTTGGACCTTTCTGGTAATCAAGGCTGCAATCTCTAGAGCTAAAGTTCTAGATTTGTTTGATACCTTGTCTTCACAATGGTTATAGAGTACTCCAATAGCTTCCTTTTGATGCTTTTTTTTGTATGGTTGTCAAAATTGCCCTATTTTCTATCAAAATAACAGCTTTTGTCCCAACATATTTGTTACCATAATCAACAATTAAACTTCAACAAACAACCAAAATTAGACTGCAATACACATCTTATATCTATTCCAAGTAGGTAACAATATTTATACTACTCTCAAATCCACATGGGAGGACATAGGAACAAGAGGAAAAAGAGGTTACTTTATGATAATAAATGAGGCAGATAGAGACTCATCACTCCCCCACACTTAAGATCTTGCAGGTCCTCCTATAGTTCTACTTATTTGAGGTTGGGAAGAAGATATTTGTTTTCTCGTTATTGCTTCTTCTCTTTTCTTCTATTCACTCCCTCCCATATGGTGTTGCAGTCGTATTCCCTTAGATAGGAGTCCTAGTTTTCCCTATTTGGGTCAGTGCATCCCAAATGTTTTTCAACATCACCTTGCCATGATTTAAACTCATTTTCATGTAATGCTAAAAAAATGTGTATAAGTGCAACTGGTGTCAAAAGGAGAGGGGGTTTGAACCTCATGCCAATACATGAATGCCTATACTCTTTTGTGAGCTCTACCACAACTTTGGTCCTTGCCAGAGACCACAATAATTTTTTAGGGGAAATAATTTATATTATTTTTAAGTGCATTGGAAAGACATTATACCCCTATGAACATGTTGAATACACTGGTTGGACTTTGTTCCAAATGGCATCCTATAGGGATTCATATGTTTGCTTTAAATTTTTAGTATATTTTTCTTGTATGGCCGAGCAGAGACTAGTATTGGTGAATGCTTTTACAAATGTTTGAAGCTTAGGGTTTTGGTGCCTCATTAGTAACCCTACATATTTTTCCTATTCATTATATTCATTTGTTCTCTCTTGCCATGCAATTTGATTTTGTAGGAGTGATATGAATGAACAAATTTGTCCTTCTCATACAAAAAGATTCACCATAAAGTCTACAACATGCCCTAGGAGAAATCCATGGTTGAAAAATTCACAAAATAAAATTTTCTGATCTGGGGAGCTCATCTTGTAGTCTTGTAAAAATTCCTCATTATTATCAAAGTCATATGGCAAGCCACATGAAATTCATGGTAGTTTCCATCTTAAATAATGTTTCCTGCAAGATAACATAGCTTCCCCTATACTGCAATCTTCTAACAAATCCTTTTCTAAATTTTCATTCTTTGTTTGCAAGATTTGCAGTTGTGCTTTTAATCTGGTGTTTTCATGCCCTGTTTGCCTTAAAAAGTGCAACGAGCAATCTAAGTTTGCAATAGTTGGGAAATATGAATATTCAACCATTCAAATTTTAAGGTTCAGTTTGAACCTCTTTGTCTTCCTCGGTAGGGGTCTTCCATTCCTTTAGTTCCTCTTCCAAGTCAAATATTTTATTGTTGGATACGATTAGTTTAGATCACTCTTCTTGAATCATTTCTTGGAACACAATAAGAACACTTTCCAAGTTCTCTATCAGTGATTCTATTTTGTTATCGTTCACATAGATAACTTCTTGAAGATTTTCAATTTCAAAATTTCTTGGATTTACTTCCATTTGTCAACATAATTTTTGACAATTTATTTTCCAATTTTTGATGTAGAGACAAAATTATGACATCTTTTTAAAAAAGAAATTGACTTAGTTTACTTATTTCTTGTTGCTATTGAGAAATTAAAATCTTAGCTCTAGAGAGTTCAAGTACATGTATGCTTCAAAACATGACTCAAACACAATGTGGATGAGTTAGCCTCGATATCACACACGAACCCTCTCCTTGCTTCAGGTGACCTCCAAGTCACTCTCACTATTGTGGCAGAAGCTAGTCGAGTGGGGGTGAGACCCAGGGATAATTTTGTTTGTGTGGAAGCAAAATGTCACGGAGAGTGGTTGGCTAGTCTATGGGCCTAGTATGGATTGCTATATGACAAGCTCATTTTAGGACTGTTGTGGTGGAGATAATTATATGACTTGAAGGGTCACTAATTCTATGTCTCCTGTTAGGATTTCTCAAGTTCCAATGCCTAGTGAGTAGGTTGTTTTGCTTGTTGATGAGTCTAGAGTGTTGTAACCTATCCTAATTCATTTGAATGTGTTGTTGTATGATGTCTCTCTATTGGAATATCCGAAGAGCGTGTTCTTTCTCTTCTATGGTTTGTTGTGCGTGTTGTGGTCTTGGGCGGATTTCGTCTCTTTTCAAGAATAGCCTTGATCCAATTTCCTCTTATCCCTAGGCACATTGAATGCTTGGGAGAGGGTTTGTTGACATAGTTTGACTTGAGGTCAAAGGTTTGTTTCTCTTTTTGTGAAATGTTGATTTGTGAAATATACCTTGTGATGGAATCAAGGGTTTGACCTTTGTCAAGAATGTGAATTGTACCTCGTGATGAGATCGAGGGTTTTGTTCAAAGTTTCCTAATGTTTATGTATTTTTGTATGAATGCAAGACAATTTTGGTTCTTTTTTTGATTTGAATATAAAAATGATCTAATTAACTATGAATTGAAATATGATATGCAATTAATATGAATTTTCCCAAATACAATCTAAACTATGCTTTTGTGTTTTTCGAGACGATTTTTGAATCTAATCTAAAAATTGAAACTTGCTTGAATGAAATGTAATCTATGAATTGCAATGGATCGTATGCCAAACAATGCTAATCTAATCAAACCAAATTAAATCCTATCAAGGAAATAGCAATGCAAAGTTTACTTCTCCAAGAGCAAATTTATGATTTAATTAACTACGAAAACATGAAAATTTTGGATTCTCTTTGGCACATGAGCCTGGAGTATCCTCAGAAGTCCTTGTAGCAACCTCCTTTCCTCTACAATAGCAGGGAACTCCTCTTAGTGATAAGGATGAAGTAACAATTGATGAAAATAGGAATGAGCTTTGAAAGCTATGATGAATTGAGCTATTGAAGCTATTGAAGCACTATGGCTTGGCTTTTTTGAAAGTAATTTGAGAGTGTAACAATGCTATTGAAGCTTTTGAAAGCCTGGCAACTAAACTGTGAAAGCAAAAGGCTCATAAGTTTTCGGAGAGAATAAGCATGCTATGGAGAATAAAAAACAAAGCTAGGCATAAGTCTGCAACAATGAATTTGCCTCCCATATTGCATATAGGAGGGGGTATTTATAGGTTGGGAGAGATCACAAAGGGTGGAGCCGATTGAAGAGTTAACTCAATTGATTGATGAGTTAATAAGATTGATTGAGGAGTGAACATGGTTGATTAGGGAGTGAACTGAGCTTGATAGCTTATCACTCATGGAGGAAGGAGAGTTAGCATGAGAAGAAAGGGAGATAAAAATAGATTTGTTGGAGCTAAGAATAGAGTGATTAGGAGTGGAGAAGGATTTAGAAATAGACTAGGCTCAGTTAGGGTCGAAGAGCCATTGAAACTAAAAGAAAAATGGAGCTAAATTAGGCCTGAATTGAAGAGAAACTCACATTTTAAAACATGACTGGGTCACCCCTTTTAGTAGGGTAGGTCACCCATGGGGATCCAGGGTCACCCAGGGGGAGATCCAAGGTCACCTAGGGCGATTCACAAAGAAAGAGGGGTGACCTAGAGAGATAGGGTTTTGTAGGTGGTTTCAAGGGCTAAGAATGGTAAGAAGGGGTTAAAGATGATCTCAAGACCCATAAATTGATTAACAAACTTGAAGAAGGTGGGTTACCCCTTTTAGCAGGGCAGGTCACCCTTGGGTATTCAGGTTGCCCAGGGGGATTTAGGGTTGCCAAAGGGGATCTCAAAATAAGAGGGGGTGACCCAGAAAAGAAGAATAGGGAGATAAAATTGATAATGGGGAATGATTTGGGTGGTCAATTAGATGCCTCTGAAATGTTGAAATGGATGAAAGGGGCTTAGGGAAGGTGTATTTCCCATCTTGCAACACTGGTTAGTCAAATTGGCAAGGATAGAAAGTGAAAAATGAAATGTCGACAAGGGGTGAAAGATTAATAAACAAGACCTAGGAGGGTAAGCTAGGGGATTGGGGAAACACAAACAAGATGAAAAACTATGATCCACATGTCACCAAGAAGAATGTTGTTGATAGGTCACAATTACATGCTTACATGTACGTGATTAGGACTATAGCTCATCATCGGATTACCATGTAGGCCCATGCACTTTTTTGGTGCTTACATATTTTCCCCCTCAGGGATGGTAGTCTACATGAAGGGTAGGTATTGTTCTTGAACTAGGCCTTACTTGTCATTATCCCACAATTGTACCTAAAATAATGTGTATTAGTCTGATTTAATGATATTCAATAAATACTAAAAATAGAAACAAGGAAATGTATCATTGATTTGTGAGTCGTAAGTATACTTGAGTCACCATGAGGACCCGCAAGAATGAAAGCACGCAAACTGAGGATGCAAGAGAACTACAAATTCAAAATTACTTTGAAATGCAATTAAATGAAACTATACTAAGAGAAGGGGAAAGAGGAGAATGCTGAAGAAACGAGGTCAAACGGTGACAGAATTGTGTGTGGAAGCAGTCAATAAAGAGCTATCATCAAGGGGATCAAGAAGATGGCAACTAACCTTCCTCCTGACAATCAAGTATGAAAAATGAGAAAAACCTTTCTTGCAACCCTAGTTTTTGTTTTGTCAATTTTGCTCAAATGGATCCATTAGTTTCCCGTTTTGTCATTGTATTTCTCTAGTTTTCCTGTTTTAGTCTATTTGCAACTTTTCAATCATCAATTTTTTGTCATTTTTGGTGGTTTTTGTGATGTTTTTACTCTCCCAAGGCGTGGGGTAGGGTACCCCTTTTGATAGGGCAGGTCGCCTAGGGGGATCCAAGGTTGCCCAGGGGGAATTTAGGGTCATCCAAGGGGATTTGCTCTTGTAAACTGGGCGACCCACCCAAAGTGTTTCCAGATGATAATTTTAGAATTTTAACACATATGATGCTCAAGTTCACCTATTTCTTAACACTAACATCTTTAGTTTACTGCAATTTTTCTAATGATATATGCTTTTTTGTGAAACTTTTCCATGTTTTATGCTTTGTTGTATGATTTTTTTTGAGTTTTCAAAGACCTAACTTAACATTCCTTATGTGTGACATGAGGGACACATTAAATGGAATGCGACACATAGACATGCTTGATTTTTTGAAGCCCTTGGGGCTTTATCTTCCAGAGATTGTGTTATTCTTAAGAGGATAGGTTCAGACCTAGTGGCTCGAGTCCCAGTTGTTCATCCTCTTTCATGGATTTGTTGTGACATTTTGACATATTAGGACGCAGATAGGAACACTTTCAGGTTCCCATAGGTTTCAGGAGAGTGGACCATTACTTTATATGATGTTTATCACATACTCGACGTTCCTTTGAGAGGAGAGCACCTTCAGCTCCCTAAGAGCAAATCTGAGAGGGAGCGTTTGTCTTGGGCAGCTATCATGGGGTCACTCATCCTAGAGACCAGTTAGGTGTTCAGCTCACTTCAGTTCCTAATCTCACCATTTCAACTTTATGAAAAGTTCTCAATGGATTGATCGCTTCTAGGTTATTAGGGGACAAGGGATCATCAAGGCTCAGATAGTACTGGGCATCAATCATACAAAGAATTGAGCATGGTACTATTTTTGCATGGGGGATTGACATCCTCACCATGGTATATCGAGACTTGTACTATATTTCGAGACAAGGGGCTTTCGCCTTCATTCATCCCTCTTTGATCATGACATGGATTTATGAGCATGTTATTTTGTATCAGAGAGATGCACCATTCCCCAATCCTAGACTTTGAGAGCCATGCGGTGGGGCTGTATGGGTTTCTTTGATGCTACTACACGTGTCGTAGCTACTCTCACTAATGCAGACTTTGTTTGCGATCCTTATACTGACATGGAGGGTCGATGGCCAGGTGATAGTCAAGTTCGAGATTACTATAGAGACACATTTGAGACAAGAATGGTTTGGTTGAGTCTCATCACATTGACCGAGTTCTTCAATAGTTTGGTGAGGACTTTCCAGAGGACTTACCCCCTATCTCATTTTTTGAATTAAATAATTTGTATGTTTACATTAAGAAAATAAATATTTAGTATAAGCAAGAAAAATTATAATATATAATTGGTTCATAAGTACAACTAGTGATAACTAGTTAAGTGATTCTCATTACAATAGTACTACTAACACCACATGGGAAAAAAACCTCTATGTTCGTGGGAGAAATTTCCAACTCTACCCTAAAGATAACTACTAGAAAACTTAGGATTTCTATGGGATCTTTTACCCCTCAAGCCCCTCCATAAGTATGCTTCCTAATAATAACAAATGAAATATATATATATATATATATATCAAATATATGAAAATATGTATTAAAAAAAAAGAGGAGGATAAGGACCGAAAATGAGCGAACAATTATTTGTGAGGATATGGATAAATGAAGAAGAGTAAAGATAAGGACCATCTGTCCATATGTAATCAAAATGGGCCCCAAACTAAGTGGGAATTGGAAAAATTTCACCACGCAGGAATAAATTTCATAAGAGAAATGAAATTATAAATGAACTTTGATTTCCACGGACGGATCAATTTGCAACTTTAAAATCCAAGGTGTCTGGGGGGAATAGAGGGTTTTTATGCAGAATCTGCAATGAAGATGGTGATTATGTGGGTATTGTATTTTTCAGCATACCCTGGCGGGGATGTTATCAAGGTGAAAGAAGTTCTATCTTGGATTTCAAAGAGGGCCATAATTTCAAGAGAGATTGAAGAGAGATTGGTAACCTGTCCAGGTTGAAATTTCTTGATCTCTCTTTCAACGATGGTTTGAAGAGCAGCAATTTGTATGAGTGGCTAACACATTTGAAATCCAAGAGAGAATTTCCTTCCTCCTCTTAATATATTTTCTTCTATCTGGTAATAATTTGGAAGGTTCTATACCCTCCTTTTTAAGTGGGTTTTTAAGGTTGTCAGTGCTTGATCTCCGTTCAAACCAATTAAATGGAAGCATGCCATCTGTTTCTGGGTAAGATGTAGTGATACCATTCCATCATCTTCTGGTAAGTTGTCAAAACTTTAGGTAAGCTGTTGAAGCTCTCACTGCCTTTCCTGGATTATAACTCTTTGAATAGATATTAGATAAACTGTCAAAGTTCACAATTTTTAAATTGAGTTTTAACTCTCTGAATGGCACGATCCCAACTTTTTTAGCTAAGCTCTCTAAACTAACATGTCTTGATCTCTGCAACAACTAAGTGGCACTTATTCACTTTCTTTTTTTATAAGTTCCCCAATACCCTAGTTACCAAATTCAGATTTTTTAACCAAATCTGGCTGGATTCGGATTTTTAAGACCTGCCAGATTTGCCTTTTTTTTTCTGGAATTTTCAATTTCTATAGAAATTTTAGTCTTTTTTAAAAATTCAGGATTACCAAATTTTTTTTGACTTTCGGAATAAATAGAATTTTTCAAATCTTGTAACTATGCCCAAGACTTAAGAATTGTATCTCTCAAGGGATATATTGACTGTAAAGGTAAATGCCACTTACATCCCAAATTTCAACTTTAAGCATTAGCTTTGGGATATTGTAATATAATAGATGGGGGAATTTACAGCCTTCATTTGAAGGCAATACTCCTTAAATTACCTAGACTTGTCTCAAAACTCTCTTAATGATAATATTCCAGATTGGCTATGAGATTATACCCGCTTAATTATCTCAACCTCTCATCTAACTAGTTTGTAGGTAATTTACATGGATTTGAACAGAATTCAATTGAAAACATAGTTATTGACTTACAGAATAATAAGCTACAAGGAAATTCTTCCCTTCCACTGAAAAATGTGGAGTGGAGTTCTTGGATCTATCAGAGAATCTATTTAATTGACAATTCTGCCTGAGATTGGCAAACATGGACAAGCTCTTCATTTTCTTTCCCTTGCTAGACGTAATCTTAACGGTATTATTCCACAAATAAATTGGTTTAGTGGTAAGATTCCCTCAAGCTTAAACCAATGCTCTGACTTGTCTGTGTTAAATGTTGAACAGAATGACCTCAAGGGCACAATTCCAAATATATTTGGGAATATGACTTCTCTAGAAATGTTGAAACTAGGTCACAGTGTGCTAAAGGTCAAGATTCCATCATCCCTTGCAAATTGCAGTTCTTTGGATATCATAGATCTGAGGAATAGCAATATTCGTGGGAGCATATATAATTGGATTAAAATCTTAAAAAATCTTCACATCTTATTGTTAAAATCTAATAAATTTATTGGCAAGATACCCTCAGAAATATCAAAACTTGCAAACTCTTCATATCTTGGATATGTCAAGCAGCAAATTTTGAGGCATTATTCCAAGTGGCTTTATGACTTCAAGTGCAATGGCAAATCAGGCAGAAAACTGAGGAACTCTTCAATATGATACTGATTTCAGTAATATGATTTATATAGATCCTATGGTCATTAAGAACAAAGGATAGGGTATGGAGTTTGTGAGGACTTTGAGATTAGTAAAATACTAAAATGATTGATAGTGTTTCTGGATTCAACTGTGCAGATGCTAAAGCTTTATACACAGTTGAATTTAGAAGCACTATCAAGAACTATCATGGATTGTGGAAACATTATGTCTCTTAAAATACTAAAATGCCTTGATCTATCAGACAACAATTTATCAGGTAAAATATCTTGGAATATTGAATCCCTCAAATGATTGACCATTCTCAATGTTTCAGGAAATCATTTCGACAGTGAGATTCCAAAGTCTTTGGGAAGTATGGAGCAGCTAGAATCACTGATCTTTCAAAAAAACAAATTGTCTGAAATATTTCCAGTTGAGTTGCAGTTTCTCACATCTTTGAGCTACTTTGATGTGTCTCATAATAACCTATCAGGAATGATATTACAAGGAAGACAAATGATAGATGTTTGATTTCTCATCATTCTCTTACAATTCAGGTCTATGTGGCCTACAAATCAATGTGTCATGCTCAGGAAGTTATTATGCTACTACCAGTGATGATGAAGAGAATAAAGAAGAGCTGGAGGAGGATATATGTTGGGATGTAGAAATAGGATTGGGATGTGCATTTGGGTCTCCAGTTGTGATTTGGGTGTTGTGTTTCAGCAGATCTTAAAATGCAAAATGCGTTAAAAGTTATGGATGACATTATTGACCTCTTTTCAAATATTTAGAGAAAAATTGTGTTAAAAGTTATGGATGACATTATTGACCTCTTTTCAAATATTTAGAGAAAAATTGTGTTATAAAAGAAGATATTATCTGATCTTCATCTCCCATAAAGCTGTATAATCAGCATCCCATATATGCCAATTGTCAGATCACCAATAAAGAAAGAATAAGTTTAATTCACAATTTTTCTTTAAGTTGTTAATAATTTTCTAGAATAGCTTAAAACTAGTTTGTACAAATCTGATGCAATTAATCTTTATTTTTCTTCTTCCCAGGTTGCAGTTGCAAGTCCGCAACTTCCTGTTGAATATTGAGATCGGGCACTGACATTTCCAAGTAGAGCACATTTTGGGCCTCAAGAAATGCAGTTTCACCTTGTTGAAAGTAGGTAAGTACAAATATTCATTTATATAATTCTATCATTATCAGACTGTTATATCATAGTGGCGATTTCAGAGTTAGAGAGGTACAAGCTCTATGTAGCCAGAAAAGAAAATGTGTGGACAAAACTTTGTTCAATACATGTTACTTCTATTCTGATTTTTTATATTGTTCTGTTTTTATATTGATTTCAAATTGAAATTTGACGGAATCTTATTGTGAAATTTCAAATATTATAGCTAGTTCTGTTGGAAAATTAAGGTTTACATTTTGTAATAAAGTCATCTTGGTGATCTGCTGTTTGTTTTAATATTTAATTAGTTGAGAGTTAATTTCTCGAAAGTAGTTTGGGAGAAATTATAAGAATGCAATGCTTTATAAACATTTGGACAATAAATTGTAAAACCCTGCATGAACATCAATATATTTATATATTTGATATTATAACAATGATTTAGGTTTGGGTATCATTTTTCCATTATGATATCGGAGCTCAGTGAGGATCTGGTTAATTTGGAAGGACATAAGGACATCTTCAATTTCTGCATACTCTGTCAAAATTATTATGTTTATGGCTGATGTGGTATATAAAGAATAGAGGAATCATTCGAGGGCATCTCCCATTCCGTGCAGTGCATGTCCTTTCAAGCGCACAAATTGTTGAAAGCCGAGCAGATTTGTTAAATTCGCAAGAGATTTGTTGAGTTCGCAGGGGATATTAGGTGGTGCAGGCCCATCAGGATTTGGAGTAAGGATTTTTTATTGGCTGTTTCTATTACTGCCATTCTCAGCAAAAGCCAAACGTTGCCTCGAAGAATTCTTCAGTGACATCGCTTCCTTGTTGAAAACAGGTAATTTGTCCAAGATATTAGATTATAGTAGTAGTTCGATTGGGAAAAGTTTCATTTGAAATATTCAAGGGAATGAAAATTTGGATCTTGCAAAAACACGTGTTTTCTACCGTGGTTACTTACCTGTCTATTTTGGAACTTTGAAAGGGCGGACACCCTTCTGTTTGTGCAAGCATTTTACAGAGATAGATGAAAAGAACAAAGTATCAGGATTGCACTCTGATGCAGAGTGGCCAGCACAAGCGTTCAAACTTGGCGAGACTTGATGATTTTCATTCCATCAGCAAGAGCTGCCCTAATGTCTTTCCGACATACCCTATCGGCCTGACAATAACCATCGGCTTCTCTAAAAATCTTCACACCGAAATCCACTTCACGCCGATGAGTGCATTTCGTTCTATTAACTATCGGTAAGACATAGTCTATCAGGCTCGCCGAACTGTGTTGCTCCGACGATCATTGTTATACTGATACATACAAACTTCTACCGACCAAGCCGGTTCTGTCTACCTCTATCGCCGGTCACCAGTTGTATCCACAAGCAATGTATGAGCGCGATGTATATTTACAATATACAAGCGCGAGATGCAAAACAAACATACCAACTATTCTTTGACTGGTGTTAACCCGCATGTACCAAGTCCTTGTATCGATCCAATGTATATTTGAAATATACATTCGTCACATGCAAACCACGAAATGCAATTGAGGGATACACACGAACTGTCTCAACCATACAACTGAAGTATACACACAAACTGTATACAAAAGACATATACTCAAAAGTTGCATATCCCGACACACTTTGTAAACATACCAAACCCGATATGCATTCTGCGGGATATTCTCCTTGACGATTGTACCTTTGACTCCGCCGTTGACCTTTTTGTGTGCATCAAGGGTTTCTCTCCCCTTTGTATCTGCGAAGGCTTGTATGTTTCAACATACAACAGCGATTATCCCAAAACGATATACTCACAACATACAAATGCGATATACTCACGGATTGTATGCGACATACAAACACTGTATATACATCAAATGTATATCAAAGCAAAACCCTCGAAATTTTACAAATTTCGCACAGAAAATCCTAGGATCGATCCGATTTGTTTTCTTAACAATCTTAACCTAGATTTCTACCTTCAAAACCTAGCACATGAGGATGCTAGGGTAAATCATTGTATGCTATAACTTGATCCCAAAAACATGAAATGCACAAACGAAAAAACAGAAAAGAAATCTAAACTACTGTACATGGCCATTCCACCGATTCAGAGAATTAACTGGTGGAATGGATAAGTGAATCCATCCTGACTGCCAGACCAAGAAAATCAAGTACACAGTAAAACGATATCAATAGGATCTTCTTGATTCTTATTGCAGAAAATATAAGCATTTACTCTGTTCAGTTTCACAAACAACTTCAGCAATACCAAAAACTCTACAACTAACTGTTCGATGCATTCTCTTCTAAAGGATCTGAGCTAGGCTTATAAATAACTACTCAACAAGAGTAGTACAGACTCGATTCCCAGCGGCTGGGAGACTTCCAAACGGCTGGAAGAAGACAGCTAGCATAACAAACTTCTAACTAACTGCACAAAAACCTAGATTGACTTAAAAACATAGGAATTGGTCACATGGACCTTATTACATCATAATGCATGAAACATACTATATTTAGACCTAATCTGTATTTCAAAGGGGTGCTCCTGCACCATACTCCCTGAGAGAAGAAATCTCAAGTCCACTTGAGATGAGAGTTTGTAGGTCTGAACCATGTTTGGTGATCTGTTCTTCAGTCAGCCAAACGGCCTCTGAATCAAGTTTTCCTTGCCAAGCCACCAAATATTCTAGATATTCTGTGTTCCTTGTCTTCTTAATCACTCTTGTGTCTAAAATCTTCTGTAACTGTGGTGGATCATGTGTAGGAATGTCATTAGTTATTGTACCCTGTATTGAGTCCTGTTCTTCATCTGGATTATGCTTGTATGGAGTTAAATCACATACATTAAATATAGGTGACAATTCAAGATTAGAAGGAAGTTGGATTTCATAAGCATTCCGTCCACACTGTTTCAAAATCTAACATGGTTCAATATTCCTTTGCATGAGCTTAGTATATTTTCCTTTGGGGAGTCTTTCCTTCTTCAAATTAACCCACACCAAATCACCAACATCAAACTATACATCTCTCTTCTTCTTGTCAGCATATTCTTTATACTTCAATGTAGTTTGCTGGAGTTGAGTCTTGACTTGATCATGCACCTCTTTGATTGTTGCTGCAAAAGCTTCTCCATGTGCACTAATAGACTCTCCTGGAGGTAAATCTCTTAACTCCAAAATACCTCTTGGATGAGTACCATACACCACTTGGAAAGGTGATTTCCCTGTACTTCTATTGACAGTGTCATTATAGGAAAATTCGGCCTGTGATAGGATGTTATCCCACTTCTCTCCATGCTGTCTTGTCAAACATCTGAGCAAATTTCCTAAGGAATGATTTACCACTTCAGTCTGTGCATCTGTTTGAGGATGATATGCTAATGAGAAGGATAAATTGGTAACAAGCTTCTTCCAAAGAGTCCTCCAAAAATGACCAATAAATTTCACATCTCTATTTGAGACTATGCTCAATGGCAATCCATGTATCCTCACTATTTCCTTGAAAAACAGGGCTGCAACATATGAAGCATCACAAGTAGTTTTGCATGGCAAGAAATGTGCCATTTTACTGAATCTATCTACTACCACAAAAACACTATCATATCCCTTCCTTGTTCTAGGTAAACCTAACACAAAATCCATGCTGATGCTCTCCCATGGCCTAGAAGGAATAGGTAGTGGCTGATACAAACCTGCATTAGTGGATCTCCCCTTTGCTTTCTGACATATCACACATGCTTCCACAAATTTCCTCACCTCTGATTGTAACTTAGGCCAATGGTAATGTCTCTTTACAAGGTCCAGAGTCTTATCTAGACCAAAATGTCCTGCCATAGCCCCACAATGCTTCTCCCTAATAATATTCAGTCTCATAGAACACCGTGGAACACAATTGTCCTCCTTTGAAAAGTAATCCATCCTGTATCAGAAATTCAGAATACTCAACATGATATTTATCTCCAAAAGAAGTACATACTTTGTAGATCTCTCCAAAGTCTTCATCATCCGCATACATAGTCTTTAAGGAATCAATACCAACACTTTCCAACTGGGTCTGATTTATTGTTAGAACCCTCCTACTTAAAGCATCTGCTACCTTGTTCTTGACCCTTTTCTTGTGCTTGAGTGTGAAAGTGAAAGCTTGTAAAGTCTCCACCCACTTCATGTGCCTATGGTTCAGCTTCTCCTGACTGTTTATGAAACTAAGGGCCTGATTAGCTGTAAACACTATGAATTCCTTTGGCATCAAGTAATGCCTCCACTTCTTGAGTGACTGGACTAGAGCATACATCTCCAAATCATATGACGAATATATTTTCTTAGCATCATTTAGTTCTCACTGAAAAATACAATAGGCCTACCTTCTTGATTGAGTACTGCTCCAATTGCCATGTGACTTGCATCACATTCTATCTGAAAGATTTTATTGAAATCAGGCAGTGCAAGGACTGGCTGTTGTGCCACCTTTTTCTTCAATGTCTCAAATGAATCACCTGCTTCTTCTGTCTAAGTAAATCTGCACTTCTGTCCTTTTATGGTGTCAAGCATGGGTGCACAGATATGACTAAACCCTCGTATAAACTTCCTATAGAAGGTTGCTAACCCATGGAAACTTCTGACATCATTCATGGTTTGAGGAGTTGGCCAAGACAATATGGCACTTACCTTTTCTTGATCCATTTTCAGTTTGCCATGTGAGATAACAAAACCCAAGTAGATGATCTCCTCTTGCATGAACAAACACTTGTCCAAGTTGATCATTAACTGCTCTTCATGTAACCTTTTGAGAACCAAATCTATGTGTCTGAGGTGTTCTTCCCTTGTATTGCTGAAAATCAGAATGTCATCTAGATATGCTATGACAAATTTACCTATAAATTCTCGCAAGACCTCATTCATCAACCTCATAAAGGTACTGGGTGCATTGGATAAACCAAATGGCATGACCTTCCACTCATACAACCCTTCGTTGGTTTTAAATGCAGTTTTCCACTTATCCCTTGGCCTAATCCTGATCTGATGATAGCCACTTTTCAAATCTATTTTTGTGAAATATTTGGCACCTCCTAAACAATCAAGTAAATCCTCTATCCTAGGTATGGGGAACCTATACCTGATTGTGATCTTGTTAATAGCCCTTGAATCAATGCAAAGTCTCCAAGTGCCTTCCTTCTTTGGTGCAAGTACAACTGGTACTGCACATGGGCTTAAACTTTTACCAATTAGGCCTGTCTCCAACAATATCTCAATTTGCCTTACTACCTCTGCATTCTACTCTGGTGTAAGCTTGTATGCTGCTTTGTTTGGAAGTGTAGATCCCGGGATTAGATCTATGCAATGACTGATGTCCCTTATAGGTGGTAGGGATCTTGGCATTCCATCAGAGATGATGCCTTTGTACTTTTCCAATAGCTCTTGGACAGCAGGGTCTATGAACCTTTGCTTCTTCTCTCCCTTGACTTCTTGCCGTTGCTTCTTGTTCACTTTTAGGCATGGAATGAGGGCATATGCAATTGCTCCTTCATCTACTATCTCCTTCATGAACTGTTTGCCTTCTACCATCATCACCTTGACTTCCTTTCCTTTTGGTTCTACCTCCTCCATTAATGGTTGTAACAGTGTCTTCTCACCATCCTTGGTGATTGAATAATGTTGTGCTTTCAAGTCATATTGCCATGGTCTTCCAAGTAGGAGATGGCAAGCATCCATCTGAGCTATGTCAAACAGTAACCTGTCCTTGTATGGGCCTATTTGAAACTCTACCCAAACCTGTTCTTCCACAACTGTTTGCTGACCTTGAGTGAGCCATGAGACCTTGTACGGGCAAGGATGTGGTAGTCTCCTAAGCTTAAGTTTTTCTACCATTTCAACAGACACAATTTTCAGTAGATCCAGAATCAATAAGAACTTTACATACCTTTCCGCCTGCCTTGCAAGTAGTTTTGAAAAGAGCTTTCCTTTGTGGGGGTTCTCTGTCAGGTACCTTCATAGTGGCCATTGCTCTCCTGATCATCAAGGCTTCTCCTGTCTCAGGATACCCATATCTGATAGTATCATTCACATTCTGATAAGTGTTGGAGCTTGTCGCACTCTGACAATCAGATTCTTGGATCAGATTTGTCCTTTTTTCTCCCCTTGAACTTGTTGCTTTTTCTGGACATCTATTGGCTATGTGGCCTTCTTGATGGCAAATGTAACATCTAATAACTCCTCTGCCCTGAAATCTCCCTCTGAATGGTGGTCTTCTACCCCTGAAATTTCCCTTTTGGTCATAACTTCCCTTTTGAGTTTGACTGTTGTCTCCCTTCTTGTTCTCTTGATTTGTTTCACCTTGGAATCCAAATCCATTTCCTCTGCCTCTGAAAGGACTTCTTCCTCCCCTTTGCTGTCTTCCTCTTCCTCTATTGTTCTGCTCTTGTCTTCTCTTTAGTTTCTCTTCCACTTTGAGTGCTAATTGGTAGCACTTCTGAACTGTATCTGGGTTATGCAGATTTAGGTCTTCTTGGATGGCAAATCTCAACCCATTGAGATACCTTGCTACCTTCTCTTCCTCATTCTCCCTCACCTTTGTCTTGAGACAGAGCTTCATGAACTCTTCAGTGTATGCACTGACATCTAACTCCTTCTGCTTCAGATTTTGTCTCCTCTTATGTAATTGGATGTTATAATCCAATGGAACATAGGCTTCCTTCACCAAAGCCTTCATCTTCTTCCATGTAGCAACTCTGTTCTTTCCTTCTTTCACCCTGTCATCTTGGATGAAATTCCACTAGGTTAGTGCAGCTCCCTTCATTTTGGATTGAGCTATCTTCACTCTTTGGTGGTTTGGTATTTCCTCTGTTTCAAAGAAATTGTTCAAGGAGTCTATCCACTCCATCATTGAATCAGGTTCCCTTTTTCCTGCAAACACTGGCAGGTCTATTTTCATGTCCATGGTCCTCCGCTCCATGGATTTGAGGGCATTTAGTAAGGGCCTCTGGTCTGCAGGAACCTCTATCTCTTCTTGCCTAGGGATCTTCTCTTCATCCCTATCTCGTTCACCAGAATCTTCCTTTCCCTTTCCTACTCTGTCCCTCAACTTCTCCAACTCATCTTTCAATTCTTGATTCTGAGCACTAATTGCTTTACTCTCTGCAATCTGCTTCTTTACCAGGACAACCAATTCAGCGTTGGTCATCCTTGCTGGGAACTCTTCTGATCCCTCTCCGTCTGACATTTTATTTTCTCCTTCTTCCCAAAGGATACTCCTTTGCTCTGATACCACTATGATGCAGAGTGGCCAGCACAAGTGTTCAAACTTGGCGAGACTTGATGATTTTCATTCCATCGGCAAGAGCTGCCCTAATGTCTTTCCGACATACCCTATCGGCCTGACAATAACCATCGGCTTCTCTAAAAATCTTCACATCGAAATCCACTTCACGCCGATGAGTGCATTTCGTTCTATTGCCTATCGGCAAGACATAGTCTATCAGGCTCGCCGAACTGTGTTGCTCCAACGATCACTGTTATACCGATACATACAAACTTCTACCGACCAAGCCGGTTTTGTCTACCTCTATCGCCGGTCACCAGTTGTATCCACAAGCAATGTATGAGCGCGATGTATATTTACAATATACAAGCGCGAGATGCAAAACAAACATACCAACTATTCTTTGACTGGCGTTAACCCGCATGTACCAAGTCCTTCTATCGATCCAATGTATATTTGAAATATACATTCGTCACATGCAAACCAGAAATGCAATTGAGGGATACACACGAACTGTCTCAACCATACAACTGAAGTATACACACAAATTGTATACAAAAGACATATACTCAAAAGTTGTATATCCCGACACACTTTGTAAACATACCAAACCCGATATGCATTCTGCGGGATATTCTCCTTGACGATTGTACCTTTGACTTCGCCGTTGACCTTTTTGTATGCATCAAGGGTTTCTCTCCCCTTTGTATCTGCGAAGGCTTGTATGTTTCAACATACAACAACGATTATCGCAAAGCGATATACTCACAACATACAAATGCGATATACTCACAGATTGTATGTGACATACAAACACTATATATACATCAAATGTATATCAAAGCAAAACCCTCGAAATTTCACAAATTTCTCACAGAAAATCCTAGGATCGATCCGATTTGTTTTCTTAACAATCTTAACCTAGATTTCTACCTTCAAAACCTAGCACATGAGGATGCTAGGGTAAATCATTGTATGCTATAACTTGATCCCAAAAACATGAAATGCACAAACGGAAAAACAGAAAAGAAATCTAAACTACTGTACATGGCCATTCCACCGATTCAGAGAATTAACTGGTGGAATGGATAAGTGAATCCATCCTGACTGCCAGACCAAGAAAATCAAGTACACAGTAAAACGATATCAACAGGATCTTCTTGATTCTTATTGCAGAAAATATAAGCAATTACTCTGTTCAGTTTCACAAACAACTTCAGCAATACCAAAAACTCTACAACTAACTGTTCGATGCATTCTCTTCTAAAGGATCTGAGCTAGGCTTATAAATAACTACTCAACAAGAGTAGTATAGACTCGATTCCCAGCGGCTGGGAGACTTCCAAACGGCTGGGAGAAGACAACTAGCATAACAAACTTCTAACTAACTGCACAAAAACCTAGATTGACTTAAAAACATAGGAATTGGTCACATGGACCTTATTACATCACAATGCATGAAACATACTATATTTAGACCTAATCTATATTTCGAAGGGGTGTTCTTGCACCACATTCACTGGTGTCTGTCAGTAGAGGCAGATCTCTTGGCTATCTATCTGATCATTGCATAATGTGAGAAGGCTAAAGGATATCAAAAGATATTTGAGGCTTCTGTAATTTTTTTTATGCTTATTCCAATAAAAAATATATATATTCAAGGGAATCATGAATTTTTTGGGGAAGAACCTGATTTTGGGTCTACAAGTGGCGTATAACATATGAAACTACCTCAAGAGGCACCTAACTGTAGATTTGAACTCGTGACCTCTCTTTCAAGAGGGCAAGATTTTCACCAGTTGTATAGGGCTTTGCATTTTAGGTGGATTGTGGAGACTTTTGTGGAGTTTTGATTTATTTTAGGTTGATTGTTTTTTAAAAAGGGCTTAGTTTAAGTGGTGTTTTTTAAATAATTTAGTGACAATATGTATATGAATGAAAAATGAAAAAGGGATATTTGTTCAAATTTTTTTAAATAGAGAAATGAGGATATTTAGAACAATAATATTTTGAATATGCATAAAGTTTATATTGTAGAAGATGTATTTTTGGTAGAAATTGACATTTTAAAAATGATTTTTTTTAATATCACTATATGTTTGTATTTTTGGGGCTATCAATATTAAATTTGATTGGGTTTTCAAAGGTTCACGCGAACAAAGTATAACAATTAAATTGGATGTTGGAGGCACCAAAGATTGGAGGAATATTATCATCTCAAGCTAGCTTCTTGCTTAGAGATGATATTTTGCATGAGAAGCACCGGTTCTTTATTGTGTCCATTTATGGAGCAAGGGGGCTTGACAGTTTTATAGTTTGTGGATAATTGAGTATGTCTCGATCTATAGAGTTGCAAGTTTATATTTGTGGATATTTGAATATGTCTTGATCCACAAAGGGAGGAGTGTTACTGTGGATAGTTGAGTAAGTCTCGATTTACAATTAGTTGTGTTTGTGTAGGTTTTTATTTTCCTAGTGGGTTAGTTATTTTCCCTTTTTCCTAGGTTTTTCCTACACTTTTATTAAGCTTGATTAGGTTAAATAAAGTGAGTTTATTTTGGTAAGTAGGTCATTTGAGGTGTCACCATCCTACGAGGGAGTTACATTTACTATGTTTAAACCATTTGGTGGTCTCTCCCTATTGGTCAATTTTGCCACCTCCACCCCTCTCCTTGGTCTATATAAACTTAGTACCTAGCTTGTATTTTACATCTCTTGCATCTTGTATGACAATTCTGTCAATCTTGTGGAGTTTCTTTGACCTCTTAATGCAATTTTGTCATCTTGACATTTGCATATCTCTTGGAGTCAATGGTTTGCATTGTTTATGCTTTTTCCACTTTATGTAGCTTAGAATTTCTTTTATAAAGTTCTTGGGTTATCAATCTATTTTAGATTTCTAACATGGTATTAGAGCTTTTGTATTGAGAATTACGAGTTCATAGATTTTAATTGAGAGTTTGAGCTTATTTTATGAGATCTTGTAAAATCCTGTATGCTCTTCTCTTGCATTTTTGAAAGATTTGGAGAATCAGAAAGGATTTATAAAGATCCAATAACCTCTTCATTTTGCATATGTGTTTTTGAGATCTGGGTGGTTGCAACTATTCTGGTTATGTTGACAACATTTCTCGTTGTTCCAACGTGTCCAGGAGGCTCAAGTAAGTCAAGATTGGCTTTCATTTCATTCGATTTGGAGATTGTTTGACCAAATTACAAAACAGGGGTTTGAAGCTCAGATCTAGAGGTCAGCGTTTGTTCGGAGCATTTTCGGCCCAAAAAGACCCTGCCATTACGTCCAGAAGGCTGAACAGATGAACTTTGATATAAAATTTGCCCAGTTTCAGTGTTGGGAGCTTTTGAGACAAATTTTTTTTGCTGGAAGGCCATTTTGGCCTCTAACACATTTCTTAGAGCACTTTTTATTGTAAAAATTTGCAAAAAAAATTGTTAAACAAAACGTAGCGCATATAGTGCTTCAAGTGCTAAGCACTAACTTAAGCGCTTTGTGTTGAATGCTTAAAGTGCTTCAAGAAAAAATTAAGGGGCTTCGGTCCCCTTTAGCAGGCTCACGGACCTTTCAAGGCCGCAATTCCCTTTTAGGGCGCGGGTGTGGTCTTTGGCCCCCGCCCCCTACTAAATTTTTTATTTCGGCCTAAAATACTTACTTTGCACCTGTAGATCGGCTTCTCAAGGCCTCTAACAACGCCCTTCAAATTTGGCCTTTGAGCCAATTTTAACACCATTTTTGGCATCTTGTTAAATTTAGCAAACTCCTATATTTGGCACTTCTGTCATTTTTGGCGACAACTGTGGTGGTTCCACCATATTTATCTATAACTAAACTTGGTTGGATGTTTTTCAAATTTGGCAAAGGGCTAAACTATCTGGCGATCTCTACATTTGGTGGACCTCTATCTCTGGCGACAATTCCATCAAATTTCGCAGAGGTTCTTTTTTTTGCTAAACATACCCCTCTCTATTGATAAGTGTAGTTTTGAAGGCAAACTTATGAGGTTTCGTTCTGGGTCATATTGGTTCCATTTTCTAAGCAATTTTTTTTTATTTGGGCTAATTTTTTCGCTCTACGTGCGGGTGCAAACAATTTTTTTATTTTGGTGCATGGTTTTTCTAGAAATTACAGATTCTTACAGGTGACATTGCACAATTCTCGTTTTGGGAACTTCGAAGACTCAAAACTTTCGCATACGACCTCGGATTGAGGCGATCTTTTTTTGAAAGTGCATGATTTTTTGAGTACTTTGTAGTGGTACAATTTGCTTCACTTGCTTTTATTCCAAGATTGTACTTTGACCATATATTCATTGTTGAGAATTTTGTAAAGCATTGAGATCAAGTCCACTCAACGTTTTTTGCTAGTGGCAATTGTAATCGCACTAAATATAAAGTGCCAAATCATATTTGCTTGGAGGGGTTCTTTAATTGAGTGAAAAAGGGGGGGTGTCTTGTGTGCTCTCTTTGAGTTTTTGCATTTTTTCCGTACAACTACAAACTCAATCTTCTTTTTCTGCATTAAAATGGATCAAACAACAATTCCAATACTCACACCCTATAACTACTTTGATTATAAGTTAAAAATGATAATCTAACTGAAGAAGCAAGGGTTGTATAGGGTAACAATGGGGCTAGAAACTAAACCAACTCAAAATGTAGAAAAATCAAAATGGTTTAATAAGTTGGATGAAGCTTTTGGAACTCTATGTATGTCTGTATCTCTAGATTTTCTTTTTCATATTGAATCTATTTCTACACCAAATGATGTATGGACCACTTTGAAAAATCTTTTTGGTACACGATGAAATTAGAGGACATCTACTAGAGAATGAGCTCATAGGGTTAAGTCTTACTAGTTTTGATACTATTCAGGACTTCTTCACTAAGCTAAAGGCCATTAGATTGCAGTTGAAACAGTGTGGGATTGAGAAGAAAGATTCTCAATTGATTTTAAGTATTCTTTCCAAGCTTGGTCCAAATTATTCTGTGTTTGTTTCTACGTTTCATGCCACTAAAAGTGCCTTAGGAACCATTTATAAAATGCCTTCTCTTGATGATTTTGCAAATGAACTTATAATGGAGCAAGATAAATTGGTTCAAATGGGCATAATTAAGCCCTTTAAATCTCATGCCTTGGCTGCAAATCAAGGCATTAAAGATCAAAAAGGGTCTGGTAAGCAAAATAAGAAACAACAGAATCAAGGAGAGAAGAAACAAGATCAAAATCCAACTGCCCCAAAAACAACTAATGAGACCTCTTCTTCCTAAGGCAACAAACCTAAGAAGGAGAAGGCAAAGTGTGTCTATTGTAAGAAACCTGGTCATGATGAACATAAGTGTTTAAAGAAACAAATTGATCACCTAACACATCTTCTTGAAAACAACAATATCACAGTGCCTAATTTTGTGAAACAAATTTCATCATAGGAGTCTTCAAAGGACACATACAAAAGTAAGGGGGAAGGAAAGGCCAAGGCCCCAGTTGTTGTTGCTTCATAGCCCAATACTTAGATCATTGACTCAGGTGCTTCGCACTACATGGCTTCATCACAAGATGATTTTGCCTCTTTGGAGCCATGTTCCATGCCATCTATACTAATGGGTGATGACACTCCTACTGAAGTGCATGGGAGAGGGTCTGTTGATGTGGTGAAGGAACATTTCATGATGTTCTTTGTGTTCCATCTTTGTCAACTAATCTCCTATCTATCAATCAGATCACTCACATTGGCTTTCACTCCAAACAAAGTGTTAATCAATGAGTTGCACAATGGGTCTATAGTTGCTATGGGACAAGTTGATCATCAGTCCAAACTATATCAGTTTTCTCACTTTATTCCTGATTCTCCTTCACTTGCTTTGCTCACTCACTCAAATGAGGTGAGTTGTTTGTGGCATCAACGATTTGGCCACTTGAACTACCGCTACTTGCAGCAGCTCAATCAATAGGACATGATTTCAAGGTTGCCTTTTATTCGGTTTTCTGATGGTGTTTATCAATGATGCATTCTTGGTACACATCTTGAAGATAAATTTGATAAAGGCAAAACATGGAGGGCCACACAACTTTTGGAGTTAGTACATAGTGACTTGGCAGGACCATATCCACATCCTTCTTTTAGTAAGGCTCGATATGTTCTGACATTCATTGATGATCTTTCTAGATACACATGAGTTTATTTTCTCAAATAGAATCTTGAGGTCTTTGAGTCTTTTTAGGACTTCAAAGATTTTGCAGAGAAACAACTTGACAAAATTCTACGTACAGATAATGGGGGGAAATGTCAACCAAAGGTTTGAGCAGTTTTTTGTTTTAGAGGGCATTGATTTTCAGCACACAGTTCCCTACAGTCCACAACAGAATGGTGTCCCAGAGCGAAAGAACAAGTCCTTGAAAGAGATGGCCAACTATATGATTCACTCTAGGTCAATGGCACCTCAATATTGGGCGGAGGCCATCAACTGTGCGTGTTACATCCATAACTGAGTTCCTCATCGAGTTGTGAAGGGATTAAACCCTTTTCAAGCTTGAATTGGTTGAAACCCCATAGTAAAGCACTTTCGAGTGTTTGGCTCTCTTGCATGGGCCCACATTCTAGCAAATAAATGCAAGGCTACAGATTTGCAAAGCAAGCCTTGCATATTTGTTGGGTACCCAAATGGTGTCAAAGGCTACAAGCTTCTTCATCCCACCACTCGAGCTGTTTATCGAGAGGAGTGTTCGTTTTGAGGAGGATGTATCTAGTTCTTCTCCTATCACTTCTCCATCTACCATCACTTTGGAGATATTGCGGCATGATGATAATTTTTTCGAGGATCTTAATCCTCTTGCTCATGAAGAGGAGTCTTCTTTCCCCACTTTAGATGGCGATGATGGTGATGATGAGGATTCATCTTTCTCCTCTCCTAGTCATCATTCAAAAGGTGATGATTCTCCTCTTGACTCTCCTATAGGGCCTCTTTGGGCTTGTTAGACATTGGAGTCAGCAAGTGATTGTGTTGGTGATCCTTCAGATGCTAGAAGAACAAGGTCATAGTTCAAGGAGGTTCGACATCTCTTCATTGCTTCAGCTTCTGATCCACAGTCTTTTCGAGAAGCTTCTAGTGTCCCCAAGTGGGATGTTGCTATGCAAGAAGAGTTTAGTTCCTTGGAGAGGAACCATACTTGGGATTTAGTCTCTCTTCCTAAGGGAAAGAAACTTGTTCGATGCAAGTGCATCTATCAGACAAAATTTGTTGCAGGTGGGTCAGTTGATAAGTATAAGGCTTTCCTGGTCGCGAAAGAATTCTCCCAAGTTCCTGGGATTGACTACTCTGAGACTTTTGTGCTAGTTGCCAAAATGAATTCCATCTGACTTGTCCTTGCTATTGTTGCATCCCATCGTTGGGAAGTTCATCAGATGGATGTGAAGAGCGCCTTTCTTCACAGTGACCTTCAGAAGGAAATATACATGGAGTAGCCATAGGGGTTCGTACATGATCCTTCACTTGTTTGTCGTCTTCGGAAGTCTCTTTATGGCCTCAAGCAGGCCCCTCGGGCTTGGTATGCTAAGATGGACTCCTTCCTTCTATCAGTTGGGTTCACTTGGTGTCATTTTGATTCGAATTTTTATATTTTGCAATAGGATGATACTCACTTTCTTTGTCCTCTATGTTGATGATTTATTGCTCACAGGGAGTTCCTCATCCACCATCAAGGCATTGAAAACTACCCTTCATAATCATTTCCTGATGCCAGACTTGGGCCTTCTGCACTACTTCTTAGGGATTGAGATTACTCAGTCTTCATCTGGCATCTTCATGGCACAACCCAAGTACACACTTGATATGCTCTTCAGATTTCACATGGTTGACTGTAAGCATGCACCAACTCCATTTTTGTCAAGGGTCAAACTTGAGGCTCACTGTTCTTCACCATTAGTGGATGCTATTTTGTATCTCCAATTAGTAGGGAGTCTCATATACTTGACTCACACGAGGCCTAATTTGTCATATGTTGTGGGCCTAGTTTCCAGGTTCATACAGGAGCCACATGAGTTGCATTGGAAAGTAGCTAAGCGGATTCTTCACTATGTACATGGCATTCATAGTTATGGGATTCACTATGCAACGGGCGTGGATATTGACTTGGTGTGACACCCTGATTCAGATTGGGTAGGCGATTCTCAGGATCAGAAGTCTACTTCAGGGTATTGCTTCTCCCTTGGTTCCGGTCCAGTTTCTTGGTCAAGCAAGAAACTGTTTGCAATTGCTCTTTCATCTATAGACGCTGAGTATCACGAAGTAGTTATTGCTACTATTGAGGCCATTTGGCTTTAGAACATTCTCACTGAGTTTGGTATTCCCTTTTAGAAGCCGACAATCATCTTTTGTGACAACAAGAGTGAAATTCAGATCTCTCACAATCCGGTCCATCATTAGTGGACCAAACACATTGAGATTCACATGCACTACATTTGGGAGTTGATTCATGAGCAGGTCATTGATCTTAGGTACTGTCTGACATCAGAGCAGATCACAAACATCTTCACTAAACCCTTTACTGATAGTAAATTCCTTCATTTGTGAGCTTTGCTGGGGGTGCGGCAGGTTCCACTTCAGGAGGGGCTTTTTAGTCCTCTTTTCTCTCTATTTTGGGGGGTGTTCTCTCTCTATTTGGGGGGGGCTTCTATTCCTTTGTTTTGGGGGGGCTTCTTCTCTTTGGAGGCGAATTCATCGTACATGGGTACCTCATCAGGGTTGATTTGTCGGGACCCATCTTTTCACCCACCTAAGCTACACTTAAGGGGGTGTTGGTGTAGGTTTTTATTTTCCTAGTGGGTTAGTTATTTTCCCTATTACCTAGGTTTTTCTTACACTTTTATTAAGTTTTCTTAGGTTAAATAAAGTGAGTTTAATTAGATGAGAGGGTCATTTGAGGTGTCACCATCTTATGAGGGAGTTACATTTATTATGTTTAGACCGTTTGGTGGTGTCTCCCTATTGGTTGGTTTTGCCACCACCCTGTTGAGAAATGGACCAACTAGGACTCGAACCTAGGACCTTCCATTCGCTGCTGGAGTGCTCTACCACTGAACTAATGGCCCCTCTTGGACCAATCCATCGTCGGTCTAGGTGTGGCTTATTTCCAACACCAACACCCCCCCTTAAGCCACACCTCTCGTGTGTTTGGGGCTCCTAGCATGGGCCTGGCTCTGATATTATGTTGAGACATGGACCGACTAGGACTCGAACCTAGGACCTTCCATTCGCTACTGGAGTGCTCTACCACGGAGCTACTGGCCCCTCTTGGACCAGTCCATCATCAGTTCGGGTGTGGCTTATTTCCAACACCAACACACCCCTCCCTGGTCAATATAAACTCACTACCTAGCTTGCATTTTGCATCTCTTGCATCTTGTATGACAATTTTGTCAGTATTGTGTAGCTTCTTTGAGCTCTTAATGCAATTTTATCATCTTGACATTTGCATATCTCTCAGTCACTGGTGTTACATTGTTTATGCTTTTTTCCAATTTATGTAGCGTAAAATTTCTCTTATAAAGTTCTTGGGTTATCAATCTATTTCAGATTTCTAACAAGTTGGTGTTTTTTCTTGTGGATAGTTGAGTATGTTTTGATTTACAGGTATTGTTGGACAATCGGGACATTTGCTTGGACACGAGTAGTTTGGGGTGTTTTGAGAAGATTTGGTGATCAACTAGGACATTTGCCTGGACACGAGCAGTTTGAGGTGTTCCAAGGAGATTTGGATGTAGCTTGGACATTTGCCTGGACACGAGTAGTTTGGGATGTTCTATGGAGATTTAGTGGTTAGTCAAGACATTTGCTTGGATATGAGCAGTTTGGGGTGTTCTGGATGAGTGAGAAGATTTAGTGCAGATGATGCTTCTGCAGATTTCTAAATGGGCTGCTACAATTAGTCCATGTTGCAGTTTTTTCTTGTAATGTAAGCCTTAAGGGTTGGTTTTGAAAAACTAAGGTTTACATTTTGTAATAAAGTCACTTTAGTGACATAGTGTTAGTTTTAATGTTTAATTAGTTGGGAGTTAATTTCCGTAGATAGTTTGGGGGAAGTTATGAGAATGCAATGCTTTATAAACATTTGCATAATATATTGTAAGACCCTATATAAACATTAATATTTTTATATCTTTGATATTATCAACAAGGTATAGGTTTGCGATATTTGTGAGTACCATTTTTCCAGAAAGTTCTGACTTCCTACACACCCATGCTCCTGAGATTTATATTTCTATTTTCCTAGTAGATAGTAACATTCAATTTGCATCAATATCTTTACTGTTATCGAAGTTAGGTTTATGTCTAAACTAGTTTAGCATCACTTTTTGTAGGTCAATGAGTTGATTGGGAAGGATAACATATTCAAGTGTAGTATTATACTAGTTAGAGGATGTTTTATTTTTTAATACCACTGCCGACTTATTTTTACACATGCTTTGGAGATTCTAGTCTTCGATATTTCTCATCTATTTTATACAGCACTATGATTCCACTAGAGATTTGTTTCATATGACCAAGAACGTTCCTTTTTGCCTCCTAGATTATTCCTGATTATTGAGCATTGATATGCTTTCGGTGGACAACTTTTTTATTCAAATTTCTCAATAATTTTAACAGAATTTGAATGTTATTCGGGACAATCATGTGTTAGCATATAGTGCCATGTTCCCATACCCACTCTTTAGAAATAGCTAGTACTCTCCTTTGATTTTATTATGTGCATTGCACTGAATAACACTCTTTTAAGACAGAACTTGTTTGAGCTCTCTTTTGTAGTGTGGTAGCTAATGGTATTCCTTTTATGACAACGGAGCCACTTAAAACTGATGGAGGGGAGTTATTTCTTAACAAGGAATTTGTTTGAAGGGAGAAGCATGGCAGTGGACAACATTTTGATGTTCCAAACTAAACATCATGTGGCTCATAAAGCAGTCTTTGTGGGCCACAAGCTTCATGGCATTTTCAAAATTGGTGTGAATGGTAAGAAATATGGCAATAAGAATGCCCCCACCTTTAATATCAAGCCTCAAGATGCAAAAACTATGGGCATACCTACTATTTTAGGATTTGCAAGTCTTAAGCCATGATGAAATGTTAATTTATTGCTTGGCTGGTGATATAGATTTAACAACATAGTAAGGTTGTTTAGAACAAGAGGGAGGATGAACTAGGGTATATTGGCTCCAATGTATTGGATGAGTGAATTTATATGAAAAGGGCTTAAAATCCACCAACATAAATGTTGAAAAGGGCCCATAGAGCTCTATTTGTGGGGTTACATCCCTAGTCAACTAAATGCATCTACCATTTAGAAGAGAGAAAGGTGACAACACCGCCACAACCCGCAACATGATTGATTCACAAAAAATGACTTGGTGGCCATATTACACGATAAATATCAAAGAGAACCAAGAAATTTCTCTTCTTGCAAACAAAGAATGTTTAAAATTGGAAATATTTACTGAATGTCTCACACATAATATTTTCTTATGAGGTTTGTTAGACCTTGAACATTCTAGAGATAAAATTCAGCGATAGTTAAGAGTCATATCTTGTCTAGCTCATTAAGAGCAACACAGTCGTTTTGTAAAAAAATACTCTCTAGAAAGGTGTTGAAACTACCCAGTTCAATTACTAGTGGATTATGCCTTCTTTTTTTAGGAACATACTTGCCTTATTCTAAATGCCTAAGTGGACTATGAGAATGACATTGAACCGTTAGGGGAGAGAGGTTAGAGAATAAACAATAGCTTCTATTTGAGAAATGTTGGAAGTGCCATTTTGGTGATCTTGGAGTTATTCACCTCATTGGATGACTTTCCATGTGAGATAACAATAGTTTTCCTCATGCTCGAGGTTTTGAAATAGTACTAGACCTTGAGGTTTAGGTGGTTGACCACCATTATTAGCTAAGGTTTTGGGTGACATGCCACCATTTCTAGCATTTCAATTATTTTTATGACTCATGACTATTGACCACCCCCTTATTTTCTAGGAGGGGAATCGTTAACAAGATGAGGAGTGAGCTTACTGCAAGGAATAATAAGGGGGTAATCTCTAATCTTATGGTTAGAAGATTGACACTCAGAACAAGTGTTAGGCAAGTTGAGATAAAAAAACATGTTGTGTGTGTGTTATTTGTCCAATTTGAATACCAACAATCTTCTTCAGGTCTTTAGAAAGATTAATTTCAATACAAACACATTTTTGTGGATGGACCTATAAAAACTTATCTGAATCAACACAAATGGCATTGCCTAGCAAGCTCACTATTTTGAGTGAAAAAATTTGCATGGCAAAGGCAACCCAAGAAACTCCACCCAAACAGGGACATGGAGAACACTCTCTTCAAAGACTACAAAGTCTTGGGTCCAGGGTGTGAAAACAAACAAATTTGACAATTACAAAAGTATGGATACATTTGCATTGAGCTAAGCTGATTGGATGATTTTTTTTATGAATAATGGCTATATTACTTTTATAAAATAAAAAGGAGAATATTACACTATCCACAAAAAGGGGTGGGTGGTAGAAGTCATACCGTCAAAGTCTAAACAAGCCCAAGCTTAAGAACATGATGAAAACATAACAAAGCTACTTAAGTGGTGAGAGCTACACCATTAGGTGGGTCACAATCATCCAATGGGCCACATATATCATTAAGACTAGAGCTATCGGAGATAGGATCCTAGGCAATAGCAACAACTTCTTCTTCTTCTTCTTCTTTATCGTCATTAGTAGACACTTGAGCACAAATATGATAAATTGTCAGAGCTAGGTGAGGGAATTTGCTAGAATCTGGCCATCTAGGAATACCTCGATCTTGAGGCAATGAGGAGGTTGAAGGTGGGTAGGAGGGTTGTGACTACCCATGGGTAGCTAGCGATCCCTAACTTGTCTAGAAGGGGATTGGGAAGCATGTGATTGGGAGTCATGACCTCTCCTATTACTCTGGCTACGTCTATGTTAGTGGCCACACGGACGGAAATGACTTATGTGGCCAGCCGAAGGTTACATAACTCTAGTAATTGTACACAAGACATTATCCCAGTGATATAAAAGCACTTGTAGATGTGTCACTAAGTGCGACTTTTTTATTTTTCACCTGAATCTGCATAAGAACATTGGAACAAACCATAGCTTTAGTGTAAAGCGAGAAATGGATATCAACTACACAACTAGTAAAAATAGTAGAATTTTTATCTTTCTAAATGCTAAAGATTATCTCTACCCTAAAGCATACCAAATTTGGGTAAATTTAGAAGGAATTCAAGACCAATCCTTTAGTAAAACCATATGCCATGTGAACGACTCAAGTTTGAAAGCCTTGAAAAAGTCATAAATCCAATTCCAAGCTTCTTGAGTTTTGGAACAAAACTAGAAGAGGTGCATGAGAGTCTCCTATTATCCATAGAGTAGACAACAATGATTGAGCACTCCCAAATGAGATAATTTGGAACCAAGAGGAAGACCTTAATAATAATACATCAAACAAAATGGGCAAGCTTGGGTTCAATAATGGCAGGAAAAATAGTCTCGAACCTATGATGCCAAATACTTAAAGAAGATTAGAGATGAGATGCCATCTATGATTCAATTGAGCAACCACGAGAAGACGGGGTGAGGGCCACATATATCCCTTGCGGGGTTTGTAATTGTGAAATGACATGTCTAGATACCATTTTCAATCCTTCCACCAGGGTTTGAAAGTTTGAACCCCAATTTTGAAATCATTTGGGGAGGAACATAATCAATAATTGTTTGGTAAGTCTCAAAATTCTAGTTAGAAATTTGTAATCTCACTTTGGCCTCAAGCCAAGAGAGGAAATTCCTTGTAATCTCAGAGAAGAGATCTAGTAAAGTTCTACTTCCCTTGTTGTAGAATTTTAAAGCATGAACCGATGGGGCCTTAGCATCCAGTTGGTCTTAATAAGAAAGAACTAGAGACCAAATAAATTGCTAATTAATAGAGAGCCCCTTGCGAAAGTTGTTGCCATCCCACAAAAGCTATGGCTTAATGACTTCCCAGGCTTTACAAATGCTTTTGATAACAAAAGTGCCTTGCACTTGAATGGGCTCCTTCATGATGAAAAGGGAATGAAACCCAAGCCATTTCTAGGCTGGATGCCTAGAGGGCATTCTAGAGGAAATGCAATGCTAAACCAATATCTTCCAAGCCTCCTCACCTCCAAGGGCTCTGACAATCCATTTGGCACATAAGGCTAGAGCTTGTTGTTAGATATATATAGTAACTCTAAGCCTCAAGAATCATGGGGAAGGTAACAAAACTCCCATGCCACACAATGAAATCCTTTATTACCATCCAAAGAAGCCCACAAGGTATCCCTAAGAAGCTTCTCAATCTTCAAGTAAGATGCTTTAGAAGGCACCCAACAAGAGGAATAGTACAAATGAGTAGCAACCAAATTTTTGAAACACACCTGAAACTTACTAGCCAATGAGAGAGGCTTAGTAATCCAATAAGTGAGCTTTTTCTCAATTCTATAAATGATAGCTTGCCATAACCTAGAGGGGAAGGCTGGAAAGAAAAGAGAATGCCAAGGAACCTAAATTTATTTCCATGATTAATCTATTTCCATCTATAGGAATCCAACTAGGTTTAGGAAGGAAGGATTGTTTGTAACATTAAGTCTTCTACCATTGAATAATCTATCCTTAGCCCTTACAAAAATCATTCAGATAGTGTAGGGCCTATTTGATAGTGTCTTCTTCCTCCAACAAGATGAGAAAGGAATCATCAACAAAATGACCATTAATCATCTGGATTGAGGAATTGGGTAAAGAAATGTCTTTAACCAAATTCTAAGACATAACATGAGCCAAATGTTAGCCAAAGCCTTGAACAATGAGCACATAAAGGGCAAGGGCTAAAGGGAAACCTTGGCGGATGGACCTGAAAAGCCTAAAAGAAGTAGATTGTTTCTATTAATGGTGATGCAAGCAAATGCATTTGCAAAAAGCATCTTAACCACTTTCACAAAACAAGGTCCAGAGCCTAAAACTTGAAACTTGGCAAGGATGAAGGGCCATTCAATGGGGTTGTAGGCTTTGAAAAATTAATTTTGAAGAAGGCAAGAGGTTGTTGAGAACGTCTAGTCCATTTCATTCCTTCCCAAACAACAACAATACTATCAAGAATATACCTATGTTTAATGAAGCTAGTTTGCTTAGGACAAACCAACTAGGGAAGAAGATGGCGCAACTTGAGAATAAGAACTTTAGTAATGATCTTGTAAAAGAAATTCAACTAAATAACCAATTGGAGATATCCTCTCAATCACTAGCTTTAGATATGAACTTAATATTACCTTTATTAATTAATTTCCCTAATGAGTTTGAATGAAAAATTTTAAGATAAACTTTTTGAAGATCCTCACCCACAAATCCCAAGAGAGAAATAGAATTATAGGGGAAAGGGTCCAATAATGGTGCACCCTAATTTTATGAGTTGACATAGCAATGTATGTGTAATATTGGCACTAAAAAAATATATCACTGAGGAGTCATGGATGTGGACAATTTAAATATTTTATTTCACCAACATAGACCTAAAAAAAGGTGTCATAGAATGGCTTTTGTTGAGGTGTCATAATAGACCCCCCAAAAAGGTTAAACCAATAATTGTGCATTAAGTCATGACCATACTATTTAAACTAGCAATCACACTTTAGTGTCAATGGGTACGCCAAAATTGAAAGAGTATTGGAACGATTGATCGTAACCTCAAGTCTATCACGCAATGAAACATTTTTGTCTTAGTTTTGTAATCCCATGATGGGTAATGATTTGACTTTTATGAAATGTCTCTTCAATTACATGATGGGTGGTAAAGGTAAAATTTTGAAATAACTATTCATAGGAAGGTTATGCATGTAACCATGTTCTCTACTTGAAATTAAAAGGTACTCTACATCTGTTTTGCTCTATCTCTAGTCATGACCTAGGCATACTATATAAAAGCTAGGTTTAAGTGGAGAGATTTGAATGTATGTTACTAATTATCCCATGTATTTGATTCCAAAAGCATCTGATAAGTCATACATGACAAACAAGATAAGCTTAAAACAATGATATATTTGGCTTGGGAATTATGAAAAGAATAAGCATGTCCCATTTTACATGAGTACAAGCTCAATATCTATTTTACGTAGGATGGATGTCTAACAAAGCATTTGATGGATAACAAAATGGAGTGCTCTATAAGGACTACATAGGGAATTGAAAAGAGAATCTCTTTTCATGGGATTGTCTTTGTTGGCCAATGGATCCACAACCTTCACCTTCATCATGGCTATTGCCGCCTGCATACAACTCAAGGCATCACTATAGTAAACTATCAACCATTGAACTCTCAAAATAGTTAATCGCATCTTTGGATCGTTGGCATGAAATGACAGATTGAAAGTCATTCTCTATTTTCTCTATCATTGGATCGTTCATAGGAAAAGTACCATTTCATGAGGCTCCATTGGAGCTAGATGATCTAGACCAAACCATTACAAGCTCCATGATCTTTAATGTAGTACTAACCTCCAATTTGGAATGCTCATTATATGTGTCATCTTTTGATTGTTGGCATGAAATGAATGATCAAAAGGCTATCAATCTCTCTATTCCTCTCTCTTTATCAATCTCCCTCTCTCCATATGTATTTTTATGTCCCTCTCTCTCTCTCTCTATTTGTCTCATCTCTTCATCTCTTACCATCTCTCTTTCTTTATCTCTCCCTTTTCATCTCTCTATATCTCTATAGCTGTCTCCCTCTCTCTATTTGTCTATCTCTCTTGGTCTTTAACTCCCTCTCTCTCTATCCCTCTATATTTATCTCCTCTTTATTCATCTATCTCTCCTCTCTCTATCCCCCCTTATTTTTGAACATCATATATCTCTATCTCTCCCCTCTTTCTTCTCTCCCGCTCTATATCTCTTTCTCTATTCCTCTCTATGAATAGCCCTCTTTTAATATATATCTCTCTTTCCGCCCGCTATTTTGAAAAGTGTTTGGAAGGTGGACACACATATTGAAAATGTAGAATTATTATATGGTATATTTTATATAAATTAAATATAGTTCTAAAGTTATAGTTAATTTTAAATTTGTATATCTATATAAATATTATATATTTGATTATATCTTTAATTTGAATATCACATCTATTATAATTATATTTGCTATTATAAATAAATTTAATTTATAATACAATTTATAATTATACTTATTATATTTTTTTTGATGGGTAAGAGGCCGAGGCCAAAGATATTTTATTAAATAAAATTTAAAGTACACCTATGTTCAGTGCGGGCACCGGTAGGAAAGAATAGAGTGAAGAAAACCTCTAGTCTTGCCTGGGACTCATGGAGTCCAGTACAAAATTTGGTTTACATAGCTTATTGCAAGAAAGTTCAATTTGAGGAAAATCCTCTTTTTACAAAGAAAAGAATTGTAATTGTAGTCCTTGCTCTTCATATGAGCCAATCTTCCTATTGTTCCTTGATGTGCTCTATTCTTCCCGGGGTAACTTTAGATAGATTCATGTTGTTCACATTGGGCACCCTCCTATTCGAGTTCTTACAGGTATCTTCTCATAAGGGACCTGTTTCCTTCGCTGCTACTGCAGTACACCTGAGGAATCCTGTCACACACACCGGTGTCTTCCCAAGCTATTTCTCATGTTAGCAAAGATTCCTGCATCAACCTTGTTAGCTCTTCTTTTATTAAACTGTTAATAAATAAATCCACTTAAGACAAATTACGGATATTGCCATCATAACATCGAAAGTGTTGACTGTATGAGAGTGAAAGCTTGAGAAGGTGATAGTGAATGAACATCTTACCTTTTTCTTCAATTTAAAATATACTTGTGTGTATGTATATGAATCTATATGTAATTGTGTTTGAGTAGAAACAAGATTCTTCTCTAATTAAGTGTGGCTGGCCACCGGAAAGTGGCTGCTGATTCGTTAGCTTACTAAAACCTTTCATTTAAACAAAATCACTAGATAGATCCTTAACTTGGCATATCAGGATAATCTATGGGTGGTGAGTAGCTATCAGTCAGAGGGAAAAGCTGTTAAAACTTAATGATGTCATAGGTGTTTGATAGCAATGTCAGCTCACATCATAATCTCACGCATGTAGGCATTGATCTCAATGATTTTAAAACATGCCTTTCTGATATTGAACTTCTTCTAGCCCAAATGAGCAAATCAATATTGAAGATTATTGAAGGATAGGTAATCATAACGCAATCTTTAACTATTAAACATGAAGAGGCACGTGATTGTCCCTTTGCCCTTAACAAATATATCAACCCATCACAGATAGGTTAAGCCTCGTGCTGAATTGGAGTGTTAACATGATTGTAACAACCAGACGAACTAAGTGAGAGAACTATATATATATATATATATATATATATATATATATATATATATATATGAATGTGGGCAATTAATAAGAGCTTGTGTAGGTGACACGTTTTAGGGCAAGTTGGCATAGGTAAAAGGAGCATAAGATCATCAGAATTAAAACCAACACTCAGCAAAGGGTAAGCAGTTGGAGGAGAGTCTAGACTTCCCATCAGTTCCAATGCGAGTAAGATTCACAGTGATCTTTACTTCAGAGGCCATCATTTGCGGGGGAATGGAGACTCCAGTGAGATTGGTCAGCACCAAGCGTCAAATGGCTTTTCTTGGTCCTGTGACAATACTTCGTCTACAGCGCATGCTTTGATGCTCGGATGAGCTTATGGTTGGTGCCATCAGGATGATAGTTGGGAGGAAGTTTATGGAAGAGCCAGAGAGGTATCAAGTTGACACTGATGTAACTTCACGAGTGCTGGCTATGTTATTGGAGTTGGGGGTTGGTAAGGTGCAAATAGACCAAATTATGAGGGGTATATTCTATCCTGAGCACCTGGGAGATTTGGGGAAAACCTTGGAAGCCGCTAGTGAAGGAATTGGGATACCTAGGCCTTGGGATATGGCTGACATGAATGATCCAGATGCAGTAGTAAAAATTTATCCGTTCATTCTTGGCCTCAAGGGACCGGACCTGATGGTGGCCAAAGAGATGGTGGAGGTAGCTGTGAATTTTATCAAGAGAGTCTTGGGATTGGTTGCTGAAGAGGGATTTGCGTAGGTGGGAGATTTTAACCCCCAGTTGCTTGAATATGACAGAGAGTAAGTATGAAAAAGTTTATTTTTTGCTAAAATTACTGAAAGAATGCTTATAAGAAGCCACGAAAAGGCTTGATTTTGTAGACCCTGCGAGGTCACGAATACTATGTATAGATATTTTAGTAAAGACCCAACAGGGTCTCATATAGAACTATTCTCCAATGTTAAAGTTGTCTGACTGTAGAAAGCTGTTTGTAGAACAAACTTTGGTATCTTGTGAAAGACTATGAAAATATGCATATAAATGACAAAGGTGACAAATGTTAAAACAAGGAGAAGAAAATATGAATATATATATATATATATATATATATATATATATATATATATATATATATATATATATATAAACTGTTAGTATATATATTTATATATATAATGTATGAATAAGATTATATATATATTTAAATATATATGTATATAAATAACGAAATGTGCATGTTTAAAATGAATATAAATAAAATGATTTGAAAGCATCTGGAGACGAAGGAAAATTGGATTGAATCAAGCCTAAAAATATATTAGACTAACTTATTTGACTTCCTAAGCCTAGGTAGCCAGTAGTTGGGAATTAGAGCTGGTAGTCTTAATTAAGAGTTGTGTTTAATGGTTAAGCAAGGGCCATCAACACCTTTATTAGCTAGGTTATCTGCTTTAACATTGCCCTCTCTGAAGATGTGATTAAATATGCATTTTCTAAAAGAGGTAGTTAAGTCAATGGCAGTGGAGAGGAGGGAGTTGAGTCTCCAGTTAGGCATGCTTCCTTGTCGTAGGGCATTAATAGTAATCGTAGAATCTCCTTCCACTACAAGTTTCTCAATTTTCAAATCTCTACACAATCTAAGTCCCTCAATCAGTGCCGATAATTCTGCTGTGTTATTTGTTGCATTGTTTAGGGGTTTGGTGATCGCTGCAACTTCCTTCATTTCCCAATCATGGATTACATAGCCTATACCTGCAATTCCCGGGTTGCCTTTGGATGCGCCATCAAAATTTAGCTTGAACCATCCTTTTTTAGGGGGTTGCCATTTGCATTCTTTTCTTTTGTTGGAGGTTTTGTGGTTACCTGGTCCCACATAGGGGGGCAATTTTAATCCTTCCCATCTACCACGCATCTTTTCATCCCAATATGACATTATGGCTTCTTTCCTAGGACTATTGAGAACCCTACTATTAGTAATTTCTATGATAATAGCTTCAATCTTGGAAATGAGGTGTTCAAAAGTCATCTTTTTCTCCTTCAATATTCTTCTATTTCTTTCTTTCCATAGCTCCCAGATCATGACCGAGGGGGTTATTGTCCAAAGTATACTATAGATGCTTTGTTTATGAATGTCTGGCCAGCACAGAAACAAGTCTAAAATATTATTAGGAAGGGCTGTTACCCAGCCTAGCTTACTGCATAACCAATTATAGCATTTGACAGAGAATTGACAATTGAGTAGAATGTGGTATGTTGTTTCCTGCTCCTCCTCACATAAGGGGCATCTGCTGGGCCCCTCAAATCCCATTTTAGCAAACCTTTCTGCTGTTAGTATTTTCTTCTGTAAGGCTAGCCATGAGAACATACTAGCTTTTGGGAGGCAGTTCTTATCCCAGCACAATCTAAGAGGTAAAGTCGTTTTAGGTTTGAGCTGTTGTTTGATTAAAATTTTATATCCCTCTCTTGTGTTGTAGACTCCTGATTTGGAACCATCCCATACCAATCTGTCGGTGCCTTTTAAGAAGGATACATTCCTCTCGTTGAGTATATCGAGTAATTTCCTTTTATCACTAACTGGGATGTTCACATTCTCCAGTGATTTCCATTTCCATCCTTGGTTAGCATCCCTGTTGGGGAAATCTATGTAATCTTTCACATATTTCCCCCATTGGGATTCAAGGGTCCTTCTTGCATCCTCCAGGTTGACTAGGCTATTAATCGGTTCAAACCCTCCCCAGGAGTCTTTCCAGAAAAAAGTGCTTGATTGCCATCACCAAGACTCCAAGTCAGTTTGTCCATGATGAGTTTCTTGCAATCCATCATAAAATTCCAAAGTCCAGACCCTTTGGGGGGTTTGGCCATTCGAAAGAGAGAGGCATGTTCGTTTCCTCTAAGATATTTGTTCCTAAGGATTTTTACCCATTTCAGGTCTGGCTGTTTATACATTCTCCAAATTAGTTTAGCTCCTAAAGCTTTACTTTGTTCTTTGATATTTTTCAGACCCAAGCCCCCCTCTTCCTTAGGTCTACATATTTTATCCCAAGCTACTAATGCCATTCTTTTCTTATCCTCCATTCCTTGCCAGAGGAATGTTCTTAGGATTTTGTTAATTTCTTCTTGTTTCTCTACTGGGAGGTTCGTGCATGATAGTTGATAAACTGGTATTGCTGAGAGGACATATTTTAACATTGTGACTTTTCTGGCTGAAGATAACCATCTACCCTTCCACGACTCAGCTTTCTTTCTGATCTTAGAAGTTATATGGTCCCATAAATCTTTTGTCTTATTGCTTTTGTCAAGTGGTAGACCTAAATACTTGCAGGGCAGTTCTCCTCTTCTGAAGGTCAGAATTTTGCATATTTCTCTCTCCGTTTCGGGGTCTGTGTTGAAGAAGAAAATTTCTGATTGATCAGTGTTAACTTCCTGGCCTGAGGCCATGGTAAAGGAGTTTAGGATTTCTTGAAAAGTTCTTGTTTCTTATTGTTGCCTCTGCCATAGAGCATGGTGTCATCCACAAATTGTTGGTGGGTTATGGGGTTTAGTTCAGAGGTGATTTTAATTCCTTGGATCTTACCTTTTTCCCTGTAATTGGTGATCATCCTACTTAGAGCTTCTACCATTATAATAAAGAGGAAGGGAGACATTGGATCTCCTTGTCTTAGTTTTCTTGACATATTGAAAAAACCCTCCGGGGTTCCATTGATTAAGATAGAGACCTTGGGACTAGATATGCATTCATAAATGAGATTTATCCATTGCTTCGCAAATCCAAAAGCCTCCAAGGTTTTGCAAAGGAAACGCCAATCAACCTTATCATAAGCTTTATTGATATCCAGTTTGATTAACATATTAGGGTTTTTGTTGTGCTGAATGGAGTGAATGGTTTCTTGGGCTATAATTACTCCATCATATATAGATTTGCCGGAACAAATCCAATTTGTTCGTCACTAATAATGTCTGGTAATACCTTCTGAATTTTGTTGGCTATAGTCTTCGTGAGTATTTTATATATAGTGTTGCATAGAGAGATAGGTCTCAAATCCCCGAAACTCTCCGACTTTTCCTTTTTAGGAATAAGTGTGAGGAATGTGTTATTTACTTCCTTTAGGAGGTTACCGGAATTCCTTACACCTTCAAGTGCTTCCACTACTTCATCTCCTATAAAATGCTAGCACTTTTGAAAAAAGAGCGCTGGGAAGCCATTTGGTCTTGTGGTTTTATCTGGCTGCATTTGGGAGACTGCCAGTTCGATCTCGGTTTTGGTGAACTTTGCATTAAGGGCTTTGTTTTGGTCATCAGTTATAATCCTTGGGATGTTATGTAGAATGGCTTGTTGATGTAGCCTGTTTAATCCTTCCTGGTTGTTGAGAATGTTTTCAAAATATCTGATTGTTTCCACTGCAATTTGTTGTGGATCTTCGATCCAAGTATTGTTATCATTCTTAATTTTAGTAATTATGTTCATGTTCCTACGAGCTTTAGTACTGTTATGAAAGAACTTCGTGTTCTTATCTCCAGCTTCCAGCTAGGTTTCCCTAGATTTCTGACGCCAGAACATTTCCTCTTTGGACAATATATCTTCATAATCAGATTTCAGTTGTTTTTCTCTTAGGTATAGATCTCCATCCATGCCATTAGCAATAACCTTTCGGTTGAGGTTTTCCAGATCTTCTTCTAACTTGACATTAATCTCAAAAATGTTACCAAAGTTATTCTTATGCCAGTTGAGAAGTTTGCTTTTAATAGTTTTGATTTTGGAGATTAGACAGAAGAGTTTGGATCCATATACCATAGTTTCCTTCCACCATTGCTCAATTAAAGCTAAAAGGTTATTGTCTTTTAGCCACATTTGCTCAAATTTAAAGGGGCAACGTTTGGGTTGGCTTTCTTCTGAGATACACAACTGGACAGGAAAATGATCAGAGCCCGAGTATGGTAGGATCTCTGCCGTGAGATTATAAGGAAGTTGAGCCCAATTACCTCTAAATAAAAATTTGTCGAGTTTTTCTGCTATATTGCTAAAGCCCATTCTCCTGTTATTCCATGTAAAACCCTCCTGTGCAGTCTTAATTTCCATAAGATTATTTCTGTGAACCCAATCCTTGAAGTCATATGCGGCTGTGAACAGCTTCACTAAACCTCCTACCTTTTCTTTGGGGTCTAGGATGGCATTGAAATCTCCACCTAAAATGCAGATTTGATCTTGTAAAGTCATCATGAACTGTTCTATCTCTCTCCAAACTACTCTCTTCTCTTGGTTTTGGGTAGGACCATATATATTGATGAGTATGAAGTTAAGATTACCCCTGGTGCTTTTGACAAAACCGCTCATCCAATTCTTTCTTTTGCTTATTACTGAAAATGAAACAGCCCTGGGATCCCAAATTACCCCTAGGCCTCCTAAAGCTCCTTTAGTTAGAACTCCAACTAGCTCCCAAACGCCTAATTTCTTCTTTAGTATATTAATTTCTTCATTGTTAAGTTTAGTTTCTTGGAGCATTAGTATTTCAGGTTTAGTGTTTGAGATACAACGTTTTAAGATCTGCTATTTGTTAGGGGCATTGATTCCCCTAACATTCCAAGTATTAATTCTCATGGCGCCTCAGGAAGGCACTTCCCCTTCCCAGCATTAAACATTTCAGTGATATTGGTTTGATCTGTTGCCCCTCCATCTTTCTCTCTCAGTTCATATAGTGATTTCCTTCCTCTTTTTTACTGTTTTTGGCATAATCTGGGGTTTCCTTGCTGAAATCAGTTAGGGCAATTCCTAGTTTTTGATCTGCTATCTCCGACTTTTTGCATTCTGGTTCCATTAGGGCTTCTGCATAAATACCCTACTCTTTCTCCTATTCCTCAAGCTCCAGTATCTTAGTGATGAGCTTTTCTTTTTATTTGTTGGCTTCCTCTACTACTACTTCCTCAATTGTCTTCCCTAGGATCTCATCACAGATTTCTTCTAGATCTATGTGATTGTTCATAACTGTGGCTTTCTTGTGGCCTTTGGGGTCAATAAGACTTTCCTCTTGTTCATATGTGTTTGGGACCCAGTCAGTGGTCTCTGATGCCTCTGGTTCTACCCTTTCTTCCCCTGCTGTGGGGCTGATGTGACTGGAATCCCCTTTTGGTAGTTCCCCTTCCTCGAGTACCATCCTTCCCATATCTTCAAGGTTCTGCTTCAAAGATTTGTCTCCTTCGGGGAGATTTTTACCCAGGTCAGCTCGTGCTAGGTTCTCATCTGGGGAAAGGTCATTACTATGATTTTTAATGTTCCCTTTGCCTCTTGGAGTGTATTTTGGGCAGATCTTAGGCAGAGATGCAACCATACTCAGGGGCTGATTAAGTCCAGCTAAGTTCCTCCTATAGATAGGGTGCAACTGTGATGGTGGAGGATCGATCTTCAGAGATTCCACAATAAAACCTCCTTTCTTATCATAAAATTTGATATTGACGCCCATAGATTGGGGTTTTAGATTTTTCTTAGTAGGTTTTATTGAGGTCCTGTTGATAATGTTGTTATGGAACGGGCCTTTAGAAAATACAGGGTTGATGCAGTAAGTGGCAAAATTGGTTTTAATTTCAAAGGGTTTTAGGTTTTGTTTGCTTATGTCCATTTTAACTAAAAGGGTAACATCGGATTGAGATAGGAATCCTTCTTCTAACCCTACAAATTTGCCTAGAAGGTTACCAATCTCCCTCAAAATTTTACTGTGAATAAGCTCTACTGGGAGGTTAGGTAACTTAACCCATCTAATGGTTTTGAGTTTAAGTTTGTTGGGGTCAAAGTTCGGGAGCCATTCTAGATATTCAAAATTGTATCCTTTATAGTGTAGGTTTTTACTAAGCAAGATTTCCTTTTTTAAGTCCACATTTTTACAATCAATGAAAATAAATCCTTTAGATACGACAGTGATACTTACCTGGTCCCTATAGAGAGCTCGGATCCACTCAGCAATTTCACTTGCGGGCGACCCAAAACCACACCAATGGACAAAGCGACCATGAGTTCTGCAGTGATTCCCTAAACCCTCTATGTAAATGTTGCTGATATTTATCACCTTTTTGTCCTCCTTGGCCATAGAGTTTGGCAATGAATTCTTCTACAGGGCTGTCGAAGGGGGCCTAGGGTTTCCTTGGTCGTGAAATGCTTCCTGGTCGTTGCTCCTCTCATGATGGTTAGGGATTGTATTGTTGAGTCTAGGGTTTTTAGGAAATTGTCTCTAGTGGGGAGCCACACAGTCCATTCTCCTATTTGTGTTAGGGTTCATGTTCAGGTGAAGATTTCTAGGGGCTAGTTTTAAAAAACCCTCTGCATTCCTTTGCAATGGATGAGATGGGTAAGAGGCCGAAGGTTGTCGGGCAATAGAGATCCTTTCCTGACCTAAGGCAACACAATTTGCTCTAGATGCGAATGTGGGAGTTTTGGAGGTGATTGGGATGACCCATATTCCTGAGGCCCTAGCCTGGTTAAGTTTCTCAATAGATGCCATCCTCGCTCTTTCCATCTTTTGATATTTCCTACTTTTCACTGTTTGCCAACCTGATTCCTCATAGTGCTGCGGAGGGGGAGCCCAGCCCCCGTGGAAAATCCTCACATCCTTGCGCAGAGTGTCGCGGGGGTTCAAAGCCTTTGCTATGAAATCCAGATTATTGCAGTTGTTACCTTGCCTTGGCGGGCCTGCTTTTTTTCGCCGTCTCTGAGACATTTTTTTTTCACCTCTGATTTCAGAAATAGTTTTATGTTTTTTTTAAAGGACTTTCTTATAATTATACTTATTAAATAATTCTATACAAAATAAATTATTAAATATAGAGAGAGGTAGAGTGATACAAAGATAAAGAGGGAGAGAGATCTAAGAGAGGGAGAGAGAGGGGGGGAGATAGAGAGAGGAGACAAAGAGATATAGAGAGAGGTAGAGTGATACATATATAAAGAGGGAGAGAGAGATATAAAGAGAGGGAGATTGGTAGAGAGAGGAATAGAGGAGAGATAAAGATAAGAGATTAAAAAGGGGGAGAGAGAGCAGGTGAAGAGTGAAATAGAGATAGTGTTCCTTTCTCTATATCTCCCTTTATATATCTTTATGTCTCCTCTCTCTCTCTCTCTCTCTCTCTCCCCCCTCTATCTCTCTATATCTATCTCTCCTTGTTCCTCTCCTCTTATCTATTTATCTATCTGTGCAAATACAACATTGTATCCAATCAATCATCTATTTTTTGAATCTAAACTTTCATAGTCTTTAGGCGGATGTTCGAATCACACTTGTCAAATGCTTTAGATATATCAAGCATTATAACAATCCCTAACCAATGTTGTTTTCGCTAAGTGGAGTTCTTGGCTAAGATCATGTCCTTGATATGGCATGTATTGGTTGTTCATCCACTTACAATAACTTTATAAATTAGTGAATGTTCTAGCTCTTCGTATCTCCATTTTTATAGATTCAACATAATTGAGTGGTATACCCAAATGATGCAAAACAACTTATGCACCCCTAGTTATATAGAACAAAGAAAGGACACTTAGTTTGATATAATGCAATAATTTTTTCTCATAAACTCGTAGCAATGTTTTGAACTAAAATATTCATCAAGACTAAATTAGAAAGACAACCTAATAGTAGATCTATCTCTTCTATCCAACTTGTCCCATTCATCTCTCTCTCTCTCTATCTCTCTTAGTCTCTACCTCTATATATATATCTCTGTCTCCCTCTCTAGCTCTCTATTTCTCTTTATCTTTATCTCCCTTCCTCCCCTCTCTCTCACTTCCTCTCTCTATATCAATTTGAACTTTATATATATCTTTTTCTCTTTTTTGCTCTATCTCTCTCTCAGTAACTTCTCCATCTCTCTCTCTCTCTCTATCCCTCTATCTATATCTCTCTCCCCTTCTCTATTCCTCTCTCTCTCCACTTATCTATTCATCCCTTACTATCTCTTCCTACCTCCATTTTTTGTAGACACAACATAATTGACTGGTATACCCAAATGATGCAAAGCAACTTCTGTACCCCTAATTATAAAGAACAAACAAAGGATATTGATCCCCTTTAGATAAATAGGCTTCAAAACAAAAATATGTATCCTATAAGGAACAATTTTACATATATGGAAGCCAATTGACTCATTACTACATGAAAATCGTTTAAATGTTTGGTTATAAAGTTTCCTCCATGCATCTTTAAAGAATACAATTTTATTTTCAAAAATAACTTATTTACAAGACACTTAGTTTGATATGATGCAATAATTTTATCTTATAAACTCTTAGCAATGTTTTGAACTAAAACATTCATCAAGATTGAATTAGAAAGATACAACCTATTATTAAATCTATCTCTCAATGTGTACGATTCTACCTTTGAATCCACTAACTTGGGTGCTACACTTATATATAATAATTTGGACGAGTCTCTCACTCTCTCCCCATTCTATTGACCTCTCTCTCTATACATATTTGTTTGTCTCCCTCTCTATCTCTTTATTTGTCTTTGTCTCTCTGTCTCTATCTCTAAACTTTTCGTTCTCTATCCCCCTATCTCTCTTATATCTCTTATCTCTATCTTTCTCTCCTACTCTATCTCTATATCTATATCTCTCCCTCTCTATTTCTCTCTTGCTCTCCCCGTGTCTCTCGATCTCTCTTTTCCTCTTTCTCTCTTTTCCCTATCTCTCTTTCCCTATATATCACTTATCTCTCTCTCTCCTACTCTATATCTCTTTCTCTATTCCTCTCTATCAATCTCCCTCTTAATATATCTCTATCTCTCCTCCCCTCTATCTTTGTATCTCCCCCCTCTCTCTAAGCCTTGGTGGATATGGGGGTAGTGAGCATCTCCTTCGATGTATTTTTAAAATGCCATTGCAGTGAATGGATGTCTACCAAAGCATTTGATGGATAACAAAATGGAATGCTCTATAAAATTTCCTATAAGAGAAGCAATAAGGACTCTCTCTCTCTCTCTCTCTCTCTCTCTCTCTCTCTCTCTTAATTTAGTCTCTAATTCTCTCTCTATTCACCCATCTCTATCTCTCTATATATCTATTTGTCTCCCTCTCTATCTCACCATTTCTCTATGTCTCTTTGTCTTTGTCTCCGTCTCTATACCCCCCCCCCCCCCTCTCTCTCTCTATATATATATATCACTCTTCCCTCTATATCACTTATCTCTATTCCTCTCCATCAATCTCCCTTTCTCTATCTCTCTCCCCTTTTATCTCTTATCCCTATCTCTCCTACATTCGTCTCTCTATCAATACCCCTCTCTTTATATCTTTATCTCTCCTTCTCACTGTCTCTCCCTCTTTTATCTCTGTATCACTCTACCTCTCTCTATATTGAGTAAAATATAAACAACATTTAATGAAGTTTTTGAATATACATTATAGCTCATGTTCGTTCATAATATAGCAAATGCGCTAGAAAATATTGAAGTGCTTTTTGGAAGTAGTGAAATTTACAATTATTATAATTACGACGAAAACATTTAAAGGAGGAGATTTGTTGTACAAAATGATTCTTTAGCAGTATGTTATTTAAAGCACTGAGAAGAAAATATCCTTTTGGATTCCTAAGCATTTCTCTTTGGCTGGGAAATTTCAAATTTCAAATTTCTTCATATTGGGTCCCGCCTAAAGCTACCTATGACCAACTTACAAAACTTATTAAAGATTTCTTGTGGGCCAATGCTCAACAGTTTAGTGGCTTCCATCAGGTCACTTGGGAAATCTATTGTTTGCCATAAGACAAGGGTGGCATAGGAGTTATCATGACATTCATAAGTAGAGTCAAGCACATTGTGCTAAGTAGGTCATCAGAGCTATTGAAAGAGATGAGTCCTAGAAAATTCTTCTCAAGGACAACATCAATGAAGGCTCTCCTTATAGAAAGCGATGTTGGGAGGGTATTGGCAACAATGGGGTGGTCCACTTCCCCTTATGGTAAGGAGTTCAACTCTAGGCAGGTTGTGGTCAAGAGCTCACCTTCAATTATGAGTCCATTGCTAGTGTCAAAATTGCCACCAAGCTAGGGTGTTCTCGTCCTTGATGAATTAACTTCAAATATATTAAATAAACATGGTAAAAATCGGCAACCGAGAAGAAAAAACAGTCCGAAAAGCGGCAAGGAAACCGGCCAAAACAAAACGAACGGCGACAACGCCTTCGGCGTAAATATTAAGCTTTCAGTGCCCCAATCTTTATCACAACGGCACCACTAATTTCAACCCGCCTTTAAAATCAGCAATCGGCAATGAAGATGTGATGATGTGGGTATTGTATTTTTCATCATGCCCTGCCAGGGATGTTAGTGAGGTGAAAGAAATTCCATCTTGGATTTCGAAGAGGCCACAATGTCGTTTCCTCTTTTTCCAAGTTGCAATCGTTGAAGGGATTTAGCTGCTGTAAATGGGAAGTAGTGAATGGTGTTACCTTGCAGCCGTTATTAATGGGCTGGAGGGAAATTCGCGGGGGACTATTCCAACTGCAGCATCAGGAGCACTTGGATCTCCGTGGGAGTTAGATCTTTCCTCTTGCCATCCCTTCACAATTTCACAAGCTCAGCAGATTGAGGTATTTGAATCTCTTTTCTTATGGATTTAATGGCGAGATTCCAAGAAAGATTAGTAACCTGTCGAGGTTGAAATTTATTGACCTCTCTTTCAACGATGGTTTAAAAAGCAGCAATTTGTGTGAGTGGATAACACATTTGAAAGGGTTGGAGAGGATAACACATTTGAAAGGGTTGGAGAAATCCAGGAGGTGATTTCTTTCATCTTGTTAACATTCGTCTATCTGATAAAATTTTTCCTCTTTAAGTGGGCTCTCAAAGCTGTTAATGCTTGATCTCAGTTCAAACCAATTAAATGGAAGTATGAAAACCTCATATATCTTCACCCAAGTTATAATTCTTTGAGCAGCACCATTCAATCATCTTTGGGTAAGCTGTCAAATCTAGTAAGTTTTTTTTTTTTTTTTTCTCTCTCAGTTATAACTTTTTGTATAGCTAAGTAAGCTGTCAAAGGTTAAAGTGCTTTTCCTAGATTATAACTCTTTAAGTGGATATTACCTAAGCAGTCAAAGTTCACACTTCTTGAATTGATTTATTGTAATGTTCCCTTTTAGGATATTCCTGATTTTTTTACTTGCATGCAATAATAATCATTAGAAAGGGACATTAGAAATATTAAAGGTCAATAAATTAGATAGTAATTAGTTCATAGCATTATTCTTATTAAAATTCATCTATCATTCATATTAAGTTCATCTATCATAGCATAATTAATAGTGAGATTAATACTTCATAACATAAATAATGAGATGAAATCATCATAGCATAATCAATAGTTTTAATTCAATACATATATTAACAAGCACAAAGTATACACGCCATACACGAAGCATACACGAAATTCACAGAGCATACATATAATCATTTCAGGGTTATTCCCAATGGTCAACCACATAATGAAATTTTATGAGAAAGCCTGTAGGGAGCTGTGAGTCTGTCCTCCTCAACCAAGCCCAAGGGCGGGTACATCCATCTCGGATAATTCACCTCCTTGGCCTACAAGTGGTTGGAACTCCCGTCCATCCAACTTGGGGTGGCCTACTTGATGAAGGGACCAGTGCTGCTGCTTGTCCCCTAATATGCATTTCTCTGTCTTCCTCAATCAAGCCCAAGGGCGGATATGTCCATCCCGAATAATTCACCCTTTGGCCCACAAGTGGCAGGAACTCCTGTCCATCCAACTTGGGGTGGCCTACTTGATGAGGGGACCAATGCTGCTCTTCACATTCATTCCAAATGTGATGACTCATTGGGTTAAAGTACCTCTTTCAAGTTTTGTTCAAGGATTGTAATATATCCTTCTTTGCTGTTAACACTTGTGGTATTGCCAATATAGATACTTGATATATTTCCTTTTGCTTGATTCTTATATGACTTCCTTCCAATGAAGATAGCTTTCTTTGATTGCTAATTGATACCTCAGATATTGGCTGGTTTGATTGACTAAATAATAGAATCATAGAGCGATAGAATGATAGAATAATCGAATAATAGAATGATTAATAGAATGAGAGGATGAATGAGTTATAGCATGATAGAATGGCTACAATAAATAGTTCTCTTCTGTTATCAATTATTGCATATATATCACTGCTGATATATTCCTTTCTGCCTTCTATATTTTCTCTTTCTGATCACTTCATGTCTTTCAATAAATAGTCTTGTGCTATATATATATATTCTATTTCTGCTGTAATTCTTTTTATATATCCTTTTATCTTCAGATCTGCTGTACACTTGAATGATTTACCTTATATTCACCTTATCTTTTTGCATATATGTCCATCATAGATCTCTCATAAATGCTCCATGATCTTCTTCATTGCTTCACTCTTTACTTTCTCTTTCTTGAACGATCTTCATACTTATCCTTAATGATCTGCATATCCCTCTTTTTAAATCTGCACAAACCCTTTTCAAATCTGTATGTTCATACTTATATAATGCTGGTGTATATCTGCACATATTTTCCTTGGGTGTATATGATTTATTCTTTTAACACACACCTCATATCCCCTTGAATGATTTCCTTATATATTATATTTCATTGTCCAATTATATCCTTTCTCAAATCTGTATAGGATCCATGTATTCTTCTGCTATTATGCTTCAGATATCTGCTTTAAATCCGTTGATATTGCCATGTATATCTTCCTTTCTAAACTCATAAACTTTTACCTTTTATATTATTCAATAGAGGCAACCATCATGAATGGGAATGTCTTTTAACAAAGAAGACAGCTATTTCAAATCTAATCACACCGTTTTGTTAATACCTTAACACATATGAATTGCTGCTTTTATAATTTAATTTCTGCACTTTATATTATAGCACCTCTTTAATTTGATCGCTGCCCTTTTAATCACATCTCCTCTCCTTTATGAATCGCACCACTTTCCTTTTAAGTAAGACCTTTATTTTATTTATTAAATACCGCTCAAACTTGGGAAAGTCAGCCCAATAAAGGAGTCGGCGTCTTTTAAGTAGGTCGGCCGCTTTTGATTTAAATCATTAATTCTGATCTTCTACATAGGAGTCAGCCTTTATTTCACATCTTCATTTAATTGCGGTTCCTTGTCTTTATTTAATTTTTTTACTTTCCTCAATGTAATGTTTAAATCTTTAATTTACTTTATCCTTATTCATTTCTCTTACTCACTTTCTTTATTAAGCGATCTCCTGTACCAGATCTATTCTGCAGGGATATTCATTTATAACTCTTTGAATGGTACAATCCCAACTTTTTTTTGGTCAATCTCTCTTAAATAACACATCTTAATCTTTGTAACACTCAACTAAGTGGCACTTCCTCCCTTTCTTTTTTTGGATAAGTTCCCCAAGACCCTAGTTACAAAATTCATTTTTTTTTAACCAAATCTGGCTGGATCAGGATCTTTAGCACCTGCCAGATTTTTTAAAATTCGGGATTTCTAAGTTTTATTTTTGACCTTATGAACAAATCAAATTTTTTGAACCTGGTAACTATGCCCAAGACTCAAGAATTGTATCTCTCAAGGAAAACATTGACTATAAAGGCAAATGCCACATACATTCCCAAATTTCAACTTGAAGCATTAGCTTTAGGATATTTGATATATATGGGGAATTTCTTGCCTTCATTTCTACTAAATACTCCTCGAACTACCTATACTTTTCTCAAAACTCTCTTAGTGGCAATATTCCAAAATCTAGACTGACTATGAGACTATACCCCCTTAATTATCACAACCTCCCATCTAACTAGTTTGTAGGTAATTTACCCTTTAAGCTGCTTGGATTTGAACAGAATTCAATTGAAAACATAGTTATTGATTTACAGAATAATAAGCCACAAGGAAATATTCTCCTTCCGCGGCAAAATGTGGGAGTTCTTGGATCTATCAGAGAATCTATTTGATGGACCAGTTCAAGCCGAGGTTGGCAAACATGGACAAGCTCTTCATTTTCTTTCTCTTGCTAGAAATAATCTTAGCGGTCTTATTCCACAACCTGTCTGTGAATCAAATAAGTTTTAGGCTTGTCAAATGATAGGTTTAGTGGTCAGATTCCCCGAGCTTAAACTAATGCTCTAAGTTGTCTATGTTAAATCTAAAAAAGAATAACCTCAAGGGCACGATTCCAATTATATTTGGGAATATGACTTCTTTAGAAATGTTGAAACTAGGTCGAATAACAATATTCATGGGAGTATTTATAATTGGATTGAAAGCTTGCAAAGTCTTCACATCTTAGTATTAAAATCTAATGAACTTGTTGGCAAGAAGTATCAAACTTGCAAAATGTTCAGATCTTGGATATGCCAAGCAACAAATTTTCAGGCATTATTCCAAGTGGCTTTGTGAATTTGAGTGGAATGGTAAATCATGCAGAAAACTCAGAAACTCATGAATATGATACTGATTTCACCAGTGTGATTTATATAGATCATATAGTCATTAAGAACAAAGGACAAGACATGGAGTTCGTGAGAACTTTGAGATCAGTAAAATACTAAAATGCTTTGATCTATTATCAGACATCAATTTATTAGGTAAAATAGCTTCATATATTGAGTCCTTCAAAGGATTGATCATTCTCAATGTTTCAAGAAACCATTTTAGTGGTGAGATTCTAAAATCCTTGGAAGTGTAATGTCCCTTTTTGGCGCATAGTCGATTTGTGCACAAGTAGCCAGTTTCCAAGTCTTTCGGAGGCTAATTGGTTAGTTGGGGAGAACTCCACTGTTCTTGGAGAAGCTTTGATCAATCTTGCGGAGCAATTGTTCTTGGTTTTGAGTTCAGTTGGTTAGATGGAGCCTTTTGATGCTTTCGAAATCGATTTCTGACCTTTCGGGTGCTCCCCAAACTTCTTGGAGGAGCGGACTATTTTTAGTAAGTCTCCTGGTTGCCACTGATCATCGTCCTAAGTCTTCAATATCATATTGGTATGATCAGAATTGCAAAATTATATCATTTGGATGCTTTCCGCAATTTGGGTATATTATCGAGTTATTTAATTAATTATTCACTTATGTTGTTTAATGTTGGAAATATTAAAAGGGACAATTAAGTGTGATAGCTCATTTTAAAGGTATTGAAAAGTTATTTCAAGTGGATGCCTTGGAAAAGGGGCTTTATTCATGGGAAAATATTATTATTCCTCAAAAAGGTGAAAGTGCTCCATAAAGTTAATTATTTATTTTTATAAAAGGGGGTTTTTGGAGCAAAAAGAGAAAAGTAATATTTTATTGCTCTAGAAAAGGAGGTTGAGGGCTCATTGAAAGGGTTGTTAATGAATTTGATATTTGTTGTTGCAAAATGAGAGAACCCGTGTTCTTCTCCATCTCTTGAGGACGGAAGCCTGTTTGTAGATTTTTGGTTTCGGTGGTGAAAGATCCTCTCTAGCTGGACTAGTGTGGTTTTGGATAGAAATCACCATTTGTGCTGAATGCTGAAGATTTTGGAGCAATCTCATACAGAGTTTGCCTTTGTGTTTAAAGGAACTTGTTGGGTTTGAATATTTGTTTTGAGGAGCTTAGATGCTATTGGTTTGGATTGGGTTCATTTGATGTTTTTTAGCTTCTTGTTTGGAGTTTTGGTGAGTTTAAAAATATTTTGGAGTTATATTTCAGTTCTTTTAATGCTGATATCTTTTGGGGAGTTGTGCTGCATATCCAAGAGTTCACATCAGTGCTGGGTGCTGTTGTTTTCATGTTGAACAGTGATATTGCTAGATTGAAAACATAATTACCCAGGCGCAAGGATTGATATCTTTATTGCTGATATTAAATGCAGATTATGAGTGATGTGATTGCAGAATTTTTGGTGTTTAGTGCTTCCTAGTGCAGGCCGTATATTCCTAAGTGCAGTCCGTACCAATCTAGAAGGGGACGTGGGGGTTTTGGATGAAATCACCCCTCAAATCTGAAGTCTGACTACTCATTTGGTAGCGCCCAGACATCTGCAATAACTCTTATCATTTTGGAGCTGAGTCTTCTTCATTTTGTGGCCGTTTGTGTGGGGATTAATGCTGTTCTGTGCTTTTTTCAGTGCTGCAATTTGAATCAGATCAGAAGTTTTTGAGAGTACAGAAATTACAGTGCATTTTCAGTGTGTTGGGAGTTGGGTTTAGCATCATTCTTCAACTACAGTATCAGGGCTTTGATGGGTATGATTCTTTGTTATGTTTTGTGATGTTTTAGTGCTCTATTTTCATGATAACATTTTACAACAGTGTCTTCAGATTTCATCTCAGAAATAAAGTTATTTGCAGCTCTTGTTTATCAATTATAATCTTATTTCTAGTTGCAACTTATGTGTTTGTAACCTTGGAAGGTAGTACCGCCGGTGGAATCATGTTTTGTGCATTCATATTGTAATATTGGTCGGTTTACCGCCAATTCTCTATAGCATACATGATAGCCCGTTTGGCATGCTCATTCTGCCAGTGGCTTGGCATTCATCACACGTCCCTGAATAAGCGTTGATAGGTCGGCTTGCCGTCTTGTGTGATCTCATTTTGTAATGCATCATGCACTCCGCTGAACAAGCATACAAGTGGTTGGTTCAGTCGCCTAGTGCATGCATATTTGTGACTTGCATATAACACTCTCTGCTGAATAAGCGTGGCATGTGGTTGTCGTGGATGCCTGGTGTGTTTGTGAACATCTTGCATTGCACATCTCATTCAGTAGTAGTTGATTAGAGAAGTGTGATCCTGTGCACCATATGCTCTCACCTTGCCCATTCCGGGAACTGGGTGGTCAAGTGTATCGGAGACTGCTTATGTTCTTTATTTCAGTTGAAATTTTTTCAAAAAAACTAGGGTGGTCATTGTTGAAATGTGAAGTTAGTTTTACTGATTCCCGCTGTGACGAGCAGTTGACAACGAGATCTAGCTAGTGCCTCAGGTACCCGCCCGGCGGGGCCGAAGTCCAAGGAAATGAAACTGAAGGTTGTTGTACAGGGGGTTGCAGGGGGGCTGGGCGTAGCCCCCCTGCCAATAGCCTTGCCGGAAATTTTTTTGGCCATGTTCCACGTGTACACCATGCAAAATTGCATGTGGAAGTGCCACTCACGCTTTTATGCATGAAAATCTATCTTTATATTTGATCGGTCTTTTGCATGTGCTTTTTCGTGATTATTTAAGATTAGTCGAGCTTGCAAATTTTCTTCTGAGAATAAAATTGAGAGATCTTATCCTGTGGTTTTTTCCTGGTACATTACTAGGTTTTCCTCGTAAATCTGTGTTGTCTATTTTGTGCTTTTATTGCTAATTCATTGTTATTTCAATTGTGCACTACTTATTTTTCTAACAGTCATCACAGGAAGTATGGTGCAGCTAGAGTAACTTGGATCTTTCAAAAAATGAATTGTCTGGAATATTTCTTGTTGAGTTGTAGCATCTCACATCTTTGAGCTACTTTGATGTGTCTCATAATAACAAGGAAGACAAAAAGATGGCATTTGATTCCTCACCATTTTCCATCAGTTCAGGTCTATGTGGCCTACAAATTAATGTATCATGCTCAGGAAGTTATATTGCTTCTCCCAGCGATGAAGAAAATAAAGAAGAGCCGGAGAAGGATATATGCTGGGATGTGGGAATAGGATTGGGCTGTGCATTTGGGTTTTCAGTTGTGATTTCGGTGTTGTGTTCTCCAGATTATGGAGTGCAAAATGTTATAGAGTTATGGATGACATTATCAACTCTCTTTTTCAAACATATAGAGAACAATTGTATTATAAAAGATACGATATTTTCTGGTCTTCATGTCGTATACGGCTGTATAATCAACATACCATATATGCCAATCGTCAGATCACCAATAAAGAAATAGTAAGTTTAATTCACAATTTTTCTTTATGTTAATAATTTTCTAGAGTAGCTTAAAACTAATTTGTACAAATCTGATGTAATTAATCTTTATTTGTCTTCTTCCCAGGTTTCAGTTGCAAGCCAGCAACTTCCTATTGGATATTGAAATCGGGTACTGACATTTCCAAGTGGAGCATATTTTGGGCCTCAAGAAATGCAATTTCCCTTTGTTGAAAGTAGATAAGTACAAAAATTCATTAATAATATTCTATCATTATCACTTATATCATATTGGTGATTTCAGAATTTACAAACTCTATTTAGCCAGAAAAGAAAATGTGTGGAGAAAACTTTGTTCCAGCTATGTGTTACTTCAATTCTGATCTTTTATCTTGTTTTTCTATTTTTATATTGATTTCACATATCAAGGGCTATTGATTTCTATACTTTCAGTATAAAAGAGCAAACTAAAATTTGACACAACCTTATTGTGAAATTTCAAACATCTGATAAACATTATAGCTAGTTCTGACTTGTCCTACCTTCCCAGTAAATTTTGTGCCTGAGATTTATATATAACCGTTTTCCTAGTAGATAGTAACATTCTATTTGCAATACTATGACACCGTTTCCTTGAATCTTCAATATCTTTGCTGTTATCAAATTTAGGCTTATGTCTAAACTAGTTTAGCTTCACTCTTTGCAGGTCAATGATTGACTGGGAAGGATAACTTATTCAAGTGTAGTATTATACTAGTTAGAGGATGTATTTTTGAACCCTATCATGGACTTATGTTTACAATTTACATATGCTTGGGAGATTCTAGTCTTGGAGATTTCTCATCTATTTCATGCAGTACTATGGTTCCATTAGAGGTTTGTTTCATATCAGCAGGCACGTTCTTTTTTGCCTCCCGCTAGATTATTCCCGATTATTGAGCATGGATATGCTTTCAGTGGACAGGTTTTTTATTCAAATTTCTCAATTATTCTAGCAAAATTTTAATGGAATTCAGAACAATCATGTGTTAGCATATAGTGCCCTGTTCCCATACCTGCTCTTACAGAAATAGCTGGTACTCACCTTTGATATTATTATGCCCATTGTACTGAATAACACTCTTTTAAGACAGAACTTGTTTGAGCTCTCTTTTTGCAGTGGGGTAGCTAATGTTGTTCCTTTTATGACAGCTGAGCCACTTAAAACTGATGGAGGGGAGTTATTGCTTAACAAGGAATTTGTATGGATGCACACCCATAGATATCATCTTTCGAAAGTACCAAGGCAATTATATTTGATCATTTAGTTCAAGGTTTCTGAGTGGAATCGATCTGTTGTGCCCAAATAATGATCTGGGGCACGAGTGTGAGAAAAGGCTTGTTAGTTGTTACCCTTTCCAATTCTTCACATCTGCCTTACATCTATTCCAGTTTAAAACACTCATTTAATGATTCATATTGTTAAGAAATCAAATGAAGCTAATTTTTGGAATAGTTTTTAATTTTCTTCAAAATGGAAAATATACAATTAGCAAACTAAAGTCAAGCGCAGTGTTTAAAGAAATAAGGGAATTTGTTAGTAAATATCATTTTCTGTAGTTATTTGTTTCACGGACAATACTGGTATCTTTAATTTGTTGTTTGACTTTTGGTGCAAGTATTCTGTATTTCTTGTATATTAGATATGTTGTAAGCATTTGTGCTTCTTGTTAGATTACACTTCTGCAGCAGTTTTCCTGGATGTCAACTATAGTCACATTTCAGAAAATTCTTTATGGTGCAGCAAACTTTATGGAGCTTGGAAATTGGCAAATATTATACAATATCCTGAGGAAAAGATTGCTGAAAGTTTAGACAGGCTTTTGCTGAATACTTGGAAGAAGCATGGCAGTGGACAGCATTGCGATGTTCCAAACTCAACATCATGTGGCTCATAAAGCAGTCTTTGAGGGGAACACACAATTTTCATGGCATTTTCAGAATTTATGTGAATGGTAAGAAAGATCGTAGTAAGAATGCTCTCACCTTTAATACAAGCATGAAGATGCAGAAACTATGGGCATATCTACTATTTCAGGATTTGAAAGTCTTAAGCCATAATAAAATGTTAATTTATTGCTCGGCTGGTGATACAGATTTAACAGCAGAAAATGGTGCTGATAGTACGGTTGTTCAGAACAAGAAGGAGGATGCACTAGGGTATATTGGCTCCAATGCGTTGGATGGCTTACCTGGGCTAGTGAATTGCACAGAGCATATGAAAAGAAGGGACAAGACCAGTTCTCTCACAGTGCCAATTTAGAATTTATGTGAAAAGGGTTTTAAATCCACCAACAGGTCAATGGAGCCTGGACTTTCAGATTGTCATTGAAGAAATCTGATTTGATTCATCAAAATATATCACTCACTTATCTCCAAAAATAAGTAGACAGAATGCATAATGGCACAGCAGTTTCAAGTTAAGATGGATTTGGAGGCAAGCATATGAGTAATTCTTACAGTGCCGGTTTCATTAGAATTGATAATAAGCAATGTTCAAATTGTGTCTTGATATGCAAAAGAACACTGCACATGGGAAGGTCTTCATCCCTCAATGAATATGTTTGTTTGCTTGGCCTCCCCTTTCCTCTTCTGTGGCTGAAAAATTCAAAAAAATCTTCTTCCTAGAAGCCTCTAAACAAATATTTTTCTCTTCAAGTTGGTGTCTTGGAATTATTTCTATGACTAAGAAATCCTCATGTCTGTCCATAAAATTAATTCCACATTGGTTGGAAGGCTTGGTCCATGGCAACATATATAGTCCAATATATGATGATCCTTTAGGCCAATGGGGGGTGATGCCACAATGTTGCTTGGCCTCTTCTCACCTCTTTTGTGACAAAAAACTTAAAAAAAAAAAAAACCCTCAGAAACTTTAAAAAAAAATGCCTTTATCGTCTAGGAGATAATTCCCTTACGTAATATCCCAATTATAATATTTTCTTTGATTCCTGGTTTTTGTGTGTTATGAGCAAATGAAAAATTATGATGTAAACTGCTGTTATAAACTCTGCTGTCAGGAACTGAAAAATTCACTTGGAAAGAGACGGATTTCACAACATCTAATTCTCAAATTGCTTCATTTGATATTCAGATCCAATGATCACAGCACACTGATATACAATTTTTAGGTTTATGGAAACACCCTGTGCATGCAGCACTTAGTTACATTGATTACAAACAGTGCTCAATCCTGGCAATGAACTATATCACCCTTACTGTCAAGGCAGCTGATTGTACCCCTTCCTAAAATAGATCCGTGGATCATGTAATTGGATTTGCGGCAGGATGTTAGGAAGACGCTGCGTGGATTCTGAGTTTGAATGTATCTTCAATCTACCCCTTCACAAGCTGCCTCCACTAAAATGATCAGCGACTGGGATTGCACTCGCAGACCTAGGCGATAATGATTTGCCCTGCAAATAGATTGACAACTCAGATATGTTTAGGGGTCGGCAGCTGTAACTGCTGCAGATGAATCAATGCTGTGGTAGATACTAAGGCTGTGGTATTTCAGCAGAGTGATGAGGCTAACCCAGCAGCAGCGAACTGTATAAATTGCCCTGAGAAATCTGCAAACTCAGATATATACATCAGCAATGAATGATATCCACGATCCCCTCTTGAATTTATGTACAAAATCCAGCACAAAAAATGAAGTATGACTGCGTAGGGGTTGGAAAGGCAGTGATCAGTTAACTCTTGTGAGATCTAACACAGTTAAACCCTCTCCAAACAGCTGCGGTTACCCTTGAATGTTTTTAAAGGGCTGCGGCTGGATAATGATGTGGTGCTGTTAACAATGGCAGCGATAGTATCTCTGAAAACCTCAATGTTGGCACCCAGAGCAACACAATGCAATCTGTACTCTAAAGACGATGCAACAATGTCTTCTCTTGCTGAATCCAAATATTTGCTTGCAAATCTTGATTGCTTCAACCTCTGGAAAGAGAGCCAAGAGAATGAAAACCCTCTTGAATTGTAGACAAACCCTAAGGTTTTTGTCTTTGGATGTCCTAGAGAAATTATTAGGCTCAACTTAAATGATATTATTAATTATTTTAATCCGAAAAAAGGGGACATGACACTTTATCAGGGAAGAATCTTCTTAGTTGAGGAAATTCCAAGGCCAAGAAGCGGAACAATAAAGACATTGTTTTCTACATTAATTACAATTATTGTTTTCTTGGACATGGTCAATTTTTAATGTTTTTATTCTATTATAATCATGAAGTCCTAATTTAGAGGTTTTAACTAGCAGACCCATTGTGAGAGCGGATGCAATTAGAGCCAATGCAAGAGGCACCGTGCAAGATCTCATATCAGTCAACTTCTCATGTAGTTATGAGACTGTTTGTAGAGTTGCAAAAATTGAAGAGCAATAGTAAAGGTTTACATTGCAAATAATAACAAAAATGAAGAGGAATTTCATTATAATCATTCATGTGATTTTACATTCGACACATTGGCTCATAAAGCCTTATTTTCCCTTTTACGAACTGCCTAGGGAAATAACTTTCCACCCAACTAACTATCTAATAATTAATTTATTATAAGTAAACCTTATTTCTTAATAACCCCCCCTTAAGGTTTATTACAAAAGAGAAAAAAGAAAATAAATACTGTATCAACATCAACCTAAACTCCTCTTGTCTAGGTAAATGTCTTGATTAACCAACTCTGCATTAGCCCAAACTTCTTTGTCTAGGCAAATGCCCAACTCTGCATCAACATCAACCCAAACTCCTCATGTCTAGGCAAATGTTCTAATTATTCAACGTTTACCTGTGAATCCACTCCATTATTCACAAGAAAATCACCAACCAACATTCAACTATCCATGGCTAGTTTGGATTCAACTATTCACAGACCAACAACAACTCACCAAGTTTGTGAATTCAACTATCCACAAACCAACAAAAATTCATTGAGTTTGTGGATTCAACTATCCAAAAACCAATAAATCACCGCATGCCCCCTCTTACTCGTGAAGGGACTAGAGATGAAACAAACGCTTCTCATGCAAGGCATCATCTCTAAGCGAGAAGCTAGCTCAAGATGATGAAGATCTTGCCTCCGATGCTTGCAGCGTCCAATAATACTTGCTTAATTCTTAGAGAAGATATTCATCTTCATTGTCATTGTGAGGAGATTCTTGATCATATATTGCAAGATTACATCTTTCTCCCTCGGTTTCATTAGCAATTAAAACATTATCTGTTTTTAACTTGCCATCGATAAGATCTCTAGCACGTTGAATGCAATTCATTATGATGTGTCCTTTTTTATTACAATAGTAGCATTTGAAACTATTTTTTTTCCTGTTGAAACATTAGTCTTCCTTTTGACAAACAAAGCAAATTTCTTAGTATTTGAGTGAGGTTTAGTGACTTTTCTCTTCATCAATTAAGTAAGATCACATTTTTTAAGCTCAGGGTCGGATTCAATTTGTTTAAAGTATACACAATATTGTCAAAACTTGAAGGCATAATATTTAATAAGATAACTTTGGCATCATCATCATCAACTATACATTTTATACGAGCAAGTTGATTAAGAAGGGAACAAAATGTACTAATATGTTGAACAATATTATCACCCCCTTTGATTTTCAAACCAAAAAGTGCTTTTGCTTCATTCCCATTTTAGCACTTAAGCTTGTGAACCAAATAAAGAATTAAGGCCTGCCCATATTTGGTTTGAGGTTTTTGTCAAATCAATATGATGTAAATATGCATCAGATAACCCAAGACCAATAACTATTGTAGCTTCACGATTTTTTAATACCCATATTAATGCTTCATCTGCATCTCTTGGTTTTTTAATAGTTTCATTGACAATATCCCACATCTTTTTCTATTAAAACTAGTTGCGCTTTGACTTGCCATGTATGAAATTCATGACCCTCAAACTTAGAAACACTATATGATTTCTCCATTCAAATAAAATCAATCTAATCACTTATCACTCTACTTTTTATTCTGATATTAACTTTCCTATTAGCACATACCTTGCAATGTATCTTTAACCAGACACGTGATTTCCCCACTTTGAAGGATGTGGTGTTGGTTCTAGCTCTGGTTCAAAGTACCAATGCTTGATACATCAGACACCATCAAAACACCATGATTACCACCTCTGGCCTTCCACAATCAACTTGCAAAATAATTGGTGGCTGCCAACGATCTTGGTGGGCTCCTTCAAAGAGCACCTGGTGGCATCCACTGTCTTAAGAATAAAGCACGCCTTGGCAAGTTAAAACTCAAAATATTTCTGTAACAACGACGACTTCAAATTTTTTTTGGAACGCCTCTTTTCGCCTTCGTAGTAAGAATTATGCCATCAGATGTTCAGACAGTGCTTTTTTTTTAATGAAATATCAACCAAACAAAAATGATAGTCTTATTCAAAGGGTGAGGAGATCACATCATTAACAGATTTAAGTGGTCTTCCATCCATAAATGATCGCCTCAACTGTTCTTGTAAAACACGCCCTTAACACAACAATAAAAACTCTTTAAAACATGACAATCTTCAAACATCATTGCATAGGCATAGGGATATCAATATGCTCTGATACCAATGTAGAACAACAAACACTGAAGAGCAATAGTAAAGGTTTACATTACAAAAAATAACAAAAATGAAGAGGGATTTCATTATAATCATTCGTGTGATTTTACATTCAATACATTGGCTTATAAAGCCTTCTTTTCCCGTTTACAAACTGCCTACGAGAATAACTTCCCACCCAACTAACTACCTAACAATTAATTTATTATATGCAAACCTGATTTCCTAACAGTGTCTTGGCTTCAATCAGTGGAGCAATAACAAACCCATCCAATTTTAGTGGCTAGGAAAGAGCATCCTCTTACAACGGTTTGCCCATCTGGCCCACCAGTTGTCCTAATTTATCTTGATAATGGATCATAGAGTCTGATACCAAACATTAATGTCAACAAAGCTTACAAAGTCTTTCTAAAAGCTCTTATATCATTTTTATGGACTAAAAATCTAGTGTAAACCATAATTTATCCTAATTCAAATGGCACATCTTTTTCCTCTAAGCATTGGACTTAGAACATTTGGATTAACACTTTTTAATACAGTTCCTAACAACCTTGAGTGTGCTTAGAGCCAAAGAAGTAAATAAATTGTGGTATACTGATTGAGGAATCTTAATTGTTAGGTTCAGTTGCTTCCTCACCTCTTTGATGAAGGAGATTTTTTGCAAGATGTTGAACCATGGAAGTAAGAATAGTGTGATGAAAAGAACACAAGTCTTTCAAATTTTGTTCTATGCTTTGGATTTTTGTGTAGAACTTGATTTCTTTTCATTATAATGGTTTCATATTTTGTTTACCTTAGACAATCGTCACATTTTCATCTTTCATTGCTTTGGATTCATGTATTTCATTGTTTCAACTCTGAGTTTAACAAGGTTTTCATTACCATTGTATTCAGGGCAGCAACATCGAGGACCATTTGGACAAGATTTCTTACCTCTTCCTTTCCAAGAGAATAATAGGGACAATTGCTTCGTTGCTTGAAATCTTAGTTTCCAAAAATGAGAAAGTGAAATGTGATGAGAAAGGAGAGTTAATGAGATTGCACATAAGAAACATATTAGAAACTATTTCCTTAGATCCATATATTACATTTTTTTTTGTTTTCAGTTATTGGAACATGGTATGGAAATATGAAATTGTAATATAAAAATATGCAAAATTATATTTTGTAAAAGTAAATAAGTACATGTTAATTAGTTCCACGAATAGAAGTAAGCATCTTCATTTATTTATATTTGTAATGGTGAAATCACATACCCATGCCCTTTTACTTATGTATTGGCTCTACTTGTACTTGATTGTCGTATATGCAATACCAAGTTTACAAGTGACATATTCTTGCGTCAAATTTAACTATGACCTTATCCTAGCCCGTCTTCATCATCACTAATCCCCAAGAGCCAATCTTGATCCCTAAATATCTCGTTCATCATCCTAGTTTAGATTCACGGGTGTAGAATTGACCCGAGTCACTTCATGTACATGGATCTAAATTTTGAACCTTTAGAACTCAAAAGCCAAATTGAATCTTTTTACTAACTGTTGTGAGCGGTCCTAGTGCATATTTGTGTGTTATGTTGTATTTAAGGACATGCGCTAATATATTTGCACATCATCAAGGAATATTTATATGAGAACCTCATAGTAGCATCATAGAACATCAACATTGTTGGGAAAAGTGTTGTACACCTTGCATAAAATATTTAATTTTTGTAAAGTTGTGGTCCACTTTAGAGTGAGACATCACATTTTGAGTAAAACAATATTTTATTAGGAAGTATGTAACATTGGAAAACTACATTTAGTGAAGTGGGGGAGTCATATGAAAACAAATTATATCGAGCACAAGAATTTGTTAAAATGTCATAAACAACAAATCTACCCAAGAACAAACAATGAGATGATATTAATCGAGTGCAAATAAAATAAGAATAACAACATTCTATTATTTGTATTCAAAGTTGATGTAAATGAAAGGAAAGAGGAACAATATATAGACTCTAGGAGAACAAGTCAAAAAGACAAGTTTTCCAAATGAACATATGGGACACTTAACATGAAGAGTAGTAAAGTCAAGTGAACTTAACATGAAGATTAAGTGAGCTTAACTCATGTCACTTATTCATTGTTGTTAAAATTATATAAACAAATAAAATGAATTACCTAAGTAAATTTAAAATAAAATGTGTAATAATTAATTATACCAACACCCACTCTTAAGTGTAACTAAAGTAATAAAGAAATATCTCCTAACAAAACGAGCTATGTTAGGTACCCATGTATAGTCTAAAAGAACCCCAATGTACAAAGAGAGTGTGCCCCCTGTTTACCGCAATATGGTGTGGTTCACAGAATATGAAGTAAACAGAAATAATGAAGTAGTAGTATAGTGCATCATATAAATCGAAAAGAATTACTCAGAACAAATCATTGTATTCATTCATTGATTCACAGAGAACATTACAATGTTTATGAAAGCAACATACTTATCTCATTATGACTCCAATATCTCCATATATCAACTACTATCAAAATCACACATATCTGAGTACAATACATTGACGCTTTAAATACTTATTGCCAAGGTTGGTTGTGATGCCAACCATTGGTACCGACTCCAAACTACCTGACCCGTCGGTTGGTACTGACAACTAATTACATCATTTATTCACTTAAACTAATTTCCTGTCTACACCCCCTAGAAGTAGAAAGAGATTCTGTAGGACAAAACTCTATTCCATTTGAGGTATTGTTAGTGTGAACGGGGTTCTTTATCTAACTAGTTCATTTCTTAGCTAGTTCTCCATTTAGATCCTTTTCACACTAGGTTAAGTTTATTTAGGGACTTTTTCACTTTATCCCATGTTGGTTGTGTTCTTAATATCTTGGGTGATAAATCATACATATACTCACCCCATCGCTCTCATATGAGCATCTCTCTCATTATATGCATTGCATTTTCCATTTAATAGAATATAGTTTATTCTATTTCATTTATGATTTTCTAGCTTTGCTTTCTTTTCACTCATTTACATTATTGAGTGGCTTTTCAGCCAAATATTATATGGTATCAGAGTGGTTGTGAGTTGTGGGTTAGTGTTTTAGGAAATCTGGAAGTGTAGAGCTACTATTTTTGAAGCACATGAGTATGCTCTTCTCTTGCATCCTCAGATGATCTGGAGAATCTAAAAAGTGGAGAAAATATCAATTTTTGGGGGGTTCATATTTTAACTTGCTAGTTGCAGGTTTTTGGAGACATTCTAAGCTCACCATTGAGTCTAGAGCAACTAAGATAGTTAGATTTGCCTTTTGTTTCATTTGATTCAGACACTGAAGGCCATATCTGCAAGGGTTTGAAGCAGGAGGTTCATTGCCAGATCCAACAAGGAGCCAGTATTTCATAGCATTTTGGGTCAAATCCGACCCTACCATTACGCTTAGAAGATCTCAAAACCTTAAGGTTGATTGCCAAATTGTTTGGAGAGACAAAATTCTTTTGTCTAGGGAGCCATACGATCCTTGTCAATAGTGCTTGTGCACGTTTTTTCAAAAAAAATTCATTAAATTTTTTTTGTGATTTTTAAAATCTTAAAAAAAAGTCTTAGAAATATATAATTTTAGTTTTTGTTTATTGAAAAGTTGAAAAAAAAAAAACCATTTGGTACCTGTGAAGTTATTGCACAAGGTATCATAGGTATTAGGTGTACAACATTGCCCATGAGCCCATAATGCTTGGGCCCTATGCCTCTAAGAGTCTGCAACCCTTAGTAGGGTTCATGGACTCCTTCTATGGGGTTTGGGGTGTGGCTCGGCCCCCAACCCACTACTATTTGATTCAACCTTTTGGCCTTTGTTTATTCAGTTCGACCTTTCAGGCCCTTGAAAACTGTGACCTCAACCTTTGTGTCTGTGCTCTGGCAGCTCCACCAAGTTTGGAAGTCATTTTGGTAGCTCTGCCATTTTTAGTAATGGCCTAATGCATTTATGACTACCTCCAAATTTGACCATAGATTCTTTTATCTGGCAAGGTTCTAAACTTAGCATATCGCTAAAGTTGGCAGCAGTTCCACCAAATTTGGCAACATGAGGACCTTTGATTTTCAAACCCCTTTTTGTTGGCAAGTTGTTTTTTACACTACATATAGAGCACTCATAGATACATGGTTCACTATGAAGAAGACACATGTTTAGATTTGACTGGATACACAGATTTTGATTGGGTTGGTGATCTTGATGATCGCAAGTCCACATTTGGTTACAATTTTCACCTCGATTTCAATCCCATTTGTTGGCAGAGAAAGAAGCAACATGCCACTGCTCTTTCTTCGACTGAGGTTAAGTATCAGGGGGTTGTCAATGCTGCCATTGAGGTTGTTTGGATTTAAAATATTCTCATTGAACTTGGCATCACTTTTTCAAAGCCAACAGTCATCTACTATGACAACTAGAGTGCCATCCAGATCTTGAAGAACCCGGTCCATCGTCAATAGACCAAGCACGTCAAGATGCACATGCATTTTCTTAGGGAGTTGATTCAGGAGTTGTACACTAAAAAACACAACTCAGTTGCATGGGGTAGTTGAGTCAACTTTGACAGAGCACACGGGAACCTCTCCTTGCCACATGTGAACCTCCACGTCACTCTTGCTCTCGTGGTAAAAGCTAGTTGAGAGGAGGCAAGACACGGGGGTGGTCCTGCTCGCTTGAGAGTTGGACTTAGCGAAGAGTGGTCAACCAGTCCTGAGGACTTTCCTAGGTATTGTTTCTTATGTAGTGTTTAGTGATCGTTGTAGTTGAGATAATTATATGACCCGAAGGGACACTGGTTACTATTCTCTTGCTTGGGTTAGCTAGATTCCAATGCCTATTCAATTACCTATTATAGTCATTGATGAGTCTTCTACATTGGAACCTTTCCTCTCCTGCTCGAAGGAGTTGTCTGATTTGATACCTTTGTTCGATCAACCTAAGCCTAAGTTCATGTTATTGGATGGTCAACTGTGTGTGTTGAGGCCTACGGTGTAACTCTTCAATTTCCTCTAGGATCACCCTCATCCACTCACCTTTAAGTCTAGAGAACATTCAAGATCTTGAACGGAGAGAGTTGGTTTGAGTTAACCACGAGTTGATTTACGTTTGACTTAGGGTGATGACCTAAGGTTTGCTTTGCTTTGTTTGAGTTGATTGATTTGTGTTGACCTCGTGATGAAATCAAGGGTTTGTGAACTTGTTTTGATTTCTTTTTGGGTATTTTCTAATGTTTTTGTGTTTTGCGGGTTTTTGTATGAAATGAAAACTACAACGTATGCAAATGACTTTTCGTTCTTTTTCACTATTTTTTGAAATAAAATTAACTAAGTTAACCTAGGAATTGAAATATGAATGCAAGCTAAGATGAAATTATCTAATGCAATTACCTTATGTTTTTGATGTTTTCTTGTGTTTTGATTTCAACTATTCTAGGAAATGAAAGTATCTAGAAGTAAACTAATCTAACAATGCAAGTTGCTTGAAACAAATTAATCTAACAATACAAATCTATCTAGCCTATCAAGGAAATTGCAATGTGAAATTACTATCTGTATACACCTAAAAATGCCTCGTGTCGAATTAAATAAATATTTTAATATTTATTTTAATTCTTATTTCATCCATCAATTAAATAAATATTCTAATTTATTTAATTGGTTCATTATCCCAAAAATTAAATAAAAATTAATTTATTTAATTAAATCATCTAAATTCCTCTAATGTCTCATCTAATTAAATAATCCCAAATTATTTAATTAAACATCTATCCTAAGTCTTAAATTCATAATTCCACATCACTTTCCACCTCACTTTACACCTCACCATGTTGCACACATAATTAAATATTTTTAATATTTAATTAGCTAATTACCCTCATCCACATGTCCTATTTATCCTCTAGTCATCACTATTTCTTCTCCACATGTGTCCTATTATTTCTCAAATCATCTCCAGGGTCTGAGACACTTGTCTTTCAAATCCTAGTTTATCTCTCACATTCCCACAAGTCAAGAGTCCTTCCACAATCTCCTCAAAGACTTCCACCTTTAACTCACAGGTCATTTGTGAGCACAATGACATTTGGCTTATGGATCCACTTATTCCTCTACCTTGTAAATGTAGTAGGAACATTTCCCATGATTATCTCCCTCAACTCCATATCAACCGTACACATCACAGATAATTCCTCCAATCATGGATCTATTGACACTTGGACTTGGCCTCTTTTAAGCCTATAAAAGTAAGGTCCTCACACCCATTTTGCATCCAACTCAAGCTTTAGCAATCTTACTCTATAGAAATCCTACCAGCATGCCTTTGGCAAAGTATCCTCATTGCACTTGCATAATCCCATTATCATCACAATCATTCAACCATGTCTCCTTATCTCCATTATCCATCATCATAGATTTGCATTTGTAGTTTAACCTTCATTGCATTATCCATCTAAAGCCATTCTCCTATGGTCATCTTCAACAGCAAGGAAGTATGTACTTCTGAGAGCTCAACTCATTCATAAGATCAATACGAGATAGGCAACAACGGAAGCTATGAGGTAAATCAGGTTGCAAAGATATTATCTTTTGTTTGCTTTCATTTGTCTTATTTCCATTGAAGTTATTGGATATTTATTTATTTAAAACTATTGTTCATAATTTCCATAACATTTTTGGCACCCACCGTGGGGCCTAGCCCCATTTTTAATCTCCATTTAAGTGTTTTTGTGAAGCTATTGTCGTGAAGGTTGTCATTTGCTTCTGCATTTGTTTCCTATCAATCCATCTCTGTTTTATTATTTTTGGATCTGAGCTTCTATGGTCTCCTGCTTTGGTGGCGAGAAGATTTCCAAGTTTGTTGCAAAATCTGGTCGTAGGCTTTCAGTGGCCTTTGTTTGACATTTTTTTAAAGATTCTTCTGCAATTTTTTATGTCTCTACAGGTCGGCATTTGTATCTATCAACATTCAAATCATTTGCAAAGTCTTCAATAGCCGCAAGTTGAGGTTTCTACATCATTCACAACACGTCAACCTTTCAACACTCATGTTCATTGTTCTTGAAGGTTTGATATCTTTTTTTGGGGGGGCTTCATTCTACATTTGGTGTCCGTTATTTGTGTTCTTCGGTACTCTTCTATTTACTATTTTAGTGATCGCTTTAGCATTTTATGTTGTCATCTTCTGCCACAACGCCTAGGTTGCAAGATTTTCCTCTAGTCTGGCCGCCATTGAAGTTTCTTAGTTGCCATTTGGACTGTCAAAATCATGACATTCTCTCTTTATCTCACAGAATCATTCAACTCGTAGCAATTTGAGGTCGCCAGTTAGGGTTTCTAGTTTTTTGAGAAGATTTGGGCATTTTTTTATGGCACCACTGCCTTTGTTTTTTCACAATGCCTAATTTGCCCGCCTCAGCCAGATCACTGTGTGCATTTTCAACAAAGGAAACATGGATCACCAACCACCTCGCCTTCAAAGTCAAGGGTTTCACATTCATTTGTTGCAGGTCATAGACACCTTCAAGGTTGATGTTTTAGCTTTTGCAGTAGGGGGATCCTTCAATGTTGCCCTTAATGATATCTTACCAGAGTCGCTACAACTGCATCTTCTTGATCAAAGGTTTCAAAGGTAGATTTGGGCATTTCTGTTTGCCCTTTCTGATTTTTTTTGTGGCTGTGGCAGTTTATAAGGCTTCAAGTGTTGCAGATCTGGCAAAATGATTCAGTTCCTACTCACAAGGCAGAGTGGCCAGCTCACACAAGATTGCACCCACATATCAAGAACCTGATGCCAGAGTCTCCTATCTACTCATTTGACAAAGCCGAGTTGCTTTATCTCTGCAAAGCTTGGTCGTTGGTTTGTTGAAGTCATAGTTTATGAAGTTAACCTTTTTGTTACAGCTAAGCCGAAGTCTCCATTCCCATTCATCCGAGGTTCAAAGCTACCGAACGTGGCATTACCAATCAAGGAATCCAGCCTCACCATTAGCCTCTTGTCGGTTGTTACAGGCCTTTCAACAACCCTTTTGACATGGTCATTACCCCACTAAGAATCAAATTCAACCGATCCCTAAATTTCCTAGATAAATTTTCATACTAACTTTTGTTGCAGGTATTTTAATCATCAAATGGAGGCTTTTAACACAATGATCTTGTAGGTGTAGAGGTTGGTTTAGTCATTTAGTTGCATCATATCTTCATCTAGATTTAATTAGGGAGAAGTAATTTGACATCTTCATGCAAATTTTCACTTATATGTAATTAGGAGGAAGTAAATTGCATTGTTGCATACAACTTTCACATAGTCCAACCTAGGTCGATAAAACTAAACAAATCTTTCATTGCTATCTTACACTACAAACTCTCATTTAGCTTAAATAGGGGAAAGTAATTTGTTTGATTCTTCAACAACAATCTTCACATAGATTTGTTTAGGAGAATAAAATTAACCATCTTTTCAAAGTTTTTGCTATCTTGTCAATTTTTTGTGCTTGGTAGAGTAAAACACACTTAGTTTTAACTCTAGGAGGATAAAGAACCAGTGTATTTTTTGTTTTAAAATGGTGATAGGACTATGCTCTCCCCTTTTTGGGTGATCAAAATGCCAAACTCATCGTTTTGTTTATGTAACCTGTAGAAGAGGCCTGCCCTTGGGATTGAGTTTCTTCCAAGTGGGATGACCTCGAGTGATAACGGGCTAAAGCCAAGCCACTTCCTAGTTGCTATAAATAAATTGTGTTTGTGATGAAAGTCACAAAAAATGGGTGTTGCTGTGTTATATCGACAAATGTTTCCCATAATACCCTTGTGGTGTGTCAAAATCTATTGAGCCTAACCTCTTCAGACTAGGAAACCTCCATAACGAAGAGAATTGCTGCATGTATAACGACCCGAACAGATGCCCACACTAAAAAGCCCATTGTTTTAGAAAGCCAAAAACCCCTATTTGTTGACACAGGAGGTCAGACCTTTGAAGCCGTCCAATGTAATACACTCATTTAGTGTAGAGACAGAAAATCCAACTCTTCAGAGGGATTGTAATTTGGTATGCGTGAGAAGTGTGTGCACTGTAAGGGGGAGCTGGTGTTACCAAGTTACTAACTGTCTGCCTTTATGTAAGTGGCTGGAGTAAAATCCACGTTGGAATTCGATGAATATTGCCCTTGCCATTCTTAGGATTGTACTTGTTTGTTTTACATTTATAAAAAAATGTATCAAATAATCATGACAACTTCTTGTTTACTATGTTTTCTAGCAATAACTTGAGTAAAAAACAATACCACAAACTTTAGAGCATCCTAGGAAAACTTGCACAAACAATCCAAAACTGACAAACTAAAACAAAAAGAAAAATTTCTGCAATCCTACACACACACAATAGAGAGCTGTTACGTACATTTTGAGACAAAAGTGAAACCATTTTTGAGTACCCTTTTTGCTCTAGTACACTTGGAAAATAACTTCAACCTTGCAGTCACATCTTCATACCATTTTCAAACATCACCTTTGCATACCACTATCTTGCTGTCCAAACCAAACCAAGATTTTCATCTACGCGTTATTGAGACTCTACCAAATTCAAACAAAATCTAGTTAGTTTCATAACATGATCAATCATCCTTGACCTCAAAACTGTGCTAGTGTAACTTGATAAAAGAATAGTCTATATCTATAGTGGTGATTAACTATCCCTATTTTGACTACCTTTTAGCTCAAGAGCATATTGTTTGGACAACATAGATCAATATAAAACCTTAGCAAAATCTTATCAAAAACATATCCAACCAAATTCACCCTCAAATCATTTCATACCAAAACATCAAACCAAGTCCACTAAGTCTCATAAATCCAACTTCACCCACATCTGAAACTTGCATGGTTGAAACTAGGTCCCAAGTAAAACAAAAGCAAAAAAAGGGTTCCATTCACAATAATGGGCACGATTCTGGTGAAGAGGAAATTAACCAAGAGGAAATCCTTAAACACTTCCAAGATCCAAGATTTGAAAAGATAATGGATAGGGTTGTTGCCACTGATCCTCATAAATATTGTCTTATGCTAGCTCAACAAGGAGCTAAGTTGCCTTTAGATTTTGATGTCTCAAATCTAAGAGAGAACAATTCCTCAAATGAAGCCGAGTCTTCGAAAGATGGCTCCAAAAATGACAATGATGCCTCCAAAACTGACAAAGATGCTTCTAAATCAGAAAAGGCTAAGGATACACTCAATCCCTTGGACACATTAACAACACAAATCCAAGCCTTGCAAAAATAGTTGGTGGAAATCCAAAGTGGGACAATCACAAAACACTACTCCCTTGAGGAGATCTTAGCTTATCCATTTGATAAATCTTTTCTCATGATATCTTTTCCCTCAAGATTTGAGGTTCCAAAATTTGACAAATATAGAGGAAAAGGTGATCCAAGAGATCATATAAGGGAATTTAGTACCGCATATCTAGAAGTCGCACACAAGGAAACTTATCTTATGCGACTATTCCCAAGAAGCTTAGGAGGACAAGCTATGGAGTGGTTCTCTCGCCTACCTCCCGGTATCCGTACTTTTGATGAACTAGTGGATAAATTTATCACACATTTCTCATACAATAGCGAACATGAAATCTCCATGTTGGACCTTTGTAATAACAAGAAAAAAGGGGGAGAATCCTTCGCCTCTTTCCTACAAAGATGGAGACAACTTGCAAGCAAGTGTCCCTACCACATACTGGAGAAGCAAATGATAGCAATGTTTGTTCACAATCTATCCACGAAACTAAGCTATCAAATCCAAATACAATGTCCAACTACTTTTAGTAAGGTCATTGAAATGAGGCTACTCATAGAGAAAGCATTGATAGCAAAGGGGCAAATCAAACTCTACAAGGACACTCCTAGTTCAAATAATAACACAGACAAGCCAAGGTTTTGGACCAAAAATAAAAACATTGTAAACGATGGGGTTGTTGATGCTAAAAATGTGGTACCAAAACAACCAATCTTTAATCTATCAAACCCACAAAACAACACACCATCAAACAAACCTCAAAATAATGAACCACAATCCACAAACTTTCCTCCTCGTTGAAAGTTCACACCTCTAGGGGAATCACTTGAATCTGCCCTATGGAAGCTCATATCAAACAATCTCATAACGCTTCCAACGGTGCGGGATTATGAACCGAAATTTAAACCCTCTTGGTGGAAAGACTTGGACTTTTGCGAATATCATAGGAGCAAAGGTCACAAAACTAATGATTACCAAAGACTAAAGAATATCATTCAAGAATTGATTGATCAAAAAGTAATAAAAATTGATGGACATGTATCCAATGACGACCATTTTGCATTCAAGAATTCACTCCCGAACTATGAGAAGGGAGGGTCTTTAAATCAAAACAATAATAGTGGTAACAACGCAAACTATACAAATGTGTCATATGATTATGTTAACCACATCTCCGAAGGTGACTCACATGTAAATGTGATCACTATAAATAAAAAGCCTGATTGTAATGTGACCACTCGTGGTGGAAAGGTTACTCTCCAAGGGGCTTCGTCCAAACCATCTTCCACGTCCAGCCAATACAACATCCTTGACCAACTCCATAAAAAACCAGCCCATATATCCATTTTGGAGCTTTTGCTTCTATCTCCGTCTGACAAAGCCATCCTCAAAAAAGCTCTCTTAGAAACTACCGTCCCAACCAATCTAGCTGAAGACCAATTTCAGGCCATGGTAGGTCATTTAGGTACACCCCATTTCTTATCCTTCACAGAAAAAGATGATATGTCTATCACCTGACCGCACAAAGCGTCCCTCCATAGTGAAGCCTTCATCAATAAACATAAAATAAAATGGGTCCTAATAGATGGAGGGGCAGGTTTAAATATCTGCACATTAAAACTAATCCTTGCATTGGAGTTTTCAGAGATTGCCATTGATCCTAAAAAGAAAATTATCATCAAGGCTTACGATGAAGAAGAAAAGACACCAAAAGGAACCGTTGTTTTGCCAATCAGAGTGGGACCGGTAGTGGAAGATGTGGTGTGTCAATTCTAGCATATAATATTCTCCTTGGAAGACCTTGGATACATGCAATGAAAGCTGTGCCATCCACCTACCATCAGTGTATCAAGTTTCCTCATAATGGCCAATAAATCACTATCCAAGGTGATCTTGATCCATTCCAATATTGCAATTCCATCCAATCTAAGCACGAAGTTATAATCCCCACCAGCTGTGCAACTTCCTCCTCTTTAGCCTGTATTGACCCAACCTCACTACCTTCTACATCCAAGACATTCGAACTCAAAGTCAAGCTCAAAGATAAAGGGCTAGGAGAGTATACCATTGAGAAAACCTTTTTTTATCACACTATTACCTCTTTCACCCAAATCCACCCATCCCTCTACCCATGAACCTACAAGGGATGCGATCCAAGGGCTACTAGTAAGGAGTCAACCACATCACCAAATTCCTATTCCTAAACCTACAAAATACTCTTCCAATGACATGTCAAATCCTACAACCCCATCATATAGTCCACAACCCCTTGAGCCTATTGAAGAATCTCCACCAATGAATCCAAGTCAAGATCCATCATCCCTTCATGTTGATAACCCCCAAGAGCATGTCAAGCCTATCCAAGATCCTATTACTTCTATTCAAGTAATCCAAGAGGTATGTCAAGAACCTAATCCTGAGCATGTGAAAACATTTTGTCCTAGTCCTAATCAAGATCAAATCACTTTTACTCCACTCATACATAACATTTATCTTTTCCATGATCAAGATATTACCTATGAAGAAGCTATCCATGAGAAAATTGACCCTATACCTATCCATGATAAATAAATCCAACCCATCCATAACCTATATCATTTCTATGATCAAGATATTATCGTTGATGCAGAACCTATACATGAGAAAATTGATCCCATCCATATCACACTTAATCCTATCTATGATCAAAATCTCATTTATGATCAAGATCCTATCTATGATCAAGCGAACCATGATGATCCTCTTAGCCAACTTTATACATTCCATGGTCACGAGCTTATTACGCCATCTATCCATAATCCCATAACCATCCATGAGCAAGAAACCTCCATTACTCCTATCCATCCTCCCCCTAGTCCTATCCATGATCCAACAACACCCACTTTCCTTGATGAGACACTTGGCTCCCAAGTGCACGTAGATGATCAAACCAATACCTTGAATCCTAGTGCACATAATGATAATCAAGATCCACATGATCCACCACCATCCATTATCGACCATGTTGGAAATTCCCCATCATATCCCCTTGGTCTCACTACCTTCATCCATGGATGTTATTCCTTAGGAGAGCAACAACCATTATCTACCACGTCACCTTCCCTATCAAATAATGAGATCATATCTAGTGTCCAAATCACCCATAACCCCATTGTCCATTGCATAATCCAAAATATGAACTATCAAGGTAAAGGCTTAGGCCTTCACGAACAAGGTATTTTGGAGCCTATCCATGTCAAAGTCCCTTCACCCTCTTATGGATTTGGTTATATTCCTTGAGAACAACAATCTCAATATGTTGGTACTTCCTCCATGCCTTCTAAATCCACTCATTCCCATCGCACATCCTATCATATTCCCAAAACATATGTTGCCATTCTTCCTCCCTCATCCTACAAGTGTCAAAAGCATGTGACCATACACCTTCCACCGTCCAATTTACCTCCACTACTTCCAACTCCTAACATCCCTCCATCCATTTTACCATCACTTCTCCCAACACCAAATCCATCCATCTACACATTCCCTCACATCTCGAATCATGACCGATAAATGCACATATTGTATAGACATGAAGCTTTCACTCATTCCACCATACCCATGGGATTCAAAAATAAACATTGGGATGTCTCCTATTATAAAGCCAAAAACCCTAAATGTCCTAATGCCTTAGGGTATAAAGGCCAAAATTCAAAGCAAAATCCATCTAAAATGCTATCCAAGCCCATACGTCCAAAAGTGAAGTCCAAAACTAAAATGGTTTGGGTACTTAAGCAAAAAGAACAAAATTCAAATGAAGCATCCACATCTCAAAAATCCCAACCATCCCCTTCCATCCAAAATTCCCATTCCACTTGTAACATCAGAAAATGTCCCCTTGGGGGCTTTTCCCTCATAAGGTTTAGCTCCCCGGTCTTTTAAGTGCATTTAAGACATTTTAGTACATATTTTGGCATCCTGATGGAATGAGACCTAGGTAACATGACAAATGAGACCTAGGAGGACCCCTTGAGCTATACCTTGCCCAAAATAGGGGGGAGGACTTGGGCGCCCGCGCCCTAGTCTTGCCCTATTTTGGGGCAACCCCAATTTCCAGGTGTCGGTTTATGACCTTTATTTGGTTACTTTTCTGACATGGTAAAGTTGGAATTTTAATTTCTTGGCAGGAGTGCTTGTAGATGCATATATAAGCATGCTTAGGCATTCATTTGTAAACTAGATTCTAATGAGCAAGCTATTGTGTTGTAAAGGTGATTCAAGGATTTCTATTGTGTAGCAAGAGCAGACTTGTGTGTTTTATGGCTTGATATTTGCAGATTTAAGCATCAATTCTTTCATGGCATGAAGAGCATCTTCCTCCATGAAAGCTTCACTACAAGGTGAAATATCAGTGTTTTCTATCATTGTTTCATTTGGATTTGGCCTCTACCTCACAAGGGCATGCTCTCTCTATCTAACAAAGGTGTTTGGAAGACTTAAATGTCCTTCCAGGGCTTGACTGAGGCAAGCACCTAAACACCACAACCCCCAAACCAAGTTTTCATGATTGCAGGTTATAGGTTGAGGAGCTAGATTGAGTGAAGTTGCAGAGAAGCATATTGGAGTATTTGAAGTGTAGAAAAGGAAAAAAAACTACCCCCTAGACTAGGGTGCCCACTCCCTAGTCCCTGAAGTTTCGTATCGGGAAAATATCTGATACAGAAGATCTAGGTTGCAGGTCTTGTTTCTAGATCCAGACAAAAAGTAGGGCATTGGACTTAGGCACCTGCTCTTTTGTCTCTGACTTTTCTGCCTCAAAGCCCTGAAAACAAGTACTCTGTAATTCTGTATTTTACTCCCATCTGCAAGAGGATTTTCCATAATTCGTTAATTTGTTGTCGTATTTGCATAAGTAGGGTTTTAATGGTTAATTGGACATAAGAGAAGGAAAAAATGATAATTAATTCCCTAATCCAAGTTTCCCAACATCTGAAAGTGACTCGAGGGTATGATAATGCTCGCCATTAGACCCTAGATCCTTCAATGTTTAGTGGAGAGGCAGATTTTAACATCTAAACAACAGAAGATTAATAAATCCAATTTTACCCTAAACACCACTCAAAAATCCAAAAATCCCACAAGAAAAACAAAAATCATAAAAATACTACGTCTACGTGGGTACTTAAGTTACTACGTCACCCATCTCCTAACCAAACATTGCCGTTGTACTTCCTACACCACCTACACATCAAAAGCTTCAATGTTTATCATGATGTGTGCAACCCTTGGTCATGATTCCTATCCATACCTCCATCTCCCCATCTTTCACCCATTATCCTACATATTTCACTCATTGCCTTCCTATGGTCCATGCTTTTGCATAAGTCTTTCATCCATCCTTTCATAGGTTCTCCATAATCCACTATCTTCCCTACATAATCCACTATCTATCTACTTCATCTCACTCTCATGAAATCCCATAGCAACATATATGAGCATAATGAGACTTGATATGGTCCATGCAATGACATCCATCCCTGGTGGAACTACCACTTGTCATAAAAACTAGACACTTGAGTCCCTCTCATCCGTATTTCACCCATCTTATCCAAAAAAAAGAAAAGAAATAAAACCTCTGTCTAATGGTGAAAACCACCCCTGGTGGTGCCTTGGATAGGTACCATGATGAAAACCTAGCAAATAGGCGTCATGTGTAGGTTGATCTTCTATGTCACTTACCCTTGGGAGCGCATTGTCTCATCGACCCTATCATTTTCTATCCTTTCTTACCATACCATCCTATCATCCTTATCCTACTTATACCTATTCATATTGTTATCCTTTCATCCTCTCTTCCTCCTTTTGATCTTGATGAGGCTTGGGGGCACAATGTTGACAAATGTTTGAGATATCTCTTGACATACCTTATGCCTTTCAAAGCAATCGTATCACCCTCCTTCATTTTAAGCTTTTGTCATGTTAAATCCCTAGCCCTACACCTAGACTAGAGTAAGTTATTCCTGTGCGACATAGTTTTTTGTGATCACAGCCACCCTATCTTACACATGCATCCATTCCATCCCTTATCACCTATCCTTTTATCCAACTGTCAAATCTTACAAACCCTGATGCAAAGAAATCAAAAACATGTCAAAGATAAACTAATTCCTCCATATTTTAGGATCTCAATCCTCATCCAATCCTTTCTAACCATATCCATAAAATCACATAAATATACCTATCATGGCTTGTTGTTCGCTCATCCTTATCGCCTTAATCACCTCAGTCTATCCATCCAATCCTTTGTCCATCTTATCGTCAGTTGTAAATCCATCATTGCTACCATTGTCAAACTACGTCACCTCTGAGCTATAACGTAGGCAAGACCATCATTGATGAGCCCCCAAGGCTTCCCTTCCATCTGTATCCCTAATCCTATCGTAAATCTTTGCATATCTTCCATTCATCCATTCACCAGTGTCAGCGTTCAAGGTTGAACTACGTCACCTCTGAGCTATCACGTAGGTAAGGCCATCATTGATGAGCCCTTGAGGTTTCCCAACCCCTAGGTCTTAGGTCCACATAGTCCACCTAAAGCGAACTACGTTGCCTTTGCGTCATCACGTAGGCAAGACCATTTATCAATGAGCCCCTAAGGCACTAGGTCAGTCCCTTAGGGCCCGTTTCTTCATGTCTATCATCAGTTCATCCATAATAAGTCAATCCTTTACTTGACTAGGGGTAAATCCTTGACCTAGTTAGTGAATTAGATTTTTGAATGCTACAACTCAGAGGATAACAAATCGGATCATGGTTTTATCACTAGACGACAAGCATCACAACAAGCAAGCTTTAAACATCATCTTGACAAAGAGGCATCAAACTACACCTAACAAATCCCTACCTACCTAAACTATCAAAAGGACTATCAGTTATTGTAAGAAAAATATATCTATGGTAAGAAGGTTTTTAATGGTTGTTTAAAGTCTTATATCATGATTTTTTGTTATTATGTCTTTTTATGCTACTCAAGGATGTCAAAAAATAGAGGAGCTATGATGGGAACATAATTATTTTATTTGTTTGTTGTTTGTGGGTTTATCTTTAGTAATGTGAAGCCTTGTCTAAGGACATGATCAACAAAAGATCATCAGGGATGTTATGAGTCTAAGCATGAAAAAGTGCAATCTTTGTCTCTTGATACACGCAAGTAATACTCAGGTCATCTTGGTTCAATTATACTTAGATGCTTGTATTAACTTGCTAAATCAAAATCCATGTAAGTAATACTTAGGTCATCATGGTTTAATTATACCTAGATGCTTGTATTTTCTTACAACATTTTAAAATCTCAATGATGAAAAAAGTACTTCAAATACTTGTAGACAAGATGACAAAGCCTCATTTGTGCATGTTAGGTTTGCATTTCATACGTATCATTTTACAAGTGGCTTAAGATCCAAGTCCTTTCTTTATCTACATTCTTTTTATCTACTCACCCTTTTCTCTCTTTTCATTTCAAGAGCACACAAATTGTCCTCTCGAGGGGGCATCATCATCATCATTCATCTTATTTGCTACCTTACCATTATCTTTCCTTATCACCCTCACTCTTGAGTGACTGGGGCCTCACCAATCATCAATCCAAGCATCAAATCGATTCAATCAAATCAAGAAATGATCCAAATGCAAGTCATCCTTAATCCATACCAATCGAGTGCATCAATCTTGTCAAATTATCCAATCACAATCAATGGTCTTGATGAGGTATAAATAATTTCATTTCTTTGATGGAACAAATAGCCTTTTTGCATTACCCAATTCCCTAGCCTTGCCAATTTATTTATTTTTATAAGAAATATTTATCTATTTTTAATAAAATGTTGTACAAATCTTTATTTACTAAATTGATTGAAACTAGCTTTTAAATGTTGATTTAATGGAATGAAAAGTTGGGTAACTGTGCAGGTTAATGCATTGCCTATAAAAGAAATGGACATCATGCAGCTGTGGATGAGTGCGTCGAAAGTTGGGGGAGCCAAAAATTTTAGGCTTGCATTAAATGAAGACTTTGTTTTAATTCTATTATTTCTGTGGTTACCCAAAAGACATTATGGCTCCACTCAGAGTCCTTTTTATGTTAAAAAAGACAATAGTAGTAAACATTCTATTTTTTAGTTATAAGACTTCTTCAAATGGCATTTTCCCACCATCTAAAATTTAGGAATTTTGAAGTAGTTCAGTTTTAGTTGTTGCTCGAAACATGGATATAATTATATACTATGGATGAATGAAATACAATCCCTTAGTTTTTTAAAATCATCAGAGCTGTGTACTTGCAATTTTTCATGAATGCAAATGATGTTGTTTTGAGTTTTAATTCTTTGGAAATATGAAGTTTTGAATGGAGTTATTATGTGCTGTGAAAGTGATTGAATGTGACCTGAGTTAAGACAAGCTTCTCCCATGAGTTGGCCACTTGTGGGACTGTAAGATAGAAAATGATTTTCAGTTATGTGGATGTTTTTATTCAGTTGAAGATAGTTTATGTTGTTAACCTATAGGGTGTGCTGTTTAAAAGTTAAATTGTTGTGTACTATTGTTTGAAACTTTCTATGTTGATTGGAATTTTTCTGGCGCATCTGCCATTGTTAGAATTACTATTTTCTGATGGTTAGAATTTGGAGTGCTTGCAGCATAGCAAATTGCATTTGTGAATTGTTAGCATAGAATTTATCTGCTTTCTAGTGTAGAATTTATTTTCTTTCTAGTGTAAAATTGATATGCTTTCTAGTCTAGAGTTTTCATGCTTTTTATTATAGAATTTGAAATGCTTTTTGTAGAAGGATATAATTACCGTTTCATTTCATGTACTAATTCAACTTTTTAACAGAACTAGAAAACTGTTTCTCAATGAAATATCCAAACTCCCTATTGCAGATAGCCTCAGACACTACCCCGGTCGATAAACTAATAATTTTCATCTAAAGTGTTAGGACCTTACGACAACCTATCACTTTTTGGCACCATTGCCAGGGACTACACGTGATCATTTCTAAGTGTTATTAGGGCATGCTTGGGAATTTCTTTGTAGTAAACACCCAAAAATAGTCACCAAACCTCTCTTTCTGCATGGTTAGGAAATGAGGCCCACATGGAAGATTCATACCAAAAACCCCCCCAATAGTAACTCCAACCATAAATAGGGAGGTAGAAGTCTCAGCTGAAGAACTAAATTACGAATTGATCAAGCAGGATCAACTTGAGACCTCCCATCGTACCCCAAAAGTTTTTCTAGTTGACCTAATCTTTGAGGAGGTAGTTATTCAACAAACCAACTTAGTCTTCGAGGAAGAGAACATTCCTTTTGATGTGATGGCTAACAATCTCCATAATGATGATATGACAAGAAGACCAGCATCATGAACCTTTACCTACCCTATCACTCTCAACAAAGCTGATGATGCACCAATGAAAAACATTTCACCATCTATCTTTTTGACTTTCAGGGGACTTTCTTCCAAAGATCCTGACCAGTTCCTCTTTGAGTTCAAAGTCTTGTGTCAAACATACGACTACAAGAATGACAATCAGAAGCTTAAACTTTTTCCCTCCACTCTGAGAGACGTTGCAATGCGTTGGTTTATGGGGTTAGCTTCTGGATCAATAACTACTTGGGATGACATGGAAACTATTTTCTTAGAAAAATACCAAATTTATTACAGGGTTAGTGATAGGAAAGAAGAGATATTCAAATTAAGACAAAAATAAGATGAGAGTCTGGAAGATTACCTTGATAGGTTTATCGTTTTAACCAAACAATGTGGTGAGGAAGCCATAAGTACGGAGATCCTAAAGACGATATTTCTCAAAGGACTTGATGAGGATGCTAGGAGAAGCTTAGATTTAATGGGAAAAGGAGATGTGTCCCAACTCGAACTTATTGATATTTTTGAGTTATGTCAAAATTTTTCCCGTACTCGAGGAGGGATCTGAAAATCTAGCCTCTTAAGAAGCTCAAATGACATAGGTAAATTGCGAGAGGAAATAGCGAATCTAGAAACTGATATTCTTGTTCAGTTGAACACCACTTTTGATGGAATACAAGCCAAAACACGTAACCCTGAGACCTTATCCATCTATTGTCCTAGGTGTCGAAACAAACATCTGTTAAGAGAATGTCCTTCGGATAAGGTTGACAGTTGCCAAATTTGTGAAAAGAATCATACCATTGATCAATGTGAGATTCTGAATACAATTAAGACTTCTAAAAAATGACCATCTCACACTGAGGAGGAAATCAATTTCGTAGGCCAGAGACCTAGAGGAAATTTCTCCTATGGTTTGAACTCCAACCCTTCATGGCAACCTCCAAACCCTTGGAACAATACACAGTGGTCAGTTCCATGGCCTTCAGTACCTCCTGGATGGGGATCTTCACCACCTTGGGGACCTCTTGAATGGACGAACCAAGCTTAGGGAAACCCCCAATGGCCAAATCAGCAATGGCATCCTCATATTCAACCTCCACAATAGAATCAACCACCAAATCAATTCTATAATGGTCCAAGATGAATGCCAAATCTGCAACAGAACCTTCTTACAGCTCCTCAAAACCCTCAGCAGAGTGAACAAGTTAATCAACCACCATTACCGGCACAACCTGTTCCTAATCCCAAGAACACATGTCAAAATGCCCCAGTGTATACTGTTGATCAGGATAACATGGCAGGGGTCAATGCTATCTATTGTGGAAACCTTCAATTGAGGTCAGGAAAAACACTTAATCAATCGACCATTGTTGAAGTTATAGAAGACCCAAATGAAGAACTTAACGTAGAGCCAGAGACTCTTCTTGTACCTACAGAGAATGACTCCAAGAAAAATCAAGAGGAATCATCTCCACCACAATCACAGGCAACTCCAACACCTATCATAGAGCCGTCCCAGGAAGAAGTTGCCAAACAACCATCAACGACTTCAGGAGAGGAATCCATACTAAGAAAGAAAACCCAAGCCCCTTTTTCAGACTGTCTCAAATCAAATGTTCATAAGAACCTACCAGGAGTATCATTGTCCAACAAAACTACTCTGATACAAGAAATTAAATGATCCATATCAAGGTTCCTCTGTTACAAGTGATCAAAGAAATTCCTGAACTAAATTAGCTAGTTAAACAGTTGTGCATTAAAACACCAGGAATGAAACCAAAATAGATTAATATAGTGCACATTAATGGATATCTGGCTAAACTTTTAGCTGGGAAAACCTTAACTCCAAAATATGGCGACCCAGGTAGCCCACTTATAACAATAACAATTAATGGAGTAGCAATACCTAATGCATTGGTGGACTTGGGAGCATCCATTACTGTTATAATAGTGGATGTTATGGAAAAACTTGGACTCATTGATCTATGCCCCACGACTACCATATTACAGATGGCAAATCAGGCCATAGCTATTCCTAAAAGAATCTTAGAAAATGTCCCTGTCAAGGTTGACGATTGGGAATATCTAGTAGACTTCCAAGTTCTCCAGTCCCTCACACTCGAAGATAGTTACCCAATAATACTGGGTAGACCATGGTTAGCTACAATCGCAGCCAAGATTGACTGCAAAGTGGGAGGAATGGTCATTTCACATGGTCTCAGTAGCAAACATCTAAGTCTATACCCCCTCGCTCAACCTGCAGAATATAACCAAGTCTAGGTGGATGAATCAGATGAATCCGATAAGCAAGAAAATCTAGCTTCACTTGCCATGGTGGTTATTAAACAACACAATGAAGAACTGGAAAATGAATTAGACAACATCCAAGATCTTTCCATAAGCTTAGAAGATGAAAAAGCTTTAGAGGTGGAAGAAATTTTAGGATATCCAATCCACATTAACGATGAAGAACATGATTATACCAACTTCACAACTCGACCCTACCCCCTGGAAAATATCATATTGAAAATAAATCATTTCTTCTTAGATATTTCTAGACTCCATAAAATCATACCACATATCTGTCCTCTCAACACATTAATAGAAGAAGTTCACACTGTCACCTCTAATTACCTTGGAACCAAGACTATCATGTTATTGCTAGGAAATACTTTAAATATCAATAGTTGGTTGACAGAATTCGATGAACGCAAATTATTCGATGTTTTGATGAACAGGTCCAAATATTTTTCTTGGGACTATACATATATGAGAGGAATCTACCTAAGTGTTTTCACCCACCACATCTATACCAAAGACGTTAGACCAATTCCTCAACCCTAGCGAAGACTCAATCCTGCTCTCAAAGATATTGTCAAAACTGAAATTGAGAAACTCTTACAAGTGGGATTTATTTATCCTATTTTGGATAGAAAATGGGTTTTGCCCTTGGTGGTAGTACCAAAGAAAAATGGGAAATGGAGAGTGTGCGTTGACTATCGAGAATTCAACAAAGCGACCTATAGATATTATTTCCCACTACCCTTCATAGACCAAGTTTTGGATAATATAGCAGGAAGAAAGTATTTTTCATTTCTGGATGGGTTTAGTGGATATAACCAAATACAAGTAGCAGCAGAGGACCAGGACAAAACTACTTTCACCCATCCTTGGGGAACATTCACATATCGGGTTCTTCCCTTCGGGCTTTGTAATGCTCCTGCCACGTTTCAAAGAGTTATTTTGGCTATCTTTGCTGAACTTGTAAACGATTGTGTAGAAGTCTATATGGATGACTTCACAGTCTACGGTTCCACTTTCGATGAAGGCCTAAATTTTTTTGGATAGAGTGTTACAATGATGTGAAGATCATCAACTATCTCTAAGCCATGAGAAATGTCTCATAATGGTAGAACAAGGTATAGTACTGGGACACCATATTTCAACTGAAGGGATAAAGGTTGACCCTAAGAAGATTGAAGTGATACAACAACTAGAAACCCAAAGAATCAAATCGATATCAGAAGTTTCTTAGGACATGCTGGTTATTACCATAGATTCATAGAAAACTTCAGTAAGATTGCAACTCCCATGTTCTCTCTTCTATAGAAAGATGTGGATTTTACCTGGATAGAAGAATGTCAAAAGTCTTTTGACATCATTAAAGAAAAGCTTGTCTTGGCCCCAGTCCTACGGGGACCTAATTGGAAACTTCCCTTCCATATATATGCTGATGCTTCCAATGATGCTATTGGAGCAGTGTTAGGACAAGAAGATGAGTGTAGAGGGTAAAAATTGGACTGTTTTAGTTTCTAGTGTTAGAATCCTCCTTTCACCCTATTACATTCAAGGACCTTAGGATCGGGTGGCAAAGCACTATCAGGTCCTTGGTCACTTGCAAATGTAGGGAAATTTGGATTAGGGTATTTGATTATTACTTTTTCTTCTCTTATGCTCAATTATCCACCAAAACCCTAATTATGCAAAACTGATAGTAAATAGATGAATAACAGAAAATGCCTCTACAGAAAGTTGTAAAATTACAAATGACAGTGCACCTATTTTCAAGGTTCCAAGGTGGAAAATTCGGGGACACTGGAGCGGGCGTCCAAGTCCAAGGCCCTACTTTTTATCAGGATCTGTAAACTCAGTCTGTAACCTGTTTCTGCTGTTTCAGAGATTTTCCCGTCACGGAACTTCAGGGACTAGGGAGCAGGCACCCAACTCTAGGGTGTCCTTTTCTTCACTAATCTACAATTCTAACACTCCAATATGCCCTCCTGTAACTTCACTTTGTTTGCATCATCAACTTGTAACCTGCAATCATAAAATTTTGGGAGGGGGTTGTGGTGTTTAGGAGCTTGCCTCAGTCAAGCCCTGGAAGGACACTTAAGTCTTCCAAACACCTTTGTCAAATAGAGAGTGCATGCCCTTGTGAGGTAGAGGCAAAAACTAAATGAATAATTGATCACAAACACAATAAATGTCACCTTGTAGTGAAGATCTCATGAGAGGAAGAAGCTCTTAATTCCATGAGGAAATGGATGCTCAAATTTGCAAACACAACCACATAGACAACACCAATCTGCTCTTACAAGACAATGAAAGCCTTGAATCACTTTGAGAGTGCATAAAGATCGCAATAATAATCTAGTTTCTAAATGAATGCTTAAGCATTCTTTTATATGCAACTACAAACATTCCTGCCAAGATTTCATAAATTCAAACTTACCGTGGGCCTAGGGACCAAATAACAGTCATAAACTGACACTTCAAATTTGGGCCTGACCCAAAATAGGGCAGGACTAGGGCGCGGGTGCCCAAGTCCTCCCCCCTATTTTGGGCAGGGTTAAGCTCAAGGGGTCCTCCTAGGTCCCATTTGTCATGTTACCTAGGGCTCATTCCATCGGGATGTCAAATTATGCAGTAAGATGTCCTAAATGCATGCAAAAGACCCGAGAGCTAAACCTTATGAGGGAAAATCCCCCAAGGGGACATTTTCCAACGTTACATTTAGCCCCCACTTTAATGTATGTATAAACGCGAGGCCAATACATGCATTAAAGTAAGGTCACAAACACAACAAACATGCTAAGCACAGAGAAGACATGCCAATCACATATAAGATAGTAACATGCATGCAAAACATGGAGAAGATAGTTGCAATCACGCAAAACACAGAGAAGACAAAAAATGCATAGAAGACACATTAATGCATAGAAGACAGGCATGGTTTCTTTTCTTTTATTTTTCTCATATATATGAAATGCAGATGTAGGTATTGGAAAGTAAACAAACTCCCATAATGTACGATGCCCTCATCGTGCAGGTCTTTATACTGTATATATTGGGCAACACACACAAGACACGCAAAACCTCCCAAAATGTAGGATGCACTCATCACGCAGGTCTTTATACTGCATATGGGGCAACAAACATGCCAAACAAAGCAAGCATGCCAAAACACACACACTTGAAGAAGACATGGAGAAAACACGATAGAAAAGCGATGTAGTGTACGTATTTCTAGGTCCAACACCATCTTAGGCACATTATAGGCACACACCGACGATTGGACTTCGCCACAATAATCGTCAAAAACACGCTTAAGGGTTGAGTTAGTCAAAGATACACTCCTTGCCTCTGCAGAGGACTTTTGAAAATGATAGGATGATGCAATTTGCTCTAAGAAATACACCATCCTCACCTCCATAGAGGGATTAAGAAAAAAATGATATGCTCGATATCCCGCCTTCGTAGAGGGCTTACATGATTGATTAATTGATTGGTTTGCACAAAGAAACTCAGAGTGCAGGATGTACTCATCGCACAAGTCTTTAAATTGCACCTGAGGACAAACACATTGCTAACATCTACAACAGACAACTTACCTTATATATGCCCCCATCTTAAGGTGGTTGATATTAGGCATCAATATCAAGCACATTAAGGTAGGAAGAAAACACACAAGGGAACACTGACTTTTACAAATCCCATGTCCCCTGAAGGTGACATGCACTTTACGATCACCAAATGTTCCCACAAACACATCCCTGCAAGAAACATGTTAGTGTCCACATAAAAACAACAACATCAATGCGTATGAAATCTAAGGCATGCAAGATTCAAGATAGACAAATTGCATGGAGCAACAATATTGTTATGATTTGTAAATGAGATAAAAACATCATCAACATCACTACACGGAAAGCATGAGTGCTTCCACTAGCCAAGTGTTGGATAAGATATACAACCCCATCGTCATATTAGGAACTAAGTCCAATTTTTGATTTCTCGCTAAAGGGATGCTAGGTTTGCATCAGTATAAATATTTTTCGTCATCCACCTACTAGATAGAAACACTAGAGGAAGGGAAACAATAAATGAGAGAGGAGAAACAAGTGTCTTAGGGACAATCATGTAGGAGGGTGCCCCCAAGTCACTAACTGCTATGCTATGTCTATAAGACACAACACACAATAATGAAATTAGATAGGCAATTTAGAAGAATGATGATACAAATAGAAGAAGGTCATGACAGAGGTGGTCTCCTGGTATCCCGTACCTCAAGGGTCATCCCAGGAGGCCTAAATAATACGTAACACATCACAAGACATCACGAGAGAGATAAAGGGTTAGAGATACTTACCTATAGGATCTTTGTGCTAAGTCTCATCATCAAGTAAATCATTGTCATCCTCCCACTCCTAGATTTTAGTGGAAAGTGGGACATAAGGTACCATAGCCCAATTCTCATCATTGTTAGGGTCATCTTTGTTTTGTTCAATGTTTGGATCAATTTTTTCTTGTTGAGAGGCAAGGTTTATGGCATAAGCTTGTCTTCTTTGTCTTCTTTGTCTTTCTTTTCTATTTCTCTTTCTTCTACCACTTATCTCTTGTAAGATAGGGCTTTTCTCTTTCATAGGTTTTTGCAATTTAGAAGAGGAAGCACCAGGATCAAATCTCATTTGTCTAGGTGGCATATTTTTTTGTTGACTATTACCTCCTGTCCTTGTAAGGATGATGGGGGAGGAACCTCAACATAGGGACCTTGTCCTTTCAGTTTGTGGTTCTCTTCAAATGCGGGTTGCTTGTCTTTTGTCATTTCTTTCATAGAGGGTCTGGCTGTTGGATGTACTAGTTTTTCTTTGTAATTTCTATATCCTAAGAAGTTAAAGTCTATTCGTGGTTCAGGTTTCTCTCTAGATTTGTTCCAAAAGTAATCTAGTGTAAAGTGTTGTTGTGTAATTAAAGGTTTGTATGTATTTTGATGAATAGCACGCACTTGTCCGTTCAAAGGAAATTTTACACATTTATAAATTGTTGAAGGGACTACTTTCATAGACTTTAACCATGGATGCCCAAGTTTTATTTGAAATATGTCAGAATCAGGGACAACATAAAACCATTGTTCTACGTGTTTCTCAAATACAGTTACTAACAATGATATCTTACCCAAAGGATTTACGAAGGTTTTCGTATGTGTTTTAATCATTTTATCCGAAGGGTCATAAGATCATTGCATTAAATTATGTTCAAAGAGGAGCTCTTCTGTGGAGACATTAGTCATGCAATTAGGATCAATGAGAGTTCCATCCATGGGGTTTCCCATTATTTTCACAGTGATGTATAGAGGTCTGTTAGTATCTCCGATTGTTTTATAATGAGGTGTAAACACAATTTTAGGTTCAGGGACCTTTCTCTTCATGTAAGGTCTAGGAGGGAACCTATTGTTGTTGTTGCAATTAGAGGCCATGTGTATATACTCAAATCAATTCAAAATCAGATTTTAACAATTTTCCAAAAGTATGCCAAGAACAAGTGTAAAACTATGTGCGAAAGTGACCTTAAATGCTTGATTTTTTATACTTTTTCAAATGCAAATATATGAAAGCAAAGGTGTTGTAAGGATTTTGATCAGGAGCAGAAAATTATATGTCTAATATCAGTCTAATACATCAATAAGATCCTTCCCAACACACTCTTGATGCAAATCTAAGATGATGCCAAGTCAAAATATAGTGAAAATACACTAAAATATGCGAGTTTTCACCAAATCTCAATGCAAAAGAGCATGACAAAGGGTTTTGTGAGGAAAATTATGATGGAAAGAAAATTATATCAGTAATAACAACCTCTTAAAGCCAAAATATCCATCACAACATGCTTTTAGTGCCACTCAAGGTCAATCCCTAGTGAAAATAAATAATTTTTCACGGTTTTTCAATTCCAAGATTTAGAAAAGGGGGTGTTGTAAATAATTTTAGGAGGTGAAGAAAATAATATTGATGATATAAATCACCTCAATCCATAAAATTTGTTACAACACACTTGGAGTGCAAACTAGGCCAAACCCTAGGGCAAAAATAGCAAAAATGTGTGGTTTTTCACCAAAATTTCAATACAAGAGCCCGATAAAAAGGTGTTGTGAAGATTTTTAGGAGGGTGAGAAAATTATTACCTTGATAACAACCAATTAATGTGAAAATATCCCTCACAACATGCCTATGGTGCAAATGTAAAGAGTCGATAAGGCCAAATCTAGTGAAAATCAATGTTTTTGAAACCCTAGGTTTGAGATCTTGACACAAAATGCTATATGAATGTTTTGAAAGATAATATATGATAAAAATTACATGTTCTCAAATATAAAAATGATTTACAAGCTCTAACATGCAAAATGCAAATGCAAATCTAGTGAAAAATCAATGAAAATGCTAGTTTTTGTTGACTTTTTCTATGCAAAAATGCAAATTTGTTCCAAACTGCAAGACTAAAACCAAATAAAAATTTGAATGAGTCTCTAAAATCAGTAGAAAAATGTGAAACAATATTTTACCTACAAACCCTAGATTTTGGAATTACTAGGTTATATGCTAAATTCACAATTTTCAACAAAACCTTAGCAATTTTATGATGAAAATGCAATGCAAATTATTGAATCTTTGTAATTTTTCTATAGTTTATATCAGATCTGATGCAAAAATCATGAATTATGAAAAATTAGAATGAATTGATGCAAATTAGTAACCCTAAAATGCCATTTTTTCAAAATTTTCAAATGTTTTGAATTTTTCTCAATGCAATAAAATGAATGACTATATGAGTGAATGAAATCAACCCAAATACGAAGAAAAATACTCAACAAGTTGCAATTAAGTCCAAAAACATGGGTTCACCAAAATGTAGAGGGTAAAAATTAGATTGTTTTAGTTTTTAGTGTCTGAATCCTCCTTTCACCCTATTACATTCAAGTGTTGGAAATAGGACAGACAAATGAGAGGGGGGGAGGTGAATTAGTTGTCTCAAAAATTTGGAACTTACTGTAGTTAATTCTTTCTTTTACCACTTAATAACAATTCAATAACTTAACCATGAAAACAACAATCATAAGTGTAAGCGCAGCGACACAAAAACACACTTGACACTAATTTTTTAACGTGGAAACCCAGTTATGGGAAAAACCACGGTGGGGGTTAACCCACAAAAATTAATACCCTGTTAAAAGTATTTTTACAAATGGGAATGCACATGCATTCAGGCTCACTGCCTAGAGCTCACTGCTCAAATGGAGGCTCACTGCCTACAAAATGATTACAAGAGAATAGCACAAATTTTGAACTGATAAATAACATCTACCCATGTAAGAGTTTCAGTTTTGGTTAAGTGCAAAAATGGATCTTACACATTTCATCATTGCTATGCTGTTCTTACTGCTCTGCCTTTATTTGCACCTTAGATTTCTACTCTTCTCACATTTACACCTTGTATGCACTCCATACCCATAAAATAATCCAATTCCATTGACTATATATATCTGCAACATGATCTACAATCATTTTACCAATCGGCTTCAAGAACATTTAAAACTTTGTTGAGTACTCTACTCTGTCGGCTAGATCCATACATTATATGAGATGTAGACCAAAACTTGCACTCGTAGATCATCAATCATGTCGGCTACCATCACTAATCATCACCAATTGCCCAATAAACAACTTCTATACATCCAGAGTTAAGATCATTCACAAGGTCGGCCTATTCTTCTTTTGTTTGTTCTGTCAAACTAAAACCTGATACTCATAAGCTAATATATTTTGGGTCCTTCATCACCGGAGGACAAAACTCTGGATTTAGAGTGTCTTGACAATGCTTACAACTACCTTAGATCTGCAGCAAACCATGCCTTTCCACCGGAGAGATCCGGACCAAGATACCGGACCCTATCACCTGCTTTGTTCCTAACTGCCTGAACTTAGACAAATTCTGATTCTAACTTTTGGTGTGAACAAATTGTGTTATGTAGATAATTGAGATGATCTTAGTTGCCATCAATGACAACACTTATCAATGCAAAGCAGTGTCTCTTGCCAACATCAAGGACCTTAGGATTGAGTGGCAAAGCACTATCAGGTCCTTGGTCACTTACAAATGCAGGGAAATTTGGATTAGGGTATTTTATTATTAATTTTCCTTCTCTTATGCTCAATTATCCACCAAAACCCTAATTATGCAAAAATGACACTAATCAGATGAATAACGGAAAATGCCTTTACAGAAAGCTGTAAAATTACAAATGATAGTGCACCTATTTTCGGGGTTCCGAGGTGGAAAAGTTGGGGACACTGGAGCAGGCGCCCAAGTCTAAGGCCCTTCTTTATATCAAGATCTGTAAACTTAGTCTGTAACCTGTTTCTACTGTTTTGGAGATTTTCTCATCACGAAACTTCGAGGACTAGGGAGCAGGTGCCCAAGTCCAGGGTGTCCTTTTCTTCACTGATATACAATTCCAACACTCCAATATGCCCTCCTGCAACTTCACTTTATCTACATCATCAACCTATAACCTGCAATGATAAAAATTTATGAGGGGGTTATGGTGTTTAGGAGCTTGCCTCAGTCAAGCCTCGAAAGGACACTTAAGTCTTCCAAACACCTTTATCAGATAGAGAGTGCATGCCCTTGTGAGGCAGTGGCAAAAACCAAATGAATAATTGATCAAAAACACAATAAATGTCACCTTGTAGTGAAGATCTCATGAGAGGAAGAAGCTCTTCATTCCATGAGGAAATGGATGCTCAAATCTGCAAACACAACCACATAGACAACACCAATTTGCTCTTGCAACACAATGAAAGCCTTGAATCACCTTGAGAGTGCATAAAGATCGCAATAATAATCTAGTTTCTAAATAAATGCCTAAGAATGCTTTTATATGCAACTACAAACATGCCTACCAAGATTTCATAAATTCAAACTTATCGTGTCAGCCTAGGGACCAAATAATGATCATAAATCGACACTTCAAATTTGGGCCCCACCCAAAATAGGGCAAGACTAGGGCACGTGCGCCCAAGTCCTCCCCCCTATTTTGGGTAGGGTTAAGCTCAAGGGGTCCTCCTAGGTCCCATTTGTCATGTTACCCAGGGCTCATTCCATCGGTATGCCAAATTATGAAGTAAGATGTCCTAAATGCATGCAAAAGACCCAGGAGCTAAACCTTATGAGGGAAAAGCCCCCAAGGGGACATTTTCTGATGTTACAATGAGAATGGAGGGAAATATGCTATATATTTCATCAGTAAGAACTTGAGCCCCACAGAACAAAATTACACCACCACGGAGAAGGAATTTCTAGCCATAGTTCATGTAATAAACAAATTTTGACATTACATCACATGATGCAAAGTGACTATATTCACAGATCATTTAGCTATCAAGTACCTGATGAACAAACCCTCAGTGAATGGATGAATAATCAGATGGTTATTACTTCTACAAGAATTTAATGTAACCATAATGGATAAGCCTAGAAAATTCAATGTAGTTGTTGATTTTCTATCCCAGATAAAGCAAGATGATGGAGATTGTACTCCTGTGCAGGATGAATTTCCTGATGAAAATTTATTTGCCGTCTCCATTAAAACACCTTGGTTTGCAGACATTGCTAATTACTTAGCCACTTCTGAGCTTCCCCTAGACTTCACATCAAAACAAAAGGAACACCTTATTTGGGAAAGTGCTCACTTTAAATGGATTAATGCCATGTTATTCTGATATGGGCCTAAATTAGTCCTGTGATGTTGTGTCAGACCAGATGAAACATACATCATCCTTAGAGCTTTCCATGATGACCCATCTAGCGGACACTACTCTGCCAAAAGGACTTCCCATAAAATCTTAGGTGCAAGATACTATTGGCCCTCTATGCACAAGGATGTGAAGAACTATGTTCGTCGTTGTGATGAAGGCCAACGAGTGGGAAGACCTACGACATCCAATGAAATGCCTTTACAACCACATGTAACTTTTGAACCATTTGAAAAGTGGGGATTAGATTTTATTGGCCCTATAGATCCTCCTTCACAAGGAAAAGAATATATTCTGGTCTGCACAAACCATCTTACCAAATGGATAGAAGTCTAAGCCCTCAAAGTTGCTAGAGAAGAACGGGTTGCAAACTTTCTTTATAACATAATTTTTCTCAGAGTCGGAGCCCCTAGGTCAATTGTCACAGACCAAGGAGCTCAGTTTTATGTCTAAAGTTCTATTATCTTTCACCAATCATTTCCAGGTAAGCCATCAAAAGTCATCACCCTATCACCCACAAGCAAATGGACAAGTAGAAGTCACTAATAGGGAGCTTGAAAACATCCTAACAAAAATAGTTTCATTAGGCAGAAAAGATTAGGCTATGAAACTGCTTGAGGCTGTTTGGGCTTACAATACAACTTGGAAATCTACCACTGGTCTTACCCCTTACGAATTGATCTTTGGGAAGAAACCTTTTCTGGCCATTGAATTTGAACTCCAAATGCTTAGAACAACAATGGAGCTAGACTTTGATCTTGACCGAGATCAGGTAGAGAGAGTCTTGTAGCTTAGTGAACTAGATGAAATCTGCCTAGAAGCCATTCATTAGACTAAACTAGATCAACAACAATGAAAGGCCTGGCATGATAAACACATGAAAGAAAGGGAATTCTATTCCAGAGATTGGGCACTGCTATTTGATTCCTGATACAAGGACCAGAAAAGTAAACTCAGAACTCATTGGTTGGGTCCATACGAGATTTCTAAGGTATTCCCGAATGAAGAAGTACAAATCAAACCCATTGATGGTGACTCTCAAAACCTCTTAGTTAATAGAAATCGACTCAGAATCTACCATAAACCTGTCAACAAAGAAGAATTTACTTGACTGGTAGAAATGCACGGAGAAACTCAATGTGTTAATTTTTCTTCGGTAGAAACAATACCATAAATATATTTTAGTTCTAAAAAAAAATAGTTCATGTTTGAATGTGTGTATATGCATTTAGGAACAATTCTTCATATTTTCTTCTTAGTATCTACCTAAATTTCATCTCTATTTCGCAGGGTTTCATCTTTCAAGACGTGTTACAAATTCTGATGCACCTCCTCTTGATGCTCCAGAACTTGTTGTTTGAGTAAGATCCACACTCTCACTTTAATTCTGCATTCCAGTTGCATCTTTTAGTGATGCTTCAGAACTTTGTTTCTGCATTATGGCTGCATCTTTCAGCGATGCTCCGGAACTTTGTTCCTGCATTCTGGCTACATCTTTCAGCAATGCTCTAGAACTTTGTTCCTGCATTTGGGCTGCATCTTTCAACGATGCTTTGAAACTTTGTTCTTGCATTCCGGCTGCATCTTTCAGCGATACTCCGGAACCTTGTTCCTATATTCCGGTTGCATCTTTCAGCGATGCTCCGGAACTTTGTTTCTGCATTCTGGCTACATCTTTCAGTGATCCTCCGAAACTTTATTTCTGCATTCTGGTTGCATCTTTCAGCGATGCTCTAGAACTTTGTTTCTACATTCCGGCTGCATCTTTCAGCAATGCTCTAGAACTTTGTTCCTACATTCTGGCTGCATCTTTCGGTGATACTCCAGAACTTTATTTCTGCATTCTGGCTGCATCTTTTAGCAATGCTCCGAAACTTTATTTCTGCATTCTAGCTACATCTTTCAGTGATGCTCCATAACTTTGTTCCTGCGTTCCGGTTGCATCTTTCAGCGATGCTCTAGAATTTTATTCCTTCAGCTGACTGGATCTTGCAAATGATGCTCCAGAATTTTATCCATATCCTTCATATCCATTCCTTTGATATCTTCTTCCATCATTGCTAACTTGTAAGTCATCCATGAAAATGTTCCTATTATCTGAAAACACACCATTCACCTCATAATCCACTACGAACACCATCATGAGCTCGACATCCCCGATCATAGTAAATAAACATTATTATGATAACCCTTCATCAGAATAAATTTTAGCCACCCCATCCTCATATCATAATAAATCTAGCTACTCCATTATCATATCATAATAAATTCATTCCATTCAAACCAATTAGTACCGCCACTTAGGATGCTATTACGTCAGCAAAAACAAGCGACTTTCAAATCAATAATAGGATGAAGGTACGTACATATTTTATTTTGAATAGATTATTTATTGTAAGTAAAGGTAGATATGTTGGCACGACCCCTTTTCTTTTCCAAATTTAACAAATGTGTGAATTGTTCCTTCATTTGAGAAAGTGGCGGCTCGTTCACACTATCCCATGCAAAGTCATAATTAACTATTGTGATTAACTTCTGAAAAGCCAAGTACCCTGAATCAACATTACTAAAATCTAAGTGGCCTTGAAACTTGCATTTCCTTCAACCTCCCTATCATTTTCTTGAGCAATTTTACCACTTTGGGTGCCAAGATATTTCAGTAGCCTTTGAGCAATATGGGGGGAGCCAAACACAAGTCTGAGCCAGCTTCACTAGATAAATTGCTGGCATTGGGGAATATTTTAGAATTGTTTCAAAGAGTATGATGGCTACACTTCATAAAGCAATTTGAAGGACACCATGCACAGTTGGTTAAGGAATTTGCCAAGAACTTTGCATATGGGCAGTCGATTGTGTGTGGGAAGAAATTCAAGGTAAGTCCCTGAATTATCTCCAAATTATCTGGTATTGGAAATGAAGGTATTAATTTGTCTAAAACTACAAATATTTCCTATTAGAAAATGATAGAACTTTTTTCTCGGGAAGGGGAACCTCACCCATTATTAGTTGTAAATACTCGAGGGCAAAACAAGGGGTTTCAGAGAATGTCCATTGCAGATCCATGGCAAACAATAGTTGCATGGATTATTAAGTATTTCACCTGTGAAGGGCAATGTGCCACAGTAGTTGGTCCCCCTTTTTGACTGCTCATTCATTTGCGCCATGGCCTAGAAAATCCTGAATTGAAAGTTAACATTCGTGCCTTCCTCAATGATTCCCTTGTATGTATGATAGAACGCTTCAAAATTGGGTCTGGACCTTTGAAGAATCACGGTCTCATACAATTAATCTACAAGTATCATTTTTATAGAAAAAGAAAACCAAATGAGAAATGACAAAAATTTTTGCAAAAATTTTGAGAGCCCTGTTGGTAAACAAATTTTGCACTATATCATATGAATTATTATATTGACTCTTTGCCAGAAAAATATATAGTGAAAATACGTACCAACAGATTTTTGGTGACTCTACTGGGGACTGAATTCGAACATACCTCTTTTGTTTGAAAAAAGTCACCTTAATGTGTTCAAAGAAAATCTTTTTGATCAATAAATATGGTGCTGCAACATAGAGCTGGACCTGTTTTACAACCTAATGTTAATTGGTTGGACCTTGAGCAAGAAGATATAATTACTGATTTATGAGTATTGGCTTGGAGATATAGGAGGTCAAATCGCCAATATCAAGAAGTAGATGCAGTACTTGACGAAGAAGAAGATATAGGAATGGAAATTCGTGTTCGTGCTTGGTTAATAGCTCAAGGCATCGCAGAAGAAGAATTGGAAAGAGATAACAGACATGCTCCTATTCGAATAGCTCCAAGAAGGGATAGACAAGTTGGTCCAGCTATTCGACCTATCCTAGAATATCGCCCTGTGAATCCTGCTCAAAATCAACCTGGCCGCCAAGAGATATACCAGAGGAGACCGTGAAAAGGGTATCCTGGATCCCGATTTTGAAAAGCTAGCAAATCTTGATTTTTCTCAATCTTTCATTCCCCCAAGAAGGGATATTAAATCTTTGAGTAGACCTCCTTCACCTGCAAGAAGCCCTACTAGAACCTCTGTCTCCTCTTCCACTTACCAAGCATTAACCTTGCACGGGACTGCAGTTCCTATTGTCATAAACTATTGGCCCCCTAGCCTTAGGTAATTAGTTGCATGATTTACCACATGGATCCAGAAAAGTTTTACCCAAATTTACTGGAGATGGAAAAGTTTCTATAGACGAGCACATTAATGCCTTCTTTTCTGCTTGTGGTGTTTTAGGTATTATGCACGAAGATGTTTCTGTCTTGTTGTTTGTAGAATCTTTAACTGAAGGAGTAGTAGAATGGTTTCAACATTTGCCTGCTGGAACTATAAACTCATGGGCGATTATGCACCAAAAATTTGAAGACCATTTCAAAAGTGCTGAAGATTTGCATGCATTATTAGCACAACTTACTCAAATGAAGAAAGAGATTCACGAGCCGATGCAGGAGTTTGTGGAACGCTTTAACAAGTTAGTGAATAGAATCGAAAATGCTAAAAGACCAACTACAGAGAATCAAAATTGTTTCTTTCTAAATGCGCAACCTCCAGATATAAGTTTCCATTTGAGAAGAGCACGAGTGGCTGATTTGGAAGCTGCACAGACCATGGCCATTGAAATTGAAGATGATTTATTGACTGCCAGAAAATGGAACAAAGACTTGCAGAAAGGGAAGACACAGTCTTCTAATTCATCCACTATAGACCCGATGATTTAGAAGCTAGCTAATGATTTACTCCTACTTAAGAAACAACTTCCGCATAATCCACCTTCGCTATATCAAGATATACCCAGGAGAAATTATGTACCATATCAGCAGAACAAGCCACCTAGGCTTCCTCTTCCAGTACAAAGACTAGCTATTGAACATCCTTCTTCAAGTCATAAACAAACTACAACTATGTGTGATTTTCATCTGACTACTGACCATGATGGCAACACTTGTCCTGAAATGGCAAGGTCCATGCAGATGAATCTATCAAGTGAGAAGATAGAAGAATATGTCTCTCAAGAGGATGAGACGAATGAGACCCATGGCCAACCAACAATCAACTTTCTTGAGTATGAGTCTGATAATGAAAAAGAAGAAGTTCATGACATTAACAATCATTCTTGTAATATCTTCACAAGAAATTAGTATCAGAAGAATGAAGGAAAAGCCAAAGTTGAATCTGCCCATAAAATTCTAGAAAATGCTCCAAAGATTCTAACAAGAAAACAACCTCTGGAGAATCAAGCTCTTACTGCCTCGAAAGATAAAGGTACACAAGGTTCCCCTCTTGGTGATTCATCTGCCTTGCCTAATGATGCATTTGATTTCATAGAGCATTGCAAGAAAACAAAGGTGGAAATTTCTCAGCTTGATTACTTAAAGTCAAATCCTCATCAGTTGGAGAGATTATTGCATATTGTTAAAGGAAAACTAGATCCTTCTTCTTCAGTACATCAACAGTCAAATGACTCACAGCTTGAAGAACTTTCACATGATGATCTCTTTAGTGAATCTCCATAAAATGATACCCCACTGGTAAATGTTATTCTCCCAGATAAGCTTGACCCATTCTATGTCTCTTTGTATATAGCTGGCTGTAAACTAAGCAATCGCATAATAGATTCTGGTGCTTCTGACAACGTAATGCCCGCTAAGGTTTCTCATGCCCTCGACTTGTCATTAAATAAACCCTCAGGCAAAGTCTACTCGATGGAGTCAAAATTAGTCCCATTAGTAGGACAACTCAAAGACATGCAAGTTGCTTTAGCCACTTTCCCAGAAAAGAAACTAAAGCTCACCATCTTAGTTGCTGACATTCCCGCAAGCTATGGCATGCTACTTAGCAGAAGTTTTTGTAAAGACCTAGGAGGAGAAATACAATTGGATTGGTCCCATGCCTTGATCCCAATTCACGGAAAGAAGGTCAGACTAAATCCAGAACCCAAAGCAAAGTATACAGTCCTGAAATCTGATGATCCAAGAGCATAGATACTATATGAAGAAACTGGACTAGGTACATATATGCTCATGCAGGAAAAAGAGGTAACCCCTGAAGTTATATCTCCTGACATGTCTTCTGGCCTTTGGACTATGGAATTCGATGACAGTTGTTCTTCTTCCAGTTCAGGGGCTGGAATTGTTCTTATCTCACCTATAGGGGAGAAGTTTTCTATGGCTTTCAAATTGGTTTTCGACAATACTAATAATACGGCAGAGTACGAGGCGCTCCTTTTAGGCCTCGAGGCTACCAAAGAAAAAAGAATCAAAATGTTGAAAGTACTCAGAGATGCAGAATTGGTCGTCAAGCAAGTAAGAAATTAGTTTCAAACAAAGAACACCAAGTTGAGAAGGTACCGAAACTTAGTATGGGATCAAATAGAGTTCTTTGATGCTTTCTCTATAGAGGCAATTCCTTGAACTCTTAATTCTAAAGCTGATTGCCTTGCAGTCTCTGCGACTCTTTTAGTTCCACATCCAGAGTTCAATAAAGATCAATATAAGATTGAATTAGTATACCGACCAGGCATGCCTGTGATAATGATAAATATTGGAAAGTTTTTGATGATGACAGATAGATTGTGTCCTTTTTGGAGAAGGCCGATACTTTTGTCAATTTGTTATTTGAAGGAAGTGAGACTCCTGTAGAAAATGAAGTGTTACAATTAAAGGGGAACACCATCCCAAAAGGTTTGATTACTTTAGAGAAACTGTTAGATAAGCACGATTTCTATTTGAAGAATAAGGCTCAAGAGAAAAATCCCAATCCTTCTCAGTATGATAAAGTAGACATAGGCACTAAAGATGATCCTAAAATGGTTTGCATTGGCAAAGCATGTTCGCCAGAAGAAAGAAAGAAGATCATCACCTTGTTGGTCAAATATAAGGACATGTTCACATGGTGCTATGATGATTTGAAGAATTTCATGGGTGGAAAATTTCAGCATTATATCACTCTTAAACCTGGAGCTACTCTGTTTAGGCAAAAACAGAGACAATTCAATCCTAAAGTTGCTGGTGCTATCTTTGCAGAAATAGATAAAATGTTAAAGGCCAGAATTATATATCCTATTCATCATTCAACTTGGGTAGAAAATATAGTTCCTGTAAGGAAAAAGAATGGTGAAATAAGGATTTGTGTTGATTTCCGCAATCTTAACCAAGCATCTTTAAAAGATAACTACCCTTTGCCTGTGATGGATCATGTTTTGTAAACCATTGCTGGATTAGAAATGATGTCATTACTTGATGGGTTTTTTGGGTATAATTAGATAGAAGTTGGCCCAGAGGATCAACATAAAATTGCTTTTACAACGCCTTGGGGAACTCTGGCTTACAATCGAATGCCATTCGGGTTGATTAATGCCGGTGCAACATTTCAACGTGCTATGGACCTCTCCTTTGGAGATTTGAAAAACAAGATTATTTGTGGTATATTTAGATGATCTCACTGTCTTTTCAAGAAAAAGAGAAGATCATATTCAACATCTAGAGATAGTCCTACAGCGTTGCCGTGAGCAAGGAATCTCTCTTAACCCCAAGAAGTCCATTTTCAGGGTTACTGAAGGAAAGCAACTAGGACACATTGTATCTAAAGACAAGAGTTGAATCGATCCTGAACGTGTTGAAGCTATCCAGAAGTTGCCATTACCATCAAGAAAACCTGGAGTGAGGTCTTTCTTCGGTCATATCAATTTCTTAAGGAGATTCGTACCAGATTTCTCTGAATTAACTCACCACATTGTAGATATGATGAGAGATAAGGTGGTCTTCAAGTGGACTGAAAAAGGGAAAAAGGCATTTCAATATATTAAAACAACAATTGCGAATGCTCTAGTTTTAATTCATCTAGATTTTTCCAAAGATTTCATTATATATTATTATGCTTCAGAGCATACTTTATCTGCTATCCTGACTCAACAAAATGATGATCGTATAGAAGCACCTATTGCATTTATGAGTGTTCCTCTGAAAAAACATGAGTTGAATTATTCTCTAGCAGAGAAACATGCTTATGCAGTGGTTAAGGCGATAAAGCATTTCAGATTCTATATCCTCAATTCACATTCTAAGGTCTTTGTATCAGACACTTCAATCAAAATCATACTCACTCAGTAAGAAATAGGTGTCAACAAAAGAGCCTCTTGGATTGCCAAAGTTCAAGAATATGATATTGATATTAAGCCAACCAAATTGGTACGAGGGAGAGGCTTATGTAAACTCATAGCTGAAAATCACACAGTTGAAGAATATCTAGAAAAGAATGTCGAGCTGCCTCAAGTGTTGTTTGTAGGATTGATAGATGAATGGTTCTTAGATATTGCCTACTTCTTGACATATGGTGAATGTCCTCCACACTTAACTCCGAAGTAGAAAAGAACAATCAAGTTGAAAGCTACAAAATATATTATTTGGGAAGGTAGTTTATACAAGAAGGGGATTGATAGAATTTTTTTGAAATACGTGGATAAAGAACAACAAGAGAAATTACTTCAATTGTTCCACAACAATGTGGTGGTCATTTCTCTTCCAGTGTCATAGCCTATAAGATTCTAAGACATAATTATTACTAGCCTGGCTTATTTAAAGATGCAGACCAATGGGTGAAAAGGTGTGAATCATGTCAGCAATTTAAAGGCAAGGTCAAGCTAGCCGCGCAACCATTAAATCCCGTTGTTATTGAAGAACCTTTTTATCAATGGGGACTAGATTTCATTGGTCCACGTCATCCAACATCTAGCGCTGGGCATACACACATCTTGGTGGCCACAGATTATTTTACTAAATGGGTTGAAGCCATTCCAGTCCGTCAAACTTCCTTCCAGGTAGTGTGTAATTTTCTAAAAGAGAATATTCTTGTGAGATTTGGTGTACCTCAGAAAATTGTCACAGACAATGCTTCCAATTTCTGCTCTCATGAAATCTCTAATTTTTGTTATCAACATGATATCTTACTTGCACATTCTTCTAACTATTACCCGCGAGGAAACTGATTGGTAGAGTACACCAACAAAAACCTCATCTCTATCATGCGAAAGCTAGTAGAGGAAAAACAAAAGAATTGGCACAAGAGATTATTTGATGCATTATGGGCTGACAGGACCACATATAAAAGGATCATCGACACATCTCCCTTCCAACTAGTTTATGGAATTGATGCCCGATTGCCAATCCCTCTAGAGCTTATTGCTCTTTCTCTTCAGACAGTGATTGAAAGTAATGAATTTAAAGATTCTCTAGAGAAAAGAATCATGCATCTAACAAAACTTGAAGAACAAAGGAGTCAAGTAGTTGATAGAATAGCAGAACATCAGGAAAAAGTCAAGAAACTATTTGATAAGAAGACCAGACAAAGACAATTTGTTGTAGGAGATCTTGTTCTACTCTAGGATAAGAGGAAAGAACCCAAAGGGATGCATGGAAAGTTTGATTCTCTATGGAAGGGACCTTTCCAAATTAGAGAAGCATGTGGTGACAATTCATTTTACTTGGTGTATCTCGATGGCACTCATTTGCCCTTGCACTACAATGGGCAACACCTAAAAATTTACAATCAGTAAAAGTAGGATTTACTCCCAACTCTTTGTACATAGGAAAGTTTTGTTGTCTCAGTGAGTTTCTTTGTTTTGTTCTATTTTTGTCGTGTTGTACATCTCTTTTCTAGTCTGACTCTATCTGCCCAACGATAAGGTTACTAGTCTTGTCAAAGACACTGGGGTTCATCTATATCCTTACAGTTCTTGTCCCCAAGTAGAGCCAGCTATTTACCCCGTCTTTCTACCCAAGTTTCAAATATTTTGCATATCAAACCTCTGTACCAAGTCATCTTTTTGGTTACAAATTTGTTGATGTCATGTTTCTTGTGTCAGTCATGTCAATAATTTGTTGTTATGACATCATTTTTTGTCTTATCTCTCTCCATTTAAGCTTTAAACAACAATATTATGCCAAGACAAAATTTACAGCTTAGTAATTTTATATTTCACGTCCACTTTCATTTTATACTAAGCTTGCATCAACTTTTGTTTTTTGCAAAGTCCATTATGCGTCGGCTTTTATTATTCGCAAACCTTGCGTCAAATTTTGTCTTTCACTAAGTTCGCATTGACTTATGAGTTTGGCTAAGTCCACGCATTTTGGCTTTTTATCAATGACATAATTTTACAAGTTCGGAGAGATAATAAGAAAGAAATTCACGTTCACTTTTTGCATGCGGCAATCGGGAGTTAAAAAGTGATTTTTATTGTTTAAGAATAACAAATAGCATATTCTTCTCCTTCAAACAAGTGCAAGAAGAAACAAAGGGCATAAATTTTATAATGGCATCAAAAGTTTCAAGTTCATTATTTACTTGCATAAAAGCTTGTTACACCCACATTCAGCTCCTGAAATATAGGAAATATCTTTTAAATTTTTGTGAGAACGGAGATGTTTTGGTTGCTGGACTCCTCTAAACTCATGCCATAATGTCGACTATTGAAACAATGACTGATATTTACCATTGTTTTTGATACATGTAGCAGATGGTAAGTCTTATTTTGGGTAAACAAATCATATGTTAAACTTACAGGGAGTTGCATGCCGAAGAAGGTGGCTAACAGCATGTGATGGATATGCTAATATAAAGGAATGCCCAGTGTGCAGTTGTTAAGCACTTGACAACGAGCCTCAAACTAATAAGGTATCATGGCACATAGTAATGCATAGAATTTAGTTGTTGAGAAAGGTTTTCATTGAACACTCACCATTCGTCCTAAAATAAAGGCAAAGGAAATGTACAACTGCTCAATCGAATGACTCAAAGAGATGTAATCTCATGAAATCAAATGACTGTCAAAGAATATGTGAATTAGTTTTGTAAAACCTCCAAGAAAGATGACAAGCCTACATGCAAAGTGTTGAAACATAATAAATGGCATGGACTGTTTGACACAACGATTCAAAGAGATACAATTTCAGATATACGAATAGTTTGCTAGATGTGAACAAAGTGTTTTCATTGAAAAAGGTTTCAGAAACTTTTCAACAAATGCAAATAGCTGGTGCAATACCAGAACCATAACCATTGCCAGCATCCCACTGCCAGCACCCAAGAAAGGGTCTTAAGAACAGTATATGGCCATCCACGACTATATGATAGAGACTAGTTTTTGTCAGATATAAATACCTCGAAGGAATGTCGCTGCAACACACAAAATGTTTCTGTTAAAAAGACTTTAGAAAGTTTCAAACAAATACAATTTCTAGCGGTCTAAAAACTTTATCTCTACCTGTTGAAATATCATATCATGTGACGGGGATGCTTGTTTGATGTCATAGATGGAAAGGTGGCTTGGGGCCTCACTAAATATGCTTTGGCATTTTCGCCAGAGGTAAGGGATATAGTTTGTATTTCTTGAAAGAAGGTGTCGACAAGTATGGGAGAATGCGTGTAGGATGGATCTCTGACTTCTTCAAGATGTGGTCCCTCTGCCTTACTACCATCAGCTTTTATCTTTGCACAATGTGTTAGAAATCATGGAGGTGTGGAATCCTTTAGGTATAGTCAGTGTAATCACTCGACCACCCACTGAGTCTATCAATACCTATATCATGTTATTAGCCAGCAACTAACTTCTTGCCCAAAAAATATTGAATTTTAGAGAAGGCTGCTAGAACCATTTGCTATGATATTGCACTACAATGACGACTGCGTCCATCATCAGTTTCTTCTCTTAGCTTGTGACCTAATGGGAAACTTTGGATCATGATATGGACATCCATTAAGCATTATGGAGGAAGATATTTGTTTTCAGAAATTAAAAGCCTGTAAACATATCTACAAAATGAGGATACATAGACGAGGTCCATGAATTATTTGAGAAGATACCTCAAAGATTTAGTCGACGGGCTTTATATGTTAGTATTATATGCTCAGAAAATTATCTTGTGTGGATTCACTTTGAATAATTTTCTAATTTCTCCGGTTGATCCTATCGACCTATTCATTGAACCTCCTATGAGTGCAAGTGCCAGTATAATTCGATATGATTTGGCAGACATAGATTGAAAATATGGAATCGTAGCCAATGCACATGAATTGTTTAACAGATTGGCTCAATTTTGTTCAAAATGTTATAAGTCTGAAATGCTTTGACAAATAGTTATACTATGCATGAGGGTATATGAAAGGTATGTGAACCATTTGAGAAAATGCCTCAGAGAAATGTCGTCGCATGGAATACAAAGAATGCAGGATATGTAGAAACATAGAAGTGTAGACACTAAGTACATTGAATCCACAGATGCAATATTAATTTTCTGAACAACATACAAAAAGCCTATGAACTGTTTGATTAAATGTTGCAAATACAATTTTCATGAAAAGCAGTAATGACTATTTTGAATGTAGCATGTATGCCAATTGTCGAAGGCAGAGACTAGACACACAAACTATTTATAAACAACCTCAAAGGAATTTCATGCTCCGAGGATACTTATCATATGCAGATACCCGGGTATGAACACCTGCTACCTTTTTGTTTGAATAAAGTGTTTTTCTAATCTCCTCTCAAAATCCATTGCATACATATAGACAACAAATTGGAAATTATCAAACAAAACCTCATGAAACACTACAGAAAACTCTGAAATAGAATAAACACAGGCAAATTTCACAACTTGTTGCAAATATTTAATCATGAAATACAAATATCAGGGGTTTGAGTTCCTCTTAGTTCTTGAATCCACACTTCAGATACTTCTCTAGGACACATCAGTTTGGTAGATTTCTGGGAGACTATGGAACAAGGGAAAAGATCACCAATGGTTTAAAAGTTGTTTGATAGTAGATTAGCCCATGCAGCCTTTCCCAGTAGCAGTCCAATGCATAGATCTGGTTCTAGAATGTATGAAGCGCTACAATCTGAAAACCAAAGAGGTCTGAACTATTGATGGCCAGCTAATTGCCAAGTTAGACAGTGATTCAATCGGGATTACTTTTAGGCTACCTGTCAGAGATCAATTTGTGAACATAGACAAAAGGCTTGCTCATCAATATTTCAATGAAAGGAAACATCAATGTCTCAACACTATAGCAAAACACTGGCTACATACACCGAAAGGAGGGAAATCCTAGCTACCTAAAGTCCTTCACATATCATGCTTCATAGAGGATATTTCCAATATGATTATTCTACTTCATAGAGTAATAGGAGATGAAAAAGTATCTAATTTTGAAATGTGGATGTTCCTTTTTATAAATGTTATATGTGCAAGAAATTAGTTTGTTGACTGGGGCAACATTATTAGTGACAATTTCCATTATCAGTTGACCAATTTTGAATTGAATGAACATTTCTACATGTCCTCTTACTTATTTTATGCAATTGCATGCATGAAATCATGGCCAGGTCTTGCTACCAAAGGAACTTATGATAACATCACACAGATCTATGATTACTACCCTCAGTTACAGCTGGAACAAAGTTACAAGCACTTCTGTAGGGTAAATGATGATTTCACAATGTTGACAGTAAGAGAACTTCAAGGTAATATTGCACTCTGGATATCACCAGAAGCTACCAGTCTAATCAAAATATATGGGAGCTACTTCATCCAATATCCTAGATTTACCTATCTACGAGTTGGTGGGTTTGATGGATACCCATATAAGTTTCCTAGATATGTAGATGACAAAATGGTATTGATAGAACTATGCAAGCAAATTGGTTCACTTAATAAGAAATGCAAAGATAGGAGGAAACTTGGAGTTCCATTTCCCATTGGCCTTAGTCATTACAATTGCAAATCTTCTGCAGATGCTCAAAACATAGAGAGATCTTTGATAAAAATCAGCTTGTATGCCTATACTATGAGATTCCCTTTTGATAGCAAAGGATATGTCAGGAACAATCTATGACTTGGTGTAGGTTACTGTCATTTTCTAGAACTTGAAGACTTTTGGGAAGATTATGAAAATGATTATGAGGTTCATAAATGAGTCTGGATGAGGATGACCATTGAACAGATCAGAGAATTCAAGCAAGATTGCAATATAGATGGAATTGAGGAAGATGGTTAAGAATTAATTGACCCTGTGTATTTTGATAAAATTGAAACACAACCTTTACCACCCATCAATTGGGCTAATGAGGAGATCAAAGATTTGGGTATAAGAACTGCTCATATCATTCAAAAGACTAAATATTGGGTAAAGAAAAAGGCTATTGAGGCAACAGCTACCAAACCAACAGGTAACAATGGCTCATCATCGAGCAGAAAAGATAAACATTCAAATTCTTCTTCTTCTTCTCGTTCTCATTCTCCATCTTTAAGCATTGGTTCACATAAGAGTACTCAAGGAGGAGATGACGGAGAAGATCCATCAAGAAGAAAGGGTCTCAAAAGCATTTGTGAAAATGATGAAAAATGGAAAAAGGGGAAAACAAAAATAAAGGATAATGCATTGCCTCCCATACAGGAAGAAGTTGAGGAAAATAAGTCCACAAGTCCTGAAAACCACCATCAAAATGATGAGCATTTAAATACCTCTCCTTTACTCCTTGTTGTTTCTCCTTCTCATGAAATACCTCATTCCCCTCATGCATTACAATCTACACTCCCACCACCTATGAACATATTCAATGAGAATGTTTTTCCCTCAAATGTAGTACCTCTTTCCACAAATATTCTAGAGTCTTCACATAATTCTTCTTCTTCCTGGTTGCAACAAAGTTTGTCAAGAAAAAGAAACAATGCTTAGTTAATCATGCCTAATTTTGATACAGTCTCCAATTTGCTACAAAGGTCTCCCAAATCTAAAAAGATCAAGACTACATCAAGGATGGCAATGGATTCTTCATCAGGCAATGTCTATGTCAAGGTTGCACAACCTGTTTCAGAAAAGAATTTGAATGAGGGTAAAGAAAGTGATTTTAACATCACTAAGATAGATCTTGGTCCATCTACATATGAGGGAGACATGCAAAAATTTCAAGTGTTAGCTGCCAAGTTAATTAAAAGAACAGAAAAAGAAAGGCATACGAAAGATCAATTGAAGCAATAGGTACAAGTCTTGACATCCTATCTCAAAGCCATGATAGGTACTTCTGCTTTGCCTCTTGATACTTTCTCTACCCCCACCAATTTCTCTCTTGAAAATAATGCTGAAAAAGAGATTATTGAAAGTGTTAGCAAAAATGACTGAAAAATGGGTTGAACGTATGAAATTGAAAGCATTCAGTTTCATTGAGCAAGAAAGGAGTCTGTATGATGAAGCAGAAACAAAGAAATAAGAGGTTGATAAAGAAATAAGAAGCATCAGAAAGGAAGAATTATTGTGGCAGGGAATATCCAAGGACCTTAGTGAGATGATCAAAACTGACAATGAGATATTAATTGCTGAAAAAGTCTTTTTAAACATTGAAGAAAATCAATCTAGTTCTTGGCTTTGTTTAGTTGAATGGAAATTGTCAAATATAAGACAAGTGTTGGCTGCTCAAGAAAAGCTCCTGGAAACTTGTGAACAGGTGAAGATGAAGATTCACACTGATTTATTAGCAATCAATCTTGATGTGATGGATAAAGATAAATCTCAAGTTTTGGAAGCTCAGGCTATTAAAGGAAACTTTGAAAACATGATTAATACAGAGTTGTTCAATAAATAGGTTTTCAATGAAGGACTTATGAATAAATTGAATCTCATCTTTGTTGCTGTCAATTCTGTCTTTGATCATATTATCATCATGATTTGAGTAATGTTCATAAAGATCAATCAAAATGGAAGCTTTGTATGACAGGATTGTTTGTTCCCAAAAATAAACTTATTGCTTCAGTAGTCAGGGTGTTCAGAACATACAAAACAAAGTCATCCCTTCCTTCACAACAACTTGTAGTAATAGAAACATCTTCAAATGGTACAAGAGGTAGCAAAGATAAAATCTGATAGTTTCTTGTGAGATCAATCATATTGGTCCACTTTTCAAAGTTTGCAAGATTATAGTTTTTGGTTCTATTTCTATGAAAGTGACTTTATGTCAATCTTTTGTAATTACGTTGTAAAGTGCACTTTACTTTGGGAACTTTTGAAAAGTCCATATAAAAATTAATTAAAGTGTGCTTTATTTTCATAAAATATTTTTGGGTAGTTAGGAGTAGTTATGAGGTAGTTACAAAGTTGGTTACTAGAGACAAGTCTATATATACAAGGCTTGGTGTTTGTAAAGGGGACTTTTTGGATTTCACATTTCAAATGATGTTATGAGAAATAGAGTTGTACAACTTAGTGTGAAGAAATTAGAGACATTTTGGATTGTGTGATCTCAAATATCTTTTTAACATTATTCATTCTTCTTACGTTGATGGGTGATGTTTTCTTTACATTATCTTGCATCTGCAATGTGGAATAACAACCAGTCTTAGAGGGGTTAGTTACTAGATAATATTTCAACGTATGTTGGATATCTCCTAAATCATTTCTTCTTTTTAATACTACATATGCTCACTTTAGCAGTTTAAGAAGTGTTCTTATATTGTCTTGGTGGGGATTGTCAATCTTTATACATCTGGGTTGAGTCAATGTTCGTAAGCCTGTTGTCTTAACCTTCCAATCTTTCTTTATTTCATTTCTTTCTTAAAATATCACAAAAATCCAAAATCCATTGAACAAAGGAGCTACCCCTCTACACGCAGAGGTAAGTTGATAGAAAAACTACAACTTTACCAACTGTTGGTACGTATTTTCAATATATATTTTCTAGGCAAAGAGTCAATATAATAATTCATATGATATAGTGCAAAATCTGTTTACCAACAAGCCCTGAACCTCCAAGACATTTTGAGGTAGGTGAATCGTCTGGTAGGGCAACCCAAGACGTGAGAGAACTCTCCCCTGCACCCCAAGGTGATAGACAAGCTCTTGGCGATGAAGTGCTGAAAAATCCACCAAACCCTCTAGACCATGAAGAAAGGCCTAAATCACATACTGTGCCTAAAACCCTAGAAAAATAAGAAAATATGGATCTAGTAGACTCAGAGGAGGAAAGTGTTCAACCCCGTAAAAAGGAGAAGAGGGCCAAAATGAAACTGCAAAGACCTACTCCTCTGAGAAGGAGCAAATGCTTAGCCGATGCACCTAGTTGTGCTATGGCCTGTGAATTAGCCCCTATTCCCAAGAAAAAGAGGAAAGAAAGGTAGTCCTGGAAAAAGTGACTCAACCTAATGAAAATATGTCTCATATTGGTATAGAGGTAACTCAAACATTAGAAAGTGATGAACCCCCTACATCTAGACCATCAATTGACCCATCTAAAGAAGACCTAGAGGAAAAAGGAGAAAAAGGACAAGAGGGAATCAATGAACAAATACCTAATTATGTCCTAGTTGAAGAAGAGGAGGGTCAAGAATATGAGACCGTTGAAATAACTTCTTTATTCCAGCAGTCAGAAAATATTCAGGTATTTGATACAGTGCTTGAGGAGAGACAATTGTCTCCCTTAAATAATGTGGATGATATAGAACAAGGTCCATCTGGAACAATCAATGAAGAGCACATACCTGGAAATGAAACATAAGTTTTGATTACTCCCCCCTACAGATGCAGAGGACAAGGGTGAGTTATGACTTTAAAAATAGAGAAACTGGAAGTAGAAATTATGTAGTTGAGGAATAAAATACAATTGAATGAAGAGTAGTTGAGCAGGAAACAACAAGAGATAGAAGACCAAAAAGAGCTTTTAGAGAAAAATGATCAAACTATTAGAGAGCTGCAATCTCAATTACAACAAAGTAAAGAAAAAGATAAGCACTGTTTGGATAGTCTATTTGAGAAAGATAGACAAATCAAGAACCTAACCTCCAACCTACAATAGTGCCTGAAGACATTTGTAGAAGAGCAGGAGAAGCAGAGAATTGAATTAAATAAGGCCATAAGTAGAACTATTGAACTGGAGCAAGACTTACAAGAAATTAACATTAAGCCAAATGTGGAATCAAAAGAGGTTCAAACTGAACCAACTAAAATGGAATGGTTTCAGGTCCACATTCCTCCCATGCTAACTAAGTGGATGGAGCAATGCTATTTCTTAAGACAATCTAGAGCCGAGAATGCTAGACTTAAGAGAGAAATAATATTGTTGAAAGAGTCTTATGATAGATTCTATCAGGCCAAGATGGATGCATGCCAGATTGGAGATGTAGTGCCCCTCCATTCTCACCTTGGATGAGCAGGTGGTCGGGCTAAGGAGCATGAAGATGAAGGTAAAATACTCGGAATACTTAGGGTATGATAGACATGTTGATGGTAGACTCACTGTTATGATGCTCATTGATGTTTGCTATGATGACACTATTGATACTTTATAATTAGTACATTATGCTTATGTTGTGATCAATTATGGGTTAATTGATTATGTAGATTAGTTTTACTACGTGATTTATGCGACTATCTTACTATGTATTATCTAGTTGATTAGTTATCAATGAACTAGTTGATGTGGATATGTGTGATGTGTTTTGTGAAGGGATAGTGTAGCATTACTCATGTTGAGTACCCTGCTACGCTGCGATTCCCTGTCACTATGTGCCTGTTTAGATGATTATATATATGTTTGTATTCGACACTTTTGTTTTTTGTAGGTTGCAGGTACCAAGCATTGACTCCACCTAAATTGGTAGGTCTGAGCGTGCCTTCATACCAATGGAAGTTGTGGAATAGAGATGACATGAGGTCCCCCAGTTGGTCAACATCCTCTATGAGGATGAGTACTCAGTCGTGGATTCTGTCATTTTGGTCGGTTTGGGCATGATTGTATGTCTCTATTGTTTGATCGTGTGTAGTCATCAAGTATTGTTCGACATTTAGTTTATTTCGGTTGTGTTTGTTTGATTAATGTTTTGGCTAATTGCTTCATTATAATTTAATTATCTGTCTTGAGGGAACCTTGTTATATAATAATAATAATAAGCAAGTGTATGTTTTGTTAAGTAGTGATAAAAAAATAAATTTATAATATTTATGAGTGTCATAAAACTCATTTATAGTAAACACTAAAATAAATAAAAATAAGAATTTATTTTGTCTTGATTGTGAATGAAATTAATAGCATGCTATGAGAAAAAAATTAAGAGGAGGAAGTTGGTGGTCAGTAACGGAAAATGAATTTATTGCATTTGCTATTTTTTTTGCTGGGGAAGCGTATATTTGGGAAGCTGCTCTCTTGGATTGGAGAGCCTGCATAATAGCGGATTTAGGAGAGAACCTAGGATATAGTTTGTTGAAGAAAGCAGATGGATTCCGGGTATGTAGTTTTTTATTATTATTTACTTTGGAGTTTGAATGGGAATTAAATTTTTTTAAAAAAGGGGGTTTATGATGAAATCTTTCTGTAGATCAATTTCTTTTTGGTTTTGTTTTCAGCTCTAAAGAGTTATTCTTCTCCTATCCAAGAATTGTGGAGCCTATAGGTTATCATTCTAAACTATGAATTCTAAACTATGAATCCCCATCAACCTGCAATATTATATCTAGAGCTATGATCACATTGGAATGGAAAGCATATATTTGTCTTGAGTAATATTATATTCAGTCTTGCTCCATATTATTCAGACATGCATATTACTTTTACCAACATAAACTCATTTCACCTTGTATGCAATCTAGAATAGCTTGTAATTTGACTTTGTTGGCTTGAGGAAATTTCTCCTATAACCTTATCAATATTGATCCATATTCTTCATGCATGTCATTAATACTAGGATTGAGGATTTAGCATTTGTTCAACAAGTCTTTCTTCAGCTTGTAAATTAGTTATTGATGCCTTGTAGTTTAAAGGAAAGCTTGATTCTTTAATAGGTTGAGGCATTTTGACACTCGAATTTCACTTCTTGGTATTGCTTCACATTAGATTCTGCTAGATAGACTTCTTTTAGCCAATTGGCATGTCATTTTTTTTTATTTTCTTCTATGGATTCCACTTAACTATGTTCTTATCGATATCTGATATGTGCATTTTGGCCAGCTTAAACTTTCTTATGCCGAGCTAATTTCTTGCATTGATTCTATGTATGATTGAAATCCCCTTTCAGCCTAAATGTTGAGGATCTTATTCAACTTAGCAAGCTTTTATGAAATGCTTTGTCCATGATAATAATTAAAGTGTAATGTTTCTAAAAGAGAATCAATCCAATCCGAATGTAATTTGATTCACCTATTTTACAAAACCAAATCATAAAAAGGATTTCTTCTAACCTTGACATCCTTGGTAACAACCTGAGATTCTCTTTTAACCACCTGTTTTATAGCTTTCCATAACCAGACATAGTGCAGTTATTATCTTGTCATAGATAAATATGTTAGTGGAGGAATATGATAAAATATTCTAGTGGAATCTTTGTAAGTTGCAGTGTTACGTTATTATTAGAATGAAAGTTTTTGTGTCTATATTGATAGCCATAGTATCATATTGCTTAAAAATAGTTTTGGTTGCGCTTATTTACGCCATAAAACATTCACTCGAAAGACTTCCTAAATTCATCATGGTTCCTATTGACGTATTTCTTGAAAGTTTCTAAATTTATTTTTAACAATCCATTTTGTGTTTATCCTACATCGTTGCATTGCTGCAGATGATGTCTCATAGAGACATTATGAATTAAACTTCAATCAGTCAAATTTTGTGCATATCTTGCAATCATTGTATGAGGCCTTCTATTCGCACGCCCAGTTTGTGCTTCTATGTTTTCATAAAAATTTCTAATGCCTTCTTAACAAATCTGTTTTGTGCTATCTTTTTATGCAAGTCAAATTTTCCTTCATCTTTATTAGGCCACGGCTAGCATAGAAATGTACTCAACGTTTATACTCTAGTATGTATAGAATGTGAATATATTATATTTTAGTGGTTTTTTTTTCTATCTTGAATAGTTATACTTCGTTGGAGTTTATACATAAGGAATATATGGTAGTTTATTTTTACATATGTTAAGAATACCAATCAAGTTTTATTAAGACTATATGTTGAATAGATAAACTAAAATTTCTGTTTTTTTTTAAAAAATCATGCAAGGCTTTCCTTATAAGACCATACGGTCATAGGGTAGTTTTTAGCTTAAATTATCTCTAGTTTCTTTTTAGAAAGCTTCCTTATATTTATATGTTAAGATGTAGTTTGGATTTGCAATATAATTTAGGTTTTGGTTTTAAAAAAAAACAAAAGGGGTAAATTATGTTTACCTGTACATGACATGATTTTCTAATGAATGTTTTTCTTTTATTAAAATTAAATCTGCCTAAGCTTTTCCTTCCACAAAGGTTGTATGGCTTAGTTAAAAGGAAGTTTATTTTAAGATTGAAATCTTTCATTTTGTGGTTAATAAACTAACATTTCTTTTTAAAACAATTTAGAGTATATCCAATTATGACTTTGATTTGGAATGGAAAGATAGATTACTATGTTTAAATTGCTGGGAAATAGATTTTTTTTATTTTAAATAAAAAGTAGTAGAGATGTGAGTAATAATAATGTTTACCTTGTAATTTTACAAATTATATAAATGATATGATAAGTTAGGTGTGCTCTTAGATATTTTAGATACATTAGATCTTTCCATATTCATTAATTTTATAAATACATATTGTAAATTATGTGTTAGAGTCTATAATTGATGTTCTTACATCAAATAATAATGTTTTAGATTGAACAAATGTATCTATCGCTATTCCATAGATAGCTTGAGTAAGTTGAATTAATTTATTATTATTATTATTTAAGTTACCTAGCAATGTGGAAATTCTTTTTAAAATTTAATCCTTAAATGAAAAAAGATATTTCTTTTACCAGGTTATATCATTCATGTATTATGATTATTAATACTTTATTGTATGATTTTTTTTATTGTGGTGATAGTCCCTCATTATGATAAGGATTGCATTTTATAAATTGTTGTGTTATTATATGTATACCTTAGAGTTATTTGCATGTTGTTCGCAATCACTTTAATTAGACGAAACTAAATAAGTCTTGGGGTCTTTTGAGTTAAATATTGTTACTTGTGGGCACTTATATCATATGATCATGTTAGTAACTGATATTAGTAGTTGTTGTAGTTCTGTGTTGATGAGATAGATTCACTTTATAATTGATAGATGATTGATTGTGAATGGATTAATGTTACATTCTTAAAGTCTCATAACTAGTGCATTATCTCATATGTTGCAATTGTGGTATTGTAATTGAAATATTGATGAAGGAGTTTTGTTTATGATGTGCATTTGAGAGAGAATGGGATGTGAGACCCTTGTGTTTTAGTGGTGTCATGTGTTGGTGTCATTTGGGGAAGTTGTTTCCAGAGGCCTAGGAGGATATGATTGTGTGGGAGTTAGTTATGTGTGCATCATGTGAATTGAATGAAATGCATTCTAGAAATTTTGTCTCCTATTCATGTTGGTATGATACATGTGCAAGATGGTTTGTGCCTTGCTCAGTGTACTTATTCATGTGATTATGATTATGCAAGATGGGAATGCCTTGCTTTGTGTAATGTGAAATGATGTATAATTTAAAAAATGTGATGGTTCATGCTTGGTTTATGTTACGGGTTGTATCTAGATGTAGTGAACGGGGAGTGGCTTCTAATGTGGGGCCGGTGCCCTGAAGTGGCTAGCCAGGGTAACCCATTGGGAGTTTTTGTAATCAAGTGATAACCTAATAATAAATCTAGGGGTTGGGTAGTTTTCACACTAATTAAGATAATTGGATTCCTCACCCATGCCTGTAGTGCTCGTTCAGGCTAAGGATGGGATGAGAAGGCCTGGTTGGCAAGATCAACTTCCTTGTCCTCACGAAAGGAATGTTGGTTCCACATGTGTCACCCTATGGGGCCAATGTCTAGTGAGAGATTGTCAGGGTAACCATAGATGGGGGCTGGTGCCTAGCGAGAGACAGTTAGGGTAACCCATGGATGGGGGCCGGATTCTAACTAGAGACTGTCAGGGTAACCCATGTTAGGACCATGCGATGACACTCACCTCGACTATAGCCTAGCATTCCCTAGTGTGGTTGCCTCTGGAAGTGCTGTTGAGTTGCTTGTGTTAGTTACGTGTGCTGTATTGGTGTCATGTGTTGTCCTTGTTCCTTTTAGTCTATTGTCTACCTGACTATTTGTTGTAGTGGGACCTTATGTTATCTCCTAGCATAGGGGTGGACCTTAGGGTTCCACATGGTTGAGTGGTTGTGCTTTATTCCATTGGCTTTCTGGCGTCAAGGCTCATGTGTAAAGAAAATGTAACTCTCATGATTCCAGTTTTGCACCTATATTTGAAGACATACATTTATGTTATGTGTATCTAGATCTTTTGTATCAGTGGCAATCATTAAATGTAATCTTGATATATCCAGAAAAGAGAGCTTTTGGTATCATTGTAATTATGTAACATGAACTTGTAAACTTTATTGCAAAAATGTTGATGTATCTATCTGATGATGTAAACAAATTGATAGTTGTGTAATTTGAATGAGCTATGTATGTAGTTGAATATTGTTTAATTTCAATAATGCAGCTATGTTATCCCTAGAGATGTTAGTTTAACTTGTTGTCAGATTACGTTATGAGTTGTTATCATTAGTTCTATTTAAAAAAAAAAGATTCTGCCTTTTTATTGCTTTAATTGAACTTATCTCTAGGGTTGCATGGCGGGGCATTATAGGAGAGCTATTGCTGGCCTGTAGGAAACCGTCCAGATTATATTCCATGTTCCTTAATGAATAGTTGTTAAGATGGAATCTCCTAAGAATCTCTTATAATTTACCACATGATCTTGATGACTAGCAATTCCTTGAAGCATTTAAAGAAGCATCTCCTATATAGAAAAATTTATTATGTGAGTTCTTAATTCAAAATCTATTTCTCAAAAAACATAGTGATTTCTTCATCAATCTGTTTGTGGGGGAAGTTTAGTTAAGGGCATTTTAGTCAAATATGCAAAATCAGATTCAGTGGCAGGACGGAACCAGAGAATATCTTCATGATGAGAGAACTGTGGGACTACACATGAGGTACCCCAATTGGAAACCTTTTGCTTTCAAAACTCAGTTCAAGAGAACTAAGAGTTATGAACACATGAAAGAAAAATATAATGAAAGAATTAGGATCTTCTATGAAGATTTCAAGATTAATGTACCATAGTTGATTGACAGAGCTTGGGATGCCTGTGAGGAAAGGTATACCCCCTTGCCTATGTATTTAAAAAGAAGAGAAATGATTTCCCCCACTAACCTTAGATGGTCATACAAAAGGGCTGAGGCATTGACAAAGATTCTTCAACAACTAAAGACTAAGCGGATAGGAATGAGATACATACTGCCTCTACTTTTATAGCTACCCCCTACAGTCTTAGTTACATAGCAAGAACCAAGGGACTTACATATCTTGCATATGAGAATCAAAATTCACAAAGGTTTTCTAAAGGTCCCTGACCATATTGATGAAGAGACAGAGGAAGTATATGATTTGAGCTCAAAGTATAATGAATTGAATAGGAAAAGAGAGGTAGAGAGACATAGGATGCATCATAGAGCAAGAGGACCTGCTCAAGGTTAGGAAGGGGAGGAATGATGAGGTATAAATAACCTCATTTATTTGATGGAACAAATAGCCTTTTTGCATTACCCAATTCCCTAGCCTTGATGGAGATTGATTGTCATTGATGCCAAAAGATGTTGTGTTCGTAGGTTTGATTTGTAAATGTGGAAATGCAGGATGTTCTTGTCATCATGTTTCAAGATGTTAAGGAAGAGGTCCTGAATGTTGATGATAGTCATGTGCTTCAAGTAACTAACATGGGATCAGGATGATTTGTCTCTATATGGTACAGTGATTGAGAAGTTCATAGAGTTTATAAGGGGTAAGTGCAAGAAGATGAGTTCACTTTTTGGCCAAAAAGTGGAAGTGTTTTTCCTATTTTTCAAAATTTGTCGTACTTGGAGTGACAATTTGAAGCACTTGCAAATAAAATATTAAGATTATGTAAAAATAAGAAATGTAGGATTTTGTTTCTAGTTTTCAAATATGTAATTTTTTCTAATACCCAGATGATGCAAGTTGGTTTTTTATTGGATGTACAAAAAGTGGATTTTTAAAAGTCCCCTATTTTTTGCAAAAGCATGCATGTGTATCGCCAACATAATTTGACCTAAATTAATGTATTTTTCTAATTCCTTTTGTGGAAAGATTCTTAGGATGTTGAATTTTGGTTAGGATATTTTTTTTGTAATTTTTTGATAATTTTTTTTAATTAATTTTTTAATGGCCCTAATTAGTGTTTTTTAAAACGGGCCTCGTGTATGACCAACATAATTTGAGCTAAACTAATCAATTCACTAAAATATATTTTTTCATCATGTAGAGAATGATGTCTAGTTTGGTCAGACATATTTTTTTTTAAGAAACTTTCAAAATCAAAAGTTATTAAAAAAATAGCAACCTATGTTATTTCAAGTTTATGAGTTAGTTTGTTTGGAAAATAAATAATAAATAGAAAATTATGTTCAACAGAAAAATAAATTACATATTTGAAAACTAGACTTTGAGATCTATAATGGGTTTTAATTTAGTTAAAATATTCTAAAAAAAAAGTCGTCAACCATAGTGGTGAAACTAGTTTTTTCTCTTGCTGTTTTCATGGTCTCCTAGTTGCAGGTCCAAAGCTAAGGCTTGGGTTTCCAAGCCTAAAACTTTAGAAATTCCAAGAAAATTGGTGGGTTTGAAATTTCAAAATTTTAGAAAAGGGTACCTGTTATAAACGGGTGTCCATTCACAATGGGTGCCCGTTATAAACAGGTGCCCATTCATAATGGGTGCCCGTTATAAACGGGTACCCGTTTTAAAAATAACGGGTACCCATTTCCAAAAAATAAAAAAATTAGCAATAGGCATGTTAAAAAAAACAAAAAAACTTTTTGAAAACGGGTAGCCATTTTCAAAAAGTTTTTTTTTGTTTTTATATGCATATGGCTATTTTTAAAATTTTTTTGAAAACGGGTACTCGTTTTGCTTCGAGTGCCCAATCCTAAATGGGTACCCGTTCCAAGTGGCATTTTTCATCTGCGGGAGACTTCCAAAAAATGTATACTCATCTTTGTGCTTTCACCCTATTAAGGAGTTGGATTCAAAGTCTTCATCTTGGATTCATGGATAGTCTTCATCTTGGTTCAATTGGATGATTCATGATAGTCAGTGTGAAGTCTTCTTCAGGATGTCATCATACTTTGTTTATGATAATGTTGTTTGAGTTAATGCTTTAAGAAGTGCTCTAAGAAATGCGCAGGAGTTCCCATGTAGTATGAGATGATGTTTATGGTAGAATATGACATGTTCAATAAAGTTTCATGATTAAGGAGATTTGTATCCAGGCTCATATCAGTGATGTCTTTATGATACCAATGGTATGATGTTGTTGCAGTGGTATTGTTGAAGGTACTTGTTCATTTATGTTTCATACTCATTTATGAGGGTGTTGTTGATAAGGGAGTTCATTGATGTTGATATGGATATTCAAGGTTTGATTGAAGCTTGATACAAAGGAAGTGGAGTTGACGTTTCTTGTAAGGATTTAAAAGTTTATTACTTTACAACAAGTTGGCACTATTGTTTTTCCTCATTATCAGTGACAGAGGGAAAAGAAAATAGTGATAATCTCAGTTTAAGGTTTTGTCATATTTTGTTCTAAAGGCTCCTACAAAATCCTAAATCCCTATTTGAAATCTATGTCCATCCTAAATCTGCCTGTCTCCATTCAATGCACTTTTTGTTTTATTTATGAGTTGACCCACTATAGTAGGTCGAGGTCACTTAAAGTGACTTTCTAAAGGGTTTTATAAAATTTATAAAACTAGCCCCTTCACTTTGCTTTACCTATCCTTGCAGGTCAAAAGATACAATGTGAGCGCCAAATAGTAAATCAATAGTCTTGTTTAAAGTTACAAAGGGCATGCATTTTCAAATCAATGGCTACCATTCAAATGATGACCCCAACCCTTATGCATTATATTAGACGGTCATTGGAATGTCAAGAGATTGATGACTGCAGATAAGGCTATTTTTAGTCTTTTAAAAGGAGATCTTGAGAAGATTATAAAGCAGATTTTAAGGAGTTTTTAAGGCAAATTTCTTTGAGTCTTTTTAGGAGATTTATTATGGAGATTTAATTCTATTTGTGTTTTCTTCTCTTGAGGTAAGAAAGATATAAAGAGGAAATTCTTTAAGGAAGTTTTTTTTAATGAGCATCTTTTTTATGAAGTATTAAACTCGTTATGAAGATAAGAATTTTTTTTCATAGGGATGAAAAATGGATCCATGGAGAGGAATTTTTTATTAATAGGGGCAGAATGATTAGAATTGATTGAAAATTTTTTATGCAAAGGAGATGAAGAGTTTAAAGATATTAATAGAGAGATATTATTCTCTTCATGGTAGATCGATTAATTTTTTTTTTTTGAAAGAGAAATATGAAATGAAAAGAAAATTTGAATAGGTGTTTGCAGGTTCATTGTGATTTTTTAAGACAAAAATTGTAGATTGAAAGTATTTAAGAGTTTTGAAAAATGAAAGGTCTTCTTGCAGATAAGAAATATTTTCAAAAAGATGGATTTCAAATGAAAGAAGATGAACAGATTGGAGATTTGTTTGAAAATGAAGAGAAAGAAGAATTTGAATGGTCATACAAAGAATATGAATTTGATCTTATTTTGATCATGCAGGTTCTTAATAGAATCAGAGAGAAAATGAATTTGAAAAGTCTTTCTTATGGCAGGTGGATGGGTTTTTGAAGATGGAAGATCAAAGGTTCCTTATTGACGAAATATATATAGAGAGAAAAGTAATGTTTTGGGTTGTTGTTGCAGAGATGAGAAGAATGTGAAAACATATTTTATTTGCAGGTGAATCTGAGATGAAGACATTATTTTTAAGTGTGAAATAAAATGCAGGTGCTTTGTGAAGACTTTTTTTGAACGACTGAGATATGTGTGATGAAGACATTTTTGTGACATTTGTGTGTGGTATGAGATCATGTTTTTGTAGGGGTAAATACAGAGAGTGACAAGATCACCAGATGATTGTTGTAGAATGAAATTGTTTTATATTTGATCAATCTAGGAGCTTATATACATGTCTTGAGATGGTAATTTGTAGAGATTATATTTGGCAAGTTGTGATATGGTAAAATGTTGATTCTTTATCAGGTTGAATAGATGTAGTTGAAAGAAAGTTTGTCAAGTGAGTGTAAAAGGAGGAATAAGGTTTTGTGATGGAGTGAAATAGTGTAACCCCCTGAATTGATTTGTTTTCCTATGTACACTTGTATCAGCCAGTGAGGCAATTTGTAATGCTAGTGAAGCTTCCTTGGTTAGTGAGACCTATTTGTGACCAGTGAGGTTTTTAATAAGCCAATGAGGCAATTTTGAGAGGTTTTTCTACCCCAGGAGGGTTTTCCTCTCGTATAATCTTTTGTGTCTTGGTCTTATGTCTTTTGTTAATTCATATTTGTACATATGTGTTTAACAAATTATTGATGTCCTTATCTCTTCGTCTTGTAATTAAAAGGTGCAAAAAATTTGTAAAAGTTTACACAACACTGATTCACCCCCCTCTCAGTGTTGTCCTGGACTCCAACAAGCCTTGCCAATTTATTTATTTTTAATAACATGTTGTACAAATCCTTATTTCCTAAATTGATTGAAATTAGCTTTTAAATGTTGATTTAATGAAATGAAAAGTTGGGTAACTGTGTAGGTTAATGCATTGCCTATAAAAGAAGTGGACATCATGCAATTGTGGATGAGTGCGCCATAAGTTGGGGGCGCTAGAAATTTTAGGCTTGCATTAAATGAAGACTTTGTTTTAATTCTATTATTTCTGTGGTTACCCAAAAGACATTATGACTCCACTTAGAGTCTTTTTTATGTTCAAAAAGACAACAGTAGTAAAGATTCTATTTTTCAGTTATAAGACTTCTTCAAATGACATTTTTCCGCCATCTGGAATTTAGGAATTTTGAAGTAGTTTAGTTTTAGTTGTTGCTCGAAACATGGATATAAATATATACTAGGGATGAATGAAATACAATCCCTTAGTTTTTCAAAATCATTAGAGCTATGTACTTGCAATTTTTCGTGAATACAAATGATGTTGTTATGAGTTTTAATTCTTTGGAAATATGAAGTTTTGATTGGAGTTATTCCGTAGTGTGAAAGTGATTGAATGTGACCTGAGTTAAGACAAGCTTCTCCCATGAGCTGGCCACTCGTGGGATTGTAGGATATATAAGTATTTTCATTTCCGTGGATGTTTTAATTCAGTTGAAGATAGTTATGCTTAGTTTCTGTCGGTAACCTGCAGGGTGTGTTGTTTAAAAGTTAAACTATTGTGTACTATTGTTTAAAACTTTCTTTTTTCATTAGAAGTTTTCTGACGCATCTACGTTAGTTAGAATTACTATTTTCTGATGGTTAGAATTTGGAGTGCTTGCAACATAGCAAATTGCATTTGTGAATTGTTAGCATAGAATTTATCTACTTTCTAGTGTAGAATTTATCTCCTTTCTAGTGTAGAATTTATCTATTTTCTAGTGTAAAATTGATATGATTTCTAGTCTAGAGTTTTTATGCTTTTTAGTATAGATTTTGAAATGCTTTCTGTAGAAGGATATAATTACCATTTCATTTCATGTACTGATTCAACTTTTTAACAGAACTAGAAAATTGTTTCTTAATGAAATATCCAAACTCCCTATTACAGACAGCCTTAGACACTACTCCGATCAATAAACTGATAATTTTCATCTAAAATGTTAGGACCTTATGACAACTTGTCAGGTCTTGATCTTAATCTTGTCGTAAACCAAATCAATCAATCATCATTGTCAATGGGATGTGTCTTTCCCACATCTTTGTGTTGATCCAGGGATATATCATTCCCCACAATGACAACACTATCATCAATCATTATCAATTAATCATTGGCTTACAGCTGAACAGGGGCATTACCTTATTTGTTCTTGTATCATTTGTGCATACTTGCTTGATTTCTTGTGTGTGTTATCATTTTATCTTGCATAACAAGTTATTCAACTATTTCATCCATCTCTTATCTTGCATCCTTCATTTTCTTAGCCATCCTTTATCATTCTTGTTCATCGTGAGATTGTTCATCATCTTTTTGCCAAAACCATCCAACCTGACCAATCTCCTGAGGGGGCATCCTATCGTCATTAAACCTGTACTAGGGGCAAACTGGGGCACGTATCATAACCAGAAAATTTTTATTCTTTGAAGCAACATTATAAAACACATTACATCAAAGAAGGACAAAATGTATACACCTAAAAATGCTTCGTGTCGAATTAAATAAATATTTTAATATTTATTTTAATTCTTATTTCATCTATCAATTAAATAAATATTCTAATTTATTTAATTGGTTCATTATCCCAAAAATTAAATAAAAATCAATTTATTTAATTAAATCATCTAAATTCCTCTAATGTCTCATCTAATTAAATAATCCCAAATTATTTAATTAATCATCTATCCTAAGTCTTAAATTCATAAATCCACATCACTTTCCACCTCACCATGTTGCACACATAATTAAAGATTTTTAATATTTAATTAGCTAATTACCCTCACCCACATGTCCTATTTATCCTCTAGTCATCCCTATTTCTTCTCCACATGTGTCCTATTATTTCTCAAATCATCTCCAGGGTCTAAGACACTTGTCTTTCAAATCCTAGTTCTCTCACATTCCCACAAGTCAAGAGTCCTTCCACAATCTCCTCAAATACTTCCACCTTTAACTCACAGGTCATTTGTGAGCATAATGACATGTGGCTTATGGATCCACCTATTCCTCTACCTTGTAAACGTAGTAGGAACATTTCCCATGATTATCTCCCTCAACTCTATCTCAACCATACACATCACAAATAATTCCTCCTGTCATGGATCTATTAAAACTTGGACTTGGCCTCCTTTAAGCCTATAAAAGTAAGGTCCTCACACCCATTTTGCATCCACTCAAGCTTTAGCAATCTTACTCTGCATAAATCCTACTAGTGTACCTTTGGCAAAGTATCCTCATTGCACTTGCACAATCCCATTATCATCACGATCATTCAACCATGTCTCCTTATCTCCATTATCCATCATCATAGACTTGCATTTGTAGTTTATCCTTCATTTCATTATCCATATACATCCATTCTCCTATTGTCATCTTCAAAAACAAGGAAGTACGCACTTCTAAGAGCTCAACTCATTCATAAGATCAATACGAGATAGGAAACAATGGAAGCTATGAGGTAAATCGGGTTGCAAAGGTATTGTCTTTTCTTTTCTTGCATTTGTCTTATTTCCATTGAAGTTATTGAATATTTAGTTGTTTAAAACTATTATTCATAATTTCCATGACACTATCTCCAAGACAGAATTTGAGATTATCAAATTACAACCAAAAAGCATGAAAGAACCTAGAATGTGTCGACACAAAAGCCTCCACTATCCTCAGAGATCCTTGTATCAGCAACCTCTTCATCCTCTTGTAGCAGTGGGGATCTCCTCTTGGAAACAATAGGGTAGGGATGCAAAAATGGCTTGAGAAATCTTCAAAATATGAGCTCAATGTGAGCTAAGAGCACCATGGCTTGCAAAACGAGCAGTGTAACGATGCAATAAGAATATTTTGGTAAAGCTTGGGCATAACAACACTAAAAGAAAAGGCTCATAAGTCTTGCACAAGCATAAGAATGCTTTTGGAGAGAAAAAACTAAGCAAATCTTGGTTGCATGAATGAATTTGCCTCCCAAAAGGGGGATCTTTGAAGCTATGCAATAATGAAATTTAATGAAAGCTTTGAAGCTTTGGAAAACTAATGACATGAAAGCTTTGAAGCTTTGGAGAACTAAAGAAAGAAATGAAGAAAGAGGCTCAAAGGCCTGTGAAGAAGCTTGAAAAGTCTTGTGAAGATGAGAAGAACATTCTCCAACTTGGAAAATAATAAAGAGGGGAGAGGTATTTATAGCTTGGAGAGGCACACAAAAGGGGGAATTGATTAAGAAGTTAACTCAATTGATTGAAGAGTTAACAAGATTGATTGAGTAGTGAATTGGATAGATTAGGGAGTGAACAAGATTTGATTGGGAGTGATCAAACTTTGATTGGGATTGAACAAGCTTTGATAGCCTTTCATAGAAGAAGAAATGGAGTTAACATGAGATTGATTGAGAGATAAGAATAATTGATTTGTGAGTTATAATGGAGGAATTGAGAGTCTTGAATCAGTTATAAATGTTGATGATTAATTAGGGAAGGTAACTCACACAATCAGGGCTCAATTTGGAGAAAATTTGGGTCTAAAAAGAAGGAGAACTTGTCATATTTTGCCCAAACCCAACATATTCCAAAAATCCCTCCTTCCATTAGATAAACCCAATCTGAGAAAGCATAAATGGAAGGATGTTTCCCTTAGAAAATCCTAGAAAAATCTAAAAATTTCTAATTGATTTATGTCTTATTTTGCCTTAGTTGGCAAAATTTTGGTTTGGCAAACCTTTGGTTTGACAGTTTGTCAGTTCACCAATTCACCAATTCACTGGTTTTTTGACTAAGTAGTGCACATGTAGCAAACTGGAAAAGGAAAAGCATGCAAAGGGAAGTCTAAGGAAAAGAGGAAGAAGACAAAGGGCACACTTTGTCAGCAATATGGAAGGTTTGCAAACCTCATAGTTTGCCAATTGGCGATTTTACTGATAGGAGATTCGCTGACCAAAAGTACAAGGAAAGTGTGAAGGCAAAGGGAAGTCTAAGACAAGAGCAAAAGTGATGAAGGAACGCTTTATCAATAAAGTGTTGGTTTGACAAACCTTAGGTTCATTGATCGGTGAATTCGCTGACTAAAGAAAGAAAAGTTAAGGCAAAATGAAAGATAAAGTAGTGAAGGAGGATTGGTTTATGAAAGTGAAAATTTGTCGATGAGGAGAAAAAGTGATGGAGGGTGGCTAGTTGGGAAATTGACAAAAAGACCAACTTGCCAACAAGTTCATGATTTTCAAAAACTACCGATAAGGTGACATAGGGGCTCGATGAGAAAGGAGAAGATGGAAATAGTTCTCAAAATGAAGATTTTTCTGATAAGGCAAAAGCAAAGGCCAAAAAGTTTGTAAAATGAAGAAAACACTGCCTGAAGGAAAAGAGAGCCGGCTCAGTGTTCAGAAAGTGGGTTTTTCTGATAAGACAAAAGAAGAGGCAGAGGAGAGCTTAGTTCATGAAAGAGAGATTTTGCCGATAAGTCAAAATAAAAGGCTAGAATGAGAGTACAAGGGAAATTGATGAAATTAATGGAATATGATGTAATGATTTAGAATATATAAAGAAATTTAAATATTTTAAAGTGTTGTAAAAGATTGAAGGGCACAATTTTCTGTTGTTGTAGAGGAGATTTAATACTTGAAGTACAAATGTTGCAGAAAAGTCAGAATCAGGTAGTTGAAACAACTAAATCCTTCAACGTGATTGTACAAGAAGGGACAAAATGGACTTTGTTGATGCATGAAAGGATTTCAGAAGCTCCATCCTAAATGTTCCTAACACCCCTGCGTGTGGGCAATCTTCTTCTGCAGAGTTGTAGGCCTGTCAAAAGCATGGCTACTATCCCATTCTATAAATCTTCTGACAACACTTCTAGACCAAAATTTAATGCAATGTGGGCACCTGGGTAGGGTAGTTGACTAATTTTTAGCGCCTACTACTACAGAATAGATTAAAATGCTATATATACATGTAAGAAAGATGAAATGTTGGATTAGTTTCTCTTCTAGGTCATCACATGAGTGGAGTTTATTGTAGATCACATGCCTTGTAATGTAATTGCAAGAATCAATAGAATTTGATGTATTGTGCCTGCATCTAGGCCTTTAATGTCTTCTAGTACGATTCACTAATGAGTGCAATTGATTATTTTGTGTCTTCTTCTCTTGCAACAAATTGTTCTAATTTTGTAATGGCTTTATAGTCTTCATGATTAATACAAATTGGTAATTTGCCTCTCTCTTAAGTTTTACACTATGTTTATTTGTGAATTATACACTAACATTGTGGGCAAAATGACCCCTTTATTATCTCTAGTTCTCTACCCGAACCTCTATATAATTTATATGAGTCTGTGTGAGATTTCTTTAGTCTTGAGGTCATTGGTGTGTTAATTCAGACATAGTTAAACACATTTACAAATCTAGTGCATCACCTCCTTTTCATTCTAGTATTCCCTCTCTTCCTTTTCCCTGGTGATCATTAGTGTAGGTTTAGTCAATTACTTTGAACCTTAAGTTTAAAAATAGGAACCAACCTTCTCTGGACGTTTGGTCTCAACTGCAAGGTCCCACAACTTGAGACCAATCCCATGTTACTCTGAAATTATTGGAATTGTTGAAGCTTAAACAAAAGGGTGCAATTTTAGGTGATAACATAATTCATGATCAAAAACATGCTAGGGTTGCTCCTTTCCTCAGTCCAAATCTCTCAAGGGAGATCTAGAAATAATAGGGGACAAACTAGAAAGGAAAGGGTCTGGGTTGACCAAAAGGGGTGGAAACTATTAGTTAGGGGATGTAGAATATACCTGTCTCTGGAACCATGTGAAAAAGTGACTAGAAACCAAATCTCCATTTATAAATGTCAAATCTCCTGGGGGAGATCTTGAAATAATAGGGGGAGATTTGTTTTGGTAAATCACAACTAAAAAATAAAAGTTGGAGATGGCTTGGGAGATCACTTGGAGGGTTCCTATGGGTGGCGTGAGATGAATAAAATAAGGGAAAGATAATTTACAACAATTAAACAAACAAGAGGCTTAGGGGCAAAGTCACAAGCACAAAATATGAAAATTGACAAATGTCAGAAGTGAGGGAAAAGTTGGTACGTCGACAAAGGGGAAACAAAGGAAGAAGCAAAGAACCACATGTTGCCAAGAGAAACACTACTGAGAGGGCATTATTTTCTCTCTTATATGTATCTGACAAGGATTACAAATCATCATGGGGTCCTTGTAGAGGATGTGCATGTTTTTAATGCTTACATATTTTCCCCCTCAGGGATGGTAGTCTACATGAAGGGTAGGTATTGTTCCTGATTTAGGACTTTACTTGTTGATTTCCCACAATTATACCTACAATAAGAAGCATTAGTTTGAAATTTAAAATGTTTTGATAACAAATACTAAATTTAAAATGATAAACACACCAATAATAGCGTCGTATGTATACTTGAGTCGTTTTGCTTCAGTAGGGGACCTATAAAGATGCAAGCATGCAAAACGAGGGTGCAAGAGCACTATGGAAATAAAAGACATGCTAAGCTAGATAGGAGAAGAATAGAATCTCCTTTTATTGGAAATTTTGAAGAACATATTCGATTTTTAGGGATTTTTGATGTTTTACAATTTTTTTAGGTTTTTTTGATTTTCCTAATTGTTATGGTTTTTTCTGGAGATTTTGTAGAGGTTTGATTTGATACTCCTTGAGGTCTTTGAGAGACCTATGTTTTTTGAAGAAATTTATACCCTTTCCCCCGTGCATGGGGAGACTTGAACACTTGAGTGCACAATTTTTCTCTTTTGACTTGTTGGAGGAATGACTTGTGCTCATACATTATTTGCACTTATTGTTACAAGACTTGATTGGATGAGATATATACATAGCTTTAGATGACATCTTGTACTTCACTTTCCCTCTTATGCATATGGTTGGCTAGAGCTTTTATTTTTCTTATGAGAATGCATACCTAAGATGATCACATATGGATGATGCAATTTGTTTTTGTCTTGTTCTGATATGAATGACATGCAATGTGTTTGGATGTAATTCACAAATATGAAATGTAAAGTACTATGTTCTAAGTGCTATGATATGACATGTTTTATTGCTTTTGATTTTCTATGATAGCATACATATGTAGGTTAAACAAACAATGTGACTGCTCTTAAGTAGGATTTTTGACCTAGGGGATTGCGAGTTAACTTGATATAAAGAGACTTATTGATCTTTGGGATGGGATTAGGGACTCAAGTGGGAGTAGGGAGGAGATGGAATGCTTCTGAATTCTGAGCTTTGCTGGAGGCTAAACACTGATCCTTATCTAGATGAAACAATTTGACAAGCTTTCAACTTGGACAAGTAGAAAATTTTATTGTTCTCCTAGCTTAGATCATAGATGGCAAACAAGATAGACCTGAGGTAAAGGAAATAGGGGAAAAATTAGGGTCCCAATATAGAAAATGGTCCTAACGACTATTCAACTATTGGATTTGCTCAGCTAGTACATATGTGTGATTTGTACCTTTCTCTCTTATTTCCTCTGATAGAATGTCACCCTTGAAGCTTTGAGCTTAGATTTATCTCCACCCAAGGGTATGCACATTCATCAATTTTCTCTTTATCACTTTTTTTAAAACTTTTTTTTCTCTTTTTTTTTGTATTTTTAGAATGCCTCACTTGATTTTCTCAAATTTTTGATATTTTAATTTTTATGGAAATGAATGCTTTTGAAATTTTTGAGTATTTTGGATGTTCAACAAATTTTGTCTCTCTATTGTCACTTTTCTCATCACTCTAATTTTTTTTGATCACTCATTTTTTATTCACTCGTATTTTAGATTGCTTCCTTCAGAGTTTTGATCATCCTGACATTTTGATCATAAGGGGCTGAGCACCACCAAAAGTTTTCATAGTCTAGTCAGAATTACTTTCTACTAGGGAAGAATGGGGAAGGTCTACTTGCAAGCTTCCTTTGAACACTGTGGATTTGAATACTGACTTCCCTAAGACTTAATAGCGTGAATCATTAAGACTGGGATTAGTGTAGAGATAAGAGCTAAGCTTTACTTAGAATCATTAGGTAATGTGAATATGGGAATAGTGATAAGCGGTAAACATGAATTGTTATGGGATCTCAAAGGCTCAAAGGGGTTAACCTATACCTAAGCAACCTTAGACTCTTTACTAGAACACAAATTTAACATGAGTATGACACTCACAAAATGCATGATGGAACAGAACGAAGAATGAAAAATTTTGATCTTTCATAATTTTATGCTTTTTATGGATTTTTTAAATTATTTGATTTTTTTGGATTTTATTAGTTTTTACAGTGTTTTTGTGATGTTGAACTCTTCTCTTTCCATAATGCACAAGAGGTAGCATCATTTCCAATGTCTTCATTAACTACGTTTGGACCTATCCAATTTGGTTTGAACTTCTCTTGAAAGTATTTGCAAGGACACTCGAAGACTTGATGTAAAAATGTCTTTGCATTCAGTGAGGAGTTTTGTGTACTCAAATGTTTAATTGTTTGATGATTTTCCCCCTAGCTTAATCATTTTTTGTTCTTGTTGAGTTCCCAGGTTTGTTTTGAAATTTTGAGGGGCAATTGAAGTTGATGTTGAATCTCCTAGTTTTTGTGTGGGTTTGGTTCTTCTTTAGACATGATTTCAATCATATGAATGTTTATGTCTGGCTCGATTGGAATGACCACTAAGTTGAAAGGATAGTAAGACTTTGTTAAGTGGGGATCGAAGGGGAATTCTCTTGTTGCTCCCTTTCTTATACATTTTGATGTCTTGGCTATGTTTGCAATTTGTTTTGATGTCTCTCCTTTTTCAAAAGTGTTGATTTTTGGGTCACTAATGGTTTCTATGGTCTTTCCCTTCTTTTTGACTTGTTTAACTCTATAAAGGCTGAAAGGATTAGGATCTCCTTTGATGACATAGGTTTGTCCCATGTGTGAGAAGTGTATTTCTTAAAATAGTGTGGAGGGAATGGCCCTCATCCTATGGATCCAAGGCCTTCCCAGGATCATGTTGTAAGTGGTTTTTTCATTTATGATATAAGATTTAGTTGAGAGGGTTTTGGGACCCAATATGATTTGAAGATTGACCTTACCCATGGTTTGAGTGTTTGAGTTATCATGAATTCTAAGGATGAACGTTTCTTGTGTGATTTGAGTTTCATCATAACCCATTCTTTGAAGAAGAGAGAAAGAGGACTCTGTTGATTGCAGACCCATCATTGATCATTACACATTTAATGGAATACTCCTCAACTTGGACTATTAGATGAAGGGGGAGATCACCCTGTTTAGCTATGTTTGTCTAAGGGTAACTTTTCAAAATCAAATGTTGAAGAACACTTTTCACTTGGAGTGTTTTGAATTAAATGGCCTAGATCTAAGGCTTTGAGGAGAGAATTCTTGTGTGTAGGAGAAATTTTGAGAAGTTCTAACATGTGATAAAAATTTGAATTGTTGGAGGTGTCATCTGGTCATTCTGGTCCTTGGGTGACACAAATTTATTGATCTTTATCTTTCCACAAGGCCTAAATGTAGTGTCATAAAATGTGTAGACTAGCATTTTACACCTACTTTAGCTCCTAGGTTAGACCTATTTTTTTGCCTTTGTTAATCAAGACCTATTTTAACGCCTCTTTGAGCTTATAACAATGAATATCTTGATCTTGACAAGTAAACCCAATATAATCAACTTAGGTTTGGACTAAGCCTGCATTAAAAGACACTTTTCAAAGTCTATGGGCCAAAGGTCTAGGGCGCCCGAGCGCCCTAGTTTTGCTTGGGTACTTTGGCCCCACTTTGTGGTGTTGGCTTAGGACAGTTTTAAGGTTTGTATTTTTCAGACTAATAAAGTTTTATTTGTTTTAGGTGAGCATGAATGCATATTTAAGTGTGTATTGTAGTTCATTTTACACCTAACAAGATGAATACTAAATTGCCCTTGTGCGGTGTTCTATTCTAAAGGATTCTTCATGTTTGGATTGTCATCTACTTGTGAATGTTATTGAAGTTGTTTGCATAATTTGAAGGAAGTTTGAAGCCCTCTTCATCACTCTCCTTTGTTGGTGCTAGATCTTCATCAACTAAGGTAAGAAGAATAGGTTTCAGAGGCTAATTTCTAGGAAGAAAGCAATGTAGATAGGTACAGTTCTGATAATACTCGAAGTTCTACCTAACCCTTAAAGAGGACCAGGGAACACAAGTGTCCTCATCCTGGGCACCTCTACTATATTTTCCAGGTTCTATATTCCTCCCTCACCTTTGTTGTGCTTGTTGATTACTAAGGTTCATTTCCTATAGTCAGTTATAGTCTGTTATTCATCATTTTATGGTTTAAGCATAGTCTTTAATTTCTTGTTTGGCTTTGGTTGAACTTGGTTGGTCCTTCTATATACAACAAAAGGGTAGAACTCCTGTAGTTTGGCTCTCCTCCTTTTGTATAATCCATGCTCAGTTTGTGCCCTAATGTTTTGTAGAAGAGGGTTGACCTAGTTTAACTCTTTAGGCTCTACTTCTACTTCTACTTAGGGGTGCTGCCACAATAATGGGTTACACTTTCTAGGACATCCTAATTTTTGCTAAAATCACATATTTTTATAAAATATAATGATTTAAGCCTTGAAAGGTTCCATTTAAAGGATTGTAATTGAATAGGGTTAGATCAAACCCCCTTAGATCAAACCTCCTTGGATAGAACCCCGCTAGTTTTAAACCATACCTGTCATGGAGTCTCCTCTACACCTATCAAAATGCTGATAAAAAACCACTTTTGATTTACCTTTTGGGGGATCAAATGAATTCATTTAAAATTTTATGTTTTGTAAGTATGTAGTCCTTATTATAAGCTTCCCAAAAAGTATAATTTTAAATATATTTAATTTGATTATTATATTTATTTTTATTTCTTGTGAATGTAGAATTTTAATGAACATCAAGGTCTCTATTTCATACATACAAAAAAAAAGGAAAATTTAGATAAAAAATTCTAAAAAATACATGTCCTCTAGGTATTGATGTCCTTATTCCAACAAAAAAAAAAGAATTCTTATACATACAAAAAATGTTATGCTTTACATAGTACACCTATGTCTAAATTGTACTTGGTTTGACTTCAAAAGTTAATTAAAAGAAAAATATTCAATAAAACATTATGAAACTAAATATATCCTCTAGATATCATAGTTAAAAATCTAAATTAAAAAAAATAAAATTTTATCCTTCATATAAAAAAAGTTATGTTTTACACAGTACACATCACTCTATAAAAATGTTGTTTACTGTTAGAAACTAGTTATTGAAGGAGATGGAAAAGGAAATATAATTTGATTCCAAAAAATTTTATAAAAAATATATTTAGAATCTATAGACAAAATGTGACAAATCATTAGTTTACATCATCTTCAAATTCCTCATGGTTTAGCAACTATAGGTGTCTGAAAGTGAATATTTTTTTCAAAATGTTCATTTCAATGTCAACTTTGGCCAAAAAGTGTAACCCACTATTGTGGGAGAGAGATCTCTTTTCTACATTACATTTTGGTGAACCCAACATGAATTGCACCTTTTTCTTCCTTCTTTTAGATGTAATTTTTTCATCACTCTAGATCTGATTGGGAGTGTGATCTTTAGTTGCTTTGCATTCATACATAATTAAATTTTGCATAATCTCAAACTAGGGTTTGTTAAAACTTTGTGTTTATAGAAAATCTTGCTAGTTTTGATCCTAGGGTTTTTAGATTTGAAGATTGTTTAGAGCTTGTTGGATTGATTAAAGCATTTATATTTTCTTTACCTTTCATTAGTTGTTCAAAAATATTTTGCATTCTTGCATTTGAAAATTGAAAAAGAAAAAAAGGTATCCTAGATTTGAAAATTGCATAGTTGTCATTTCATTGCATTGAAAATTGTGTTTGAATTTAGCATTAGCATTGTTGTTATTCATTTGATTTGAATTTAATATATTATTGTTTCACTTAAAAGAAAACTCAAAACATTTCCTTTGCTACATCATCAAATTTCTTCTATTTGGGCATCTTGTGTGTTATTAAAGCTTGTAGTCACTTTATGAGCTTTGTGACTTGGTGCCCTGATTCTAATACCATTTTGTGAAGAAGTCTTAGAATTATGAGTTCTATGTTGATGCATCTGAATTTGAAATTCTTAATTGAGTCACACAACTTCCTACTGCACTTATCCTTGAAACATCAACTGCTCAAGAATCCATCGATATTGATGACCTTGTCACTCATATTCCTAAAGCCCAAATTTAGAAGTTAGACACAGAGTTGGCTAACTTTTAGCAATTTGTAAGCTCAGAACATATAGTTGAGGAGGTTGTCCTTGTCGTTGAGAGTCTTAGAGGGTTGTTGCTTGAGGGACAAGAGGGAGTGGAAGTCTTACATGGCCTAGCTCACATAGTGCATAACAACATTATGCCGACATCTAGTTGTGCTAAAATCATGATGAATGTGACTTTTCCTAATCAATAGGGACTCAAGTGTCGATACCCATACCCTCACTCCCTATGCCTACTTATTCATCTACTAAAAACTTGTTGTAAACATGTTTTTATTATTTGTGAGGTTAGATTTGGATAGTAGATCCAAGTAGTTTATTCACTGTAAAGTTAATTTGGATTAAATTTTGGCATATACCGACTCACGCCCCTCTCAGTACATCAATGTGTTCTAACAATTGGTATCAGAGCTGAGTTCCATGGTGCAACCTAACAAATAAAGGTAGATCTTGGAGTAGAACACATGGCTCAGAAAGAGTCCTCTTCTAAAGCATCGATATTTGATGGAAGCAACTATGCCTCCTGGAGTGTAAGGATGGAAGCCTGTCTTACCTCGCTAGGGTATGATGTTTGGAGAGTTGCAATGGATGCTTATACTAAACCTAAACATCCTATTACATATTCATATGTGAAGAAGGCTCATGAAAACAATGCCAAATCTAAGAATGCTATCTTAAGTGGTCTAGCTAGTTCAGAGATTGTCAAGGTAGTGCAATGCAAGATAGCTAATGCGATATGGGATAAGCTCAAAAATTTCTATGAAGGAAATGACACTGTAAAGAAAGAAAAATTACAATCTTACAAAATAGTGTTTGAGAATATAAGGATAAGAGAAGAAGAAAACATTGCTAGCTATTTTCTCTGAGTAAATGAAGTAGTCAATGGAATTAGAGGAAAAGGTGAAAATCTAGCTAACTTAGTGGTTGTGCAGAAAGTCCTAGGTTTTATTCAAAAGTTTCTTCTATTGAAGAAGTCAAAGATCCAAAGAAACTTACCATGCAAGATCTGTTCGGGTCCCTCACTACTTATGAGATGAGAAATGAAGTCATAGGTCCATACAAAAGAGAAGCTGCTTTTAAGATGTGAAGAATGAAGGAATATCTAATATATACAGTGAAGGTGAAGAGGAAGAAGAAGCAAACTTTGTGATAAAAATTAAGAGGGGATCAGACAAGTATAAAGGTAAGTTACCTTTTAAATGTTTTAAATGTGGTAGAGTTGGTCATTATGATTGTAAATGTCCTTTTAGAGAAAATGAAAATAGCACCAAGGGTTGCAAGAGGAACCTCCTTTCCAAAGAAGACTACAGTTCCACAGAAGAAGTAGATCACTACTCATCAGATGATGAAAAAGGAGAATCTCTATTCCTGGCCATGGAGATCTTTGATGATTTAGTTAAGACTTTAGATGAAGAAGAATGTGAAGTTGATTTTGAAGAACTTATTTTTGCTCTTGAAGACTTGGACTGTGCAAGGAAAGAGAATCAAGAACAAAGAGCTCTAATTGAAGCTAAGACAAGAGAATGCACAAGACTTGGGAAAGAAATTCTGTCACTCAAAAAGGAATTGGAAAAATAAAAGTTTGGAAGTCCAGATGACACTAAAGAAGTAGATCTTTGTTGGAATTAGTCTGGACAATTGAGAGTGGGGGGTGAATTATTTGTCCCACAAATTTAACCTTTTCTACTTTAATCTTCTTTCAACTTACAATCAGATTAATGATGTAAACATTAAAGCATGAATCAACAACACATGAGCAGAAACAAATTGAACACACATAACACCATAATTTTTTACGTGGAAAACCGGTTAAGGGAAAACCATGGTGGGGGTTAACCCACAAGATTTGTATCTTGTTAAAAGTACTTAAAAGAAATAGAAGGCACTTGCTTTCAGGCACACTACCCAAAGCTCACTGCTCAAAGAGGCTCACTGCCCACAAGATTTTGTTTAATACAAAAAGAATGAACTGAGAGATAACATCTTCTTCATGCCTGGTTTAGTCCCATTGATAGCTCACAAAACTTTTGCTCTTCCCCTAAACACTTCTTTGCTATGTCCTCATCCTTTACTTCGCTTGGTCTTCTACTCCTCTTCTTCTCTGCTCTACTTTTGTACCTTTCTTAGGATTTTATCATTTTCACACAAGGACATCTTCCACAACTCATCCACAAGTATTTATATGCTTCATCAACCTTGGAATGAACATCAAGGTCAACACTACAAACTTATGACTTAATGCAAATCACTATACTATTGGTCAATCATAACTGAGATCCAAATCTTTCTTGAACAATACACCACACTTCATATAACTCATCTTAGATCATCCGCAACACGCTTGAATCATCCAGTCGGCCAAGACTGGAAAGAACAACAATACAAAGGAAGAAATCTTCAACAACAAGTTCAAACTTCAATGTGAACCTCCAACACATAGGGCACATGATCCATAGATCTCCACAAGAACATTAAATTCAACAATAACATCCACACTAATCTAAATCATCAGAATCACTTGCATCTTCATCTGGTACCTCAAGAACACTATCTTCCATGACTGTCACACTAGAAAAATTTCTTGCAGACCTCCAAACCATGAACCATTTGAATTGAGGATACACACTAACTTCCCAAACATGCCTCTAAATTCATAGATCATAAGTTTTCATTGCGGAGCAATCCAGACCAATTTCCTATCACTTTGTCTCTTTTGAAATACTGTAAAACCTGGTTCTATTCAGATGGCCATAGCTTCTTCAAATCTTCATGTGGAGCTCTCAAATCTTAACTAGAGCTACTTTAGACAATCCTCTACACAGCCATGGGGTCTGCGCACTTTGATCTTCATTCCTCTAGAGCAATCTACTTCACTGATTTGCACTGTTTCTCCTGTTTCTAACAAAGAGATATGTTGACATTAATGACAACACATCATAGGCACATATTAGCAACAATCTCCCCCTTTGTCATTAATGGAAACATATGATGTGAAAAACTAATTCAACCATCAAGACAAGGATTTCTCCCCCTTTCTCTTGTCACTTCTGCAACCACTTTCTTTACTGCTCCCCCTTTCATCAGCAAGTAGTTTTTCACATGATTTCTCTTCCCCTTTGACATCAATGGCAAAGGGCACATATTTGCAACCTTTTATCCCCCTTTTTGTTTCAAACTGATCTCCAAAATTTGCATACTGACTACTCCTCCTGAGTAGTATCTCCTTAACATCAATTTGAATCACAAGATATGACTATGAATTCCTCCAGACCGATGCACCCTAGTGCATCTTAGTTCTGAGTAGGAGGGGTAATAACCCCTAGTTTCTCTATGAGATACTCAAAAGTATCCTTAGGCAGAGGCTTGGTGAATATATCCTTAATCTAATCCTTTGAAGAAATAAACTCCATTTTGACTTCATTCTCACTTACCTTATCTCTTAAGAAGTGAAACTTGATGTATATGTGCTTTGTCTTTGAATGCAATACCAGATTCTTTGAGATGTTTATTGCACTTGAATTATCACAGAAGATTGTAATAGGCTCTTCAAACACAATTCTGATATCCTTCAATATTTTCTTCATCCACAAGACTTGAGTACAATTGCTTGCTGCTGCTATATACTCTTCCTCTACAGTAGATAGAGATATTGCCTCCTACTTTTTGCTCAACCAAGAAACCAATCTCCTTCCCAAGAAGAATGCACTACCATTAGTACTTTTCCTGTCATCCACATCACCTGCCCAATCAACATCTATATATGCATGAAGAGTGAAGTCATTATCCTTTGGATACCATAAGCCATAATCAGATGTTCCCTTTAGATATCTAAAAATTCTTTTGACTGCTACAACATGGGATTCCCTAGGATCAACTTGAAATCTAGCAACAAGTCCAACTGCATTCATAATGTTAGGTCTTGTCTGAGTCAAATAAAGTAGTCCTCCAATCATTGATCTATAGATTTTTTGATCTGCCTTAGGTGAATCATCTTTAATCAACTTGCATCTAGTTACCATAGGAGTACTTATCAGTTTTGAGTCCTCCATTCCAAACTTTTTCAACAATTCTCTCACATACTTAGATTAAGATATGAAGATACCTTTATATGACTGAGTGATTTGCAGAGCTAAGAAGAAATTCATTTCTCCAAACATAGACATCTCAAATTCACTTTGCATCTGATCAACAAATTTCTTACACATGCTTCCATTTCCACCAAAAATAATATCATTAACAAATACCTCAACAATTAAGATGTACTCATGATTAATCTTGAAAGAAAGATTACTGTCAGCTGTACCTTTGCTAATCCTAGCTTTAGCAGATACTTATCTAATCTTGCATACCAGGCTCTTGGGGCTTGTTTTAGTCCATACAAAGCTTTCTTCAATCTGCAAACCATATCTTCTTGATTAGACAACTGGAATCCTTTTGGTTGCTCAATGTAGACTTCCTCCTCTAATTCTCCATTTAGAAATGCTGACTTGACATCCATCTAGTAAACTTTGAAATCTTTGAATGCAACAAATGCAAGAAATAATCTGACTGCTTCAATTCTTGCCACCAGAGCAAATGTTTCTTCAAAATCAATTCCATCTACTTGAGAATATCCTTTGCATAACAATCTTGCTTTGTTTCTCACAACTTCACCATCTTCATTCAGTTTATTTTGGAAGACCCGTTTGGTTCCAATTACATTTTTGTTTTCAAGTCTAGGAACAAGATCCCAAGTATGATTCTTTTCAATTTACATTAATTCTTCCTCCATTGCTTTTACCCAGTTCTCATTATTACAAGATTCATTCACAGTTTTTGGTTCAATCTTTGAAATCAAACAATACTCTACTTGATCTTCAACAATTCTTCTTCTAGTTTGAACACCTTTATTTTTGTCTCCTATGATTTGATCTTCAGAATGATTCAACCTTACATACCTGGGGGTTTTAGGAGTTACTTGAATTTATGATTCTTGAGCTTGTTCCTCAACATCTGCATTAACTTCTTGAGTCACTGGATTTTCTGGATCAATCTGGATCTGAGTCTGGGTTTGAACTTGTTCTCCTTGACTTTGACTTTCATCTTGATCATCTAAATCATATCCATAAGGCCTGTAATGTCTTTCTTTGCTCTCATCAACGTTGACATTAGCACTTTCAATAATCTTTTTCAATCTCTTGTTGAAGCACCGATATGCCTTGCTTTGAGTAGAGTAACCCAAAAATATTCCTTCATCACTTCTTACATCAAACTTGCCTAGATCCTCATCTCTTTTGATATAGCATTTAATACCAAAAACTCTAAAATATTTCACAGTAGGAAGATGCCAAACCATAGTTCATAAGGTGTCTTACCATAATTGCCTTTGATTTGCACTCGGTTAAGAGTGTAGATAGCAGTACTCATAGCTTCTCTCCAATAGAATTGTGGAACATTTTCTTCCATCATCATGGTCCTAGCAGCTTCTTGAATGGTCTAGTTCTTTCTTTCCACAACTCCATTCTACTGAGGAGTCCTAGGAGCAGATAACTATCTTTTTATTCCATGCTTTTCATAGAATGCATCAAACTCACTAGAGGTAAATTCTCCACCTCTGTTGGATCTTAGACACTTTATCTTCACACCAATCTCATTCTCCACCATAACCTTGAATACCTTGAATTTTTCAAGAGCTTCTGATTTTTCTTTCAGGAAGGTTACCCACATCATCTAGGAGTAATCATCAAATAGAAACATAAAATATTTGTCTCCTTGCACACTTCTAATTCTAGCAAGACCACATAGATTAGTATGCACAAGTTGCAACAATCCACTTGAAGATTGTTCTTTACTCTTGAATGAAGTTTTGTTCTGTTTACCCAATTGACATTCTCTACACATGTTATCAATAGGTTTCACAAGTTTTGGAAGATCTCTTACAGTCTGAGTAGAACTTATCTTGACAATATTATCAAAATTCACATGACACATTCTTCTATGCCATAACCAACTCTAATCAATCTAAGCAATCAAACAACTTTTTCTAGTATCACTTAAATGAAAGATGTTACCTTTAGTTTGTGTACCTGATGCAATCATAGTTCCAGAGCTTGCTAAGATTTTACATTTTCCATCCTTGAATCAGAGATCATACCCTTTGTCAACCAACTATCCAACACTGAGAAGATTATGCTTCAATCCTTCTACATACAGAACATCATTAGTGTTATTCTTACCATCAAAAGAGATGGATCCTCTGCCATGAATTCTACTAGCTGAGTTGTCTCCAAACATCACAAGTCCTCCTTCATATATTTCCAAACTTATGAACCTACTTTTATCACCAGTCATATGATGAGAACATCCACTGTCAATCACCCATTCATCCTTTTCTTCAATCTGAGCAGCCAAGGCACTTTCCACATTTACACAACTAGTAGATTCAGTAGACACCAGATCTTCTTCTTTGATGGCAATGAACACCCATTCATTTCCTAAGTTACTTCCCTTATCAGATTCGTCATCAGTGACACCTTCTTCAGCTTCTTGGTGTTGCAAATATGTGCCTAATCAGTGTTGTCATTGATGTCAATATATTCTCGTTGCCATTGGTGTCAACTGTATCCTATCTTGTTGCCTGACTAGAAGACTAGAATGTTGAGGATATTGAGAAAATTAATGAAGATCAATGGACGTGGATCATACAACAGTATAGAGGATTGTGAGAAGTAGCTCCAGTCAAGATTTGAGAGGTTCACATGAAGATTTGAAGAAACTATGGCCATCTGAGTAGAACCGGTTTTGCAATATTTAGAAGAGAGAGAGAGTGACAGGGAAGTGGTTCTGATCATTCTGGATATGTCAATTAATGATCTACGGATCTAGAGGCATGTTTGGGAAGTTAGTGTGTATCATCCATTCAAGTGGTTTGTGGTTTAGAGGTCTGAAAGCAATATTTCTAATATGACAGTCATGGCAGATAATGTTTTTGAGGTTTCAGATGTAGATGCAAGTGATTCTAATGATTTGGAGGAGTACGGATGTTTTTGTTGAATTCATTGTACTTGTGAAGGTCTATGGATTGTGTGACTACTATGTTGGAGGTTCACATTGAAGTTTGATCTTGTTGGTGAAAGTTTCCTTCTTGGTGTTGTTATTCTTCCCAGTCTTGGCCAACCAGATGATTCAAGCATGTTGCGGATGTCCCAAAATCAACTCTCTGGAGCGTGGCATGTTTTTGAAAGAAGATTCAAGTCTTAGCAATGATTGGCTGACAACTTAGTGATTTGCATTAAGTAAGAAGTTGGGTATGCTGACCTTGATGTTTATTCCTTTTGGCAAGAGACACATTGGAGCTTCATGATTGTTGTCATTGATGGCAACAGAGGTTAACCCACACATCCGCAGGACATGATGAGTCTCTATCGGAAGGCAGATTGTAGAGTATTGTGATCCGGTAAGCAAGAACAGAGCATGTGGCGAGGTCTGACAGTCAGCTCCGGATCTCTCAGAGGAAGTATCTTGGTGAAGTGTGGATTTGGGGAAGTCAAGAGGACTACCTTGACTAATAGATTCCAAGGATTTAGCCTCCGGTGATAGATGAAGAAAAAGATATGAATACTTGAGTGTCGGGTTTCTGATTGGCAGTGTGGACAGAGGAAGAACTGACTGGCAGAACATCAGACATTATTCTGGATGCATTATTGATGATGGTAAAGATTCTTAAGGCATAAGTTATGATTGACCGACATGATTGATGACTTCTACAAGTATATCCTTGATCCGCATTACTTGGTAAGCAAGGATTCAGTCGACAGATCAGAGTTCATGGAAAATATTGACTATTCCAGATGCCGACTAGAAAGGTGATGAAATCACTTGTGCAGATATATATACAAGATGGATTTAGTTGTGAGACGTGTTGTGGTTTTGGTGAAGTGTGAAGAAAAGTAGTAGAGTAGAGTGAAAGCAGTAAGGCAGGTCCAGTATGTGAAGGGACAATAGCACTAAGGAAGAGAAAGGATGAAGTGTAGTAGATCAATGTACTGAGTTTAACCAGAACTAAACTCCAGCATATGTAGATGCTCCTTATCAGTTCAAGTATTGTATTACACTCTTTATAAATTGTAGACAGTGAGTCTTTTGTAGGCAGTGGGCCTCTTTTGAGCAGTGTGCTCGGGCAGTGAGCCCTAATTGGCAAGTGCCATTTTTTAATTCTATTCTTCTAATAGAGAATACAATCTTGGGTTAATCACCCCATTGTTTTCTCCCTTAACAGGGTTTCCACGTCAAAAATATTGTGTCATGTGTATTTCCATTTCATGGTTATGTTTGTTTGTTTGAATTGATGCTACACTAATTATTAAGAAAGTTTAGAAATATGAAATAATTAAGATAACTGATTCACCCCCCCTCTCAGTTATCAACAATTGGTATCAGAGCCAAGTTCCTCCTAATAGAGTCTAATAGCTTGAGGAAGATCTGGGAATTCAAATGGATGTATATGGTATAAGGGAGCAACTCAAGACTGCCCTTGATGATCTTGAGCAGTCAAACTCTGAAGTCAATGAATTAAAGGAAAGACTCAAACAGACTGATGATTTCATAAAAGAACTAAAAGACAAATTAAGTCTCTCTATGAAAAAGAGAAAGGAGCTACTTCAGCAATTGGCAAGTCAAGGTGTAGCCAATGATACAAATGAAGATCTGAAGGAGAAAACCAAGTTATGTGAACAGTTATCAAAAGAAATCATTATGGTAAGACATGAAATGGAATTAGGAGTTATGAAGTTTACCCAAGAGGTTGAAGAGAAAAGAAAAACTAAAGATGATCTAAGACAATCTCTCAAGGAGAAATCAGAAGATTGCCACAAGATGGATAGAATTATCAGACATCTTGAATCTGATCTTGAAGATGCTAAAGATAATGAAGAAAAACTTGAGGATCAAATTGTTTCTCTTAAAAGGGATCTTCAAATAGTAAATGAATATAAAGAGAAATTCAAGATAAGTTCTGCTCAACTTGAAGTTCTTCTTGAAAGTCAAAAGAGGGTAGATGACAAGTGTGGTTTGGGATATGAGAAAGGAGAAAGCTCTGGATCCGGTCAGAAGAATCTTAGATCAGAAAATCCAAGGAACAGGCCTAGAAGACCTCCGGTAAGGTAGCCTAATGCTCAAAGATATCCATCTTTCAATGGATATTGCCACAACAGCAATAACTTTGGTCATAGAGCTAATCAGTGCAGAAAGAGAATAAATCAAACTAATACATCCTTCTCTAGACAGTGTTTTAACTGCAAAAGGTATGGTCACAAATCTCATGAATACAGAAATATGCAAATGAACAATTCATTCAATGGTAGATGCTTTGCATGCAATAGAATGGGTCACATGGCTAATCAATGCAGATCAAGAGGATATCAATCAAATATGCAAAGAAATGTTGTTTGCCAAATTTGCAATAGATCCGGTCATATTGCAAAATTCTGTAGAAGCAAGAATTAGGACAAAAGAGGTATGGTATATCATAATCAGAATCAAGATAAGGGAAAACAAAAGGTGAATGCAGATGAAGTTCAAAGTGAGATGAACAAGATTTGGGTGAAGAAAAGTACAAAGAATGTAGGGGATGGATCCGTACCAGACTCTGGTGCGGATATTCCTTTCGAAAATTAAAAAGTGAGCTCTGGCTCAGGGGGAGACACAAAGAAAACCTTGTTCCCCCAGCCAGTCAATTGGTGCCGGAACTGGCACAAGAAGTGTTGCGGATTTAAGGGTTCATAAGAGAAACATCTAAGTAAACTATGGTTAAGATTTGGAAGATCAGTAAGATGTTTAAGATCAAGATTGATACGGTTCTTCAAGTCATTCGAATAAGGAAAACCGGAATAACTTAGGTCGAGCATTTATTGCAACTTGGTTTTAGGGTTTGTGGAACAATATAAGGGTTCTTCTTATTAAACATTTGCTTATTCTGCATTCAAGAAGAAGAAAAGAGGTGCTCTACAACAAATTTCCTCAAGCCCATCAAAGATCATTTGCAGAAGTCAATTCTTCCAGAAATCGATCCGGCTCACTCCGTGAAACCTAAAGGCGCAAAAGGTATTTTCCGTTCTCGAATATCTCTCTGCAAATCTTTTGAAAAGATGTCTACTCTGAATATTGTGAAGATCACTGATAGGCCTCGCCCCAAATTCAAGAAACATCCCTATAAATCCTTGGAAGTAGATCCCCTAGGAGCGTTTTCAAGTGTTCCGCATGGTGTGTTGCATACAGAATATATTAGGGTTTACATACACGTGAATATTGAAGAGTTTAGGGAATTCAAACTAAGATATATCTATCATAAACAATTGATAAATGATGCTTTTGAACTTAAACCTCAATATAAGGGCATCCAGGAGAAGCATTTTGATCAGTTCATTCATTTCCCCTGCTTTGAAGAAGATGAATGGGTCCGATATGTATTGAGTAGGATGCATGATAACTTACTATGGCTGAACAGACCTTGTAAAATCACTAAGGAGGCAATTAGGGCAGTAACCGGCTTATACTCCTCCGGAGGGATACCTGTCCTCAAATCTGTCAAAAACCAAATTGTAATTGAGGCCACTGGATCAAAATTTGATAAGAGGGCAATGACCATTGAAGATATCATGGACCCAGATATCAAGTTTGCATCTATGATAATAGGGTATAAGATATATCATTCCAGTAGGGAGAATTCAGTGTCTGAAACTGCAGTGTATACTGCCTATGAGATGCTGAGAAAGAATGCAGAGTATGATCTCTGTGAACTTCTTCTACGTCAATTGATGGAGAACATACAAAAGATCAAAAAGGACAAGAAGAACTCCTTTAAATATGGTGGACTGATATTGTGTTTATTTTTCTACTTAATGAATGAGCTAGCCGGATCCAATGGATGGGTATGGCAAAATAACAAACAGGTAGCAATTCAAATCAGAGATTACTTGCATGAACTTGGGGATGCCAAGGCAAGGAATACAACTCTGTGGGGGTACTTTAGGAACTTCCAAAATACTATGCAAATCAGAGAAAGAATCCCAAAATCATTGGTTGAAAAATATAAAGATACAGTGTGCTTCATGGTAGACACTGATCAAAGCCTAATGGAGGCAGTAGAGCCAAGGACAGTCTAGATCATGCCTATGGGGTATGAAGTTGATGAACAAATTGTGGAGCTACATGTTCAACACATGCTAAGTCAGCCAAAGGATCCAAAGGCAGAAAGGTTTGGAACCTTTGAAGAGCTAAGTGTAAAAGTTCATGTGGAACTCAGACAACCGGAAATAAAGAGGAAAGTGAGAAAAGAAGTTGAAGAAGTTGCCAAAGGCTTAGGCATCTCAAAGGAGGCACTTGATGCCAACAGGGAAAAGATGGAAAGGGCTGAGACAGAGAAGAAAGAGGTAGAAAAGGGAAGTAAGGAAAGTGCTCCGGTAGAATCTTCCACCCGAACAAGATCATCAAAGAGATCTGTACCTGCCACTGCTAAAAGCTCAAGGACATCAAAACCGGAAGAAAAATCATCCGACAGAGGAGAGAAAAGAACCAAAACAAAGGCCACAAGGTCTTATGTTAGTCAGAAGGATGATGAAGAAACTGAATCAGATGAGGAGATAAAGAAAATGAAGAAGCAGAAGAAGAAAACATCCGGTGAACCCTCTACCGATCACGGTGAAGAAAAAAAGGCAGAAGCTTATGCATTCCTGTTGAGTGGTCACATCGCAATTTTGGACATAATGAAGTAGAGTTGGGCAATAGAATTTGTCCAGTTGAAGACATCTTTTGCAGATATCCTTCAGTTTATCTAAAGTATAGCATGTACAAATACTTATGCGGCTAAGTATAGAAGTGTTTTTGAGAAATATTTTTGTGTGCGGACCCCACCCTTTGCCATTGATGTCAAAGGGGGAGTGATGAGTAGTGAAAAATGTTGTATCCAGCTAAGGGGGAGCTCCAGAAAATGTACATAGAGACAAAGCATCAGCTAAGGGGGAGTATAGTATAACACTTAGTTATTTTTCACTAAGTGTTGCCATCAATGCCAAAGGGAGAGATTGTTGGCAAGAGACACATTGGAGCTTCTTGATTGTTGTCATTGATGGCAACAAAGGTTAACCCACACATCTGCAGGATATGATGAGTCTCTACCAGAAGGTAGATTGCAGAGTATTGTGATTCGATAAGCAAGAACATAGCATGTGGCGAGGTCCGACAGTCAACTCCGGATCTCTCAGAGGAAGTATCTTGGTGAAGTACGGATTTGGGGAAGTCAAGAGGACTACCTTGACTAATAGATTCCAAGGATTTAGCCTCCGGTGATAGATGAAAAAAAAGATATGAATACTTGAGTGTCGGGTTCTTGATTGGCAGTGTGGACAGAGGAAGAATTGACTGGCAGAACATCAGACATTATTCCGGATGCGTTACTGATGATGGTAAAGATTCTTAAGGCATAAGTTATGATTGGTCGACATGATTGATGACTTCTACAAGTATATCCTTGATCCGCATTACTTGGTAAGCAAGGATTCAGTCGATAGATCAAAGTTCATGGAAAATATTGACTATTCCAGATGCCGACTAGAAAGGTGATGAAATCACTTGTGCGGATATATATACAAGATGGATTTAGTTGTGAGATGTGTCATGGTTTTGGTGAAGTGTGAAGAAAAGTAGTAGAGCAGAGTGAAAGCAGTAAGGCAGGTCTGGTATGTGAAGGGACAGCAGCACTAAGGAAGAGAAAGGATGAAGTGCAGCAGATCAGTGTATTGAGTTTAACTGGAACTGAACTCCAACATATGTAGATGCTCCTTATCAGTTCAAGTATTGTATTACACTCTTTATAAATTGTAGACAGTGAGTCTCTTGTAGGCAGTGGGCCTCTTGTGAGCAGTGTGCTTGGGTAGTGAGCCCTAATTGGCAAGTGCCATTTTGTAATTCTATTCTTCTAACAGAGAATACAATCTTGGGTTAATCACCCCGTTGTTTTCTCCCTTAACAGGGTTTCCACGTCAAAAATATTATGTCATGTGTATTTCCATTTCATGGTTATGTTTGCTTGTTTGAATTGATGCTACACTAATTATTAAGAAAGTTCAGAAATCTGAAATAATTAAGATAACTGATTCACCCCCCCTCTCAGTTATCAACAATTCTAAAGTTGATGAAGCATATACAGGAGTGTAGTTGAGTCATGGAAAATCATCCTTGAGTGAAATATCAAATATGAAGAAAGGATTAGAAGCAAAGTAGAGAAGAGGAGGAGCAAAAGAACAAAAGCAGAATAGAGTAAAGAGTTAGTGAAGAAGTGTTTGGAGGCAGAGCTGAAGTTTTATGAGCATTCAATGAAAATGAACCAAGCATGAAGAAGTTGCTATTTCTCAGTTAATTCTTTCTTTATTAAACCTAAATTTCTTGTAGACAGTGAGCCTCTCTTTTGAGTAGTGAGATCTGGGAAGGCAAGTGCCTTCCCATTCTTTTAAAGTACTTTTAATAGGGTACGAATCTTGTGGGCTAACACCCATCGTGGTTTTTCACTTAACTGGGTTTCCACATCAAAAATCTTGGTGTTAGATGTGTTGATCATGTTTCTGCTTATGTGATGTTGTTTCATACTTTAATGTTTGCATCGTTAATCAATTTGCAAATTGTGAAAGAAGATTCAAAGAAAGAAAAGGTTAATTTTTGGGACAACTAATTCACCCACCCTCTCAGTTGTCCAGTCTAATTCCAACAATTGGTATCAGAGCTGATTCCTCTAAAAGAAGCTTGATCACTTGAGGAGATCCAAGATGTCGACCTATAAGGACAATCCAAGATTTGATGGAACAAATTACTCTGTTTGGAAGGATCACATGGAGTGCTATTTGCAATGCATGGGTAGTGCTTATTGGTTGATAACAAAGGATGAGTATGTTCCTCTAGAGAATCCTTCAACTCCAGATGAAGTCAAAAATGTTGAAAACAACCTTTGAGCTAAAGAAGCCTTGTTGAGTGCCCTGACTGATTCAGAAATGACAAATGTCTTTGGACTAAAAACTACTCAAAAAATCTAGAAGAAGTTGGAGAATCTTTATGAAGGTGATGAATATGTCAAATGTGCCAAGCTACAAAGTCTGAGAGGAAAATTTGAAAATTTGAGGATGAGTGAAGATGAAAACATCACAATCTACATGCAAAAGATAAATGAACTTGTGTGTGGTATCAGGTGTGCTGGTGGAACTTTAGATGAATCAGAGATTGTGGCAAAAGTGCTTAGATCTTCACCTGATTCATACAAACATAAGGTTGTTGCTATAGAGGAGATCAGGACTGTCTCAAAAGTTACCAGAGACCAGCTAGTTGGCAAAATTTTAGCTTTTGAATTAAGTGAGTTTGGTGATTCCCTGCCTAAGTCTGAATCTGCATTCAAAGCTAGTGTTCATGGGAAGCAAAGATATGATCCAGGTGAAATCTCTTCAGGAAGATCAAGTAGATTTGCTAAGGCAAGGAAGGTTCTTGAAGATGATGAAATTGAGTCTATAGAACTTGAAGCTCTTATTGCCAAAAGAGTGTCAAGAGGATCTGGTAAGTATGAAAGAAAGTTGCCATTCAAATTTTTTGCTTGTAATAAGATTGGTTATTTTTCCTCAAGATGTTCAGAGAATTTTTCCAAACCAAACCCTAATGGATATAAAAGTCAGAAGAATTGTTACTATGTTCAAGAAGCTGGAGAAGGAGTCACAGATATGAATCTGATCATGGAGAAAATGAGTGGGTGTTCATTTCTATCAAAGAAGAAGATCCAATGTTTACTGAATCTGCTAGCTGTACAAATGTGGAGAGTGCCTTGGCTGCTCAAGTTGTTGATGAATGGGTGATTGATAGTGGATGTTCTCATCATATGACTGGGGATAAGAGTAAGTTTGTAAGTTTCAAAAAATATGAAGGTGGATTTGTGAAATTTGGAGACAACTCAGCTGGTAGAATCTGTGGGAAAGGATCCATCTCTTTTGATAGTAAGAACAACACTAATGATGTTCTGTATGTGGAAGGACTGAAGCATAATCTTCTTAGTGTTGGATAGTTAGTGGACAATGGTTATGATCTTTGATTCAAGGATGGGAAATGCAGAATCTTGGAAAGCTCTGAAACTGAAATTGCATCCGGTACTCAGACTAGAGGTAACATATTTCATTTAAGTAGTTTCAGTAAAAGTTGCTTGATTTCTCATGTGGATCAGAGTTGGCTCTGACATAGGAGAATGTGTCATGTGAATTTTGATAACATTGTCAAGATAAGTTCCACTCAAGATGTAAGAGATCTTCCAAGACTTGTGAAACCTACTAATAGTATGTGTAGAGAATGTCAACTGAGTAAACAGAACCAAATTTCATTCAAGAGTAAAGAATAGTCTTCAAGTGGATTGTTGGAACTTGTGCATACTAATTTTTGTGGTCCTGCTAGAATTAGAAGTATACAAGGAGACAAATATTTCATGTTGCTGATTGATGATTACTCCTAGATGATGTGGCTAACCTTCTTGAAAGAAAAATCAGAAGCTCTAGATAAATTCAAGATATTCAACATCATGGTGGAGAATGAGATTGGTGTGAAGATAAAGTGTCTGAGATCCGATAGAGGTGGAGAATTTATGTTCGATGAGTTTGATTCTTTTTGTGAGAAGCAAGGAATAAAAAGATAGTTATCTGCTCCTAGAACTCCTCAGTAGAATGGAGTTGTGGAAAGAAAGAACTGGACCATTCAAGAAGCTGCTAGGACCATGATGATGGAAGCAAATGTTTCACAAGTCTATTGGAGAGAAGCTATGAGTACTATTGTCTACACTCTTAACCGGGTGTAGATCAAAGGCAATTCTAGTAAGACCCCTTATGAACTTTGGTTTGGTCATGCTCCTACTATGAAGTATTTCAGAGTTTTTGGTAGTAAGTGCTATATCAAAAGGGATGAGGATCTAGGCAAGTTTGAAGAAAGAAGTGATGAAGGGATATTTCTGGGTTACTCTACTCAAAGAAAGGCATACTGGTGCTTTAACAAAAGATTGAAAAAGATTGTTGAAAGTGGAAATGTTAGAGTTGATGACAGCAAAGAAAGACATTCCAGGTCTTGCGGATATGAATCAGATGATCAAGATGAAAGTCAAAATCAAGGAAGACAAGTTCAAACCTGGTCACATATTCAAATTGATCCAGAAAATCTAGAAGAAAATGCAGAAGTTAAGCAACAAGTTCAAGAAATAGAAATTCAAGCAATTTCTAAAACTCCTATGTATGTAAGACTAAATCATCTTGAAGATCAGATCATATAAGATAGAAATGAAGGTGTTCGAACTAGAAGAAGAATTACTGAAGAATAAGAAGATATTTGTTTGATTTCAAAGATTGAACCAAAATCTATAAGTGAAGCCCGCAATGCTGAAAACTGGTTAAAAGCTATGGAAGAAGAACTAATGCAAATTGAAAAGAATCACACTTGGGATCTTGTTCCTAGACCTGAAGACAAAAATGTGATTGGAACCAAGTGGGTCTTCTGGAATAAACTAAATGAAGATGGTGAAGTTGTAAGAAACAAAGCAAGGTTGGTATGGAAAGGATATTCTCAAGTGGAAGGAATTGATTTTGAAGAAACTTTTGCTCTGGGGGAAATAATAGAAGCAGTTAGACTATTTCTTGTATTCATTGCCTATAAAGATTTCAAGGTATATCAGATGGATGTCAAGTCAACTTTTCTAAATGGAGAGTTGGAAGAAGAAGTCTACATTGAGCAACCGAAAGGATTTCAGTTGTCTAATCAGAAAGATATGGTTTGCAGATTAAGGAAAGCACTGTATGGAATTAAACAAGCTCCAAGAGCCTGGTATGCAAGATTGGATAAGTATTTGCTAAAGCTAGGATTCATCAAAGGCACTGTTGATAGTAATCTCTACTTCAAGATTGATCATGAACACATTCTGATTGTTGAGGTATTTGTTGATGATATCATTTTTGGTGGAAATGAGAATATGTGCAAAACATTTGCTAACCAGATGCAAAGTGAATTTGAGATGTCCATGTTTGGTGAAATGAATTTCTTCTTAGGTTTGCAAATCAATCAGTCAGATAAAGGTATCTTTATATCTCAATCTAAGTATGTGAGAGAATTGCTGAAAACATTTGGGATGGAAGATTCAAAGCCAGTGGGTACACCCATAGTAACTGGATGTAAGTTAAGTAAAGATGATGATTCCCCTAAGGCAAATTAGAAAAGGTATAGGTTAATGATTAGAGGACTGCTTTACCTGACTCAGACCAGACTTGATATCATGAATGCAGTTGGACTTGTTGCTAGGTTTCAAGTTGATCCTAGAGAATCCCATGTTGTGGTAGTCAAGAGAATTTTTAGATATCTCAAGGGGACAATTGATTATAGATTATGGTACCCAAAGGATAATGACTTCACTCTTCATGCATATACAGATGTTGATTGGGCAGGAGATGTGGATGACATGAGAAGTACTAGTGGTGGTGCATTCTTCTTGAGAAGAAGATTGGTTTCTTGGTTGAGCAAAAAGTAAGAGGCAATATCTCTGTCTACTACAGAGGTAGAGTACATAGTTGCAACAAGTAATTGCACTCAAGTTTTGTGGACGAAGCAAATGTTGAAGGATATTAGAGTGGTATTTGATGAGCATGTTACAATCTTCTGTGATAATTCAAGTGCAATTAACATCTCAAAGAGTCCAGTGTTGCATTCAAAGACAAAGCACATATCCATCAAGTTTCATTTCATGAGAGAGAAGGTAAATGAGAATGAAGTCATGTTGGAGTTTGTGTCTTCAAAGGATCAGATTGTGGATATTTTCACTAAACCTCTTCCCAAGGATACTTTTGAGTATCTCAGAGAGAAGTTAGGGGTTATTACCCCTTCTGATCAGAATTAAGATGCACTAGAGTGCATCAGTCCGGTGGAATTCACAGTCATATCTTGTGATCCAGATTGATGTTAAGGAAGCTTTACTTAGGGGGAGTAGTCTGCATGCAATTTTTGAGTTTGGTGTGAAACAAAATTAAGGAGAAAAGACTGCAAATATGTGCCCTTCGCCATTGATGTCAAAGGGGGAGAGAAGTCATGTGAAAAACTAGTTGTTGGTGAAAGGGAAGCAGTGAAGTGAGTTGTTGCAGATGTGATAAAAGAAAGGGGGAGAAGTTCTTGTCTTGATGGTTGAGTTAGTTTTTCACATCATATGTTGCCATCACTGACAAAGGGAGAGATTGTTACAAATATGTGCCTAATCGGTGTTGTCATTGATGTTAACATATTCTCATTGCCATTGGTGTCAACTATATCCTATCTTGTTTCCTGACTAGAAGACTTGAATGTTGAGGATATTGAGAAAATTAATGAAGATCAATGGACGCGGATCATATAGCAGTATAGAGGATTGTGAGAAGTAGCTCTAGTCAAGATTTGAGAGGTCGGCATGAAGATTTGAACAAACTATGGCCATCTGAGTATAACCAGTTTTGTAGTATTCAGAGGAGACAGAGTGATAGGAAAGTGGTTCGGCTCATTCTGGATATGTCAATTAATGATCTGCGGATCTAGAGGCATGTTTGGAAAGTCAGTGTGTATCATCCATTCAAGTGGTTCGTGGTTTGGAGGTCTGCAAGCAATCTTTCTAATATGATAGTCATGGCAGACATTATTCTTGAGGTTCTGGATGTAGATACAAGTGATTCTAATGATTTGGAGGAGTACGGATGTTTTTTTTGAATTCATTGTGCTTGTGGAGGTCTCTGGATCGTGTGACTACTGTTTTGGAGGTTTGCATTGAAGTTTGAGCTTGTTGGTGAAGGTTTCCTTCTTGGTGTTGCTATTCTTCCCAGTCTTGGCCGACTGAATGATTCAAGCATGTTGGCGATGTCCCAAAAGCAATTCTCTAGAGTGTGGCATGTTGTTGAAAGAAGATTCAAGTCTTAGCAATGTTTGGCCGACATCTTAGTGATTCGCATTAAGTAAGAAGCTGGGTGTGCCGACCTTGATGTTTATTCCAACGTTGATGAAGCATATAAAGGAGTGTAGGTGAGTCGTGAAAAATCACCCTTGAACGAAATATTAAATCCGAAGAAAGGATTAGAAGCAGAGCAAAAGAACAAAGACATAATATAGTGAAGAGTTAGTGAAGAAGTGTTTGGAGGCAGAGCTTAACTTTTATGAGCATTCAATGAAGCTAAACCATGCATGAAGTAGATGCTATTTCTCAGTTAATTCTTTCTGTATTAAACCTAAATTTCTTGTAGGCAGTGAGCCTCTCTTTTGAGCAGTGAGCCCGAAGGCAAGTGCCTTCCCATTCATTTTAAGTAATTTTAATAGGGTACAAATCTTGTGGGCTAACACCCACATGGTTTTTCCCTTAACCAGGTTTCCACATCAAAAATCTTGGTGTCAAAAGTGTTGATCATGTTTCTGCTTATGTGATGGTGTTTCATGCTTTAATGTTTACATCGTTAATCAATTTGCAAATTGTAAAAGAAGATTAAAAGAAAGAAAAGGTTAATTTTTGGGACAACTGAATCACCCCCCCTCTTAGTTGTCCGGTCTAATTCCAACACTTGGACATAGTAACAATTCTTTTGAGCCCTTGATCTATTAGGGTTTTGCTTTGAAACCCTCTTCGGACACCTTGAGGCAAAATGACCAATTTTATTACAAGCAAAACATTTGAAAGGCAACTTTCCTTCATACTTACCGGATCCTCTTGGAAATCATTTGGCAATAAGGGCTTCAAGTTCTGTAGTCTCAATTTCATCATCTTCAAGATCCTTCCTTGCCTTCACAAATCTATTTGATCTTCCTGAAGAGCTTTCACCCAGATCATATCTTTGTTTTCCGTATATACTAACCTTAAATGCAGATTTAGACTTAGGAAGAGAATCATCAAACTCACTCATTTCAAATGCTGAAAGCTTACCAACTAATTGATCCCTTGTAACAGTTGTCACAGTCCTGATCTCTTCAATGGCAACAACTTTATGCTTGTATGGCATAGGTAAGGATCTAAGCACTTTGGCAACAATATCTGATTCTTCTAATACTCCACCAGCATTCCTGATACTGGTAACAAGTTCATTCACTTTTTGCATGTAGGAAGTAATGTTTTCATTTTCACTCATCATCAACCTTTCGTATTTACCCTTCAGGCTTTGTAGTTTGGCACATTTGACATATTTATCACCTTCATACAGATTTTCCAACTTTTTCCAGATTTTATGAGCAGTTTTCAATTCTAGGACATTTGTCATTTCTGTATCAGTTAGGGCACTCAACAATGCTTCTTTAGCTTGAATATTATATTCAGTTTCCTTGAGTTCATCTATAGTTGAAGGGCCATTCTTTAGAATCTTATACTCATCTTTAGTTATCAACCAAAAGGCATCACCCATACATTCCAAATGACACTGCATGCATACCTTCCAAAGGGAGTAATTTGTTCCATCAAATCTCAGACTATCCTTTTTGTAAGTCAACATCTTGGATCTCCCTAAGCGGTCAAGATTCTCTTAAAGGAACTTGCTCTGATACTAATTGTTGGAATTAGTTCAGGCAACTGAGAGGGGGGTGAATTAGTTGTCCCACAAATTTAACTTTTTCTGCTTTTAATCTTCTTTCAACTTACAATTAGATTAATGATGTAAACATTAAAGCATGAATCAACAACACATGAGCAGAAACAAATTGAACACACAACACAAGAATTTTTTATGTGGAAACCTGGTTAAGGGAAAACCACGGTGGGGGTTAACCCACAAGATTCATACCCTGTTAAAAGTACTTAAAAGAAATAGAAGGCACTTGTCTTCGGATGCACTGCCTAGAGCTCACTACTCAAAGAGGCTCACTACTTACAGGAGGCTCACTACCTACAAGATTTGTTTAATATAGAAAGAATGAATTGAGAGATAGCATCTTCTTCATGCCTGGTTCAATCCCATTGATAGCTCACAAAACTTCTACTCTGCCCCCAAACACTTCTTCGCTATGTCCTCATCCTTTACTGCTCTTGTTCTTTTGCTCCTCTTCTTCTCTTCTCTGCTTCTATACCTTTCTTAGGATTTTATCATTTTCGCACAAGGACACCTTTCCACAACTCATCCACAAGTATTTATACGCTTCATCAACCTTGGAATGAACATAAAGGTCGGCACTACAAACTTTTAACTTAATACAAATCACTATACTGTCAGCCAATCATATTTGGGATCCAAATCTTTCTTGAACAATACACCACACTTCATATAACTCATCTTAGATCATCCGCAACACGATTGAATCATCCGATCGACCAAGACTGAGAAGAACATCAACACAAAGGAATAAATCTTCAACAACAAGCTCAAACTTCAATGTAGACCTCCAACATAGAGGGCACACGACCCAGAGATCTCCACAGGCACATTGAATTTAACAATAACATCCACACTACTCCAAATCATCATAATCACTTGTATCTTCATCCGGTACCTCAAGAACACTGTCTGCCATTACTGTCACACTAAAAAAATTGCTTGTGGACCTCCAAACCATGAACTATTTGAATTGAGGATACACACTGAATTCCTAAACATACCTCTAAATCTGTAGATCATAAGTTTTCATTGCAGAGTAATCCAGACCAATTTCCTATCACTTTGTCTCTTCTGAAACACTACAAAACCTGGTTCTACTCAGATGGCCATAGCTTTTTTAAATCTTCATGCGGACCTCTCAAATCTTAACTAGAGCTACTTCAGACAATCCTCTACACAACCATAGGGTCTTGGTACTTTGATTTTCATTCCTCTGGAGCAATCTACTTCACTGATCTGCACTATTTCTCCTATTTCTAACAAAGAGATATGTTGACATCAATGACAACACATCATAGGCACATATTAGCAACAATCCCATCATACCTCAAGGAAGACATTTTCATGTAACACATCTCTGCATGAATAGGTTCAATCATACTTTCTTTGGTTATTGTTTTATCTGCAATAAATTTTCTCAAAGGTTGTGGATTGCAAGTCTTAAATGAATAGAAGAAATCTCGTGAGTAGAAATTCTCTTGCTTCACTAGTGGATGTCAATGTGGTATGTCAAATTTGCAACAATTTTAGACATATAGCAAGATATTGCAGGAGTGGATTAGCAAAATAAGAATCTTAGTTGATAAATGTTGTTGAGCAAGTCAAGGAAAGTGATTCTTCCAAAAGACAAGAGACAAACAATGAAGCTAAAAATTCAATGATTGTCCAAACAACATTTCATGCTCAAGGGAAAATAAATCTCTAGGTAATAGAAAGTGGATGTACAAGCCACATGACAGGTGATAAGAGCAAATTCATCAATTTTGTCAAGTGGAATGGTGGAACAGTCAGGTTTGGAGACAATTCAACTTTAAATATTTGTGGAAAAGGTATCATAAGTATTGATGAAAAATCTAAAATAGATGATGTTATTTATGTAGAAAGTCTCAAGCATAATCTTCTTAGTGTAATTCAGATGTGTAGTAAAGGATACAATCTCATATTTCATGATCAAGGATGTAAAATCAGAAGAGCAAAGTCTAGAAGTTTGGTGGTTGAAGGTGCTACAATAGAGAACAATTTATAAAATCTAAAAGGTGCTAATGGAAGGACTTGTCTTCTAGGACAGACAAATAAATTTTGGTTGTGGCACAAAATGATGGGGCATGGTGGCACTCTCAAATTTTGCAAATTTGATGTGCCAATATTGTTTTGAGGTGTCGACAAATGCTTGGTTGACAGGTTGCTCAATCTACCCCAGAGGCTACCTTTGTCAATTAAAATCTTGCAACTCTGAAGTCATATTGCAAATATGGTTGGTGGAAAGTTTCTTGGTGCATATGGTAACATGTTTGCTTAATTTCATGCTTCCAAGATGAGTTTTGATGGGGTATTTAATTATTTTCTGGCTGCGACTTGACTAGATTCAACATTTAGGGAAGTTGCAAATTTCATGATTCTGAGGGCGACCCATTTCTTGATTTGGTCTCAAACGTCTCTAGTTCCAATTTCATCGAAATTAGAGACCATATGATGCATTAGTTTAATGCATTCCAGTTGCAGCGAACTCACCTTGCAGGCCAATTTACAAAGGAGGTCCCAGAATTTGGTTGCGAAGTAGATTTTGAGCAAATGGGTTTTCTTAAAATAATTGATTATGCCCTTGCACAAATTTTCATGGTCCTCGAATGCCCAGTTTGCCTGTAGTAGGAAAACACCATTTGCCTGGAGAAGGAAACTAAAAATTGCATAAAGTCTAATAGTTCAAAATGCATTTATTAAAAGAAATATTATTAAATAGCATTTTAAAAAAAGGGAAGAAATGAAATTTGAACGTGACATGGAGAAAAGTCAAAGATTAGATAAAAGTTTATTTAAACTTTATGCTAAAGTTTATAAAAGAGAGAAAGGAGAGGGCGCCTATCATACCATGGCAGCTCTCATTGCTCCTTCTTCCCATGCCTGTGCGATGGTGCAAAATGCCCATCGCATGGCCTTTTATACCCTCTTCTTTCATCTGCAGGTCAAAATAATGTGATTCCTTTGACTTTGTGGCAATTTTGATGAGTTTTTGGCTATTCCAGGCGGGTTTTAGTGCTGGCAAGATCACGTTTTTCTATTTCTGGGCAATTTTTAGAGGTTATTTTTGACCCAAATATGCTATTTTATGTTCAGAATTCATCCTTGGATCATTCCTAATCCACTGGTAAAGGTTTTTAGCACGTTTGGAGCAATTTTTGGTTGCCAGAATGATGCAAAACGCCCATGTTTCACCAAATACGACCCATAATTGATCAGTTGGGCAAAATTGGTTTGGTAAATTGTTGTGACATATTCTCTTCATCCTTCAGAGCTGGATGCCATCATAGAGGAGTTCAAGGAGAGGCTCGAGGGTTGATTTCGTAGCTGCACACAGAGAAATGGAGTCTCTTCAGTTGCCTTGCAGAATTGGGAAAAATTGAAAAATGTAAAAGTTAGAAGGGGAATATTAAAATATGTTTTATCATTTATTCCTCTCCTCTTTTAATGTAACTTATTTTATTCCCAATGTATTTTGGAGGGAGAATTGTAATAAAAAAAATCTCACCTACCTCCAGAATGTAGTTAATTTTAGGGCAACATACTTTGAGCGTAAAAGAAACTTCTGGGCTAGAAAATTTTGGGAACTTTTGAGGAGTGAATGAAATGCAAGTTCTGTTGGGTTGCTTCATTTCTTGTCTTGTAAATCAATGTATTATGTGTGAATGCATTTCTGTATAATATCTATTCAGTTTCATGTTGATATATATGAAAAATGCAAAATGCATGTGTTTAGTTAACTGTCTCTATGGCTGTGTGCATTTCTTCTTCTGAATCAGATAACTAAGGGTTATTTTAGGTTTTGAAATATAGATTTATTATATTGCATGCTTAATCTTCTACCTCTATTGAAAGAATAGATTAAATGTTCTGGGTTAAGTATGGGAAAGAATGTATTGCTGCAGGGATGTATATAAGTAGAGTTAAGTAGATACTCTATCTTGGGTGGTGTTTGTAAGGCAAATACTAATCTAACCCCATGAAACTTGAATGTTATGTTGAGTTTATGAGAAGAAGTAACACATATATCTCAGTTGGACTCTGTTGCCCTGAGATAAGCACCAACCTAAGTTTGTATTGAGTTTGTGAGTCAAAACCTAAGTCTTTCATCTAATCATAAAACAAAATCAGAACATTATTTGAAAACTTTAGGATTTTAGGAGTAGGGTTTTAGTTGCATGTTATCATTTTTAGCCAATTAGATAGTCCAATAACATTGCCAATCTGAGTTTATCTTACAAATCTTGGTCCATATGTGAGAGCATTCTGCCTGAGTTAGTCAAGGATGAATCTTTTGTGTGAATAAGGGAATACCTTCCTAGGTGTGGTAGAACCTAAAGTGCAGGGGAGACAGGTGAAAACAATCTCCCGTCTTTGTTGGCCAAATCTTCCATTAAACTTGAGCATAAGAAGTGGCAAATCTTTAGAGTTTGATGTTTGCTGATTTGGGAACTAACAAAACTGACAACTCCGCTGCAGAACAATGCCATATCCATGAAAAGAGTCTAGAAACTTGAAGAACCTGGATATTTGTTTCAGATTTTAAGAGGGTTTCAAACCCAGGCAAGTTTGGTTGCAGCATAATTTTAAAAGGTTTCATGTGACTCTGTTGTTGTGGAGAAGCCAAAATGAAAGAAAAGAGTTTTCAGCTTCATAAAGCTCATTCCTCTACAAGGAGGTGGCGACTCTGCATACAAAGAACTTGATAAATGATGTAAAAAGTTCTAGATCAGCATGTTTTCAGTCTGGAAGAAAGGTTAGCAGCGCTACAGTTGTCTAGGTATTTCTATTTTGGTTAAAAAAAAAGAGCTTATGTGAAAACCATGGTGTTTGAGTTTTAAATGATTCCCTATTAAGTGAAATTAGCATTGGTTAATAGGGAAGTGTTGGAAATGAGCTTGCATACTCTTATGTTGCAAATTTTAGTTCATATGCTATGATGTAATATGCATAATTCATAAGGAAAATGTATCAAGCATAAGGATATGAGTTTAGGTTGTAAATGAGTGAATGCATAGTTGAAGTGCGGCGCTTGTAAAAGGCATATGAATATGTATTCCATTCATCTGGGTATGATGTCAAATGTAACAATGTATAATGATTAGTCCCAGCCATGTAATAAAAGAAATTTTAGCATTAACAGATATAGAGCCATCAATTTCAGTGGTATTAATGGTCACCCAAATGTTATTCCACCTAAGGTCAAAAAATATTGACCCAAATTCAATGGTATGAAGAATGAATCAGCAAGAAAACACTTACAACAGTTCAGTGATCTAATGGATGATTATGAAGTAGATCATGAAGATGTAGTCGTGAGACTATTTGTCCAATCCTTAAAGGATGAAGCAAGAGAATGGTTCTTGAATTTGTTACCACATTCAATCAGCACTTGGCAAGAATTTCAATCAGCATTCATAGAACAGTTCAATGAAAGAATGTCTGAGATTTCACTTCTCAATGATTTCATGTATATCCACATTGAAGAAGATGAACTAGTTTCAGCCTTTAACCTTAGATTTGTAAAGGCATTAAAATTTTTTTCAGAATGTATGAGACCTAATGATGACAAGAAAATGAGCTACAAATTGAGAGATAAGGAGCCTACAACACTTCATCAGGCATATCGGATTGCCATGGACATTGAAAACAACTGGAAATATGGAATGTTCAAGGGCTACTTATCTACAGGTGTTTATGACCCTAAAACATTCTATGTTGATGAAAGGTGTAGGTTAGAAAACACCAGTGATTATCAGTATAATGGTATTTTTATTACTGTAGATAGTACACCACTACACCATCTAAGTAATGATTTAATTGCCCTGCCAAATAATTTAAAGTTAGTTAGGCTTGACCAAGTATATGAAAGCGTTGTTTTCCCTAAAGAAATAAAAAAGGATAATGAGAAAAATGTCATGCTTTCAATCTATAATGATGACGACTTTGTTGTTACTTGCAAGTCAAGCAGAGAAGTGTCACATGAATATGAAGAGAATGGAGTGAAAGTTGAAAATACATGTCTTAGTAAGGCAAATGAAGTATGTGACCAGTTCATTGGCTATGTATGTAATGATTACAGTCATAATATTCCAAATGCATGGTTTGGTGAACAAAGGGAGGTGTGTCAAGTTGCCCCTTGTAGTTTTATCAGTCAAGAATTAGAAACATGTCTAGGTTTTCAATGTGGAGAATCAACCCAAGAGGATGATAATTGTTTGCAAAATGAATATGTTTCAGCTATTCCAATTTGCTCATTGAGAGATGATTATGCAAAGGGCGGTCATGGCATAATGCATAAGGATGAAGAGCTCATGGCACATCATGAAGAGTAGGTCTGCAATAAAGGAAATAAAGATTGTGATCAGCCCATGAGAGAAGAACGTGTGAATACATATTACAGAGATATACATGAGGTTACCTCTTGTGGTAATGTTGTCATTGAAGAACCACATAAATGCATAGGTGCCAGGTTTGATATCTCTCCTCATCTTTCAAATAAACATGATGATCTCCCAACTGTTCATGATAATTTGTATGAAGTAGATATGGAGATTTTCACTCAGAATGAGGAGGATATTGACTCATATAATGACAAGAAATGTGTTGATGCTTGTCAAAATCCAGACCCATGTGTGAGCCTTTCAGATGATGAAATATATGAAAATGTTGAATGTGAATGTGATGATTGTATCTACAATGCTGAAGTTGAAATGTTTACTTTTTATCATGAATGCATTGATAAAGAGGAAAATTAGGGTCACTATTCAGATGTGAATGGGCAAGTTTCTGATGTTAAGTATAATACAACAGAGGACATCATTAATATCCATGATTATAAAGTTTCTAATAAGGGGCAATGTTCTAATTTTTTCATGCCTTCTTTTGAGGTGTTTCAACCAGAGTTCAATGGTGAAATTGCTAAGCACAATAATGATGGGTATGAGGATGTTTTTAATAGTAAGCTCCTTCAGCCTATTTCCCATGGTGACTGTGAGTATGATCAATTTTTAATTGATTATGATTTCTTATATGAACATGTTTGGCAAAATTTTACTTTAGGATTGAAAGGTTTGTATGAATATGAAAGCCAGTGTTCAACAGAGCAAGTAAAGATGCCGCTTGTGTATGAGTGTTTCATGATCAGTGAAGAAGATGACTCCAAGGTTTTACAAGAGCCTTCCACTCAGTCTGATTTTCTAGACTCGGAGCTGCAGTTTAGCTTCAATGAGCCAGGGCATATAATTCTTGATGAGACTACTGAACAAATCCTTTTTGAAGCCTTTACATTTGATGTGCAAGCTGAATGTGATTTCAAGATTAATAATGCCAACTATCAGAGGGATTATGGATGTTTTCAATTTTTAGTTTAGTTGGGTGAGCATTTAGTGAACCATGACAGTGAGCTTGAAAAAGTGAAATATCTAAATGATTATGGATTTCATTTGGTGTGTAGCTTTTAGATTGATAGAGGTAATATTGACAGGGGCAGACTTAGTGACATGGTTCAGCATGACCATGCTAGGGTTAGTTTGTGGGCAATTTATGGTGGTGCTTTTAGACTTGACCCAATGAAATCATATCAGAATCAGGTATTTGATAGAGGAGGCCTTTGGTTTTTCATTTTTGGGGCCCTGAGGCCACTAAATAAAATTGAAGGTATGATTTTAATGCAAGATGGAGTATTGACTTTGTAGCCCAATGGAGTAGGCACTTAGTCTATGTCTCGAAGATAACTAGAATCTTGCCATGCCTGTAAGAGGCATGCATCACTAAACAAGAGCCACTGGTGGCACCCTCAAATTTTACAAATTTGATGTGCCAATATTGTTTCGAGGTGTCGACAAAGGCTTGGTCGATAGGCTGCTCAATCTACCCTGGAGGCCACCTTCATCAATTAAAATATTGCAGCTCTGAAGTCATGTTGCAAATCTGATTGGTGGAAAGTTTCTTGGTGCATATGGTAACATGCCTGTTCAATTTCATGCTTCCAGGATGAGTTTTGACAAGGTATTTAATTGTTTTCTGACTGCGACTGGGCTAGATTTGACATTCTGGGAAGTTACAAATTTTATGATTTCGAGGGTGACCCATTTATCGATTTGGTCTCAAATGTCACTAGTTCTAATTTCATCAAAATCAGAGACCATTATGATGCATTATTTTAATGCATTTCAGTTGCAGCGAACTCACCCAGCAGGTCAGTTTACAAAGGAGGTCCCAGAATTTGGTCGGCGAAGCGGATCATGAGAAAATAGGTTTTCTTAAAATAATTGATTATGCCCTTGTGCAAATTTTCAAGGTCATCGGAAGTCCAGTTTGTCCGTAGTAGGAAAGCGCCATTTGCCTAAAGAAGGAAATTAAAAATTGCATAAAGTCTAATAGTTCAAAATGCATATATTAAAAGAAATATTATTAAATAGCATTTTAAAAAAGGGAAGAAATGAAGTTTGAACGTGACATGGAGAAAAGTCAAAGATTAGATAAAAGTTTATTTAAACTTTATGTTAAAGTTTATAAAAGAGAGAAAGGAGAGGGTGTGATGGTGCTTATCACCATCGTAGCCCTCATTGCTGCTTCTTCCCAGGCCTGTGTGATGGTGCGAAATGCCCATCACACAGCCTTTTATACCCTCCTCTTTCATCTGCAGGTCAAAACAATGCGATTCCTTCAACTTTGTGGCATTTTTGATGAGTTTTTGGCTGCTCCAAGTAGGTTTTAGTGCTGGCAATCACGTTTTTATGTTTTTGGGCAAATCTTAGAGGTCATTTTTGACCCAAATTTGCTTTTTGATGCTCATAATTTGTCCTTGGATCATTCCTAATCCATTGGTAAAGGTTTTTAGCATGTTTGGAGTGATATTTGGTTGCCAAAATGATGCAAAATGCCTCTGTTTAACCAAATACGACCCAAAATTGATCAGTTGGGCAAAATTGGTTCGGTAAACTGCTATGACATATTCTCTTTGTCCTTTAGGGTTGGATGCCATCATAGAGGAGTTCAAGGAGAGGCTTGAGGGTCAATTTCACAGCTACACATAGAGAAACAGAGTCTTTAGTTGCCTTGCAGAATTGGAAAAAATTGAAAAATGTAAAAGTTAAAAAGGGAATATTAAAATATGTTTTATTCATTTATTCCTCTTCTCTTTTAATGTAACTTATTTTATTCCCAATATATTTTAGAGGGAGAATTGTAATAAAAAAAATCTCACCTACCTCCAGAATATAGTTAATTGTAGAGAATTCTTACAAATCTTGGTCCATATGTGAGAGCATTCTGCCTAAGTTAGTCAAGGATGAATCTTTTGTTGTGAATAAGGGAATACCCTCCCAGGTGCGGCATAACCTAAAGTGCAGGGGAGATGGGTGCAAACAATCTCCCATCTTTTTATTGGCCAAATTTTCCATTAAACTTGAGCATAAGAAGTGGCAAATCTTTAGAGTTTGATGTCTGCTGATTTATGAACCAACAGGGCATATCAAATTTTATAATCTTGTAAAGATTAGCTCCATGCAAGCAGTAAGAGACATGCCAAAGATCATCAATCTTGCAAGCACCTTATGCAAGGAATGTTAGATGGGGAAACAGACAATTATAAGATTCAAGTCCAAGGAGTATTCTTCTACAAAGCCATTGGAACTAGTTCATGCTAACTTGTGTAGACCTACTAGGACAAAGAGTCTACAAGGTGTGAGATATTTCATGTTGCTCATTGATGATTTCTCTAGAATGACATGGGTTACATTTTTGAAAGAAAATCATAAGATTTCTGTAGGTTTAAGATTTTCAAGTCCATGGTTGAAAAGGAAACGAATGCTAGAATCAAGTTTCTAAGGTCTAATAGAGGTGGTGAGTTCACATCAAGTGAGTTGAGCAATTTTGTGAATAACATGGAATAAAGAGACATTATTCTGCTGCAAGAACTCCTCATAAAAATGGAGTAGTGGAAAGAAAGAATATAACAGTTCAGGAGATGGCTAGAACAATGTTGAGTGAAGCCAAGTTTCTTGATACATATTGGAAAGAGGCAATCCATACTGCTGTCTATATTCTCAAAAGAGGATAACTAATAGTGCATATCATCAAGACACCTTATGAGCTAAGGTATGAAAGACCAACATTAGTCAAGTATTTCAGAGTTTTTGGAAGTAAATGTTAGATCAAAAATAGATGAAGAAGGTTTGGGAAAATTTGACTCAAGATCTGATGAAGGAATCTTTATTGGATACTCAACTAGGAGCAAAGCCTACAAATGCTACAACAAAAGACTAAGGAAGATAGTTGGGAGTCCAAATGTTTGGGTTGCTAAAGAGTCACCTCAAATCATATATGAGAAAGAAGAAGTTGAAGAGAAGGAAGAAACTCAAGAGAAGACCACCAAGACTCTTGCCAAGTATGTTCAGAAGATCAGATCATTGGAGATAAGAATGAAGGAGTGTAGATAAGTAGAAAGTTTTCAAGAGCAAATGAATAGGTAAAATTCTCTTTATTGTTTAGAGTAGAACCTAAAACTTTTGATGAGGCTAGTAAAGATGAAGGATGGATAAAAGTAATGGAAGTAGAACTAAATTAGATAAAGAAGAATTAGACTTGGGAATTGGTGCCAAGGCCTACAGACAAAAATGTGATAGGTACAAAGTGAGTGTTCAGAAATAAATTAAATGAAGATGGAGAAGTCGTAAGGAACAAAGCAAGGTTGGTTTTTAAATGTTATTCACAAGTAGAAGGAAGTGGTGTTGAGGAGACATTTGCTCTAGTGGAAAGAATGGAAGCAATCAAGATGTTTCTTGCATTTGCAGTTCATAAGGGCTTCAAGGTATATCAAATGGATGTCAAATCTGCATTCTTGAATGATGACTTAGAGCAGCCTGATGGATTTTAGTTATTAGAAGACTCGAATATGGTATGCAGACTTAAGAAGGCTTTGTATGGTATGAAACAAGCCCCTAGGGCTTGGTATACAAGGTTGGATAAGTACTTAGTCTAGCAGGGATTCAAGAAAGGTATTACATATAGTAATCTTTACATCAAAATTAAGGATGAACAAATTCTAATTATTGTTGTGTATGTTGATGATATAATCTTTGGTGGAAATGATGAAATGTGTAAGAAGTTTGTAGAAGAGATGAAAAAAGAATTTGAAATGTCTATGATAGGTGATCTATCATTCTTTGTTGGACTCCAAATTGCTCAATCCGATGATGGCATCTTTATCTCTCAAACAAAGTATATCAAGGAGATGTTGAAGAAGTTTTGTATGGAAGACTGCAAACCAGTAAGTACTCCTATGGTAACAGGTTGCCATTTGAGTAAAGATGATGAGGCACCTCAAGATGATCAGACTTTGTATAGGTCTATGATTGGGGGCCTACTATACTTAACAACATCAAGGCCTGACATTATGAAAGTTATTTACTTGGTTGAAAGGTTTCAAGCTGATCCAAAAGAAACACATGTGAATGCAATCAAGAGAATTTTCAAGTATTTGAAAAGTACTTCAGAATATGGATTGTGGTATCAAAAAGGTGATGACTTTTCTTTGAGTTCATACACTGATGCAGATTGGGCTGGTAGTTTTGATGATAGAAGAAGTACCAGTGGTGGAGCTTTCTTTTAGCTAGATAGATTGGTCTCATGGTTGAGTAAGAAGCAAGATTCAGTGTCCTTATCAACAACAGAAGTAGAGTATATAGTTGTAGCAGCCTGTTGCACTCAAGTGTTGTGGATGAAGTAAACATTAAAGGATATCAAGGTAGTATATGATGAGCCCATTCCTATTCTTTGTGACAATACAAGTGCTATAAATATTTCAAAGAATCTAGTGATGGATTCTAGGACCAAGCACATATCTATTAGGTATCACTTTTTGTCAGAGAAGGTTGCAAATCAAGAGGAAACATTTGTGTATCTCAGACAAAAGTTAGGGGTTGTTGTCTCTCCTTCTTCTAACTAGCTGCATAGATGGTGCATCTGTCTAGGGAGAGTAGTTCAAGACATATTTTTATTTTTGGATTGATGATGGCTACCTCTCAAGAGGAGTAGGTAGAGAAGAGATTATGAAGGATGACAAGGATGAAATAGTCAGGGGGAGATGACATATAAGGAGCAGTAAAGGAAGATCAATACTAATACAAACATGGGGAACTTATGTGTTTTTGCAAGTATAGAAGAAGACTGCTAGCCCTTTCTCCTTGATGTCAAAGGGGGAGAAATTTACATATAAGGTCAAGTGTTTCCATCAATGGGAAAGGGGGAGTTTGTTGCATATGTTTTTTCATTGATGTCAACAGAGATGCCAAAAAGAGATTATTGCAGAGTGATGATGAGTGAAGGCAATAGTGTAAGAAATCAGAAGTGTTGTAAGGTAAAAAGAAAAGTGACTTGTTTATGTTGTGGTGATTAGAAGAGTAGACATAGAAGTGTTGATCATAAGAGTTTTGAAGTGAAGGAGATGGATCAATGTGATCTGTACATAGTTGTACCTTATCTACTGAAGTTCATAGATAGATGAAAGTTGACAGGTTGAAGATTATGCTTATATGAAGAAGTTGTGATTTATTGTTTGTGTTGCAAAGAGCTATGATTGTTGTTGTAAATGTTGTATTCATTAGCTCTTTGATGAAAATCATTGCATAAGATATGAAAGAAAGTGTAAAAGGTATCAGACAGTCTAAGGCACTGGAAGTTGCATTGAAGAAGCTCAGGAGAATGCTCCACTTTCCTCCACAATTGAAGATATTGCCTTGCAGTTTGGAAGTTAGATAGAGACAAGTGTGAAGCATGTATGTTCCTGATTTCAGAGCATAGAAGTTATCGCATACGATTCTAGAGCTAGCAGAGTGAAGACAATGGTTCAGAGTTGTTGTAGTCAGGATGAGATAGAGAAATGCTCCACATTTGAAGATTGGGTCATGCAGCTTGAAGGATAGGTAGATGTAAATGAGAGGTATGATATATTCAAGTTTCAGATGATAAGTTGTATTGCAAAGGTTCTCTGGAGTCAGCTGAACAAAGGCATATAATGTTGCTAATCAGAATTGTTAGGATGATAAAGTGAAAGCCACCAAATTTCACCCCATTACATTATTTGGCTTTGCTATTTGGAGGATGAATTCAGATGGTTAGTATGTTTGTTCATTCCAAGTTTCAAGTGTTGAAGTGTATTGCAAGTCTATTTTTCAATGTTCTACCTCAAGATTGTATATTTAGAGTTTGCAAGAGACGTACTCTATGTTTGTTTGTTTGCACCATAAAGAAGATGCATTTTTTAGAGAAAGGAATGTATGGAAATATTTTTACAAGTCATGTAATGTATTTGAAGTGATCCATGTGTTGTTAATTGGTCTCTCCAGTACCGCTTTAGGTCTGGAGCTAATTTGTGGAATGATAAGTGTTTGCTAGGCCGACTTGATGTGTTTTGATGATTGTGCTTGATGTTTGGAAGTGTACACCAACATGGAGATGTGTGCTAAGGAAGAATAGGTCCAGATTATCACTTGGATTGAACCACATTGGATTTCTACATCATTTGGGAGCTGACTTGTTGTGGCCATTGTACATTTCATACTACACGTTTCATCCTAGCCAATGAAGGAGAAAGATTTTGAAGCTTGTGGAGGATATAAATGAAAGATCTTGTTTAATGTAAAATGAGTGAGTGTGTGAGGATGTATGTGTGAGTGTGGATGTGAATGTGTGTGTGTGGAAGTGTGTTGAAGGTAGCATAGTTTATTGAGTAGAGGAGTTGAAGTCTGAAGGGTATTGTTGTGGAGGTGATTGATCAGTGGATTTCATCAAGTGTTTTGTATAGAGGTTGTAGCCTCTTTTTGTAAGTGTTGTAGACCATAAAACTTGTTGTAAAACTATTTTATTATTTGTGAGGCTAGATTTGGACAGTAGATCCAAGCAGCTTACTCACCGTGGTTTTTACCTTCTAGGGTTTTCCACATAAATCTGGTTTTATGATTGTGTGCTTATGTGTTGTGCTTTGAATTGCTTAAATTTGCTTTATCTTGTTTAAGGTAGTAAAAATATTTCATTGATAAAGTTAATTTGGATTAATTTTTGGCATATACTGATTCACCCCCCTCTCAATATATCAGTTTGTTTTGATAGAATACACAAAAAAATAGAAGGAAAATAAATGAAATTTACTATATAAAGTGCAATGTCCCATTCAACCTTATTATCTAGCATTTTATCAACAACTAAATTATAGTGTCAATTTTATACTACATCTAAATAAATTTTTAAATTTTAAAAAATAAAAACATAAAATACACTAAAAATTATACATTTTATTAGTTTACATCATTTTAAAATTCAAAACATATACTTCACTTTGTAGTGATTCAAGTTAAGAAGTTAGATTAGTGTTGGTTGTTTCCTCTGTTAAAGTGTGACACAACTTTGAACCTTCACCCTCCTCTAAACACTTTCTAAAGGTTCACAAAACTTAGCCAAAATTAATTCACATTTTAGTAATTCAACTATCTTGAGAAAAGGTTCAAGGATGGCTATGTAGGAAACTTTAGGTGTAATTTAATACACTTCATCCATAAAAAACATCTACCAATTTTGACATGCTTCATTGGGAGCAGTTGAATTTTTTTCTACTTCATTTGTTTATCTCTTTAATTCCTATGTGTCTTTATCAACAATAGATGCTATCTTAACATAAAATTTCCTATATTATTATGCATATTTTTAATAATATCTTCAAAGTTTTTTGAAGTTTATCTTGAATTTGTTTCAATTCTAAAAAAATATTCCTCACCTTTCTTTTTTTTATTAGTTCTCATTGATTACGAACCTATGTTTCCAAATTATTAATTTCTTCCAGGGTTATATCTTGATCTGAGAATCCTTTCTATACCATTTTCAAAATGTTTGAATTAAAAACTATGTGACTCTCCAACATTCAAATGTTAGGTGTCAAACTTGTAGAATAGAAAATATTGCTTCCAAGCCTAAATCTTTTTACCTAGTATAAAAACAACAAATCCTAGTTAAATCTTGACAAAGTTTCACTTCCTATAATGTCCTATGGTAAAAATGGCTTGTCAAAATTCAAATATATAGGCATGATCAATAATTGTATGGGGTATTTTAATGACAGTTCTTTAACCATAGCACCTAGAAATTGTCTAAATTTTGTTATTATTCACAATTTTACTTCATTAAAATATTTTAATAGGTGTAATCACATACCTATATAGTGACACCTTAGTTCTTGCATTTTTGTATTAGTTGTGAGATTCCCTATCAATATGGCTAGCCTTGTAGCATGTAAATAATAATTCATGCATTAACTCTAGTTAGGCATGGCTTTTTAAATGACAATACTTAATTACTATGGCACCTTATTTTGTAGGCTCATTAAAGCACATGATCTCCACTTGGTAACTAGAATGATTTCAAACTAGTGCATTAACCACCTTCTAAAACCATTTCTCTAGTTGGAATCATGGTAAGTGTCTCCATTGAATTGTATAGACCTAGTGAGCTTCATGGAAAGTGACATATTTTCACTTTAGCAACAAATTAGTAGGAGATGTAAGGTAGTAGCTAGCATATGGCAAGGCCAGATGGATGTGTATGATGTTGTAGAGGAGGATCTTGAGAGGGATTATACCCAGAATTAAGGGAGGATTCTCATCAACCACCCATTACACCATTAAGAGAGTATAGTCTTTGAGGAAATATGAAACCAAATTGTGAGGATTTAGGACCAAATTGAGATTTTAAGTTAGGGTTCCAAGTTTAGGATTCATGTTTAATGGTTTTGTTTCAATATGTGAGTTTATGATTCAAGTTTGAAGATCTTTATAGTTGGGGTTTTTATTTTATACACCAAGTTTGGAGTTGTATTAATATTTCATAGGTCTCGATAACCAAAGTGCTCCTACTGAATGATTGACTTAGGTGTAAATAAATTGATACATTATTCTAATGGTGAGTTTAGCATACCCATGTCAATTCCCATTTATAATTTGGCCTATTTTGTTGGAACAACTTAATCCAATCACTTGTTGATAAATGCTACTCTTCTTATGGTCCAATAGTTATCAATTTTACACTAATACACACTTCAATTTTACACTAATTTTAGTGCTCAAATTAAAAGATTTGAGATGATTTTGAGGATAGAAGTTCATTACTAGCACATTGAGTGTTAACTAACTCTTTTTTTGGCTCTCCAAAGAGATTAATTGATATTTTGGTAAGATATTTTATTAGGTTTTCAATTTTAATAGTGTAGGGTTTAGGGTTTAGGGTTTAAGATTAGGAACTAACAAAGTTGAACAATTAATATGAATACATGTTAAAAACAAGTGATTATGAATTCAGGTTTTAAAATTAAATGTAAATTAAAAAGGTAAAAAATAATAAAAACAATAAAAAATAGAAAACCACCTACTTGGTAACAATTGAGGGTCACTTCGGAGAAGGCAAGAAGGTCATGGAGGTGAAATGATATGGGTGATTTTTTTGTTTTCCTAATTTTGTCCCTATCTACAATTTCAATTGTTAAAAATGAACTCATAGGCACTGTTAAAAATAAATACTTTTAGTGAACGAGAACCCATTTATAAAACATACTCCCATTCCATATACGAGAGCTCATACACAATAGGATCCCATTTAGCTTCAGGTTCCTAATCCTCGATAGGAGCCCATTACATAGCAAGCTCTTGTTTAGGCTTGGGTTCTCATTCCTAAGTGGGTGCATGCTATTTTCAAAGTGGGTGCCCATTTCTATTGGGGTTTTTACCCACAAGACTTCTACTAAATGCGGACTCACACTCTTGCTTTCACCTGATATATAAAATATAAAATAGTATCGTACCGTACCTAGTCTTATGTACAATAGTGTTACAACTAATGCTAACTCACATAATCTTATCAAATGTATTTCTATCCCTAGGAACAACCTAGAAAAAATTGTTAATAGAAATTTTGTTGATGATTACATCATCACTTTAGTGAAGGATGAAAATAATATCTAATAAGATTTTAAGTGTTTGGACACCTTATGTTTAGAGTTGGTCCAAATGTTCAATGGAGCAATAGTCAATTTTATGGGTAGTCCATTTCTCCTCCCCCATGTAGCTTCAAGACTATGGTTGATGTAGATTAATCACGGAGAGATCTTCAAGTTCCTTAAGATTTCCTTTTCTTGAACCAAGCTTGCCTATCTATGCTTTATTAGTGTATTGTGGACTAGAATGGAATTTAACAATTGGATTATTGCATTATGAATCTAATTTTCTTACATGTATGTTTCAAATTTGTTATAAAGACATAGCTGCCACACAATTGTACTATTCTTTATGTAAAGTTACTTCTAAGACATCATACAACAAACTAGAGAAAATTTTACATGATTTTCTTTGGGCCAACTCTGACCATAACAAAAGATTCCACATGGTGACTTGGGATTTATGTTGTCTTCCTAGAGATTCTAGTGTCTTGGATCTTATGGATTTTCATAGGCAATGAATAGGGATTTGTGCCAAGTAGATAGTGTGTTTTATTGAAGGTAATGAATCTTAGAAAATATTACTAAGGATTTGTATCTCCTTGGGTTCTCCTTAAGGGAGATTAACCTAGAAGGACTTAGGATTTCATTCTCGAGCTATCTCTCATGTTCTCACTAAAACTATAGGGATCTCTCAAGTCATTAATATGGATTATGTGGAATGACACTAGTTTCAACAATGACCTTTCTATTAACTAGCAATCTAAATGGTGGTATCGTACTATCACTTTCGAAGATAAATCATTGGTTGAGATTCCTTAGATCCACATGCTCAAATTATTTAGAAAATACATAAGATTCATTTAGGATTTATATTCCATGTTTACTTTCACACGACTTTCTTTGCCAAAAGTGAAGGTGAAATATAACTTGAATAATTCATATAAAGAGTCATATGATAATACTTTGAAGGTTGTGCTTTTCAACATCTCATAAAATCTTTGTGAGATTGACTAAACTATGGTAGAAAGACTATATGTGGTATATTTTACCCATTTCCATGGATATTCTCCAAGAAAAGGATACAATTGGCTCTCCCACATCTACTTGTTTTGTCATAAAATGTCCATCTAGGACTTTTACCTCCTAATTTAGCTCCTGAGTCCCTTGTTTTGCATCATGCATGTTAGAATTGAATCTCGAGACAAAATGCCCTAAAACCCATGATAAATGGAACATAGGGGACATTGTAGAGATTAGATCCTAACCCAAAATAGGTCTGAGGGCTTTGGTGCTCACGCCCTTGCCCTGCCCTATTTTGGTGGGGTCCCAAATTTCAATGTCGGTAAAGTTACCATTAAAGGTGCCTTTTGCCGACAACTTAAGTTTGAATTACAAAATTTGTAGCAGGAATGCATATATAAGCATGTTTAGGACTTCATTTGAAAAATAGAAGATGACTAGAAGATGATTATGATATTTTGGCAAACTTATGATTTTAGAGCATTCAAGGCATTCATTGTGTTACAGAGTAGATTTGTGTTGTTGTTGTGTTTGTTATTACATATTTGGCTTCATCTTCTCATGTTGTGAAAGATCTTCATTTATTTGCAAGCCCTATCTCTGAGGTGATATCTGTTTGTGTTTCAATCAATCATTTATCAATTTGTTTTTGCCTCTATCCTGTAAGGATACATAATCTCTATCTAACAATGGTGTTGGAAGGCTTGAATGCCATTTCGGGGCTTGACCAAGGAAAGCTCCTAAACACCATAAGCCCCAACCCCTCTTCTTGTGATTGTAGGTGATAGGTGTTGGATCGCGAAGAGTGGAGTTGTAGAGGACTATTGTAGAACATAAGGATCCCAAATCTGATAGAAAAAGGTAGAAAAGAGCACTATTAAGGCTAGGACACTAGTCCCTTTGCCCTCCAGGTATGTAGAGCCAGAAATCTCAGGAACAGTAATAATCAGTAGCAGAAAAGGTCTGAAAACCCTCAATAAAAATATTGCCTTGGGATTGGGCATGAGTCCCTTTGCCCTCGGCTTCTCAGGATTCTAAACTTTGAAATCTAGTATGTATCTAATCTTCATTTAGTATCTCTGTGTGCAAGAAATTGTTAGAATTCATCTGTTTATTCATGATTTTACATAATTAGGGCTTTGAGCATAATTGGGCTTAAATTAACACATTAATCATCAATTTCTAAATTTCCCTATAATTACATGTGACAACCAACCTATAGGTGAATCCTCTTGTAGAAGTTGTGATTCAACTTGGTTAAATGTCCTTGAATATGTGTAGTGAAAGGAGGATCTAATCAAACTATCTATTAATCCTATCTTCCCCCTTTTTCTACATAAAATTTTGGTGAACTTGTGTTTTTATTGAAATTTTCACCTTTTTGAGTGTTTTACTTCAGATTTGAATTCATTCATTTCATTTTCATCATATTGCATTTGAAAATCTATAAAAAATTAAAAAAATTGAAAAAATAAAGTATCCTAGGCTTGCATCTTGACATAGTTTACATTATTATCATTGTATTTCATATAAACCATTTAAATATCTAATATTTGCATTAGATCTGATATAAATTATAGTAGTACATCATTCTATAATCATTTACCTTGCATTTTCATACTTCATTTGTTAGAATTTGCTTGAAATTGTGCATTTTCATATAACCTAGTCTTTGCAAAAGCTAGGGTTTGTCGTTAAAATCTTGTTTCAGATTTTACTACTTGTTTGAACACTCTTTTAGGTCTGATTTTAGATTGTATTGTTTCATTATAGCGTGTTTTTGAATTTTCATTACAATCTTTGCATTTACACGTGTATTTCAACAAATATACCTTCATCCTAGGGTTTGTTCTATTAGTTTGTGCATTGAGTGTTGTATGTTGTTGTATGAGTCTTATAACCTACTACCCTAATAGAAATATCCATTTAAGTATAAGTATTAGACTAATGGGTTCTAGTGCTCCCAATAGCAACGGTGTTCCTACATCGGAAAATCCATTGAACACCTTCTTTACAAAAGGAGAAACATAAACTTTGCAAGATATTATACCTCCTACAACTACAATGGAAGAAAAAGTACTTCATGATGCTGAGGACCCTATTGATATGATAACACATGTACCTGATGAGCAAATAAACAAACTTTATAAAGAACTAGCTAATTTTCAAGCATTTATGGAAAATGAAAGGATAACAAAAGAAGCTGTACTTGTGGTTCATAATATAAGAGAGTTGTTAAAAGAAGGACAAGATGGTGTTAACATGCTTTGAGGCTCAGTGCATATAGTGCATCATAATGTTATGCTGGTGACTGAATGTGTGAATGTTATTAATAACACATCATCACCAACTCATACACAAGTATCAGCACCTATACCGACTATTGGAATGTCTACTTTTACATCATCAATTCTAACTACTAATGCACATGCTTGTAATAATGCTACCACTAGTATTAGAGTATCTAATAGAAATAATTCACAAAATTACAAGGCTGTGGGATTCAACTATCAAAACCAACCACCTAGGGTGACTTCTTTTATGAATAATCACTCTCAACCATATCTTCATCCCACTCATTCCCAATCACCTTTCACTACCACCTATTCCCAACCACCTAGCACTTAAAATTATTCTCAACCATCATTCCTAACCAACCAATCTCATCAAAATTTCATGAACATGACTTCTAATTCACAAATTGCATCTCCTAATGGTGCCCTCCCAAACCAACTCTTGGAAAGCATGACCTCTTTACAACAAAGGTGACAAACTTGACAAATTCCTCTTGTAGACACTCAAAATTGTCTAGGTCTTGTTTACACATGACCTTGTATGTCTTTGCCCTAGGTCCTAGTCACATTGTCGACATGAACTTGTATATGTCCCCTAGGTCCTAGTTCATCCTAGTTCATCTAACCTCATCCCACTTAATCCACTTTATCCCTAGGTCCTAGTTCATCCCATCTTAATCATCTTCCTGATTGATTAAATAAACCCACTTTATTTAATTAATCCCACTTGATCACATTCCAATTAACTAAATAAATCCCATTTGTTTAGTTAATAATACCTCTTCACATGTCTCACATAATTTAAATTAAAAATTTGAATTATTCCCTCACATCTCATCACATTGCGACACATGTCACATGTCTCATCTCCCACTTAATAGGCTTTCACATGTCAAACTAATTCAAATTTGAATTAGATTCCTTTTATTCTCCATTGCACAATTGTCATGTGACTACAATCCCTCTTTGAGTGGGAAACCCTAATCCAACCTTAATCAATCTTGACCGTCCATATCCTTCAACATAACTCTCAATCACAACCGTCCATTCAAATTTGTCTTTTTCTATAAAGGTAGCTTCTCTTGAGCCATTTGCATCAAATCTTCTTCTAGCATCCTTACTCTATCAAATTTTCCTCTCAATCCATAATCAATCTATTTTGCATCTATCATCATCCAACAATTCATCTGCCAATCTCCATATCATGATATGCTGCTGAATCGAGCAACCAACATATCAATCTTGTGGGTATAGCTAGAGTGCTTTGGGTGCGGCACTCTCCACATTATCAATGGATCGTGAGTCGATATGAGGTTTGCATTCATTTGATTTGCATTTGTTATCATTTACTTCATGTCAATTTTCATGATTTCATTTGGTATGCTTGGTGTCGGATCTAATCGTGAGTTTTTTGCAGATTTTGTTGTCAAAATTTTGCTTTTTTGCTAACCCTAGGTTGTCAAAATTTGCAAGTTTTGGGGGTAAAGTGTTGCAAGGTCACCTTCTGGGTAGAAAACAACCTCACCATCACATCCAGGAGGCCTGAGAGACGAAAATCGACATAAAATTTGACTAGTTTTGCTCACTATGAATTTTTTTTGTTTTTGGCCATTTTTTTAGTATAGCAGTCCGTACTGTATGGATCCATACAGATCTGTACCATTCTTGTGTAGGAGCTCTTGAATCTGATCGTGTAGTTTCATTTTTTGACTTGCAGGTCTGTATTTTAACATTACAAGAAGGGGTTTCATTGTTTAAATATTCTATGTTTTAACATTAGAGGGGCAATCTGTGTTTATTTGTGTTTATGGATTAAGAATCAATTACATGTTTTATCCATTATGGTTACAAGCTTTCATCGTAGGTTCTAAAATCCCTAAACTCCCTTCGCTCAAAGATCTTCCCGTTGCTGAGATAGCTACCATTAACGGCTTCATATTTGCCACCGACCTAGCTCTACCCATCCTCTACAACCACTACTCTGCCCTGTCAAACCTTGGTCTCCTCCACCTGTCATATGCCCTAGTCAACCATCCATCATCCTCTATCGACAAGCTAAATCTTCCCTTTGTAGAACCATTCTTTGCTAATCACCTTTGTTCGTCCTTGGCCGCTTGGCCTTGTTCACAGTCACCACTAGTTTAATGTCCTGCGACTTAAAACCTGACCGCCTCTACTATTATCCCATCCTCTACCACTCAGAGCTTGGTTGACATACACCAAGATTCCCTTGTTGCCGCCCTCATCCACTGCTTCTCCTCCGCCTGGGCCATAAACACTTAGCAATCGCCATCCATCCACTTCTCGTTTAGTCACCACCTCTAGAGCAACCATCGCCACTCTCAGATAATTGATTGGTCCCTCTACATTGTTAGCAAAAGGCCTGCAAACATTTTGATGCCCTAAGATAGGCCTTTGGTCACATACACATAGGGGTGGTTGTTTACAATCAGCCCCCTCCAATTCATTGTCTATTTTATTTTTTCCTCTGGGTCTGCCCCTGGTCATATGGGCAACTAGGGGCTAAACCCCCAACTCTTAGCTAAACACCGACTACCAGGGTCTTAACAATTACATGTGACCAAGATTTCAAAAACTGTTAGCCTTTAACATTAATTGTCAGGATTTGCTAGTGCCTCCTACATGCCAAAGGAGGCTGATTTTTTCTCTTGATCATAACTTGGCCATACAAAGGTGAAATCATGCAAAATTGGACTCGTTGGAAAGTTGGGAGAGCAAACTACACAATGGTAGAGAAATTTTCAGGTGACTTTATGGGGCTGGAACAACATCAAGATCAGCATACATAGCAGATTGGACAACAAAATAATCAAGTGTACTCATTCTATTTCTCATTTCTTCATAATCTTGTTTGCAAACACACTTCAATTTGGGACATAAAACAAATCATTGTTTGCATACACATTTTGATTTGGGCTTAAAATGAATATTGCTTTAGCAATCACATAAAAAAAGGGCTAAAATTAACCATTGTCTTCAATCACACATTTAGATTTGGGTTTAAAACGAACCAGTGCTTGAATTGTTTGGTGAATTTGCATGGAATTAGGGGTGTGTATGCTCTTCTCATGTGCTTTGTGCGATCTTGAGAATCAAAAACACCTCTTATCCATTCATATTCACACCTCACATTTCATTTTCAAAGGGTTAATTTACAAGTGTGAGTGTGAGTCAAGTGTGTGTGTATGCTCTCTCCTCGCACTGCAAGGTGATCTTGGAGATCAAAAACACTTCACTTGATTTGCTTTTGTTTACCCTTTCCTAGGAGGCCTGCTAGGGGATTTCATCACCCCTAGGGATGACCTCAATCGAGGCTGAATTGAAAGACACCCTCATTGGGAGTTGGAATCTTGTCACTCTTGGCTAAGCCCTAAAGAAATTTATACCTTTGGGAAGTGAAGGTGAAGGGTGGGTTACCCCTTTCTCCTGGCTGTGTGGCAGGATTTCACTTTCAAATTCCTTAGTCAACCTCGTATAAACATAGCCTAAGACCTAATTGGCCATTCCCCGCTTGACTAGTTGTAGGACTTGTTGATGTGTCTCCCACGTGTGCTTGTTTAATCATCATTACATTCTTCAAATTGAAAATTGAAAATTTCTTATGTGTCTTGCATGAGTGATTCATGATTGTACATGTGTGATCATTTGCTTGAACATTGCCAACTCAAGCTAAACACCAAGCACATCAAGACAAGTCATTCAACTCATTCTTCCAATACATTCAAATCCAATCACATTCATCCTAATCACCCATTTTTAGCCATTTCATCCCTAATCATATCCAAGTCATCATCCCAACAAATCAACATCATCTTGAACATCTGAGACATCATCCTAGTCATTACACATCATCCAATTATTCAAAGACAAATCACATCACAACTACTTTCATCCCAATCCAAATCCAAATCAACCTAATCAAAAATCAAGACCTTAGTTGATCATCATCAACTGTTATCCAAACTTTCTTGAGATCATTAGTCTATCTTAAGTAAGTCATCCAATTAGATTAATCCAATCAACCTTCTATTACTTAAGTGTCATTAGTCTACCTTAAGTATAGAGAATCAATCCAATCAATCCTCTTACTTGAGATCATTAGTTTATTTCAAGTATATAGAGCCATCCATAAAAAAAAAACAAAATAAATCAAATCATCCTAAGGTCTTGAAATTTGATCCCAATCACCCACTAGCTATTTCATCTCATACCTCTCCAACAACATGGATCCTTCAACCTCATATCAACCTTCATCCTATCAATCTAGTCCACCCACATATCAAATCCATGCCACATCCACACCACAAATCATCCTCACTATTCCTAGCAACACCCCAAATGCAAGTACTTCCATAAGTCTACCATCCAATGATCCTAACTCCATTGCCATCATATCCCAACTGCTTTCTCAACAAACCTCCAACATCAACCAATGTCCACAACAATCTACCTTAGAAAACCTTTCACCTACAAGTCCTATCATGCCACCTCATCACCAAACCTATCCACATGGAAATCAAATGTCCTTACAAGAACAACAAGCAAGTCCAAATGGCCCTATGTACATAAATCAAGAAAGTCCAAGTCATCTTATACAAGCCCTAAAATCCTTTGACAAGGGAGAAATCAACCTAGCATGTGCCTCCTTTGAGTCACCTTCACCATCCAATCATATGCCAACACATGAGCCAACTAGTCCCATCCCAACACCTTTATCAATCCCTTCATTGCCTTCATCACCTTCATCCCCATGTTCCACTAATCCTTCATTAAAAGATTCCATGGAGATACTTTTAGAGAAATTAGTCCAAGCAAATTTGATTGAGCTATACCCGTTCAAAGTATATTCTCCATTTATGTTTAAACCTCATTGGTATAAAGAGGATGCATATTGTGCATACCATAGGTATAGGAGCAATACCATATCCACTTGTGTCTGATTTCAAAAATTGGTCAAGAACCTAGAAGATTGTGGTAAGATTGTCTTGGATAAAACCAATCCCTCTAATTCCATTATCTTTCCATCTAGCCCAAGTCCCAATCCATCTAATCCTATTATCCATCCAATTAGCCCTCAATCTAATCCTAATCCTAAGCCTTCAACTTCCATTATTATCATTCATCCCCTATATTGTCCATTCACCCATTCCCTTGCAAAGGATGTGATCAATTGGCTACTAGCAAGGAGTAAAACATTGCCATGTCATCAAACACCTATTCTTGAGCCTCCCCATCAGTCCTTAAACACTTTGTCTAGTCTTCTAACCCCATCATGTGATCTACAAGCTATCAAGCTTATTAAAGAGCCTTCCACTTCCATTCAAGCCACCTAAGAAGTATGTCAAGAGTTTAATCTTAAGCATGTGGAAACATTTTTCCCTAGTCAAACTCAAGATCAAATCATCCCCATCTAATCTATCCATAACATGTACCTTCTTTATGATCAAGATGATGCCTATGAAGAAGCTATCCATGAGCACCTTGATCCTATCCATAATCCTATATCCATCCATGGGCAAGACATCCAAATTGCTCCTAGTCATCCTCCATCTAGCCCAAACCATGATACTACACCTTCCACTTGTCATGATGAGACATGTGCCTCCAAAGAAAACATAGAAGATCGAACAAATAATTTGGATCCTGATGAACATAAGAAAGATCCTAATGATCCTTCCACATCCACCGTTGATCCCATTTCAAATCCACCATATCCTACTAGTCTATCCACATTCATTCATGAGTGTTCCTCCTTAGAACCCCAACAACCATTATCCACTTTACCTTCTCCATCCAATAATCAACTCAAATCTAGTGTCCAAACTACACCTAGCCCTATAGTCAATCACATGCTCCAAAACATGAACTACCAAGGCAAAGGTTTAGGCCTACATGAACAAGGTATTTTGGAGCCAATCCATGTCAAGGTCCCTCCTCGCTCATTTGGCCTTGGATATACATCCCAAGGTCAACAATCTAATGATGTTGGTACTTCCTCCACACTTCCTAAATCCACCAGCTTCCATCATAAACCCCATCATATTCCTAAAACATACATTGCCATTCCACCTCCCTCATCCTATAAATGTCAAAAGCATGTGACCATTCACCTTCCACCATCCACTTTACCTCCACTCCTTCCAACTCCTAATATCCCTCCATTTGCTTTGCCACCATTGCTACCAACACCCCCTTACCCAATCATTCATAAATATCCTAATCATGACCAACAAACACACACATTGTGTAAACATAAAACTTCCACCCTTTCCACCCACCACATGGGATTTAAAAATAAACATTTGGATGCCTCTACATATAAAGCCACAAATCCTAAGGGTCCTAATACCTTAGGAAATCAATCCAAAAATTCAAAGCAAGGTACATTAAAAAATCCATCCAAACCCATACCTCCAAAAGCAAAGTCCAAAAGCAAAATGGTATGGTTAAATAAGCAAAAATCAACCAAATCAAATGAGGCATCCACATCCTGAAAATCACAACCATCCTCTTCCATTCAAAACTCCATCCAAACCCATACCTCCAAAAGCAAAGTCCAAAAATAAAATGATATGGGTACCTAAACAAAAATCAAACAAGTCAAATGAGGCATCCACCTCTCAAAAATCCCAACCATCCCCCTCCATTCAAACATGCCATTCCATTCAAACATTTCAAAAATCCCACATGAAAAGCAAAAATCAGAAAAATATGAAGTCCATGTGGGTTCCAAAAGTCCTAAATCATCCATCTCCTAAGCAAACATCGCCATTGCTTCCTATACCTCCATCCACTCAAAAGATTCCATGGTTATCACAGTGTGTGCAATCGTTGGTCATGATTCCTTTTGACACCTCCATCACTCCATCATTCATTCATTATCCTACATATCTCCCCCATCACCTTTCTATGGTCCATGCTTTTGCATAAGTCCATTATAATCCACATCATAATCCACTTTCACCCCTACATAGTCCACATCATAATCCACTTTTGATCTCTCCATAATCCACATCATAATCCACTATCTAGCATATCCATGTCACTTTCATGCAATCACCCTACCAAAATATTGAGCATAATGACTTGATGATGCCGAGTGAAACACAACGGAAGCTAACTAACAGGAAGGAGCTGCCAATAATACAAACAACATGATAAAAATCCTTATCGGCTCAGCATCATCATCATATTTCCTGTACACACCAACTGCATCATCATATTTTGGACGCTCACAATTATCCTCTTGCCGACTACTATTCACTTCCTCCACCTGTCGCCTATCATCATCATCATGATAATCAACGGGCGCAAACATCCTCCGGTTGCACTGTTCATCGGGCGCCAAACACAAGCGGCATCATCATGATATTCGACACCACCTTCGTCAGCAGGGTATCCAAATATCCGGTTGCTCCAAATATCCTGATGACGACAACTTAACACCTTCCCTTCGATGCCCCGCTACCCGACGATACAAGCAATAGCATCATGATCTAATTTATCCGGCTCCCTCGAAACCTCCTGATGATGTTTCACAACTTTCTGCCTATGCCGATACCTAACCACTTAGCGACAACAGGATAAACTCGTATAGAGGGATATCTCAATATCCTGATGAACTCTTCAACACTTAGCCAAAAAAACTGAACTTTCACACCCGCATCTGCTAGCGAATACGCGGATGATGAGCTTCTTCCGAGAGATGATCCTGACTGCGATATATACACGGAGTATATATCCAACTCAAAACATCCTGATGCACTTGCAACTTGCAAACTTCAACAGTTTCACGACCCGATCCTGATGGCGATGCATTCGCAGATGACGATGCGGCTTGCTCCGGCTGGAAACGCACATGCAGACTCCTGTGTATCCGTCCGCTGCATGTAAACACTCAGAACCGCATAATTACACAAAGATAATGTGACGACCGGGCCGGATCACCTTCAAACCAAAGTCTAACAACTTATCTTTCTATACCTAGCACATGAGGATGCTAGGCTGATTTACAGCATGCTCCTAACTGATCTCTTGAACAATGCAATGCATAAACAGAAAACACAAATGCAAACTAAGCTATGATACAGAACCATTCCACCGATTCACAGGATCAACCGGTGGAAGGGTTGAAAGTACCCATCAACTTGCAAAACGGAAAGGAAATCAAACAGATACAACTGATACAATTAGATAATGCAATGATGAGATCTTATTCAATTGAAATCCAAATGTCCTGCTTTTACAATTCTGCTTCACAATATCTGGACTGATCACCAGTACATCATACCACCAATACTACTCTCCTGAACATAACATCTATCAAAATCAATGTGAATTCTGTCTAAACCCTAATAGATCGAAGGTATATATAACAAATCCTTCGAGTACTACCAACTCACTTCCCAGCGGCTGGGAGCTTCCAAGCGGCTGGGAGAGAGGACAGCTCAGATAACCTTATCCCGATCTCTAACTGCCTACACATACTCCTATGCTGATCTAATACATAGCATCGGTCCAATGGACCTTATTACATGATAAAGTCAAACATTACTAAAAATAGACTATCCTGTCATCATGCTGATAATTATCCTATATCCTGATCATGGACGGGTGCATTATCCTATATCCTGATCATGTATGTCATCATGCGGACCTATAACAAACTAACTGCCTCATGGAGGCCAGCTGTTAGGTAGGTGCCTCTGCACCATACTCCCCAAAAGAAAAGAACTCATGTCCCATGAGTTAGGATATGGAAGTCCTCCACCTCTACACTTTGCCTGTGCAATGTTCTGCCCTGTTCCAGCTTTGTCTGCTGCTGTCTCTTGGCTGCTCCAAGACTTCTGAACTATAACTTGCTTTCTGGCAAGTAAATTCTCATGCCTGTCCATGTAGGATTTTCTCTCACATACCTTGTGTTTGTCAGGTTGCCTGACCAGAACCTCTTTCTGAACTGCCTTTTGAACTTCTGAAATGTTCAACTCTATCTTCCTGTCAATCTTTATAGGACAAGCAATAGTCCCAACTATGACAACATCCCTGTCATTCTTCTGAACTGGTTGCTGTGTGCAAACCTGTTTCTGAACCTGCTGCTGACCCCTGTCAGTCACAACTGAAACTTTCTTCAGCTTGTTGTGTTTAACAACTCCTTCCCCTGCAGTGTCTTGAACTGCGTTTATGCCTTCTCCTCTAGGCATCTGCACAAATTCCTTCTTTCCCATTAAAATGACTTTGGCTGCCTTTTGTGCTGCAGCTGCTTCCTATAATGGCATCAACTTAATAGTCTTTCCATCTTTCTGGATGGTATAGGTATTAGCATACCCATCATACAGTACCCTTCTATCAAATTGCCATGGTCTACCCAATAGTAGGTGACAACATTCCATAGGCAAAATATCACATAAAATTCTATCCTGATATGCTCCAATCTGGAAATCCACATATGCCTGGTCAGAGACAAAAAGTGAATGACTATCACTTACCCAAGATGCCTTGTAAGGGTGTGGATGTGGAATCCTTTCCAAATTCAGTTTATCCACCATCTCCTGAGATACCATGTTGTCTGTTGAACCAGTATCAATGACAACCTTACATACTTTACCTCTGCTCTTGCATGTGGTCTTGAAAAGAGCTCTTCTTTGCATCATATCCTTTGATGCCTGCAAACTAATTCTCCTTAGCATCAATGATTCTCCACTCTCTGGATATCCAACATTATCAGCCTCCTGATCCTTTTGATAAATGTTTGGACTCTGCACACTTTTCTCTTCTTTCTCTTCTTGCACAAGTTGTACTCTCTTGTCACTCGTTCTATCATTTCTGGATGATGAACCTTTGTTTTCTGGACATTTGAAAGATGGATGACCAAACTCACCACAGGTGTAACATTTCCCTGAAAATGTAGTAGAACCTCTACCACCTCCAAATCTGCCTTTATTACCTTTCCATCCACCTCTGAAATCAGACTGTCCCTGTCCTTTACCAGTGTCTTCTTGACTCTCATTGGTTTGCCTTGTTCTATGGGCTGATCCTCTTCCTCTATTGTTTTGTTCTTGTTTTCTCTTTAACTTCTCTTCCACTTTCAATGCCAACTGGAAACACTTCTGGACTGTATCTGGAGTATGCAGACTTAAGTCATCCTGAATATTAAACCTCAATCCATTAAGGTATCTGGCTACCTTCTCTTCTTCACTTTCTTTCACCTTTGTCTTCATACAGAGTTTCATGAATTCTTCTGTATATGAGCTGACATCTAGCTCCTTCTGCTTCAGGTTTTGCTTCCTCTTGTGTAACTGGATACTGTAATCCAAAGGAATATAAGCTTCCTTCACCAATGCCATCATCTTCTTCCATGTGGCAACTCTACGTTTTCCTTCCTGTACTCTGTCATCCTGAACAAAATTCCACCATGTCAAGGCAGCTTCTTTCATCTTTGACTGTGCTATCTTCACTCTCTGTTGTTCTAGAATCTCCTCTGTCACAAAGAAATTGTTCAAACAGTCTATCCACTCCATCACTGAATCAGGGTCTATCTTACCTGTAAACACTGGCAAATCCAGTTTCACATCCATGGTTCTCCTCTCCATGGCCTTGAGGGCGTTCAACAGTGGCCTCTGGTCTGCAGGAACGACCTCCTCGCTCCAATTAGGGATCTCTTCTTCTTCCCTATCATCTTCTCTACCAGAACCTACTCTGCTCCTCAACTTTGCTAACTCATCTTTCAACTCCTGATTCTGAGCCTTCACGGCCTTGCTTTCCGCAATCTGTTTCTTCACCAGAACTGCCAACTCAGCGTTGGTCATCCTTGCTGGAACCTCAGATGTTCCTTCTTCGTCTGACATCCTGCTTATCTTTTCCAGAAGATCCTAACCTTCGCTCTGATACCACTATGATGCCGAGTGAAACACAACGGAAGCTAACTAACAGGAAGGAGCTGCCAATAATACAAACAACATGATAAAAATCCTTATCAGCTCAGCATCATCATCATATTTCCTGTACACACCAACTGCATCATCATATTTCGGACGCTCACAATTATCCTCCTGCCGACTACTGTTCACCTCCTCCGCCTGTCGCCTATCATCATCATCATGATAATCAACGGGCGCAAACATCCTCCGGTTGCACTGTTCATCGGGCGCCAAACACAAGCGGCATTATCATGATATTCGACACCACCTTCGTCAGCAGGGTATCCAAATATCCGGTTGCTCCAAATATCCTGATGACGACAACTTAACACCTTCCCTTCGATGCCCCGCTACCTGACGATACAAGCAATAGCATCATGATCTAATTTATCCGGCTCCCTCGAAACCTCCTGATGATGTTTCACAACTTTCTGCCTATGCCGATACCTAACCACTTAGCGACAACAGGATAAACTTGTATAGAGGGATATCTCAATATCCTGATGAACTCTTCAACACTTAGCCAAAAAAACTGAACTTTCACACCCGCATCTGCTAGCGAATACGCGGATGATGAGCTTCTTCCGAGAGATGATCCTGACTGCGATATATACACAGAGTATATATCCAACTCAAAACATCCTGATGCACTTGCAACTTGCAAACTTCAACAGTTTCATGACCCGATCCTGATGGCGATGCATTCGCAGATGACGATGCGGCTTGCTCCGGCTGGAAACGCACATGCAGACTCCTGTGTATCCGTCCGCTGCATGTAAACACTCAGAACCGCATAATTACACAAAGATAATGTGACGACCGGGCCGGATCACCTTCAAACCAAAGTCTAACAACTTATCTTTCTATACCTAGCACATGAGGATGCTATGCTGATTTACAGCATGCTCCTAACTGATCTCTTGAACAATGCAATGCATAAACAGAAAACACAAATGCAAACTAAGCTATGATACAGAACCATTCCACCGATTCGCAGGATCAACCGGTGGAAGGGTTGAAAGTACCCATCAACTTGCAAAACGGAAAGGAAATCAAACAGATACAACTGATACAATCAGATAATGCAATGATGAGATCTTATTCAATTGAAATCCAAATGTCCTGCTTTTACAATTCTGCTTCACAATATCTGGACTGATCACCAGTACAGCATACCACCAATACTACTCTCCTGAACATAACATCTATCAAAATCAATGTGAATTCTGTCTAAACCCTAACAGATCGAAGGTATATATAACAAATCCTTTGAGTACTACCAACTCACTTCCCAGCGGCTGGGAGCTTCCAAGCGGCTGGGAGAGAGGACAGCTCAGATAACCTTATCCCGATCTCTAACTGCCTACACATACTCCTATGCTGATCTAATACATAGCATCGGTCCAATGGACCTTATTACATGATAAAGTCAAACATTACTAAAAATAGACTATCCTGTCATCATGCTGATAATTATCCTATATCCTGATCATGGACGGGTGCATTATCCTATATCCTGATCATGTATGTCATCATGCGGACCTATAACAAACTAACTGCCTCATGGAGGCCAGCTGTTAGGTAGGTGCCTTTGCACCACTTGACATGGTCCATTTGTGATGACATCCTTCTCTAATGGGACTATAACATTACATGGCACTAGAAACTTGAGTCCCTCTCATCCATATCCACCTTCTTCCATCCAAAAAGTCAAAAAAGTCAAAAAAAAAAACAAAAAAAAACTAAAGATAAATCCCTTCATCCAACGGTGAAAACCTGGCAAATAGGCGCCTTGGATAAGTACCATGATGAAAACTTGGCAAATAGGCATCATGCGTAGGTCAATCTTCTATGTTACTTACACTTGGGGGCACCTTGTCTCATCCTTTTCCAAACTATCATACCATTTTCATACCATTTCCATATACATACCTATCACATTGCATCCATTCATCCTCCCTTCCTCTTTTGATCTTGACAAAGATTGGGGGCAACTGTTGAAAAGTGTTTTGGATATCCCTTGACATACCTCATCCTTTCCAAATGAACCCTATCATCCAAGTCATAAGCTTTGTCACATCAAATCTTGTCATCCTCTTACCTTAAGCCTTGTCTTGAAAAATCCTAAGTCTACTATCTAGAATGGGGCATGTTATTCCTATGCGACATAGACTTTGGAGATCACATCCTTATGCATACATCCACTATGAGTTTTTCATCCTATCCACTATTGCACATCCCTTTATCCATCCATTTATCATGATCCTTACATCCATCCACTATCGTCCATCCTTTTGTCCAATCCCATTCATTTCCTTGCACCTAGACTTGGTTTCCCCCTTGTCATTGGTACCTAGCATAAAGGCTATCAAAATGATTATCTAATGCCAACATTTCAAAATACCAACAAAATCAAAATATTTCAAAAAATACAAAAAAAATTCAAAAAATCCAAAAAATCCAAAAAAAAATCAAATGTTCCCAAAACACAAAAAAAAATCAAAATATGTCAAAAAAATCCAAAAAAAAAAAAAAATCCAACAAAATCCAAGCAATAAAACCATTCCACATCAAATCATCAAAATCACATTCTTCCAATAAGATCAATCATCTATCAAACAATCCATCACATCAAATCCATCAAAACAAGTCCAATCACATCATCAAATCAAGCCAATCTATCAATCATCAATCTTTCAAAACAATTCTTCCAATCAATCTTCATCAAACCACTTCCATCAAATCATCAAATCAATCCCATTCATATCATCCCATCAATTAAACACAGATCAAAACTACATCTCATCTTTATCGTTAAGTGCCTTGATCCTGTGGAAACGGGTATGTAGACAGTCTGGAGCACAAAGGAAGTGCCTAGATTCAGGCACAAGATGATATTCCTCTTTCTTCTTTCATCTATCTTCATCACTTCATCAATCAATTCTTCAATCACTTCATCAAATCAATCTCCTTCAAATCACTTCTTCCAATTCTTCAATCAAATCACTCTAAGCAATGATCCAAATGCAAATAATCATTAATCCATACCAATCAAGTTAATCAATCTTGTCAAATTATCCAATTGCAATCAATGGCCTTGATCCAAATCTTGTCATAAACCAAATTAATCAATCAATCATCATCATCAACATGATATATTGTTCCCGCATCCTTGTGTTGATCTAGGGATATATAGTTCCCCGCAATGACAACACTATCCCCATCATCATCAATCAATCAATCAATCATTGGTTTATAGGTTGATAGGGGCAATATCTTGTTTGTTTTTGAATCATTTGTGCATGCTTGCTTGCTTGCTTGTGTGTGTTATCTTTTTATCTTGCATTTGTATCACATTGGTATCAACCTAGCTAATATTCATATCTTGTATCTAGACAAGGTTGTATTATGCTGGGGCATGAGACACATTGTCACCTTGGTCCTTATACCTTGGTGCATAACATCTCGTGCTATATCAAACATCATGGTTTCTCACTTTCATTGTAGCATAACTCATCCATCCCTTCTTCTATCCATTCCTTTATCTTTTGCCATTCCACTTCATTTTGAGAGCATACCCGTGTTTGTCCAACCTGCCTATCCTCTCGAGGGGGCATCATCACCCTATCCTTTCCTTCTATCCATTTTCTTTAGCTTCTTTGAAATGATGTTACTCGACATAAATCTTATCATCTCACAACATCATCTCAAAGAGGGGCAAATGTAGACACTCAAAATTGTCTAGGTCTTGTTTACACATGACCTTGTATGTCTTTGCCCTAGGTCCTAGTCACATTGTCGACATGAACTTGTATATGTCCCCTAGGTCCTAGTTCATCCTAGTTCATCTAACCTCATCCCACTTAATCCAATTTATCCCTAGGTCCTAGTTCATCCCATCTTAATCATCTTCGTGATTGATTAAATAAACCCACTTTATTTAATTAATCCCACTTGATCACATTCCAATTAACTAAATAAATCCCATTTGTTTAGTGAATAATACCCCTTCACATGTCTCACATAATTCAAATTAAAAATTTGAATTATTCCCTCACCTCTCATCACATTGTGACACATGTCACATGTCTCATCTCCCACTTAATAGGCCTTCACATGTCAAACTAATTCAAATTTGAATTAGATTCCTTTTATTCTCCATTGCACACTTGTCATGTGACTACAATCCCTCTTTGAGTGGGAAACCCTAATCCAACCCTAATCAATCTTGACTGTCCATATCCTCCAACATAACTCTCAATCACAACCGTCCATTCAAATTTGCCTTTTTCTATAAAGGTAGCCTCTCTTGAGCCATTTTTAATCAAATCTTCTTCTAGCATCCTTACTCTGCCAAATTTTCCTCTCAATCCATAATCAATCTATTTTGCATCTATCATCATCCATCCATTCATCTACCAATCTCCATATCATGTTATTCTATTGAATCAAGCAACCAACATATCAATCTTGTGGGTATAGCTAGAGTGCTTTGGGTGCAACACTCTCCACCTTATCAATGGATCATGAGTCGATATGAGGTTTGCATTCATTTGATTTGCATTTGTTATCATTTACTTCATATTGATTTTTCATGATTTCACCTCTCAACCTAATTTACCAACATATCATGCTCGAAATCCTCTATCTTTTGCAATCTTAGGAACTCCTATGCCTGACAAGTTTGAAATTCCCTGCTTTGAAAAATATGGTGGAAAAGGTGATCCTAATACTCATGTGGTAGCATTCATGGCTATGTGTAGTGATTTTTTTATTTTAAGAGGACTTGTTAGTGAAACTCTTCCAATGAACTCTCAAAGATACTGCTTTAGAATGATTTTTCTCTTTACCTACGAATACACTACTCTTTCTTGCAGTTAGTTGATCATTTTTTACTACATTTTAAAGCAAAAACTGGACCTCAAGTCTCATTGATTGATTTAGTTCATTGCAAACAAGGTCTGAAAGAGAAGTTAACCGAGTTTATTAGTTGGTATTAGGCTCTTTATGCACAAATTCAATACTAGATGAATGGTGAGGATGTTCAAAAGGTATTTATTAAAAATCTACAACCTAACATCTAGGATGAGATCCTCTTGATGAAGTTTAACTCTTTTCAACATTTATGCACAACTCTTTGTGATTACCAACTTTTGTCTAGTCAATATGGAAACCAAAACTCATCGGGTCAATTTGGTCAATCCACAATTGGATCTTCACAAAACAACTGTAAGAGGAATAATAAGGATTTCATCAAGGTTAATGGACATAATTCAAACAACTTTTCACAAGTTTCTTCTATCACTAATTCGAAGAGGACACCATTTTAGTATAGACAACAACAAAGACAATTCACTCCAATATATAACTCCTTACATTCTATCATGAATCAAGCAGTGAGTACTAATCTCTTAAAGCTCCCTCCGATCAAACCATTAGATACTAGTAGAATGCAAGGACCTCACTTTGATGCTAATGTTTTTTGTCATTATCATCGACAACAAGGGCATGATACTAAATGATGTATGCATCTTAAACATGGAATTCAAGACCTAATTGACCTAAATGTTATAAAGGTAACTAGTGTGAATGACAATGGAAATAAGTTGGTTGCCTCTCCAAATTAGAATTTACAGATCTTTACTAATCCATTTCCTAGACATAACTAGAGCAATATGATGGAATAAAATATAGTAAAAGGGGAAGATGACTATTTGGATTATGATGAAATAGTGGGTATGATAGAAGTGGATAAGGAGAAAATTGCAAATTCCCCTCATCCACGAGGAAAAGGTATTTATGCTGAGGTTCCTTCATCATTATCCCTTTAAGGATTGGGAGTTAACCAAGATGCACAAGATCTACAAATTGAACAACCATGACAAAATTTTATGTGTTTAATGTAAAAAGGGGGATGATGAGGTTGATAGTTTTCTTTCAAGGGTTTATCATGATCCTCCTTTCACCACTAAACATTCAAGGACATTCAATTGAGTAGAGAACTCTACTACAGATCTCCTATCGCTTGGAACATGGGGGAAGATTGGAATTATGTGAATTTGTTGTTTAATTAAGTCCAATTATGCTCAAAACCCTAATTTCGTAAAATTATAAAAAAACATATCAATTACAGAAAATAATTGTACACAGAGATATCAAATGACAACCAAATACATATCAGATTTTGAAGTTGAGTGTGCAAAAAAGTCAGAGACTAATGAGTGGGTGCCCTAGTCCATTATACCTACTTTTATTGGGATCTCTGAAGAATGTCTGCAACCTAATCCTGCTGTCACAGAGATTTCACCACTTTGGAATCTAGAGGACTAATGAGTGGGTGCCCAAGTCCAAGCCCTAGTTTTCTTCTCATATCTATAATTTTGACAATTTGTAATGCCTTCTTGCAACTCTACTTCTTTCGCTTCTGAAACCTATAACCTGCAATCACAGAAACGTGGGTTGGGGGTTGTGGTGTTTAGAGGCTTGCCTCAGTCAAGCCCCGGAGAGACATTCAAGTCTTTTGAACACCATTGTTAGATAAAGAGTGCATATCCCTATAGGATAGAGGCCAAATCCAAATGCCAAATGATAAAAAACACAATAGATATCACCTTGTAGTGTATATCTCACATAAATGAAGGCTCTTCAATCACATGAGAAGATGAAGTCAAATCTGCAATCACAAACACAATAACAATGCTCTGCTCTTGCAACAATGACTATCTTGAAATCATAAATATGCCTAAAGTTTGCAATCATCTTTTTCTTGGCAAGAGACACTGTGTGGCTTCATGAGTGTTGTCATTGATGGCAACAAAGTCCATCCCACACATCCGCAGGACATGGTGTGTCTATACCGGAAGTCAGATTGAAGAGTATTTTGGTCCGGTGAGCAAGAACAGAGCATCAGACCTTAATCCAGATGAGATATTGATGGTGATCAAGCTTCTTAAGAGATCATTCATGATTGGTCGACATGATTGATGACTTCTATAAGTATCTCTTTGATACGCATCACTTGGTAAGCAAGGATTTAGCCGACACACTAGAGTTTGGGAAAATATTGAGTATTCTGGATGCCGACTAGAAAGATGTTGAAATCCTTTGTGTGGATATATATACCAGATGGGTTTTGGTATGAAGGTGTGTGTAGAGTGTGGAGAAGTGTGAAGAAAAATAGAAGAGCAGTGTGGAAGTAGAAATACAGGTCCGGTATGTGACAAAACAACAGTCTAAAGCAAAGGAAGAATGAAGTGCAGTAGATCAGTATATTGAGCCTAATCAGAACTGAACCTTAGCATATATGGATGCTTCTCATTAGTTCAAACACTTGGTTGCTTTCATTATACCTTGTAGACAGTGAGTCTCTTGTAGGCAGTAAGCCTCTTATGAGCAGTGTGCTCGGGCAGTGAGCCCTAATTGGCAAGTGCCATTTTGTACATCTATTCTTTTAATAGAGAATACAATATTGGATTAGTCACCCCATGGTTTTTCCCTTAATAGGGTTTTCCACGTAAAATTCCTTGTGTTATGTGTGTTGATTTCATTTATGCTTTCATGATTCATTTATGCTTATAAGTTTTGATACTACACTAATTGTTAAAGAAGAAAAGAAAAACAAATAATTAAGATAACTGATTCACCCCCCCTCTCAGTTATCAACAATTGGTATCAGAGCCAAGTTCCTCCAAACAGAGCCTAATAGCTTAAGGAAGATCTAGGAATCTCAATGGATATGTATGGTATGAGGGAACAACTTCAGTCTGCCTTAGATGATCTTGAGCAATATCACTCTGAAGTCAATACCCTGAGGGAAAGACTCAAAGAAGCTGATGATTTCATAAATGAACTCAAAGGAAAATTGAGTATCTCTGTGAAAAAGAGAAAAGAACTACTTCAACAAATAGCTTGTCAAAGTGAAGCCAATGATACTAATGAAGATTTGAATGAGAAAAACAAGTTATGTGAGAAGCTATCAAAAGAGGTCATTATGGTGAGACATGAAATGGAATCAGGGGTTATGAAATTCACCCAAGAGATTGAAGAGAAAAGAAAAAGTGAAGATAATCTAAAACAATCTCTCAAGGAGAAGTCAGAAGAATGCCACAAAATGGACAGAATAATCAGGCATCTAGAATCTAATCTTGAAGATGCTAGAGATAATGAAGAACAACTTGAGAATCAGATAGATACTCTTAAAAGGGATCTTCAAACAATAAATGAATACTGTGAGGGTAAAATGGTGATCAATCAAATGAATAATAGATGACCCAAACATCAACAGAATAGAGAAACAAAGAAGATTCAAGTAAACAAAGCAATGAACAAACACAGCAAACCTCTTCCGTTTTGAAACTTCTGTTGTTCGCCTATCACGAATCGTCCTTTCGCAGATGAGATGAGCCCTCAGAGAGTGCAATCTTTTAAAGCTGTTTGAAGAAGTCGATGGTGAACGGCTATGGTGTGATATGCAATGAAGGTGAGCTCCAATGCAATAATGGTGATCTCAAGCTTGTAGATGACAAGTGGGTGCCAAAGGCGCGCTGGTGATATTTCTGCAGAGTAACGATGTCAAAAGCCTGGATGATTAGAATGGAAGGATGAAGCTTTATTTATAGACTTGGAAGAATAGGAATCAACGGTTGAGAGGAGATATGAAGATCAACGGTTGAGGATGGTTGAGGAATGTGCAACCAGTGGAAACATGCCAAGTGTCCCAGCTCCATCATGAAAGGTGGGATGTGACAAAACTGATTGGAGAGTTAACTCCATTGACTGGTCTGTTAACAGAATTGATTGATTAGTTAGAAGAGTGGATTGTGGAACTGACTGGGTTGATTGAGGATTTGACTCAACTGACAGGTTAGTTAACAGATTTGATTGATTGGTTAACTGACCTCTGATTGGAGAAGAAATAGGCCATGTGGGTGAGGGAAAATAATATAATTAAATATTAAATATATTTAATTACATGTGCAACCTGATGAGGTGGACAAGGTGAGGTGTAAAGGTGATGTGGAATTTTGAATTTAGAACTTTAGGATAGAGGAAATAGGATTAATTAAATAATTTATGATTATTTAATTGTGAAGGACAAATAGAAGAATTTTAATTAAATAAATAGAATTTATTTAATTATGGAATAGTGAATTGATTAAATAAATTTGGAATATTTATTTAATTAATAGAAGAATGGAATAAATATTTAGAATATTTATTTAGGATGATTTGTGTCATTTTTAGGCGTATACATTTTGCCCCTCTTTGATGCAATGCAGTTTACGACGTTGCTTCAAAGAAATTGATAGTCTGAGTGATGATACATGCCCCAGTTTGCCCCTGGTACAGGTTAAATGACGATAGGATGCCCCCTCGGGAGATTGGACGGGAAAAATGGCGAAAGTTTTGGAGACGGACGATCTCACGACGAGGAAGGGGTTAGGATAGGTTGGAGGAAAAGGGACGCGGTCAGGGATGCGGGAAGAAAACGGGAGGAAAAACAGACACGGGAAGTAGTCCACAGTCATCACCTAGCCAGAATTAGGGTTTGGAGGCTATAAATAGGAGCTGGGTCCACAAGAATAGTCATTTGCACACTTGGTTGATCTGGATTGGAGAAAGAGAGCTCAGAGCAAACGTAGGGCAGCATGGCGGCCAGAGCAGCAGACATTCCACGCGAGGAGCACCGATTCGAGCGAGTCCGACGATTCGGGCGGCCAGTAGAGGCAGGACCCCCGGTATGTGCTTCAAAAAATTTCTCCTAGGGTCGAGTTTAGGTGTCATAAATGCACATAGAAAATAGGTGAAATGAATGCGCCGAAATGCAGAACGGCGCATATGCCTCATGAAGCTGTGCTTTTGTGATTTCGCGGCGCATATGCCGGTTTCGGCGGCGCATGCGTGAAAGCTGCGCATTTGTGCATTCTAGTTGCGCTTTCGTAATTGGGCGGCGCTTTTGTATTTTTGCCGCGCATGCGTGAAATGTAGCAGCGCATTTGTTAAAGTTGCGCATATGTGGATTCTTGCGGCGCATGCGTAATTTCGCGGCGCATGCGTGGATTTCTGCGGCGCATGCGTTAAAATGGCGCATATGTGCCCTGTAGCGGCGCATATGCGTTTTTGCGGTGCATATGTTGATTTTTGCGGCGCATATACCAGAAATGGCGCATTTACCACCTGTAGTGGCGCATTTAGTTGGGATGGCAAATTACTTAGCCAAATTGATTTGATTAGCGTCCTGTTTGACGCAGGAATCGATGAGCTATCTCCGAGATTGTAGGAATCTAGTCAAGAGATGTAGTGTGCTGTTTTGATCAATTTGAAATGCTAAGTTTAGTTGATATAGTTCAATAGATATGTTGAGTATGGTATATGCAGCTTGAGACTGACGCCTTGCATTGTGTGTTTGCAGGAGGAGATACGAGAGACTCTGCAGTCGAGGGAGACGTTCCCCATGCCTCTATTGCAGAGATACATGCTGACGGAGGCTGACAGAGTGGCGCTTGGTGCCATGGGTCTAGATTATGTTTGCTTTATGCCCGAGGTGCGGGCGAACCGAGGACTGTTGACAGCTGCCGTGGAGAGATTCCACAGCGAGGACGGGACCTTCCACTTCCCTACTGGAGAGATGACTGTGACGTTGGAGGATGTCTACCGGATACTGCACTTGCCCGTAGTAGGCGAGTTGGTGGAGTACGATGCTCAGCGGGACGCGGGACTCGCCGAGTGTCAGCGAGTATTTGATGATCCTGAGCTGGTGGGGTAGGTCATCCCGTGGCAGGACATATATGACTGCTACGACTACTTCCCTGGGATTGTGGCTGGGCTGATTGGGGGCGTTGTATGCCCGGACAGGAGATCGCACGGGTTCCCCATTGGATGGGGCAGGATCATGGAGCGGATGCTGACTGAGGGCACCCGTTATGCGTGGGGACCCTGTGTGCTGGCCCACCTTTATCACGACATGCATCAGGTGGTTTACCACCGCAGCACGAGTCTATCGGCTGGGGTGTTGCTGTTACAGTTCTGGCTGTGGGAGCACATAGCAGTGACCAGGCCGATATGCGTCTTTGCTAGGCAGAGAGGAGAGCCATACAGCTATGGCTACGCAGGAGTGATTTCCCAGCACAGGCTGGGGAAGCTAGAGTATTGGCGGCACACGTTGGATGGGATAGATGTGGTCGTCTGGCGACCATATCTGGACTGCGAGCCTTGGGATGATGAGGGAGATGAGCTGCCTTTCTGCTTTCAGACCAGGTGGTTGATAGGCCGGACTCGGCACATACTGGAGAGGCAGATGGTGGGCCGAGTGCTGCGACAGTTTGGCAGGAGACAGGGCATGCCACAGGGACAGGCTATGTTTGCCTGGACTCATGCAGAGAGGGTCAGATGGGGGCCGATGGCTTCGTACGAGGAGGCCCTGGCAGAGTTCTAGCAATTGCCCTACGTGGCATGGGACATGCGGAGGGAGATTGCAGATGCGGGGGTCACACAGGAGTACGAGGACTGGATTACTGCACATCCATTCCTGAGATATTCAGGACCTAGCATGTTGGTGCCTCGTATTGACGAGGCGGACTCAGAGGAGGAGGGAGAGGCCGGCCCAGGGCGGAGGGCCGCTAGAGGAGGACGAGGACGGGGTGGCCGAGCTGCAGAGAGGCCGAGGCAGCGGAGGAGGATAGATCGGGCTGGGCAGGCAGTGCCAGGACAGGGAGAGGGACAGCAGCAGGTGCAGCAGCAGGCACAGATGCCACCACCCCAGCAGGTACCACAGCAGCAGGTGCCGCAGCAGTAGGTGCCCCAGCAGCAGGGGCTAGGACAGGCAGAGGTAGCACAGGGGCCAGTGCAGGGTGAGGCACATGAGAGGACTATAGCCAGCCTGAGGGGGCAGGTGTGAGAGCTGCAGGCACAGCTGAGGAGAGTGGAGAGGATGCGAGATACAGACGCAGCGGTGATCGCTGGTTTGACTCGCGAGCGAGACATGGCAGATGCCCGGGTACGCCTTATCCGAGTAGAGAGGGACACAGCAGTAGCTGCCATGGGCACAGACGCAGTGAGTACATTTTTGGTTGGGCAGGTGCAGCAGGCACAGGCACAGGTAGGCCAGTTGCAGACGCAATTGGCACAGGCACAGACAGACCTAGCCAGAGCGCAGCAGCAGGTACAGTACTACCGAGGCTTGTACCATGGTGCCGTATCTTCGAGCCAGAGGGCAGGGAGCTTCAGGAGTCAGTCTGGGGTGGCTCACAGAGTAGGTCCTTCGCAGTCAGGGGCATCGGTGATGGGACCTCAGCAGTCAGGAGCTGGCAGTGGTGGCCCACAGCAGCAGGGGTAGACACAGACCCGATGTTGTACATTTTTGGGACATGTATCACCGTCTATTTAGACGCACATTGTATATGACACTTTGATTTTGAGTGATATTGTACATTTGGACCTCTTTGTATATGATAGTATGGATGATGACGCTACATTGTGTATCTATTGCATGCATTATGAGATGATGACTTTACTTCTATTGTATGATGTGATTCTATTGCATAGTTAGATGGTCTATATGGTGCTATATGAGAAATACTTTGATATGCTGCTATATGATGTCTATATGATCTAAAGTGACAAATGAATGCAAAATGTAATATGATGTCTATGTGATGATGCAAATGTATGTATATGAAACATGATTTCTATGTTATGATGTAACTATATATGTGATGTCTATATGATCTAATGCAAATGTATATGTATGGAACATGATTTCTATGTGACGATGCTGTATAGATATGTGAGATGCTATTGGATGTTTATATGATGTAATGCTTTGAATATATGCAGTTGTAACATGAGTACTATGTGGTGATGCAACTATATATGTGATGCACTTAGCTATGTTGTTTGATTTTCTGGGCTTTTAAGATTAAGATGTGATGCAAATGTATTGGTGACCTAATGCATTGGATGGTGCATTCTACTAACCTACTCATGTGCATGACTAGTTTCTACGAATGATATGATATGCTCCTATATGCCTTGTTTTTGTGATGTCCAAATGTACTCTATCGGCATAAGAATGACATGATGGATAGAGGAATGGTTGCGAAAGGATGACTTAGGAATTTTTCTTGATATCGTTACTCTGCATAGTTTGAATAATGAGGATTGTATGGATGGGTGTATGGATATAGTATGGATGCTTTGCTTTTGGATTGCTTTATTTCATCATTGGGCATTTTGTTTTTGGTACTTTTCTGAAATGTTGTAAGTGAATACAAGCATCGAGGTATAATTGAACCGAGATGACCTGAGTGTCGCTTACATGGATTGTGATTTAGCAAGTTAATACAAGCATCTAGTCAAAATTGAATCTAGATGACCTGAGTACCTCTTGCGTTTCAACAAGCAAGGATTGCCCCCGTTCATGTTAGACCTTTGATGTCCTCGATGATCTTTTGCCGATCACGTCCTAAGACAAGGCTTCACATTACTAAAGTTAAATCCCCAAATAGCAAACAAAGAAAGTAATCATGCCCCCATCATAGCATCTCTAGCTTTAGGCATCCTTGAGTAGCATAGGAAGGTATGATAGCAAAAATCAAGACTCTGTAACTTAACCCTAGGTTCCAATCTACAAAAGCACATTTGCGTTGCTATGTGTTTATTTCTTGCCTTAATTTGCATAAAATCATTTAGAAGACCTTGGGTATTTGCTTTGCATTGGATAGGTTAAGATGCTCATTGTCGGGATGTCTGCTTGAAGTGTGGCTGTTTGCTTGCATTTGCTTACCTGATGAGAAGGTTGCACTATCCTTATTGAGAAGACGGACCCTAAGGGACTGACCTAGTGCCTCGGGGGCTCATTGCTAAATGGCCTTGCCTACGTGACGACGCAGAGGCAACGTAGTTCGGGGTAAACCCTAATGGACCATGGATGGACCAGAAGAAAGATGACAAGAATGAAGACAAGAGAGGAGATGAATGGGACCCTGGGAGAGATGGAAGCCTCGGGGGCGCATTAGAATAATGGCCTTGCCTACGTGACGGAGCAGAGGCAACGTAGTTCACGGATTCGGACCGCAGACATTGACGAGAGACACTACACTAGGCTTACATTGAGGAGACGGTATGGGACAAAACCTTGGTTGACAAGGCCACAAGGTGAGTATCAAGCCATGATAGGTAACTGTCAAGCGTTTATTGTGGGATGGATATGGGTCGAATGAGGAAAATAGAGGGAGAATGGGCTCAAGGTGATTGGATTCCCAAAGATGGAGAATGCGGCTTGTCACAAGTAACACCTGTTTACCAGGTTTTCATCACTTGCTTTTATTTGCACGAGAAGCTAGAAAGTAACATGACGTCTGATTGCCAGGTTTTCCCCATGATACCTATCCAAGGCACCTGTTTGCCAGGTTTTCACCAAAGGACGATTTTTTTGTATGCTTGCTACTTTTTTCTGATTTTTTTGTATTTTCTCGCTGTAACTTTTTCTTGATTTTTTTGATTTTTTGATTTTTTGACTTTATTGTACCCCCTTGCACTGGGGTTCTCTTAGGTATAGAACCGGCGAAGGTGCATGCTGTTGATTGGATCATCAAACAACTCACCTTCTGATGTGGCCAACTGATATGCCCCCGATCCGTAAGCTGCTACAATTACATAGGGTCCAAGCCAGTTAGGCTCGAACTTGCCTTTCTTTTCTCTGTCCTGCTGATTGCGAGGGTTCTCTCTTAGGACGAGGTCCCCAACCTTGAAGCATCTTGGTCTAACCTTGTGGTTGTAGCTTCTTGACATCATCTGTTGATAGGCTTTGAGATGGTCAAAAGCTTTCTGGCGCCTTTCCTCTAGCAGTTCTAGCTCTTGTAGTCTGGAGACTCTGTACTCTTCGTCTGATATGAGACCTTTCAACGACACCCGAAGGGATGGGAGTTCGACCTCAATGGGAAGGATGGCTTCAGAACCATAGACGAGGGCGTAGGGTGTAGCACCTGTGGGAGTGCGTATGCTGGTTCGATAGGCCCACAGAGCGGGATTGAGTTGGACGTGCCAATCGCGACCAGCTTCATTGACAGTCTTCTTTAGGATTTTCAGAATGGTTTTATTTGATGCCTCAGCTTGGCCGTTACCTTGGGGGTAATATGGAGTGGAGAAGCGGTGTTGGATCTTGAAACATTCACAAAGTTCCTGGACATCCTAATTTTTGAAGGGTCTCCCGTTATCTGTTATGATGGATGAAGGGATGCCATATCGGTAGATAATGTAATTCAGAATGAAAGAGGAAATTTGCTTTCCTGTGACGGTTGATAAGGGAACGGCTTCAATCCACTTTGTAAAGTACTCAGTGGCGGTTATGATGAATTTATGGCCGTTGGAAGAGGGCAGATGAATCTTTCCCACGAGGTCAAGTCCCCACTGGCAAAAGGGCCAGGGTGTCGTTAGAGGTCTCAACTCCTGAGCAGGTGCATGAATCAGGTTCCCATGTATCTGGCACTGTTTGCACTTTTTGACGAACTGATATGAATCCATTTCCATATTGGGCCAGTAATAACCCAAACGCATGAGTTTCTTGGCTAAGGAAGGACCGCTGGAGTGTGTTCCACAGATCCCTTCGTGCACGTCTCGCAAGGCAGTTATAGATTCTTCTTGTTCTAGACAACGGAGTAAAGTACCATCCAGACCACGTCGGTAAAGGGTATTGGTGATAATGGTGTAACGGGAGGCTTGTCGGATGAAAGTTCATTTTTGGTTGGAAGAGAGGTCCAAAGGAAGGATATTGTCCTTGAGGTAAGTGTAGGTCTTACCGTACCAAGGTGAATCAGATCCGACTAGGTGGCAAATGGAATGGGTCTCGAGGAGATCATAAGCCGGTTGTCGAATTGTTTCTACTAAGAACTCATACCGTGACTCATGTTCAGGTATCTCAAGAAGAGAGGCTATGGTCGCCATTGCATCTGCTGCTTTGTTCTCTATCCTGGGTATTTGCTCAAACGAGATGGTCCCAAAATGTTCTTTGAGGTCGTCGACCATTCGCTTGTATGGGATGAGCTTCTCATCTTTGGTCTGATACTCGTCGTTGACCTGGTTTATGACAAGCTGAGAATCACCGTAGACACATAGTGTTTGGATTTTCCACTCAGTGGCCATCTTGAGACCAATTACCAAAGCCTCGTACTCTGCTATATTGTTAGTGCATGGGAATAACAACCTGTAGGACTTTGGAATTGTGTCACCTTGGGCAGTGATGAACAAGATACCTGCCCCCGATCCATGGTTGGTGTAAGACCCGTCGAAGTAGAGTTTCCAAGGAGATGTTGACAGAGTGAATAAAGACTCATCTGGGAACTCAAACTGCATTGGTGAAGTGTCCTGTAATGGTGCCTCAGCTAGTTGGTCTGTGATGATTTGCCCCTTGATGGCTTTTCTATCCACATACTCTATATCATATTCGCTAAGAAGCATAACCCATTTGGCTAGTCGACCTATGAGAGCTGCTTTGCTGAGAAGATATTTTAGTGGGTCAATCTTGGCAATGAGTTTGACAGGATGTGCCAACATGTAGTGTCGGAGTTTTTGTGAGGCAAAAACCACCGCAAGGCATGAACGTTCCACCTGTGAGTACTGCAACTTGTAGCCCACTAAGGTTCGACTGATATAGTACACAGCTCTTTCCTTGTTCTCATAGTCTTGCTGCGCTAGGAGAGCCCCTAGAGCAGTAGGTGTAGCAGATATGTAGAGAATCAAAGGTTTTCCTTGGATCAGAGGCATGAGTATAGGAGGATTCATGAGGTACTCCTTGAGCTTGTTGAATGCCTCTTCGCACTGCTCATCCCATTTAAATGGAACGTTCTTATGTAGGAGATGGCTGAAAGGATGGCACTTGTCTGCCAGCTGTGAGATGAACCTGTGGATGGCCTGTAGCTTGCCCTGTAAGGATCTCAACTGTGTTAGAGTTTTGGGCGGAGGCATGTCCATGATTGCTTTGACCTTGGCCTGGTCTACCTCTATGCCGTTTGCTGACACGATGAAGCCTAGCAGCTTGCCCGATGTTACCCCATACACACATTTCTTAGGGTTCAATTTTACTTGGAATTGGTCCAGCCGTTGGAAGACTTTCTCTAATGTGTCCAGGTGTGAGTCCCTGGTGAGTGATTTTGCCAAGATGTCGTCAACATAATCTTCCATGGTCACATGCATCATGTCGTGAAATATAGTTGTCATGGCCCGCTGATATGTAGCACCTGCGTTTTTCAGCCCAAATGGCATGACATTCCAGCAAAAGGTACCCCATGGACAAGTGAAAGCGGTTTTGTGCTGATCCTCTGGTGCTATTTTGATCTGGTTGTACCCTGAGAATCCATCCATAAGTGACAGCATTGTATGTCCTGCCGTGAGGTCGACTATGATATCGATGTTAGGCAAGGGAAAGTCATCTTTTCGGCATGCTTTGTTTAAATCTCTAAAATCGTTGCATAGTCGGACCCTGCCATCTGGTTTAGACACCGGCACAATGTTTGATATCCATTCAGGGTAATCTATGGCTCTGATGAACCCCACGTCTAACAATTTCTTGAGTTCTTCCTTGACCAGTAAGGCTATATGGGGATGCATCTTTCTTAGTTTTTGCTTTACGGGCTTCACCCCTAGATCCAATGGCAAGTGATGTAGAATCAGGTTTGGGTCTAAACCTGGCATGTCGGCATATGACCAAGCAAAGCTGCCTCTCTTCTTCTTAAAGAATGGTACAAACTTGGTTTTCTCAGGCGGCGTGAGAGATTTTGCAAAGTGGATAATCTGAGGCTGCTCTTCTGTTCCAATGTTCACTGGCTCTGTTGGCTCTACCACGATCTGTGACCTTTCTTGATACATGTCACTTGGGAGGGTGTCAAGCAATCCATCGTCAGGTGCCACAGTTGGGTTTTCACCTTCAGATACGTCCTTTCTTTTTACTGTTTTATGATCTGACACTGCCGCATGGCAGTTTTCACCGTCAGATCCCTTTTTGATCTTTACATTTTTGCGACTAGAAGGCTTGGCACCCTCCCCGAAGTAAGCTACAGTATTGAGTTCGATAGTGAAACCGGCTTTATAATCTCCTTTTGGTAAATGATCTCTAAGTCCCATATAGTCAATGTAGGCATCATCGTTCTGGAACATATCTAATTGAGGGGTCCCTTGCAGGTCCCAGTCAATAAGCTCAGGGTGTAAGAGGGGAAGGGAGTCGGATGAAAGACCTGATTCGTTGATAGTGTGGATTGAAATACTAGGAGCACAGGTGGGGGTAGTGTTCTGGGTGGTACTTTCTTCCAGGTTGTTTATCGCAATGGAATCGAAACTTTCCTCGAAAGCCATAACTTCAGGGAGGGGCAAATCAGACTCCAGTGGTCTGTCCCGTTGCGTTTGTCTCTCATGATATGGGCTAAGGGTTTGGATGGTGTCAATCTCCTTGTCATCGTAGGAGTGCTCTGTCAGCTCGTCCCATTCATATTGATTGGAATCATCTGAATCTGCGTCACTGTCCACTTGGAGTGTTTGAATTGTCTCCACTAGGCAGGCATTTTCTTTGGCTTTACCTTTACCTTTGTACCCTAGGCCAGTCGTGTTTCTAGCCGAAGAGGAGGAAGAAGGTTGTATAGGTTCGATGATCCCCTCTTTTCTGAGGCCGATAGGGCCTTGTCCTTCATATCCCATCCTATGCAAGATGGTTTCACCCCGCCCATAGAGCTCTGTAGGGAGTCTAGGTGGCTCTTGGGATGTGCTTTCTTCTTCGGCATAAAGCCATTGCAAGAGATCTCGCTCCTCTGATTCATCGGATAAGGTCCCCCATTTTACAAAGGGGTTTGTGGGAGTTGTAGGAGGAGCAGAGGGCTTTGGAAAATGCCTGGGTTGATGCTTGGGCTGGCCAAAGGAGCGAGGAGACAAGGGCATTTTTGCAAGGTTGAGGCTGTGCTCAATCTGGTATTCCCCTACGCCATTTTCTTTTATGGTGATTTTCATTGGTTTGGGCCGTGAAGAGGAAGCTTCGGCAGTATGGTCTTGTGGCGGAGTAGGGGAGATATGGGCCCTATTGTTGGGAATGACGCATTCAGGTTTAGCTTGGAAAGAATTGCAGTGTTGGTAGGGATCCGGATCGCCGTGTATGGTGACCTGTGTGCCATCGTGTGGGAACGTTATGCATTGATGGTAGGTGGAGGGGACAGCTTTCATGGCATGGATCCATGGTCTCCCTAGTAGAATATTGTAAGCAAGCTCCCGATCAAGGACTTGGCACACCACATCTTTAATTACCGGTCCCACTTGAATGGGTAGGACAACCATGCCTTTTGTGGTGCGTTCCTCCTCGTCATAGGCTTTGATAGTAATTTTCCGTCTTGGATCTACCGCCTGTTCAGAGAACCCCAATGCAAGGACTAGCTTCAAAGTGCAAATATTCAAACCGGCACCCCCATCAATGAGAACCCTCTTGATGCGGTGCCTGTGCATGAATGCGACAATGTGTAGGGGAGTGTTGTGGGGTTGAGACATGGAAAGGTCATCTTGTTCGGTAAATGAGATGGAAGTGGAGGATGTCAAATTACCCACCATGGTTTGAAACTTTTCTTGGGCTAGGTTAGTGGGGATAGTAGTTTCCACTAAGGCTTTCTCAAGAATCTCCTTATGAGAAGGAGATAGACGCAAGAGCTCCAATATAGAAATGTGAGCTGGAGTCTTTTGCAATTGGTCGATGACATTATATGGGCGGGAGTTAGACGGAGATGGCGACGACCTTGGAGGAGTGGTGTTGATCGTGACTCTACCACTGCGGGTAATTATACTACAACCAGTTCCGTTAGGTCCTGGTTGTTGGTTGGGGGATATGACGTTGACTTGCGGAACATGCTCAGAAATGCAGTTAATGGTGTACTCAAAGGGAACGCTTGCATAGTTAGCATTACTCGACCCACTGTTCTGGTTTGGCCTGTTACGATTGTTGTTATTATTGTTATGGCCATTGGAGTTGTTGCCATTGTGACCATTGTTGTTGTGGCCGCTGTTGTGATTGTTGTTATACGGCCGGTTGTGGTTTAGGAGAGGATCCCGGTAGGCCACATGAGATTCATTGGAGGTATGCTATTGTGTCCCTCCCTGATTCTGATCCAGTATATCCTGTATGACGTTCTTAAGACGGATGCAATTATTGGTTGTGTGCCCCCTTCCTCGATGATACTCGCAATAGTCTATGTCCTTCCAATAGGGAGGTTTGACTATAGGCTCATAGTCACTCGTTGGCGGTAGAGAAATTTCATTGTTAGCCAACAACTTCCTGAGAGCAGACTCTTGAGATTCGCCTAACGGCGTGAATTTTCTCCTTGGATTTGAATTGAACCAAGGTCTAGATTCCCGAGGGGGTGGCTTGTTGAGTGCACCGTTATTTGCTTCTTCCTTAAGAGTGAATATGGGTTGTTGTTTAGGGGCTACCGCCTTGGCATCCACTACTCCATCGTTGACCACATTCTTGTTCTTGGTCCAAAACTTTGACTTGTCAGTTGTGTAATTGGAAGGAGGTGTGTCCTTGTAGAGCTTGAGAGTTCCTTTAGCGATCATAGCTTTCTCAATGAATAGCCCCATTTCAATGACTTTGGTGAATGAGGTAGGGCATTGTATCTGAATCTGATAGCTAAGATCGGGATTTAAATTGTGGACAAACATTTCCAATAGTTGTTTCTCAGGCATGTCGTAAGAACACTTACTAGCTAGCTGTCTCCAGCGTTGTAAGAAGGTGGCGAAAGACTCACCACCTTTTTGTTTGGTGTTGCATAGGTCTAGCATAGATACTTCGTGTTCGATGTTGTAAGAGAAGTGCGTTATGAATTTATTGACAAGTTCGTCAAAAGTTTTGATTCCTGGTGGAAGACGCGAGAACCACTCCATAGCTTGACCTCCTAAAGATCTTGGGAAGAGTCTCATTAAGTAGGTCTCGTTGTGAGCTACTTCTAAACATGCTGCAGTGAATTCCCTGATATGATCTCTAGGGTCCCCCTTCCCTTTGTATTTGTCAAATTTCGGGATTCCGAACTGAAAGGGGAATGGTTTCATGACCATACTTCTGTCAAAGGGGTATGGTGCTATATCTTCCAAGGAGTAGTTCTTGGAACTGGTGCCGATCTTAAGGTTGGAGATTTCTAGCTTTAGACTCTCAATTTGTTGTCTCACATCCGCCATAGGAGCATTTTGATCTATGTGTTGTTTTCCTCTCTCATTGGCCTGGGGGACCGTGTCATTTGTGCCTCTCTCATGTGCATTTGGGACTGTGTCATTTGTCTCCCTCTCACGTTCATTGTCTGCATTTTCCATGATGGAGCTAATGTCAAAGTCTGCGGGGAGTTTGATTCCGAGACTAGCAAGATGATGGAAATATTTGGTGGGGTCCTCAAGGAGCACTTTCTCCACTAGGCGTTGGAATTTGCTATCTTGCATGTGTGCCACTAATTCTTCACGAGAAATTTCTTCATCATCATCGCGTGGTGGGGCGATGTGATCGGAAGAGTCGGCCATTTCAGTTAGCTTGTTGTATTGGGATCGAGTAAGAACCATGCAAGGTGGGGTGGGACGAAATGGACTAGGATTAGAAATTTTTGGCAAGGTGTCGACTAAGACTGTAATGAATGGGATATCGAGGACAAGACTTGGACAAGGGGTTCTCTCGCTCAATGACTTCAGGTAAGACGGTTGACACAAGACTTTAGCCACTAGCAAGGGTAGTCGATACCAGTCTCACTGTGTAGGGCTTAGTCGTTCAACAAGACTACTAGCAAAAGGTACTGTGACCTACTAGGCTTACGTGAATTCACGAATGAAACGAAGAAGGACCTATGTCGACTTGGTATGGGACAGAATGACGTTGGGGCAAGAGTGACTAGGACAGAAGGTGATTCAGACGACCGTCGAAAGAGAGAGAAATGGGTGAAATGGATGAAGATTGACTGCAAGGTTGATTCTGACCTCGGAAAATGAAACTAGGCTGAAATGGGTATTCTGAACAGTTGACGAAAATTTCTCAAAAATAGGGCAGATGCTCACTGTCACACATGCGCAGAAACAAATGCGCAGCAAGAATGGATAAATGCACCGCAAGTCGCTGTATATGCACCGCTCTGGTGAAGTATGTATGCGCAGCAACAGTGTGCAAATGCGCAGCAGAAAAGTATATGCGCAGCAGGTCGGCGTAAAAGCGCAGTAAGTCACTGTAAAAGCGCAGCAGAATAGTGTATATGCGCAGCAGAAAGGTGTAAAAGCGCCGTAAGTTAGACAAAAGCGCAGCAAGTCGCTGTATATGCGCAGCAGAAAAGGGTATATGCGCAGTTCTGGTATTTTTTTGCAAATTTTTTTGGGATTTTTCTCTGTTTTTGGTATTCTTTGGCTGGAAAAAGTCTTCCTGATCTGATATTATAAATTAATTTAGCAAGAAAACACAACAAGCACAAAGAGTATTTTGTAGTTTTCCATTATTTTTGTAGTTTTTTTTTCAACTCTATTTTGGACAAAAGCAAGCACAAAATCCTAGGCGAGAAATGGATTATAAGGGATTTGGGCCACTAAAACAAGAGGTAGTTAATTCAGGCAACCGTTCAAGTGGTTACACGTGCAGCGGCGCTACTCTCCGTTATGGAGTCTCCCAGCCTCACAGGGTTGCGCCTGAGAGGGTTTTGGGGGAGGTTGGCCGTCGGTGTAACATAACAGCACTCGTTGCAGGAGGTTTTCACCTCAAGCACAATTTATTTTAAGTGGCTCGGTAGGGCTTGGCGTTAGCCTGTTACCACTCAGGGTCATTCCCGCTTGGACAGGCGTGTATCCAAGGGCAGGCCCCTCCTAAAGGTTAAACAAGTAGAATGACAAGTCTGGCACTCTGATCACCCAGAAGAAGGGAGAGCATAAGCCTATTGTCATTCGCAGGCACAGAATACACTGATTAATCCACCCTAGTTAAAAAGATAAAAACTAAATGGGCTAAGCTACTCAAACAAAACTTTGAAGTGATTTCAACAATATTGCAGTGGTTCGATTTTAAATCCCAGAAAGCAGTTGTGAGTTCAATTTTAAATCCACGTTGCACGAGATTGTTAACTTTGAAATTCAGGTCTCACGATATAGCAATGGTTCATTTTAACTTCAGAAAGCAGTTGTGAGTTCAATTTTAAGTCCACGTTGCACGAGATTGTTAACTTTGAAATTCAGGTCTCATGATATAGCAATGGTTCATTTTAACTGCAAGATCAGTGATGAGTTCAATTTTAAATCTTAGATAGCAATAACTTGGAAGTTTGTTTGCAATGCAAGCATGAAATAAACCAGTTATTTCCTCCCTAATTAAGACTAGATGAAGATTTGTAATGAACAACCATTTTACTCTTTCCCAGAAAATGAAATGTGAGCTAGTTAGATGCAACTACATGTAGCTAAACCCGCGCCTATCCTACAAAACCGCTCCAGCAAACACCTACAAAAGGGTTAGCGTTAGCAAAATACTCTAGAAAAGTACTAAAACCTGAGCCAGTTACAAATGCGCAGCTTCAGTGATCAGATGCGCAGAAGTGCAGCATTAACAAATGCGCGGTAAAAATGAACAGATGCGCCGTTAAAATGAACATATGCGCAGTTTTAACGTATGCGCAGCAACAGTCGTCAGAAGCGCCGTAACAGTCAACAGATGCGCCGTTTTAACGTATGCGCAGCAACAGTCTATGGAAGCGCAGTAACAGTCAACAAATGTGCAGTTTTAACAAAAGCGCCGTAACAGTCTGTAAAAGCGCGACAAGAATACACAGATGCGCAGGATTTTTGAAAGCGCCATAATAGTCTTCAAAAGCGCCATAAAAATGAACAGATGCGCCGAAAGAACCTGTGCGTGACTCTGCGGGACCTATACGGAACCTGCCTTCAAAAAAGCTCAAAAATGGTGAAATAAAGGGGCAACGGCCCCACGGTGGGCGCCAAAAATGTGTGGGTAAAATGGTGATCAATCAAATGAATAATAGATGACCCAAACATCAACAGAATAGAGAAACAAAGAAGATTCAAGTAAACAAAGCAATGAACAAACACAGCAAACCTCTTCCGTTTCGAAACTTCTGTTGTTAGCCTATCACGAATCGTCCTTTCGCAGATGAGATGAGCCCTCAGAGAGTGCAATCTTTTAAAGCTGTTTGAGGAAGTCGATGGTGAATGGCTATGGTGTGATATGCAATGAAGGTGAGCTCCAATGCAACAATGGTGATCTCAAGCTTGTAGATGACAAGTGGGTGCCAAAGGCGCGCTGGTGATATTTCTGCAGAGTAATGATGTCAAAAGCCTGGATGATTAGAATGGAAGGATGAAGCTTTATTTATAGACTTGGAAGAATAGGAATCAACGGTTGAGAGGAGATATGAAGATCAACGGTTGAGGATGGTTGAGGAATGTGCAACCAGTGGAAACATGCCAAGTGTCCCAACTCCATCATGAAAGGTGGGATGTGACAAAACTGATTAGAGAGTTAACTCCATTGACTGGTTTGTTAACAGAATTGATTGATTAGTTAGAAGAGTGGATTGTGGAACTGACTGGGTTGATTGAGGATTTGACTCAACTGACAGGTTAGTTAACAGATTTGATTGATTGGTTAACTGACCTCTGATTGGAGAAGAAATAGGCCATGTGGGTGAGGGAAAATAAGATAATTAAATATTAAATATATTTAATTACATGTGCAACCTGATGAGGTGGACAAGGTGAGGTGTAAAGGTGATGTGGAATTTTGAATTTAGAACTTTAGGATAGAGGAAATAGGATTAATTAAATAATTTATGATTATTTAATTGTGAAGGACAAATAGAAGAATTTTAATTAAATAAATAGAATTTATTTAATTATGGAATAGTGAATTGATTAAATAAATTTGGAATATTTATTTAATTAATAGAAGAATGGAATAAATATTTAGAATATTTATTTAGGATGATTTGTGTCATTTTTAGGCGTATACAAATACAAAGAGAAATTCAAGATAAGCTCTGCTCAACTTGAAGTTCTTCTTGAAAGCCAAAAGAGGGTAGATGACAAGCATGGCTTGGGATATGAGAAAGGTGAAAGCTCCGGATCTGGTCAGAAGAACTTTGGGTCAGGAAATCCAAGGAACAGGTCTAGAAGACCTCCAGTAAGGCAACCAAATGCTCAAAGATATCCATCCTTTAATGGATACTATCACAACTACAATAACTTCGGTCACAAAGCAAACCAGAGTAGAAAGAGAATGAATCAGACAAATTCATCCTTCTCCGGATAGTGCTTCAACTGCAAAAGGTATGGTCACAAATCTCATGAATGTAAAAATATGTAAATGAACAATTCATTCAATGGTAGATGCTTTGCATGAAATAGAATGGGACATATGGCTAATCAATACAGATCAAGAGGACATCAGTCAAAAATGCAAAGAAATGTTGTTTGCTACAATTGCAATAGATCCGGTCATATTGCCAAATTCTGTAGAAGTAAGAATCATTATAAAAGGGGTCTGGTGCATCATAATCAAAATCAAGACAAAGGAAAAAGAAAAATGAATGCGGATGAAGTTCAAAGGGAGATGAACAAGATTTGGGTAAAGAGAAGTACTAAAAATATTGGGGATGGATCCGCACTAGAATCTGGTGCTGATATTCCTTTTGGAAACTAAATAGATGAGCTTTGGCTCAGGGGGAGTCTCAAAGAAAACATTTTCCCCCAGCCAGTCAATTGGTGCCTAAATTTGGCACATGGAATGCTGTGGATTAAAGAGTTCTCAGAGAAATATCTAAATAAGCCTTGGTAAAGATATGGAAGATCTGCAAGAAGATTTGAAGAGTCTAATCTCCCAAGATTAATCCAGTTTGACAGCCTTTCGGTAAAAGCAAGAATTTCACAGTTTGATCCGATGTGATCCTAAATTGATATATCTTGATCTGTGGATAAATGGGATAATTCAAGGAATGAAGAGACATTGCGATTCATCACTAAAAATAGCTCTAAGTACATCTCAGTGATCTGAAAAAATCTCTCATGATAAGGCAACTGGAATAACTTAAAGTAGTGCATTTATTACAAAATGAAATTAGGGTTTGTGCAGGGATAAAAAGGTTCCTTTGATTGCCATTTGCACATTTGCATTCATGAAAATGATAAGAAGAGCTCTGCAAACAAGTTTGCTTCATCTCTCTCAAGGATCAATCGTAGAATTCGAGTCAACTGGCGATCTTTTTGACTCATTTCATGAACCCTAGAGGCGTAAAAAGGTATTTTTCACTCTTGAAAATCTCTCTCTGAATCTTTTGAAAGATGGCTACTCTGAATGTTGTCAAGATCACTGATAGGCCACACCCTAAATTCAAGAAACATCCTTACAAATCTCTAGAAGTAGATCCTTTAGGCACATTCTCTAGCATTCCGTGTGGGGTTTTGCATGTAGAAGATGTTAGGGCATACATTCATACGAATATTGAGGAATTTGGGGAATCCAAGCTGATGAACATCTATCACAAGTAGTTAATAGATGAATCATTTGAACTCATACCTCAGTACAAAGCCATCAGGGACAAGTATTTTGGACAGTACATCCATTTCCCTTGCTTTGCAGAAGATGAATGGGTCCGGTATATTCTAAGCAGAGTGCATGACAACTTCATGTGGTTAATGAGACCATTCAAGATCACAAAAGATGCCATTAGGGCGGTAACTAGATTGCACTCATTTGGTGGGTTGCCTACTCTCAAATCGGTCAAAAACCAAACTGTGAGTGAGGCTACTGGATCAAAATTTGATAAAAAAGCAATGGCAATTGAGGATATCATAGATCCGGGTATCAAGTTTGCCTCCATGATAATTGGCTACAAGATATATCACTCCAGCAGGGAGAATTCTATATTTGGAACATCAATTTACACTGCTTATGAAATGATAAGGAAAAATGCTGACTATGATCTTTGTGAACTCCTTCTGAACCAACTACTAGAGAATTTGTAGAAAATAAAGAAGGGTAAGAAGAATTATTTCAAGTACGGTGGGTTGATACTCTATCTATTCTTTTATTACATGAATGAGCTACCCGGATCTAGTGGTTGGGTATGGCAAACTGACAGACCGGTTGCCATACAAATTAGAGATTACATGTATGGGCTTGGTGATGCCAAGGCTCAAAATACAACACTCTGGGGATACTTCAAGAACTTTCAATGTATGATGCAAGCTAGAGAAAAAATCCCCCAATCATTAGTTGAGAAATACAAGGATACAGTGTGCTTTATGGTAGACACTGATCAATGCCTAATGGAGGTAGTGGAGCCAAGGATAGTCTAGATTATGCCAATGGGGTATGAAGTAGATGAGAAAATTATGGAGCTACATGTTCAACACATGCTAAGTCAACCCAAGGATCTTGAGGCAGAAAGGTTTGGAACCTTTCAAGAATTAAGTGTGAAAATCCATGTTGAGCTAAGACAACCAGAGATCAAGAGAAAGGTGAGAAGGGAAGTAGAAGAAATTTCCAAGAGATATGGCATTTCTAAAGAAGTAGTCGATGTAAACAGAGAGAAGGTAGAAAGGGTAGAGAAAGAAAAGGAAGAAGAAGAAAAAGAAAGTGCTTCGGTGGAAGCTCCCTCTTGGACCAGATCCTCCAAGAGCTCTGCACCTACCATTGCCAAGAGCTCAAAAACATCAAAACTGGAAGCAAAGTCATCTGGTAAAGGAGAAAAGAGAACAAAGACAAAGGCCATAAGAGCATACACAAGCCTCAAGGATGATGAAGAGACAGAGATAGATGAGGAAGTAAAGAAAATGAATAAGAAGAAGAAAACATCTAGTGAATCCTCTACCGGTCAAGGCAAGGAAGAAAAGACAGAAGAATTTTTTGAAAAACCTACTCTCTGCATTGATGATATCATCAAATCAGTCACTGTGGATGGGAACCTAAAACCAATGACTAAATTTTATGATGAATGTAATGAAGCTGACCAGAAGATTTTGTAAGATGCTACAGTCAGGTATCTTAACATCTATAATAAAGCATTCATTGAGATCATATCTCTAATTCCCAAAAGCTTAGAGAAGGAACTTGAAATAAGAAAGAACAATGCTAAGGCAAAGGATCTAGAGATCCAGGAATAGATAGCTATTCAGCTCTATCCTTCCATCACTCCTAAACAAATAAACATGATATTCAAGGATTGCAAGGATGAGTTCTAGAGCAAAGCCAAAATGAACAAGCTTATGCTCGGAGAGACTAACCAAGTGGCAAAAGAAACTGAAGACATCCTCCAGAATGCATACAAAAGATTCAATAATCCTATTATAGAGGACATAAGTGATGAACCTTCTGATGTTGAAGGACTAAGCATATCAAAGGAAGATCCTATAGATAAAATTGTAGATGAATCAAAGGGGATAGGTGAGGAGAAGACCAAGTACCTGGATTCCTCTGTTCCGAAAGAGGAATTCCATGAAGAAGTAAATATCTCTCATCTGGATTCCCCAGTAGACTCCGGATCTAAAGGAGAAGAAATAATAGAGGAGAAAATCAGTCAAGAAGAAGAAGTAAAGGGAAGAGAAGAAGATCAAACAGAGAAGACCCCAGGAGACGGTTCTGAGACTACAGATGGAAAGAAGACTCTGTCTCTGGCAAGAGACACTACAGAGGCTATTAAAGATTTCTTGACCACAGAAATGATGGAGATTGATGAACTGGAACTGCTTCAAGGACCATTCAATTTTGATTCCCTCTCTCCAGTTGAAACAATGAAGATAGCATCCTTTGCCCAAGCAAAGGCAAAATAAAAACTTCTGAAGTCTCACATGGAAGACTATGAGCTAATAGAGATTGCATCGGGTGTATTGGAGAAGATCATGCCATCCTTCTAGAAGGATCTTTTGGCCTCCTCATTTGGTAATTTGAAAACTCTTGTTAATTCTGTTAGCACACATTTTGATTCCTTGGAGAAATCAACAGAAGAAAAAGTTCAGAAAGAGTTTTTGGGTAAGAGATTCTCTGAAGTATAGGGGCTAATAACAAATTATAGGAGAAATATGGATATTGGGATAAAGAGCTTAGAAAATGCTCTTAAAGATGGTGGAGAAATATATAAATTTTGTTTATCCTGGTCTAAAGTGACAATGGATATTGAGAAGAAAGTGAAAGAACAAGAGGGCAAACTTTCAAGTCTATCTCATAATTTTGATCCTCTCACCACATCCATAATAAACCAAGAATGTCAAACTATTGCCATTCTAAATGAACTAAAGAAACTTGAAAAGGAAAGGAAGAATATAATAAGTAGGATGGGTGAACTTAGAGGGATAATTATCCCTAAGTTAGAGGCCATGCATGAGGCCCTAAGTGATGCTCAGACCACAGCCCAGACTAGTGATCTGACAAATCTAAAGAAGGCTGAAGCCTTTGCATTCCTGTTGAGTGGTCATATCTCAATTTTGGACAGGATGAAGCATAGTTGGGCAACAAAATTTGTCTAATTGAAGACAACTTTTGCAGATATACTTTAGTATATGTAAGTATAACAAGTATATATATTTATGCGGCCAAAGTATAGATTATTTTTGGGAAATTTTGGTGTGCGGATCCTACCCTTTTCCATTGATGTCAAAGGGGGAGTGAGGAGTAGTGAAAAATGTGGAATCTAGTTAAGGGGGAGCTTCAAAAAAGTGTACATAAGAACAGAGCATCAGCCAAGGGGGAGTATGCTATAACACTTAGTCATTTTTCACTAAGTGTTGCCATCAATGCCAAAGGGGGAGATTGTTGGCAAGAGACACTATGTGGCTTCATGAGTGTTGTCATTGATGGCAACAAAGTCCATCCCACACATCTGCAGACATGGTATGTCTATACCGGAAGTCAGATTGAAGAGTATTTTGGTCTAGTGAGTAAGAACAGAGCATGCAGCAAGGTCCAACAATCAGGTCTGGATCTCTCAGAGGAAGTATCTCAGTAAAGTACAGACTTGGGGAAGTCAAGAGGAGTACCATGACTGATACATTCTAGAGATTAAGCCTCCGGTGATGAAAGAGTGAAAAGATATGAACACCTAAGTGATGGGTTCTTGATTGGCAGAGTAGACTGAGGAAGAACTGACCGGCAGAGCATCAGACCTTAATCTGGATGAGATATTGATGGTGATCAAGCTTCTTAAGAGACCATTCATGATTGGCTGACATGATTGATGAATTCTATAAGTATCTCTTTGATACGCATCACTTGGTAAGCAAGGATTCAACTGACAAACTAGAGTTTGGGAAAATATTGAGTATTCCAAATGCCGACTAGAAAGATGTTGAAATCCTTTGTGCGGATATATATACCATATGGATTTCGGTATGAAGGTGTGTGTAGAGTGTGGAGAAGTGTGAAGAAAAATAGAAGAGCAGTGTGGAAGTAGAAATACAGGTCCGGTATGTGACAGAACAATAGTCTAAAGCAAAGGAAGAATGAAGTACAATAGATCAGTATATTGAGCCTAACCGGAACTGAACCTCAACATATGTGGATGCTTCTCATCAGTTCAAACACCTAGTTGCTTTCATTATACCTTGTAGACAGTGAGTCTCTTGTAGGCAATAAGCTTCTTGTGAGCAGTGTGCTTAGGCAGTGAGCCCTAATTGGCAAGTGCCATTTTGTACGTCTATTCTTTTAACAGAGAATACAATCTTGGGTTAGTCACCCCGTGGTTTTTCCCTTAACAGGGTTTTCCATGTAAAAATCCTTGTGTTATGTGTGTTGATTTCATTTCTGCTTTCATGATTCATTTATGCTTATAAGTTTTGATACTACACTAATTGTTAAAGAAGAAAAGAAAAACAAATAATTAAGATAACTGATTCAGCCCCCCCTCTCAGTTATCAACACTTTTAGTTTACAAATGAATCCCTAAACATTTTTATATATGCAACTAAACAACTTCCCACCAAAAAATTCATAATTCAAGCTTGAGGTGTCGGTATAGGACCTAATAACAGTCACATAACCAACACATGAAAATAGGTCTTGACCTAAAATAGGGTAGGACTAGGATGTGGGCACCCAAGTCCTCCCCCTTATTTTAGGCAAGATTCATCATAAGCACATCCCCTAGGTCCCATTTTTTATGAAACTCAGGGGTTTTCTCATTGGGAGTCATCACTAACATGCAAGATGATCTAAATGCATTCTTAAAGGACCTAGGAGCTAAACCTTAGGAGGGAAAAGCCCCAAGGGGACATTTTCTGACGTAACATTTAGCCCCCACTTTAATGTATGTATGAATGCAAGGCCAATACATGCATTAAAGTATGGTCAACAAACATAGCAAACACACCAAGCATGGAGAAGACACGCCAATCACAATGAAGACAATAACATGCACACAAAACACGAAGAAGATAGTTACAGTCACACAAAACACGAAGAAGACAACATTGAAGACACGTAAAACACAATGAATACAGTGAATGCAGTGATTATTTCTTTTTCATTTTCTCATATATATGAAATGAAAATGCAAGTACAAGGAAAGTAAACACACAACCCAAATGCAGGAGGAGCTCATCACCACTAGTCTTGAAAATGCATAAGGGGCAACAAACATGCCAAACAAATCTCAAAGTGTAGGAGGAGCTCATCGCCACCAGTCTTGAAATTACACTTGAGAACAAACACACCATACAAATCCCAAAGAATAGGAGGAGCTCATCGCTACCGGTCTTGAAACTATGCTTGGGAACAAACATGCCATACACACACATGGAAGACAAGGAGAAAACATGACAAACAAGCAATGGAAGAAACCTATTGCTAAGTTTGCAACCATCCTAGGCACATTATAGGCACACACCAATGATTGGGCTTCACCAAAACAAACACCAAAAACATGCTTAAGGGTTAGGATAGTCTCAGATCTGTCTTGCTTGCTCAGAGGACTTTTTGAAAATGACAGGATGTGTAATCTCCTCAAGAAATACACCATCCCTGCCTTCTATAGAAGGGCTTAAAATAAAAAGGATATGCATGATATCCCACCTCACAGAGGGCTTAAATGATTGCAATAGATTTCAAGCTTTACAAACACACTTTTCTAGCATCTAAATCAGACAACTTACCTTATATATGCCCCCACCTTAAGGTGGTTGATATCATGCACCGATATTGAGCACGTTAAGGTAGAGAGAAACAAATAAGGGAACATGAACTCTCACAAAGCCCATTCCCCCCAAAGGTAACATGTACTTTATGATCACCAAATGTTCCCACAAACACAGAATTTCCTACAAGAAAAGGTGTTAGCATCCATATAATCATGATAAACAACAATGCATGTAATCATTCACATAGAGAGCTGAGGAAAGCAAGATCCAAGATAGACAAAGTGCATGGAGCAGTAGTATTGTTATGTTTTGTAAGTGTGAAAAGACAACATCAAGATATCACATGGAGTGATTCCACTAGCCAAGCGTCAAATAATATATATCAACCCCATTGTCATGTATGGACTAGGTCCATTTTTTTAATTTCTCGCTAAAGGGATGTTAGGTCCATATCAGTTTAATATATTTTTCATCATCCACCAACTAGATAGAACCACTAGAAGAAGGTAAACAATAAATCAAGAGAAGAGAAACAAGTGCCTTAGGAATAGTCATGTAGGAAGGTACCCCCAAGTCACCAACTGCAATGCTATATCCATAAGACACAACACACAACAATGAAAATAGAGGAGATGCAATATAGAAGAATGATGATACAAATAGAAGAAAGGTCACAATAGAGGTGGCCTCTCGGTATCCTTGACCTTAAAAGAGAATCAAGGGCCATCCTAGGAGGCCTAAACAACACGTAACATAGCACGGGGGAAACACAACACGAGAGGGAAGGTCACATAAATGAGCTGGTAATGTTATGACATAGGTGACCACCAAGTTAGAAATACTTACTCGATACAATACAATGCTAACAACATATATATCTAGGAGGAGGCTACCCTTGAGAGTAACTATAATAGGTGCTACAATGAGTGTGGCTTAGGGAGGGAGAAATACACTTATTCAATATCCTCTCAGGAGGTGGAAGAAGTGATTTGTTTTGAGTGATCTCGACATCCATTCGTAAGGGATTTAATGTTAGAGACCTTTCTTCATTCACTAGTGTACTACATCTTTTAGAGAGAGAGCATAGTAATGAAGGGAAGGTAAGGTTCTATGAGGACAATTATTAATGTTTGTATCTTTAGTGATGTCCAAAGAATATGAAACCAAAGAAGAGGTAGTCAATGTTTTTAAATCCTTAGTGATATCTAAATGACTTGAATATTCAATCAAAGGAGGGAGATTAAAGGTCTTCTCTTCCTTAGTGATATCCAAGGTGTGTGAATAATCAACTACAGGATGAAGATCGATGGGATGATCCATAGAGGCTTCATGTACTATGGTTGGGATAGAATTTTTAATATTGTTAGATGAATGCTCATTATCTATCCATGGAATGTTCTTTGTTAGAGGGGGTTCTTCATTCACGAAAGCTTCATCTTGGCCAGAGAGAGCATTGGAATAAAAATATGATGGTTGCTCTTCATTCACTAATGCTTCATCTTGGCTAGAGAGAGCATTAGAATGAAGATATGGTGGTATGATGTTAAGGGATGTGTAAATGAATTCATTCTCTTTCACCAAAGTGTCCCCATCAGTAGGAACAACTTTGGGAGAGAGATCATAAGGTAGAACTAAGTTACCTTCACATGTTTTAGCAATGAGTCGTAGTGGAATGTTCAATAGAGATAAAGTCATCTAAGGATTCATCTAACATATTGAAGTCATCACTACTAAATGTATTATTGGCTATAAATTTAGTAAGATCATCTAATATCTAAGGATATAGTCACATGAGATTTGTGAAGCTATCAAAATCAGATATATTTCAAATGATTTCATATGTGGAACATATAGACATATCAACATCATATATGCATGCTATTTGTTTCAAGACTTGAGGATTTTCATGGGTAAATTTAGGAAAATTATCAATGTATATGATGTATGTAAACAAATATTCCAAAGATGAACAACAAGAAGTATCCATGATGGTAATTTGAAAGAGCTCAAATACACACGAATTTCACAATGATCAACAAGGCAAAATAAGTGAGACTATTTCACACCAAAGCACATGTTTGAGGGAGATGGGTACTAAAGGACACACAAGTCCACAACAAGCCAAGTGGATAGGAGGAAAGAGTACACACAACAAGGCCCAAAGATTTTTATTAAAGGTTTTGATCAAAAGATGTGAATGAAGTGTGTGAACAACTAATGTTGAAATACACACTGTGTAATTTAAAACTATTCCAATTTTGTCACACCTTCAATGAAATAGTGCCAAATTTTCAAGCAAGAGTGTAAAATGATGCAAAATTTTTAGATGAAAAATGTATGTATGCTTTAAAATGGATGTAAAATAAGATTTGACAAGATTTTCAAAACTTATGCAAGGAACAAGTGCAAAACTATATGTGAAAATGACCTAAAATGCTTGATTTTTTCAAAATTTTCAATGCAAATGAGTGACATAAGAGGTATTGTAAGGAAATTCATGAGAGGAAAAAAATAATATGTCTAATATAAGTCCAATAAACCAACAATATCCTTCACAACACACCTTTGATGCAATCCTATATGCCCAATAAGTCAAAATCTAGTGAAAATACACTAAAAACATGCAAATGCCTATTAGAAAGGGTGTTGTAAGGAATTTGGGGAGGGGAAGCAGTTTATAACTCTGATAATAGCCAATTAGTGTAGAAAAATCCTTCACAACATGCCTATGATGCAATTATAAAGAGATGATAAGACCAAATCTAGTGAAAATGCAAGGTTTTCAAACCCTAGACGTGAAATTTTGCAAGAAAGCCACTATGATGAAACACTACAGATAGAAATAAGTCCTAAATAAGTGTTTAAAAGATTAGTAAGATTTGAAACAATATTTTAACCACAAACCCCAACTAATGCAAAAACTAGGTTATATGAAAATACACAATTTCAAGCAATTTTTAACAATTTAATCATGAAAATGCAATGTAAATGAATGATGAATTTATGTAATTTGAATCATATCTAATGATAATGATAGAAATTAAGTGAAATTAAATGCAAATTAATTCAAATTATTTGAAAATGCAAGCTAAAAATGCTAATGTTATTCAAAATTTTCCAATTTTTCCAATTTTTCAATTTTTTTGTAATTTTTCAAATGCAATAAGATGAAAATGAAATAAATGAATGAAATGATTGCAAGTTTGAAGTACAACACTCAACAAGGTGAAAAAATCTTAAAAACACAGGTTCACCAAAATGTTTAAGGTAAAAAGGGGGATGATGAGGTTGATAGTTTTATTTCAAGGGTTTATCATGATCCTCCTTTCACCACTAAATATTCAAGGACATTAAACCAAGTAGAGAAATCTACTACATATATCCTATTGCTTGGAACATAGGGGAAGATTGGAATAATGTGAATTTGTTGTTCAATTAAGTCTAATTATGCTCAAAACCCTATTTTCATAAAATCGTAAATAAACAGACAAATTACATAAAATGATCGCATGTAGAGATATCAAAAGACAACCAAATACATACCAGATTTCAAAGTTCAATGTACGGAAAAGGGTGAGTACGATATCATGATGGGCCAAATAGTGGAAATGGAGAAAAAACTTGCTGGATGAAAAAGTGCTAACATTTAGACTAATATTTAGATTTGGATGGAAAGGATGTTAATATTTCTAGCTCAAATATGGATTCCCTCCAAAAATGCCTTAGGATTACCTCATATTTAGGCAACTGGGAGTCCCAAAACTTGCCAAAGAAACTTGCAAAACCATCCATTTAGTGTTATCCTAAAAATTACCATAATTTCATCCTTGAAGCTGATAGACTTTTTTGTAACTAAATTTAATCAAATGAAAAGGGTAATTTGTCTAGGAAGCTATTAAGATTCTAAAAATATAATATATGCCTCATAATAATTTTAATAGGTAATTATTATTAATTTTCTACATACACTAAGTCTGCTTTCCTAATAGATATACATATTGAAAAACATCCATAACTTTCAATATATTAATCCTTTTTTTAATCCAAAAGATGCGCCACATTCTAGGATTTATTGGGTATACATTAAAATTAAATTTTTTTGAGTTCCATATATTTTTTTACCAAGTTAGGATGGATGGAAAATTAATTTTTAATATTTTAAAAAAGTCACAGTAAAAAAATCATAAATAATTATTTATTTACTTAAAAAATTTAAAAAAATATGTCACATCCGCTCATGTGTCCTTTACTTAAATATAAATCATGGAGGAAAAATATTATCTTTTTCTCATACTTAGGTTGGCCGGAAAGACACCTACTTTTTACGTTTTTCTAAAAAATTTAGTAGTGCTTAATTGAAATATCCAATTTTTACCAAACTATTTTTAAATTTAAAAAAAAAAGTAGTAGCCCATAAACTACATTCAATTTATTACAACTTTTATTACTACCTTATTTCTAGATTGCGTAGATAGCTCATTCAATTTTTGACATGAAGTTACTTAAGTCTATTTTTCACATTTACATTGCCACTTAGGGGTAGTGTTTGGCCCATCATGATCTTCCACTCACCCAAAATTTGGGGACTAATGAGCGGGCGCCCTAGTCCACTGTACCTATTTTTGTTAGGATCTTTGAAGAATGTCTGCAACCTGATCCTGTTGTCACAAATATTTCACCACTTCAGAATTTGGAGGACTAATGAGTGGGCGCCCAAGTCCAAGCCCTAGTTTTCTTCTCAGATCTACAATTTCAACAGTTTGTAATGCCTTCCTGCAACTCCACTTCTTTCACTTTTGAAACCTGTAATAGGTGCAATCATATAAAAGTGGGTTGGGTTGTGGTGTTTAGAGGCTTGCCTTGATCAAGCCCCGGAGAGACATTCAAGTCTTTTGAACATCGTTGCTAGATAAAGAGTGCATATCCCTATGGGATAGAGGCAAAATCCAAATGATAAATGATCAAAAACATAATAGATATCACCTTGTAGTGTTGATCTCACATAAATGAAGGCTCTTCAATCACATGAGAAGATGAAGTCAAATCTGCAATCACAAACATAATAACAATGCTCTGCTCTTGTAAAAATGAGTATCTTGAAATCACAAGTATGCCTAAAGTTTGTAATCATCTTCTAGTTTACAAATAAATGCCTAAACATGCTTATTTATGCAACTAAACAACTTCCCACCAAGAAATTCGTAATTCAAGCTTGAGGTGTTGGCATAAGACCTAATAACTGTCACATAACTGAGACATGAAAATAGATCCTCACCTAAAATAGGGAAAGACTAGGGCATGGGCACCCAAGTCCTCCTCCCTATTTTAGGTAGGATTAATCATAAGCACATCCCCTAGGTCCCATTTGCCATGAAACTTAGGGGTTTTCTCATCGGGAGTCATCACTAACATGCAAGATGATCTAAATGCATTCTTAAAGGACTCAGGAGCTAAACCTTAGGAGGGGAAAGCCCCCAAGGGGATATTTTCCAATGTAACATTATGATACAAGGAAATGATGACATGGTGGAGGATACCCCATTCCACTGCCAAAAGATTAACAAAAGATCGAAGGATTCGAAAAGAATAAGATGATTATCATCAGTCAAAAATAGTAATGATCCCCTCCTTAGAAGCAACAAAATATTTTGAATATACAACAATTTAAGAAATAAACATCGATTGGTCATCCTAACAATATGAATCAAATGAATGCAAACTATTCACACTTTTTACAAAACTTGATGGAGCACTTCTCTAAGATGCTCACAAGTTTGAGAACTTCTTAGCAATAGGTAAGTATTTCTAACCCTGGTGGTCACATATGTCATAGCATTATTTTCTCATTTATGTGACGTCCCCTCTTGTGTTGTGTTCCCCCATGATGTGTTATGTGTTGTTTAGGCCTCCTTGGATGACCCTTGATACTCTTGTAAGGTCAAGGATATCGAGAGACCACCTCTGTTGTGACCATTCTTCTATTTGTAGAATCATTCTTCTATCTTGCTTCTCCTCTATTTCATTGTTGTGTGTTGTGTCGTAGGCACATAGCATTACAGTTGGTGACCTGGGCACATCTTCCTACATGATTGTTCCTAAGACACTTATCCTCTCTTATTTTATTGTTTACATTCTTCTAGTGATTCTATCTAGTCGGCAGATGACAAAAACAAACAACTAACTGATACAGACCGTGTGTCCCTTCAGCAAGCAAGGAAAAAATAGACCTAGTCCATACATGAAGATGGGATTGATTTATATATATCTAGATGCTTGGCTAGTAGAATCACTTCGTGTGATATTTTATGTTGTCTTATCTTTGCTAACAAATCATAACAATGCATTTGTTTCATGCACTTTGATTGTTTTGGTGTGCCTTGTTACACTCAGTTATGAGATGCTTGGGGCATAAGCCCAATGGCTATACTTGGATTCAAACCCATTTCTATAGCCTTGGCTTCTTTATTTTCATGCATATCTTTCATGTCTTGCTTAGATTAAGATATGTTTGTGGGAACACTCGGTGATCGTAAGCACATGTCACCTTTGGGGGCATGGGCTTTGCAAAATCTCTTGTTCCCTTGTGTGTTTTATCTCCACCTTAACGTGCTTGATATCGGTATACAAAATCAACCACCTTAAGGTAGGGGAATATATAAGGTAAGTTGTTTGATAATTTTGGTACTAGTGAAGCATGTTTGTAAGCCCTCTATGGAGGTGGGATGTTGTATCTTTGATGTGAGTGCACATCTTTATCTATATTGCAATCAAAGAAGCCCTCTACGAAGGTGGGATAACGTATCTCTTGAGCTAGTGTGTATTCTTTTATTCAAAATCCCTCTGCGGAGGCAGGATGGTGTACCTCTTGAGCTAGTGCACATCCTTTTATTTCAAAAGTCCTATGTGGAGGCAAGGTTGGATCTAAGACTATCCTCCCTTAAGTGTGTCTTTGGTGGTTGTTATGGCATAAGCCCAATCGTCAAGTGTGCCTGTAGCATATTTGAGATGGTGGGAACTTAGCAATAAGCTCCTTCCATCACCTTGTTTTCCATGTTTAAGACATATAATATATCTTTGGCATGCTATACGGTGCTCATGTTTTTCGTGTGTCTTCCCCTTCACATAGTGTAAAGGGTGTGGCGATGAGTCTCCCCTATGCTTGGGTTTTGTATGACATGTTTTCCCCTTTGCGTAGTGTAAAGGGTGTGGCAATGAGTCTCCCCTACACTTGGGTTTTTTATGGAGTGTTTTCTTCCCCTTCGTGTAGTGTAAACTGTGTGGCGATGAGTCTCCCCTATATTCTTGGGGTTGTGTGTTGCACTTTTTATTTCCATGCATTTATATATATAAAAATGAAAAATTATATCACTGTATTCATCATGTTTTACATGTCTTCAATACTGTCTTCTCCATGTCTTGCATGCCTGTTACTATCTTTTCTGTGTTTTGTGTGCATGTTACTATGTTCATTGTGTTTGGCGTGTCTGCGATGTGTTTTCTCTAATGTCTACCCAAGACTGGGGGCTAGAAATAGTTCCTCAATCTTTGTGTATACATTAGCTTCAAGTTCCTGGCGTGTTTGTTGTGTTTTGACTTTACTTTAATGCGTGTATAGGTCATAAGATCATATATACATTAAAGTGGGGGCTAAATGTTATGTTGTAAAATTTCCCCCTAGGGATTTTACCTCCCGAGTCCCTTGTTTTGCATCATGCATGTTAGAATTGAATCCCGAGACAAAATGCCTTGAAACCCATGATAAATGGAACATAGGGGACATTGCAAAGCTTAGATCTTGACCCAAAATAGGCCCCAGGGCTTGGGCACTCATGCCCTTGTCCTACCCTATTTTGGCGAGGTCCCAAATTTCAATATCAGTAAAGTTACCATTAAAGGTGCCCTTTGCCATCTTAAGTTTGAATTACAAAATTTGTAGCGAGAATGCATATATAAGCATGTTTAGGACTTCATTTGAAAACTAGAGGATGAATAGAAGATGATTATGATATTTTGGTAAACTTATGATTTTAGAGCATTCAAGGCATTCATTATGTTGCAGAGCAAATTTGTGTTGTTGTTGTGTTTGTTATTGCAGATTTGGCTTCATCTTCTCATGTTGTGAAATATCCTCATCTATTTGCAAGATACACCTCTAAGGTGATATCTAATTGTGTTTCAATAAATCATTTATCAATTTGTTTTTACCTCTGTCTTGTAAGGACATGCACTCTCTATCTAACAATGGTGTTGGAAGGCTTGAATGCCATTTCGAGGCTTGACTGAGGCAAGTTCCTAAACACCACAACCCCTAACCCCTCTTCTTGTGATTGCCGGTGATAGGTGTCAGATCTCAAAAAGTGGAGTTACAGAGGATTGTTACAGAACATAAGGATACTGGATTTGATGGAGAAAGGAAGAAAAGAGCACTATCAGGGCTTGGGCGCTAGTCCCTTTGCCCTTTGGGTTTGTAGAGCCAAAAATCTCTGGAACAGTGATAATTAGTAGCGGAAAAGGTCTGGAAACTCTCAACAAAAATACTGCCTTAGGCTTGGGCGTGAGTCCGTTTTCCCCCGGCTTCTCAGTATTTTGAACTTTGAAATCTGGTATGTATCTAATCTTCATTTAGTATCTCTGTGTGCGAGTGTTTGTCAGAATATGTCTGTTTATTCACGATTTTATATAATTAGGATTTTAAGCATAATGTTGAGAATGTGTGTCTCAAACTCACTGTTGGAACCCCATCTCTGTTGTCATCAAACTCAAATTTTCCAAGTGTTTTATTCATAGATTTATCATAGTACCACTGGGTGCACTTAAAAGGAGTGCAGACTGGCAGTGTTACCTACCATCCGTTGTGGTTTTCATTGCTTGTGTAGTAATGCGGGGGAAGTCCTACCCTACCACCCTACGTCGGTGGTTGACTTTGGTCTGCGGTAGTGTGGGCCATACTGCCACCTCGCGGTAGCCCATGAAGTGGCTTGTGGTGGTGTGGTGTATATCCTGCTGTACCACAATGGTTTGTTGGTGGTGTTTGCGTTATGGCGATAGTTTGCAAAGCATCATCAGTGGGAATTCGTGGTATCAGAAGGAGTTGCTACTTAGCCTTCTCGGTGGTAATAAACAGACAAGTTAGATGGCGATACATGGCATGAAACTGTTAGTTGATTGCACATCATTCTTGTGAATCAACATGTTTATTGGCTCGATGATTTCAACCTGAAGGCAATAGTTGAATTCCTTGATAACCATGTAATTGCCTGTGATATCTCTTTGCTTATTGATCGACAAGGCAGTACTATGACTGTAAACAAGAAAATTTGGATAAATTATAAAGATAAAACAAATTAAATGCAATTACCTTCTTACCCAAACTTCTTGAATACCTCAAATGATGATACATGCATGATTGTTTTTCTCAATTTATTGAGTGTTGATCACTCAAGTTTGCAACATAATGATGATAGGAAGATGAATGATAGAAAATGATAGATGAAAATGGATGAAAGAAGATAGATAGAAGATTGGAGGATTGGAAGTAGATTTTGGTAGAGTAAGGATATAAAACTCAATCTCATCCCAAATGGCTTATGAGAGGGTATATTTATAAGCAAAGGCTGATTTTTGATCAACGGTGGGGAGCAAAAGGAGAAATCAATGGATGAGAGATGAGGATGAATGTGCACGTGCCAAGTGTCCATTAGAGGATAAGATGCTTCTTTCAAAATAGGATATTTCTATTTTTTAGTGCAGATCTTAGATTATTCTAATTTAATAAATCTTTTCCATGATTTGATTTTTGATTTCTTACCATTTTCAAGGACACTTGCACATTTAGAAGAAAATAGAAGGTGGGAAAAATACATAATAAATTAAATAATTGTATTTATTTAATTTATTATTTAAATGAGAGAGAATGTTGGAAGAAAGAACATTTGATTTGATTTTTGATAAAAGAGGAAATAAAGCTAGATAAGATAGGAAAAAGATAAAAAAAACTTGCTTTTAGTTTTAAAACCTCAAAAAGGAAATAAATCTTCGAAAAGGATGGGAGGATATTTGATGAATCATCTAATTAAATAAATTAATTAGATACACATGAGTTTAAATTTGGAAAGAAAGCAAGAAGATATTTTTAGGACTTTATTAATTAAATAAATATTTAGTTTATTTAATTAATTTTGGATTGTGGTGAGAGATGATGTAGAAAGATAATTAAATAAATAAAAAAATATTTAATTATAAGTAAATAGATAAATGAATAATTAAAAAATTAAAAATAATTATTTAATTAGAGAGGATAAATGGACATGAATAATTAAATAAATAAAATTTATTTAATTATAGAAGAAGGGATTATGAAATTAGTCAAATAAATAATATTTGTTTAACTAATTAGGTGATGACATGGGTACCTAGGGCAAAAACATGCTATTTGCAAGAGATGGACATTTTTAGGTGTCTACATTTTTCCCCTCTTTGAGATGATGTTTGAGATGATGAGATTTATGTCGAGTAATATCATTTCAAAGAAGCTAAGGTATGGGTGAAAGAAAGTGGATGATGGAAAGATAGGATGAGGATGCCCCCTCGAGAGGATAGGCAAGTTGGACAAACACAGGTAGGCTCTCGACATGAAATGACTTGGTTGAAAAAACATTAGGGAAGGGATAAAAGAAATGAATGATGCGTTGTGTTTTAATGAAAGTGAGCAATCATATGTTTGCTATAGCACTAGACGTTATGCACTAGGTTATGAGGACCAAGGTGACGATGTGTCTTATGCCCCAATGTAATACAACCTTGTCTAACGTATGAGGAAGAAAACATAGAGCATTACAATCCTAACACACAAAAGGTATGATGTGATCTTAGATGCAAAGGATAATGCAAAAAGTGATTCTAACATACACAAGATATGAATATTAGTTGGAATGATACAGATGTGATATAAATGCAAGATAAAAAGATAACACACACAAGCAAGGAAACAAGCATGCACAAATGATACAAAAAAAAAGGTATTGCCCCTGTCAAGATGTAAGCCAATGATTAATTGTTGATTGATTGATTGATGATATTGTTGTCATTGCAGGGAATGATATATCCGTAGATCAACACAAGGATGTGGGAATGATATATCCCATTGATGATGATGATGTTGATTTGGTTTAAAATAAGATTAGTATCAAGACTGTTGATTGCGATTGAATAATTTGACACAATTGACTTGATTGGTATGGATAAAGGATGACTTACATTTGGATTTATTGCTTGGATTGATTTGAAAGATGATTGGAAGAAGGAATCATTAGTGCTTGACTACTGGATACTTCCTTCGTATTCCAGACTGCCTACATACCCTGTATCCAGGGGATCAAAACAACATACAACAATGATGAGACATGATGATATGTAGTTCTGGGTGTTTAATGATGATATGGGAGATAGATGATGGAGGAAGAAAGTGATGAATGAAGAGAAAGAAAATCAGAGGAAAAATGAAAGGTAGAGGAGGGGTATCGTCTTGTGCCTGAATCTAGGTACTTCCTTCATATCCCAGATTGCCTACATACCCTGTATCCATGGGATCAAGGCACTTAATGATAGAGATGAGATGTAGTTCTGATTTGTGTTTTGATGATGGTGGATAGATTGATCGAGTGATGGATTGATTGGGATTGATTTTCTTTGATTGGATTTGTTTTGATGATGATTGATTTTTGGCTTGGATTTTTGTTGGATATTTGATTTTTTTTGTATTTTGGGGAATATTTTGATTTTTTTGTATTTTTTCAGGACATTGTATGATTTTTTTGGATTTTGAAATGTTGTGAATTTTTTTTTGGATTTTTTTCAGGACTTTTTATGTTTTTATTTTATTTTTGATATGTTATTAATTTTTGTTTTTGGGTTTTTTAATGTTTTGGGATGTTAATGGATTTACAATTTGGGGTAGCCTTAGTGCTAAATACCAATGACAAAGGGAGTATCCGAGTCTAGGTGCAAGGATGGATGTAGGATGGATAGATAAACAGATAGGCGATAGTGGAGTGGAAAGGATGTTCATGTAAGAAAGCAAGGATGTGATATCCAAAGACTATGTTGAATAGAATAACATGCCCCATTCTAGGTATAGTACTTGGGATTTTTCATGGCAAAGCTTAGGATGATGGGATGATGATAGGATTGGATGGAAAGGATGGAGGTATATCAAGAGATATCCAAGGAATGTTTCAACATTTTTGCCCCCAATCTTTAACAAGATCAAGATGAGGAAGGGAGGATGAATGGACTCAATATGATAGGTATATGTAGGTGGGTGTAATGGATAAGGATGATAGGATAGGAGATGATAGGATGGAAAATGATAGCAGGATGAAATAACATGCCCCCAAGTATAAGTGACATAGAAGATCAATTTACACATGACGCCTGTTTGCCAGGTTTTCATCATGGTACTTATCCAAAGTGCCTGTTTACCAGGTTTTCACCATTGGACGAAGGGATTTCTCTTTACTTTTTTTTAATCATTTTTTTTTGGATAGGATATGACAAGTGGAAATGGATAAGAGGGGCTCAAGTGTCTAGTTCCATGAAAGGTGATAGTCCCGCTAGACGGATGTTGTCGCATGGACCATGTCAAGTGTGCTCATAGATGTTGGTAGGGGATTGCATGAAAGTGAGATGGAATAGGTAGATAGAAAATTATGGAGGGAAATGATAGTGGATCATGATGTGGATTATGTAGGACTTATGGATGGAGGGCTTATGCAAAAGCATGGACCATAGGGAAGTGATGAGGAAAATATGTAGGATAGTGGATGAAGGATAGGGAGATGGAGGTATGTGGAAATGTTGTGGGATGGAAGGGAATCATGACCAACAATTGCATACACCATGGTAAACATTTAAGCTTTTGAATGGATGGTGGTGTAGGAAGCAATGGAGATGTTTGCTTAGGAGATGGATGATGTAAGCATTTAGGGGCCCACATAGACTTAGTATTTTTATGATTTTTGCTTGTCATGTGGGTTGGAGGAATTTGAGGCTTTTGGATGGAATGGGATTTTTGGATGAAAGTGGACGATTGGGATTTATGAGAGGTAGATTCTTCCTTTGATTTGCTTTCTTTTTGCTTAGGAACCCATACCATTTTAGTTTTTGACTTTGCTTGTGGATGTATAGGTTTGGATATATGTAGCTTTTGTGCAGCTTTTGAGGCAATTACTTGTTGATTGGGGACCCAGACCTTTTTCATTTTTACTTTAAGGTGTGTGGGTGTATGCAACTTTTGAGATGGATATTTCTTTGATTCTTGGCTTTTGTGTCCTACGTCACGATGACCCTTAGGATTTTTGAATTTATAGGTAGAGGCATCCAAATTTTTATTTTGGAATCCCATGGGATGGGTGGAATGAGCGGAAGCTTTATATTTAGACAATATGTGCATTTGTTGGCCATGATTGGGATTTTTAGATGTCTTATGGATGGATGGATAAGGTGTTGGAAGTAGTGGAGCTAGATTCAATGGAGGGATGTTAGGAGTTGGAAGAAGTGGAGGCAAATTGGATGGTGGGAGATGTACAGTCACGTGCTTTTGACATTTGTAAGAGGATGGAGATGGAATGGCAACATATATTTTATGAATGTGATGGAAGGTGGTGGATTTTGGATGAATAGAAGAAGTACCAACATTGTTAGATGGTTAACCTTGAGGTGTGTATCCAAGGCCATGTGAGTGTTGAGGGACTTTGACATGGATAGGCTCCAAAATTCCTTGTTCAAGAGGGCCTAAGCCTTTACCTTGATAGTTCATTCTTTGGAGCATGTGATTGACAATACAACTTGGTGCAAGTGGAAAACTAGACACGAGTTCCTTATTGGATGGAGATGTTGAAGTGGAGGTCAAAGGTTGTTGTGTTCCTAGGAAGGAACACTCATTGATAAAGGTGGATAGACCCATAGGATATGATGGTGGATTTAGATAGGGTTGATAGTTGGTGATGGGGGATCATTAAGATCTTTCTTGTGTTCATTATGATCTAGGGTACTTGTTTGATCTTCAATGGGTGCTTGGGAGGCACATATCTCATCATGACAAGTAGATGTTTGCACATTAGGGCTAGATGGAGGATGGAGGGATGGAGTGATAAGCTCTTGGTCATGAATTGCGTAAAGTTTGGCTAGGAGGCTCATCATAGTTTTCATGAGCTTAGCTAAGATGGTCACCATGGTTTTCATGATCATATATAGAATCTTGATCATAAATGTGAGCATAAAAAATATTAATTTGGCTATGAATGGGATACATTTGCTCATGAATAGGGTCATGATCATAAATAATATCTTGATCAAAGAACATACATAGGTCTTGGATGAATTGAACTTAGAGGTGCTTTGATCTTCATTTAGACAAGGGATTGATGTTTCCACACGTGTTGGGTTATGCTCTTGACATAGCTCTTGGGTTGCTTGAATGGAAGGGGATGACTCTTCAAGAACATAAGGGCATGATGGACTCATGGGAGGGAAATTTTCAACAGGCTTGAGGGGTTGTGGACCACATGATGGGGTTGGAGAAGTGGACATGACATTGGAAGGCTGATTGCTAGGTGCTAAGATAGGTGTTTAACATGGGGATAAATTGTTCCTAGCTAGTAGTAAATGGATCACATCCTCTACAAGGGTAGATGTGGATGGACAATATAGTGGGTGGATAATAAGGGTAGATGGCATTAGAGGCTTATAAGTAGGAATAGGATTGGAGGAAGGGATAATGTGATTAGGTGGACTAGGAATAGGATTGGATGGAGGAATGTTAAGGTTAGACATATCAGGATTTGGATTAGGATCACATGGTGGTGCCAAGATAGGACTAGTGGGCTCATGTGTTGGCATGTGATTGGGTGGTGAAGGTGACTCATAGGATGCATTGACTAGATTGGTATCTCCCTCATCAAAGGAAATTAAGTCTTGCTGTAGAGGTGAACTTAAGGACACTTGACTTATGTACAAGGGGCCACTTGGACTAGGATTAGGAGACACATAGGTATCTTCCTCATCAAATGATATTAGATTTTTCTCCACAAGTGGACTTGAGGACACTTGATTTATGTACAAAGGGTTGTTTAGACTTGCATGTACCTCTTGTGAAAACACCTTTTGGCCTTGTGAATGGGTTAGGTGATGAGGTGGCACATAGGATTGTGGTTGAATGTGTTGGAAGTTGTGATGGTGTTGTGGTGGAGGGATTGTATCGGACAATGGTTGTTGGGATGTAGGTTAATATGGATAATGATTGGGATTAGAAGAAATATGATAAGTTGGTGTAGGGGTAACATGATAGGTGGATGGATAAGTTTGATGTGATGATATAGGTGGCATATAGGATTGATTTAGCATTGGTTGATGATATGCTTGTTGAATTTGATAAGTGGCCAAGAGGTGTTGTGTGTGTGCTAAGAGGTGTTGTACTTGAGGTGATAGGCTTGTTTGAAGTTGAAGTTGTTGAATCTTGTCATGGATATTTTCAATTATTTGTTGATCTATAGGTTTTGGTGCTATGTGAAGAAGGAGAATAATTTCTTGTGCTGTCTTCTAATGTTGACATGATGTTACTTTTAGCAAATGTTTGATTAGGATTGTGATGATGGTTTAGAATGATTAGATGAAATTGAAGGTGAATATAATTTGGATTATGGTGAAGATGAGTTGTCTTAGGTTTGACTTGGGCAAAATCAAACACAAAATTTCACATATAAATGCATGAATCACACACACCAAACACAATGATCAATTTTCCTTTCAAGATTAAATGTTATGATTAATCAAACACTTGTGGACACAGCAACAAGCCCTATTGATTAATCAGGTAGGATATGGCCAATTGGTCTTAAACTAGGCCACACAAGGGTTAACTAGGGATGTCCCTGATATACACAAGGTATGAGGGGCCCAAATCTGTGAACACTAGCCTGTTGAAAGGATGTGGTATATGTGTAAGTGAATACTACTTCGCCTTGTGTCTGGAATCACCTGGGGCCACAAGGCTATCCCAATGACTACGTAGCTATATTAAGGTACAACTTTTTCTCACCCCCCTTTGATATACCCCACCAGAACATGTGGTTGAGGTCGTCCCTAGGGGTGATGAAATCCCCTAGTAGGCCTCTTAGATAGGGTTTGACAAATCACACTTGTTCATTATCCCTTAGAAAAGAAACATGTGATAAGAAGATGGATGAAAGCAGTGGTTCTTTTTAAGACCCAAATCAAGATGTGACAAAGACAATTGTTCATTTTATCCTGATTTCAATGATGTTATAGCAAGCAAAATTAATTTTAAGCCCAAGTCGAAATGTTTTTGCAAACAATGATTGAGAGATGAGAGAGTAGAATGAGTGCACCTGATTATTTTGCTTTCCAATTTACTATTTTGGCTGATCCAAATGCTGCTCCAGCTCCTTTGATTCACCTAAAAGCCACAAAATTGAAAAACAAACAAGTAGACTAGCTAAGAAGCGTGATATGTGGAAAATCAATAATCAAATAAATCTAATAAAATTGGACTGATACAACAAATTGACTATCATGAACAGATTCTATTCAAAATTCTATACACTATAAATTTTCTTTTGCAAAAAATGGATGAAAATTGCTAAAGTTATGCTCATTTGAAGTTTGTGTGCATGTTTGACTTGGACTGGAAAAAAGTGCTGGAAAATTGTACATTCACCTAAAAATTTCTCTACCACTATGAAGGACTTTGAATCCTCTTTCCAACGAGTATTTGTTTGCAAAAATATGATACCGTATGACCAAGTTATGGCAAAAAGAAAGAAAATGCCTCTTTTGACATGTTTGAAGAAATAAGGTTGACCAGACCTTTTGATGGTAGTTTGATTTTTTTTTTAATGGTTTTTTGCAAAGATTTCTTCCTTGAGCAAAATATATCAAGTTTATAGTCAAAAATCATGTAAACGGCCTCCTGAATGCAATGGTATAGTCAGTTTTTGTCCTAGAGGTCACCTGTAGCAGATGCTCCTACAAAACTCAATAATGGTGATTAAAAAACACAAATTTTTACTATAAAAATTGCAAAAACAACCAAAGGAAGTAGGTCCCGCTGGGCGTTCTAGAATGTAAATGAGAAAATTTGGATAAATTATAAAGATAAAACAAATTAAATGCAATTACCTTCTTACCCAAACTTTTCGAATACCTCGAATGATGATACATGCATGATTGTTTTGCTTGATTTATTGAATGTTGATTGCTCAAGTTTGAAGCATAATGATGATAGGAAGATGAATGATAGAAAATGATAGATGAAAATGGATGAAAGTAGATAGAAGATTGGAGGATTAGAAGTAGATTTCGGCAGAGTAAGGATATAAAACTCAATCACATCCCAAATGGCTTATGAGAGGGTATATTTATAGGCAAAGGTTGATTTTTGATCAACAGTGGGGAGAAAAAGGAGAAATCAATGGATGAGAGATGAGGATGAATGTGCACGTGCCAAGTGTTCATGAGAGGATAAGATGCTTCTTTCAAAATAGGATATTTCTATTTTTTAGTGCAGATCTTAGATTATTCTAATTTAATAAATCTTTCCCATGATTTGATTTTTGATTTCTTGCTATTTTCAAGGACACTTGCACATTTAGAAGAAAATAGAAGGTGGAAAAAATACATAATAAATTAAATAATTGTATTTATTTAATTTATAATTTAAATGAGAGAGAATGTTGGAGGAAAGAAGATTTGATTTGATTTTTGATAAAAGAGGAAATAAAGAAAGATAAGATAGGAAAAAGATAAAAAAACCTTTCTTTTGTTTTAAATCCTCAAAAAGGAAATAAATCTTCGAAAAGGATGGGAAGATATTTGATGAATTATCTAATTAAATAAATTAATTAAATATACATGAGTTTAAATTTGGAAAGAAAGCAAGAAGATATTTTTAGGATTTTATTAATTAAATAAATATTTAATTTATTTAATTAATTTTGGATTGTGGTGAGAGATGATGTAGAAAGATAATTAAATAAATAAAAATTTATTTAATTATAGGAAAATAGATAAATGACTAATTAAACAATTAAAAATAATTATTTAATTAGAGAGGATAAATGGAAATGAATAATTAAATAAATAAAATTTATTTAATTATAGAAGAAGGGATTATGAAATTAGTCAAATAAATAATAATCATTTAACTAGTTAGGTGATGACATGGGTACCTAGGGCAAAAACATGCTATTTGCAAGAGATCAACATTTTTGGGTGTCTACAATGACAATGTAGGTTAAACTGACCCGAAGGGGAAGATAAATATATATAGAAGTATGTAATGTAAAGTAGTAGTTGTATTGAATACGGTAATGCATGTATTGCATTGTAACAGACAGATTGACTGTGGGTTGAAGGGTAGATGGCTGTGTTGCAAATATGTGCCTGATGTGTTGTAATTGATGTCAACATATCTTTCTGTTAGAAACAGTGAAGGCAGTGCAGAGGAGAGATAAGTATTTCCAGTAAGGTGAAGATTAGAGTATGCGGATTAAAGGGTTTGTATAGGATTGTCTGTTATTGATCCAATTGAGATTTGAGAGGTCTGCATGAAGATTTGATGAAGTTATGGTCTTCTGAGTAGAACAAGTTTTTGCAGTTGTTCAGTAATGACAAAGTGGCAAGAAGTTGGTTTGGAGTGGTCTGGTATGAGCATATTGTGATCTACAGATCTAGAGGCATGTCTGGGATGTTGGTGTGTTCTCTCAACTCAAGTGGTTCATGGTTTGGAGGTCTGCAAGTAATCTTTCTATTTTGACAGTCATGGCAGTTAGTGTTCTTGAGGTTCCAGATGAAGATGCAAGTGATTACGATGATTTGGAGGAGTGTGGATTTTTTGGTGAACTCATTGTGCTTGTGGAAGTCTCTAGATCATGTGACTGCTATATTGGAGGTTCACATTGAAGTTTGTGCTTGTTTGTGAATATTTCCTTCTTGGTCTTGCTGTTCTTCCCAGTCTTGGCTGATCAGATGATTCAAGTGTGTTGCAAATGTTCCAAAAGTAATTCTCTGGAGCATAGCATGTTGTTGACAAAAGATTCAAGTCTTAGCTATGTTTGGCCAACAACTTAGTGATTCGTATTAATTAAGATGTCTGGTGTGCCGACCTTGATGCTTATTCCAAGGTTGATGAAGCATATAAAGGAGTGTAGTTGAGCTGTGGAAAATCATCCTTGAGCGAAAATATTAAATCCAAAGAAAGGATCAGAAGTAGAGTAGAGAAGAGGAGGAGTAGAAGAACAAAAGAATAATAGAGTGAAGAGTTAGTAAATAAGAGTTTGGAGGCAGAGCAGAAGTTTTATGAGCATTCAATGAAACTGAACCAGGCATGAAGAAGATGCTATTTCTTAGTTAATTCTTTCTGTGTTAAACATAAATTTCTTGTAGGCAGTGAACCTCTCTTTTGAGCAGTGAGCTTGAAGGCAAGTGCCTTCCCATTTTAGGTATTTTTAACAGGGTACAAATCTTGTGGGCTAACACCCACCGTGGTTTTTCCCTTAACTGGGTTTCCACGTCAAATATCTTGGTGTCAAATATGTTGATTATGTTTTTGCTCATGTGATGTTGTTTTATACTTTAATGTTTACATCATTAATCAATTTCCAAATTGTGAAAGAAGATTAAAAGGAAGAAAAGGTTAAATTTTGGGACAACTGATTCACCCCCCCTCTCAGTTGTCTGGTCTAATTCCAACAATTGGTATCACAGTTGATTCCTCTAAAAGAAGCTTGACCGCTTGAGGGGATCCAAGATGTCGACCTACAAGAAGGATAGTCTGAGATTTGATGGAACAAATTACTCTATTTGGAAGGATCGCATGGAGTGCCATTTGCAATGCATGGTAGTGCTTATTGGGTGATAACTAAGGATGAGTATATTCCTTCAAAGAATCCTTCAACTCTAGATCAAGTCAAAAATGTTGAAAATAACCTTCGAGCTAAAGAAGCCTTGTTGAGTGCCTTGAATGATTCAAAAATGACAAATGTCTTTGGACTAAAAATTGCTCACGAAATATGGAAGAAGTTGGAGAGTCTTTATGAAGGTGATGAATATGTCAAATGTGCCAAGCTACAAAGTCTGAGAGGAAAATTTAAAAATATGAGAAAGAGTGAAGATGAAAACATCACAATCTACATGCAAAAGATAAATGAACTTGTGTGTGGTATCAGGTGTGCTGGTGGACGTTTGGATGAATAAGAGATTGTGGCAAAAGTGCTCAGATCTTTACCCGATTCATACAAACATAAGGTTGCTGCTATAGAGGAGATCAGGATTATCTCAAAAGTTACAAGAGATCAGCTAGTTGGCAAAATTTCAACTTTTGAATTAAGTGAGTTTGGTGATTCTTTGCCTAAGTCTGAATCTACATTCAAAACCAGTGTTCATGGGAAGCAAAGATATGATCTGGGTGAAAGCTCTTCAGGAAGATCAAACAGATTTGCTAAGGCAATGAAGGATCTTGAAGATGATGAAATTGAGTCTACAAAACTAGAAGCTCTTATTTCCAAAAGAATGCCAAGAGGATCTAGTAAGTATGAAGGAAAGTTGCCATTCAATTGTTTTGCTTGTAACAAGATTGGTCATTTTACCTCATGATGTCTAGATAAAATTTCAAAGCCAAACCCTAATAGATATAAAAGTCAGAAGAAATGTTACTGTGTTCAAGAAGCTAGAGAAGAAGGAGTCACAGATGATGAATCTGATCATGGAGAAGGTGAGTGGGTGTTCATTGCTATCAAAGAAGAAGATCTAGTGTCTACTGAATCTACTAGCTATACAAATGTGGAGAGTTCCTTGGCTGCTCAAGTTGTTGATGAATGGGTGATTAATAGTGGATGTTCTCATCATATGACTGGGGATAAAAGTAAGTTTGTAAGCTTTGAAAAATATGAATGTGGATTTATGAAATTTGGAGACAACTCAACTGGTAGAATTCATGGTAGAGGATCCATCTCTTTTGATGGTAAGAATAACACTAATGATGTTTTGTATGCATAATCTTCTTAGTGTTGGACAGTTGGTGGACAACGGTTATGATCTCCGATTCAAGGATGGGAAATACAGAATCTTAGAAAGCTTCGAAACTAAAATTGCATCTAGTACTCAGACTAGAGGTAACATCTTTCATTTAAGTAGTTCGGATAAAAGTTGCTTGATTGCTCATGTGCATCAGAGTTGGCTCTGGCATAGGAGAATGTGTCATGTGAATTTTCATAATATAGTCAAGATAAGTTCCACTCAGGCTATAAGAGATCTTCTAAGACTTGTGAAACCTATTGATAGCATGTGTAGAGAATTTCAATTGGGTAAACATAATATAATTTCATTCAAGAGTAAAGAACAATAATCAAGTGGATTGTTGGAACTTGTGCATACTGATCTTTGTGGTCTTTCTAGAATTAGGAGTGTACAAGGAGACATATATTTCATGTTGCTGATTGATGATTACTCTTAGATGATTTGGGCAACCTTCTTGAAAGAAAAATGAGAAGCTCTGGATAAATTCAAGGTATTCAAGGTCATGGTGGATAATGAGATTGGTGTGAAGATAAAGTGCCTAAGATCTGACAGAGGTGGAGAATTTACCTTCGATGAGTTTGATTCATTCTGTGAGAAGCAAGGAATAAAAAGACAATTATCTGTTCCTAGAACTCCTCAGTAGAATGGAGTTGTGGAAAGAAAGAACTAGACCATTCAAGAAATTGCTAGGACCATGATGATGGAAGCAAATGTTCCACAAGTCTATTGGAGAGAAGCTATGAGTACTGCTATCTACACTCTTAATCGGGTGCAGATCAAAGGCAATTCTAGTAAGACCCCTTATGAACTATGGTTTGGTCATGCTCCTACTGTGAAGTATTTCAGAGTTTTTGGTAGTAAGTGCTATATCAAAAGAGATGAGGATCTAGGCAAGTTTGAAGCAAGAAGTGATGAAGGAATATTTCTTGATTACTCTACTCAAAGTAAGGCATACCAGTGCTTTAACAAAAGATTGAAAAAGATTGTTGAAAGTGCAAATGTTAGAGTTGATGAGAGCAAAGAAAGACATTCCAGGTCTTGCGGATATGAATCAGATGAGCAAGATGAAAGTCAAAATCAAGGAAGACAAGTTCAAACTTGGACACAGATTCAAATTGATCTAGAAAATCCAGTAACTCAAGGGGATAATGCAGAAGTTAATGAACAAGTTGAAGAAATAGAAATTCAAGCAAATCCAAAAACTCCCAGGTATGTAAAACTGAATAATCATGAAGATCAGATCCTAGGAGATAAAAATGAAGGTGTTCAAACTAGGAGAAGAATTGTGTAAGATCAAGAAGAGATTTGTTTGATTTCAAAGATTGAACCAAAATATGTAAGTGAAGCCTACAATGATGAAAACTGGTTAAAAGCAATGGAAGACGAACTAATGCAAATTGAAAAGAATCACACTTGGGATCTTGTTCTTAGACCTAAAGACAAAAATGTGATTGGAACCAAGTGGGTCTTCTGGAATAAACTAAATGAAGATGGTGAAATTGTAAGAAACAAAGCAAGGTTGGTATGCAAAGAATATTCTCAAGTGGAAGGAATTGATTTTGAAGAAACTTTTGCTTCGGGGCAAGAATAGAAGTAGTCAGACTATTTCTTGCATTCATTGTGTATAAAGATTTCAAGGTATATCAGATGGATGTCAAGTCAGCTTTTCTAAATGGAGAGTTGGAAAAAGAAGTCTACATTAAGCAACCAAAAGGATTTTTGTTGTCTGATCATAAAGATATGGTTTGTAGATTGAGGAAAGCACTGTATGAACTTAAACAAGCTCCAAGAGCCTAGTATGCAAGATTGGATAAGTATTTGCTAAAGCTAGGATTCAACAAAGGCACTGCTGACAGTAATATCTACTTCAAGATTGATCATGAACACATTCTGATTGTTGAGGTATTTGTTGATGATATCATTTTTGGTGGAAATGAGAATATGTGCAAAAAATTTGCTAATCAGATGCAAAGTGAATTTGAGATGTCCATGTTTGGTGAAATGAATTTCTTCTTAGGTCTGCAAATCACTCAGTCAGATAAAGGTATCTTTATATCTCAATCTAAGTATGTGAGAGAATTACTGAAAAGGTTTGGAATGGAAGATTCAAAGCTAGTGGGTACACACATGGTAACCGGATGTAAGTTAAGTAAAGATGATGATTCCCCTAAGGCAAATTAGAAAAGGTATAGGTTAATGATTGGAGGATCACTTTACTTGACTTAGACCAAACCTGATATCATGAATGTAGTTGGACTTGTTGCTAGGTTTCAAGTTGATCCTAGAGAATCCCATGTTGTGGCAGTCAAGAGAATTTTTAGATATCTCAAGGGGACAATTGATTATGGATTATGGTATCCAAAGGATAATGACTTCACTCTTCATGGATATACAAATGCTGATTGGGCAGGAGATGTGGATGATAGGAAAAGTACTAGTGGTGGTGCATTCTGTTGCAAGTATGGGCCTAACCGATGTTGTCATTGATGTCAACATACTTTTGTTGTATTAATGATAAGGATTGGATGAGTTGTGTGCTGAGGATATTGAGAAAATTAGTCTCAATCAGGAACAATGAAGAACAATAATGATAACAAGGTAATAGTCCAAGATAGGAAGAGGATAAGAGGATGCGGATCAAAGGGTTTGTAGATATGTGTCTCAAGGTGGTCCAATAGAGATTTTAGAGGTCCACATGTAGATCTAAAGAAGTCATGGCTATTCAAGTTAAACCGGGTCCGGTAGGTGTACAGAAGTGACATAGTGTTATAGAAAGGTCCGGTGAGATCCGAAAATGCATTGTCCTGTTCTATGGAGTTGAGGGAGTATTCAAGAAGTCTTTTTAAAGCATCAACTAGATTGGTTTGTAGTCTGGAGGTCCGGAATAATCCATTCCTTTGTGACAGTGGTGATAGACTGTGTTCTTGAGGTTTCGAATGAAGGAGAGAAGGATTTTAGAAAGAAGATGAAGTACGGATGTTCTCGGTGATTCAGGAAATCTTGTAAAGGTCTTTGGATCATGTCCAATTTATGTTGGTGGTTCACATTGAAGTTGGAGTTTGCATTTGAAGAACAACTTCCGGATGATGGTGTTCTTCCTGAGACAGGCCAACCAGATTAGTTATACATCTTGCGGATGTTCTTGTGGATGTTTGCCGACTTAGATGATTATTTCTAAGTTGAAGTCTTGTATAAATAAGGGATTGTGAAGTCAATTCAAAGGTGTTCTTGTGGAGATGAGCATGTGGTAACAAGGAGGAGAGCGAAAGGCAGAGTAGAAGCATTGGGCTTAAATGGAACTAATTCAAGCATGGTGAAGATGTTATTCTCTAGTTCATGTATGTGATACTTATTTCTTTGTAGACAGCGTGTCTCTTGTAAGCAGCGAGCCTCTTGTGAGCAGTGTGCTTAGGCAGTGAGCCTCCTATGAGTAGTGTGCTCAGGCAGTGAGCCCTAATTGGCATGTGCCATTTGTTATTTCTATTCTTCTAACAGAGAATACATTCTTGGGTTAATCACCCCGTGGTTTTTCCCTTAACCAGGTTTTCCATGTCAAAATCTTGGTGTCTCATGTGTTGATGTGTTTCTGCTCTTGATTTGTTGCATTGTGCTTTCATGATTGATTCACTATTAAGCTGCTAAATAACAATGTGGAGTTAAGTGTTTGAAAAGAAGAAAGTTTTGTACAACTGATTCACCCCCCCTCTCAGTTTTCTGCCCTAAATCTAACAATTGGTATCAGAGCTAAGTTCCTCTAAAAGGAGCTTAACCACTTGAGGAGATCCAGGATGTTGTCTTACAAGAAGGATAGTCTGAAGTTTGATGGAACCAATTTTTCTCTTTGGAAAGGTCGCATGAAATGTCACTTGCAGTGTATGGGAATGGTGTACTGGACCATGGTTACAATACAGTATGTACCTCCACAAGGTGGTCTGAAAACCCTAAATGAAATCACAGATGCTGAAAACAATCTGTGAACTATAGGAGGCTCTTCTAAGCACATTATCTGATTCAGAGATCTCAAATGTTATTGACCTACCAACTGCTTTTGAGATTTGGAAAAAACTGGAACTTTTTCATGAAGGAGACCAGTACGTTAAATGTGTAAGGTTACAGAGTCTGAAAGGGCAATTTGAAAATCTGAAGATGAGAGATGATGAAAATATTACTACTTTTATGCCAAGAGTGAATGAGTTGGTTTGTGGAATTAGAAATGCTGGTGGAGTCTTGGATGAAAATGAGATTGTTGGCAAAATTCTTAGATCCCTACCTGCTTCTTACAAAATCAAGGTTGCTGCCATTGAAGAATTCAGAGCCCATACAACTGTCACAAGAGATCAATTGGCTGGGAAATTGGCTGCATTTGAAATGACAGAGTTTGGCGATGACCCCCCAAGATTGAATTTGCATTCAAATCCAGTACCTCTATAAAAGGTAAACAAAGGTTTGATCTGGGAGAGAACTCATCAAGGAAACTGTCATGGTATGAAAAAGCAAGAAAAGACCTGGAAGAAGAAGAAGTAGAAACTGCTCAACTTGAAGCCCTTATTGCAAAGAGGCTGCCAAGAGGATCTGGTAAGTATGAAGGAAAATTACCTTTTAAGTGTTTTAACTGCAATAAGATTGGTCATTTTGCCTCAAGGTGTCCGGAAAGGTTTTTAAGGCAAAATCCTAACAAGCCAAGGTTCCAAAAGAACTATTACTATGTACATGAAGATGATGGCAATGAAGGAGTAACAGATGATGAATCACAGATAGGAAACAAATCTAGAAATGAATGGGTGTTCATTGCCATCAAGGAAGAAGATCCAATGTCCTCTGTATCTGTCAATCATAAGATTGTGGAAAGAGCTCTGACTGCCCAAATTGAAGAGAAGGATGATTGGGTCATTGATAGTGGATGCTCTCACCATATGACAGGTGACAAAAATAAGTTTGTAAATTTGGAAAGGTATGAAGGAGGATTGGTAAAATTTGGTGACAATTCTGTTGGTAGAATCAGAGGTAGAGGAACTATTTCTCTTGATGGAAGAAACAAAACTGATAATGTACTATATGTTGACGAATTGAAGCACAATCTTCTTAGTGTTGGACAATTGGTAGACAAAGGCTATGATCTCTAGTTCAAAAATGGAAAATGCAAGATCTTTGAAAGTTTTGGAACATAGATTGCATCCGGTACTCAAACTAAAGGTAATATCTTTCACTTGGTTGGTACTGGAAAAAGTTGCTTGTTTGTTCAAATTGATCAAAGTTGGTTGTGGCATAGGAGGATGTGTCATGTGAATTTTGATAATATCATCAAGATAAGCAATACTCAGGCTGTAAGAGATCTTCCAAAATTGGTGAAACCTACTAACAGCTTGTGCAAAGAATGTCAGTTGGGTAAGCCGAGCAGAGTCTCATTCAAAAGTAAGGAATTATCTTCTACCGGATTATTGGACTTAGTTCATATTGATCTTTGTGGTCTGGCAAGAATCATGAGTATTCAAGGTGATAGATACTTCATGCTGCTAATTGATGACTATTCCCGGATGATGTGGGTAACCTTTCTAAAAGAGAAATCAGAAGCTCTTGAGAAATTCAAAATATTCAAGGCTATGGTAGAGAATGAAACTAGATTAAAGTTGAAGTGTCTGAGGTCTGATAGAGGTGGAGAATTCACATCCGGTGAGTTCATAGAGTTCTATGAGAAACATGGAATAAAGAGACAGTTGTCTGCTCCTAGGACTCCACAGCAGAATGGAGTAGTGGAGAGAAAGAATCAGACCATCCAAGAAGTATCTAGGACCATGATGATGGAAGCAAATGTTCCTCAGATCTATTGGAGAGAAATTGTCAGCACTGCAGTCTATACTCTTAATCAAGTTCAAATCAGAAGCAATACTGGTAAGACTCCTTATGAACTTTGGTTTGGCATTACTCCCACTATAAGATATTTCAGAGTCTTTTGTAGCAAATGTTACATCAAAAGAGATGAATATCTAGGCAAGTTTGATGCTAGAAGTGATGAAGGAATATTCTTGGGTTACTCTACTCAAAGCAAAGCATACCGGTGTTATAACAAGAGACTGAGAAAGATAACAGAAAGCACAAATGTGAAGGTTGATGAGGGAATTGAAAAATCCTCAAGGTTTTATGAATATGATGAAGATGATCAGAATGGTGTTCTGACTCAAGGAGCCCAAACCTCTTCTGAAAGTCAGATTCAAACTGATTCAGTAAGTCAGGAAGAAGAGATAAGTCTGAATGAGCCTGATCAAGAAACAGAAGTGCAAGAAACTCCCAAAGTTCCAAGGTATGTAAGACTGAACCACTCTGAAGATCAGATCATAGGTGACAAAAGCAAAGGTGTACAAACTAGAAGGAGAAATGCACAAAATTCAGATGAGTATTGTCTGATTTCAAAGATTAAACCTAAGACAATAAATGAAGCCTGCAATGATGAAAACTAGACCAAAGCAATGGAGGAAGAGTTGATGCAAATTGAGAAAAAACACACTTGGGATCTTGTTCCCAGACCTAGAGACAAGAATGTGATTGGAACCAAATGGGTCTTCCGGAACAAACTAAATGAAGTTGGTGAAGTAATCAGAAATAAAGCCAGGTTGGTCTGCAAGGGCTATTCTCAAATAGAAGGAGTTGATTTTGAAGAAACTTTTGCTCCGGTGGCAAGAATTGAAGTAGTTAGATTATTTCTTGCATTTACTGCCTTCAAGGATTTCAATGTATACCAGATGGATGTCAAGTCTGCCTTCCTGAATGGTGACTTAGAAGAAGAAGTGTATATAGAGCAACCAGATGGATTTCAATTGTCTGATCATGGTGATATGGTCTGCAAGTTGAAGAAGGCACTGTATGGACTGAAGCAAGCCCCAAGAGCCTGGTATGAAAGATTGGATAAGCATCTTTTGAAAATTGGTTTCAACAAAGGTACCGCTGACAGTAATTTGTATTTCAAAATTGATCATGAAAACATCCTGATTGTTGAAGTGTTTGTTGATGATATCATTTTTAGAGGAAGAGATAGTATGTGTAAAACTTTTGCAAATCAAATGAAAAGTGAGTTTGAGATGTCCATGCTTGGTGAAATGAATTTCTTCTTGGGTTTGCAAATCACTCAAACAAAGAAAGGAATATTCATTTCTCAGACCAAATATGTGAAAGAATTATTGAAGAAATTTGGGATGGAAGACTCTAAACCAATGAATACTCCCATGGCAACCAGATATAAGTTGAGCAAAGATGATGAATCTCCTAAGGCTGATCAGACAAAGTACAGGTCAATGATTGGAGGATTGTTGTATCTCACTCAAACTAGACCATATATTATGTAGGCTGTTGGTCTTGTTGCCAGATTCCAAGTTGATCCTAGAGAATCTCATGTCATGGCAATCAAGAGGTTTTTTAGACATCTAAAAGGGATAGTTGAGTATGGTTTATGGTATCCTAGAGATCATGATTTCTCTCTTCATGCTTATATAGATGCTGATTGGGCAGGAGATGTGGATGACCGGAAGAGTACCAGTGGTGGATCATTCTTTTTGGGGAAGAGATTGGTTTCTTGGCTAAGCAAGAAACAAGAGGTAATATCTCTGTCCACAACTAAATCAGAATATATTGTAGCAGCAGGTAGTTGCACTCAAGTTTTGTGGATGAAGCAGATGCTAAGAGACATCAGAGTAGAGTATGAGGAACCTATCACAATTTTCTGTGATAATTCAAGTGCAATTAATATATCTAAGAATCCAGTGTTGTATTCAAAGACTAAGCATATATATATCAAGTTTCACTTTCTGAGAGAACAAGTAAACAAGAATGAAGTCAGATTGGATTTTGTGCCCTCCAAGGATCAGATTGCAGATATCTTTACTAAACCTCTACCTAAGGACTCTTTTGAGTTTCTCAGGGAGAAGTTAGGGGTTATTACCCCTCCGGTGATGAACTAAGGTGCACTAATGTGCATCAGTCTGGTGGATATCACAATTATATCTTGTGATTCGGATTGATAATGAGGAGCTGCTACTTAGGGGGAGAAGCAGGTATGATTCTGAAGTGTTGGAATTGCAAGTATGTGCCCTTTGCCATTGATGTCAAAGGGGGAGAGAAGACATGTGAAAAACAAATGGTTGCTAACCAAAGGGGGAGAAATAAAGGGAGAGAAGACGTGTGAATGGTTGTTGCTGATAGGGGGAGTTGTGATAGTAAGGAGAAGTTCTTGTCTTGATGGCTAAAATAGTTTTTCACATCAAATGTTGCCATCAATAACAAAGGGGGAGATTATTGCAAGTATGGGCCTAACTGGTGTTGTCATTGATGTCAACATACTTCTGTTGCATTAATGATAAGGATTGGATGAGTTGTGTCTTGAGGATATTGAGAAAATTAGTCTTAATCAGGAACAGTGGAGAACAGTAATGACAACAGGGTAATAGTCCAAGATAGGAAGAGGATAAGAGGATGCAGATCAAAGGGTTTGTAGATATGTGTCTCAAGGTGGTCCAGTAGAGATTTTAGAGGTCTGCATGTAGATATGAAGAAGTTATGGCTGTTCAAGTTAAACCGGGTCTGGTAGGTGTTCATAAGTGACAAAGTGTTACAGAAAGGTCCGGTGAGATCCAGAAATGCATTGTCCTATTCTGCGGAGTTGAGGGAGTGTTCAGGAAGTCTTTTTAAAGCATCAACTAGATTGCTTTATGGTCTGGAGGTCTAGAAGAATTCATTCCTTTGTGATAGTGGTGACAGACAGTGTTCTTGAGGTTTTGGATGAAGGAGAGAAGGATTTCAGCAAGAAGATGAAGTGCGGATGTTCTCGGTGATTTAGGAAATCTTGTGAAGGTCATTGGATTGTGTCTAGTTCATGTTGGTGGTCCGCATTGAAGATGGAGTTTGCATTTGAAGAACATCTTCTAGATGATGGTGTTCTTCCTGAGACAGGCTAACTGGATAAGTTATACATCCTGTGGATGTTCTTGTGGATGTTTGCCGACTTAGATGATCATTCCTAAGTTGAAGTCTTGTATAAATAAGGGATTGCAAAGTCAATTCAAAGGTGTTCTTGTGGAGATGAGCATGTGGTAGCAAGGAGGAGAGAAAAAGACAGAGCAGAAGCATTGGGCTTAAATGGAACTGATTCAAGCATGGTGAAGATGCTATTCTCCAGTTCATGTATGTGATACTTATTTCTTTGTAGATAGTGTGTCTCTTGTAGGCAGTGAGCCTCTTGTAAGCAGTGTGCTTAGGTAGTGAGCCCTAATTGGAATGTGTCATTTGTTCTTTCTATTCTTCTAATAGAGAATACATTCTTGGGTTAATCACCCCATGGTTTTTCCCTTAACCAGGTTTTCCATGTCAAAATCTTGGTGTCTCATGTGTTGATGTGTTTCTGCTCTTAATTTGTTGCATTGCGCTTTCATGCTTGATTTACTATTAAGCTACTAAATAATAATGTGGAGTCAAGTGTTTGAAAAGAAGAAACTTTTGTACAACTGATTCACCCCCCCTCTCAGTTGTCTGCCCTAAATCTAACACATTCTTCTTGGGAAGAAGATTGGTTTCTTGGTTGAGCAAAAAGTAAGAGGCAATATCTTTGTCTACTGCAGAGGCAGAGTACATAGCTGCAACAAGTAATTACACTCAAGTTTTGTGGATGAAGCAAATGTTGAAGGATATTAGAGTGGTATTTGATGAGCATGTTACAATCTTTTGTGATAATTCAAGTGCAATTAACATCTCAAAGAATCCGGTGTTGCATTCAAAGACAAAGAACATATCCATCAAGTTTCATTTCTTGAGAGAGAAGGTAAATGAGAATGAATTCAAGTTGGAGTTTGTGTCTTCAAAGGATCGGATTGAGGATATTTTCACTAAGCCTCTTCCCAAGGATACTTTTGAGTATCTCAGAGAGAAGTTAGGGGTTATTACCCCTCTTGATCAGAATTAAGATGCACTAGAGTGCATCAGTCAGGTGGAATTCACAGTCATATGTTGTGATCCGGATTGATGTTAAGGAAGCACTACTCAGGGGGAGTAGTCTACTTGCAATTTTTGAGTTTGGTGTGAAAAAAATTAAGGAGAAAAGACTGAAAATATGTGCCCTTTGCCATTGATGTCAAAGGGGAGAGAAGTCATGTGAAAAACTAGTTGTTGGTGAAAGGGGGAGCAGTGAAGATAGTGGTTGTAGAAGTGATAAGAGAAAGGGGGAGAAGTTCTTGTCTTGATGGTTGAATTAGTTTTTCACATCATATGTTGCCATCAATGACAAAGGGGGAGATTGTTGCAAATATGTGCCTGATGTGTTGTCATTGATGTCAACATATCTTTCTGTTAGAAACAGTGAAGGCAGTGCAAAAGAGTGATCAATATTTCCAGTAAGGTGAAGATCAGAGTATGCAGATTAAAGGGTTTGTATAGGATTGTCTGTTGTTGATCCAGTTGATATTTGAGAGGTCCACATGAAGATTTGGCAAAGTTATGGTCATCTGAGTAGAACAAGTTTCTGTAGCTGTTCAGTAATGACAGAGTGGCAAGAAGTTTGTTCGGAGTGGTCTGGTATGAGCATATTGTGATTTGCGGATCTAGAGGCATGTCTGGGATGTTTGTGTGTTCTCTCAACTCAATTGGTTTGTGGTTTGGAGGTCCACAAGCAATCTTTCTAGTTTGACAGTCATGGTAGTCAGTGTTCTTGAGCTTCTGAATGAAGATGCAAGTGATTCTAATGATTTGGAGGAGTACGAATGTTTTTGGTGAACTCATTGTGCTTGTCGAGGTCTCTAGATCATGTGACTACTGTGTTGGAGGTTCGCATTGAAGTTTGAGCTTGTTTGTGAAGATTTCCATCTTGGTGTTGCTATTCTTCCCAGTCTTGGCTGACCGGATGATTCAAGTGTGTTGTGGATGTTCCAAAAGTAATTCTTTGGAGCGTAGCGTGTTGTTGAAAGAAGATTCAAGTCTTAGCTGTGTTTGACCAACAAGTTAGTGATTCAGATTAAGTAAGATGTTTGGTGTGCTGACCTTGATGTTTATTCCAAGGTTGATGAAGCATATAAAGTAGTGTAGTTGAGTCATGGAAAATCATCCTTGAGCGAAAATATTAAATCCAAAGAAAGGATCAGAAGTAGAGCAAAGAAGAGGAGGAGAAGAAGAACAAAATTAGAATAGAGTGAATAGTTAGTAAAGAAGAGTTTGGAGGCAGAGAAGAAGTTTTATGAGCATTCAATAAAACTAAACCAGGCATGAAGAAGATGCTATTTCTTAGTTAATTCTTTCTGTGTTAAACATAAATTTCTTGTAGGCAATGAGCCTCTCTTTTGAGTAGTGAGCTCTAGGCAATGAGCCTTAAGGCAAGTGCCTTCCCATTTTTAAGTACTTTTAACAGGGTATGAATCTTTTGGGCTAACACCCGCCGTGGTTTTTCCCTTAATTAGGTTTCCACGTCAAAAATCTTGGTGTCAAATGTGTTGATTATGTTTCTGCTCATGTGATGTTGTTTTATGCTTTAATGTTTACATCATTAATGAATTTGCAAATTGTGAAAGAAGATTAAAAGGAAGAGAAGGTTAAATTTTGGGACAACTGATTCACCCCCCTCTTAGTTGTTCAGTCTAATTCCAACAGGTTGAAGATTAGGGTGAATGTAATGCTCTTGTTTTGATTCTGTGAATCAACACTTGAAAGAGCATAGCTCTGTAACTTTATGTAATTGACATTTTATTGTAATACAAGTGATCTATGCTTTGGTGTGTGGGTTTTTTCTCAAAAGGGTTTTCCCACGTAAATTCTAGTGTTCATTCTGTGTTGATGTTTTATTTATTTATGTGCATCTTAAATGAATTGTAATTGCAAAGTTGTAAGTGGTTTAGTTGCTTCTCTCTCCTGAATATTATCCTTAGGAAGGCATATTCCGCACTCTACTTTCCTCTCAGTTGGTATTAGAGCTTGGCCAAATTTGTTATCCTTGTGGGTAAGATGAGTTTTTTGTGTGGATCTTGTTTAGTGGGAGTTTTGAAGAGAAATCTATTTGTAAACTTATTGCAAGTTTAAGATGGTGAGCACATTTGAAAGAATAGAAATCGAGAAGTTCAACGGTGGCAATTTTGAGTTGTGGAAACTCAAAATGGAAGATTTACTCATGGATCATGAGTTATTTAATGTAGTATCCTCTAACAAACCATCATCAACCTCACAAGATGACTGGGGTTAAATGGATTTGAAGGCCAAGGGTCTAATTAGATTGTGGTTAGTTGATTCAGTTCTCCTAAATGTCCCTGAAGAGAAGACTGTGAAATTTCTGTGGAAGAAGCTTGGTGACATTTATCAGGGGAAATCTCTGGTAAATAAGTTATTTCTGAGGAAGAAGCTGTATTCTTTGAAGATGGAGGAAGGAGCATCTATTGAAAATCATTTGAATGCATTTAACATGATCATTGCTTAGTTGGGGTCTATTGGTGTGAAGATAGAAGATGAGGATCATTGCATGCTCCTGCTGTGTTTGTTGTCTAACACATGGGATCACCTGGTAATGGCTGTTGGGAGTACAACCACCACTTTCAAGATGGAAGATGTGGTTGCTTCACTACTGTTAGAGGAAATGTGAAGGAAGTCTTCTAAGATGGCCAAAGAGGCCCTTGCTATCTGAGGCAGATCAAAGGAGAGAGGCAAGAAGAAAGACAAGAAGTCTAGATCCAAGTTAGAGGGGGGATTAAAGTCTCTTGGTAAAAAGTCCAAGGTGAAGTGCTGGAATTGTGGGCAGTCTGGACACATCCAGAAAGAATGCAAAGAGGAGAAGAAGAGAAAGAAGTATAATTCTTCTAATAATGAATCTTCTCAGAGTGATGCAGATGCCTTCATTGCAGCCTTGGCAATTTAGGCATTAGATGATGTTTGGCTGATCGACTTAGTTGCGTCCTTTCATATGATCTCTCATAGGGATTGGTTTTCAAACTATGAGAATTATGTTGGTGGAAGGGTGTATTTGGGTGACAATTCTCACCTGGAGATTTATTGGTCATGGAAGAGTCAAAATTTAGTTTCTTGATGGAAAAATTAAGGGAATCAATGATGTGATGCATATACCAGGTCTGGCTCGAAATATACTTTCTGTAAGTAAGTTGAATGATTCTAGTGTGCAAGTTTCTTTCTCGAATGGTGTGTGTAAAATGACTAGAAGCTCTATGGTGTTGGCTAAGGGTGCACGAATTGGCACTTTGTATAAGTTGGATGCATGTGCAGTACAGTGTAATAGTGCTTCTGTAAAGTCATGTAAATATGATCATGTAGAGAAAGGAGGTGTTGTTCATGTGGGTGCTAATTCCCTAGAGGTGAAGCTCCCAATAGAGAAAACAATGTTGTGGCATCAAAGGCTTGGACACATTAGTGAAAAAGGCTTAAAAGCCTTGAAAAATAAAAACCTGGTTGAAGGGTTTGATGATTGTAATCTTGAGTTTGATTTTTGTGAACATTGCATATATGGAAAGCAACACCGTGTTTTGTTTTATTCTAGTCCTCATAAATCTTCTGAAATTTTGGATTATGTTCACTCTAATGTATTTGGTCTAGTTAATGTTCCTTCATTATAAAAATTTGTGTATTTTGTCTCATTCATAGATGATTATTTGAGAATGACATTTGTTTATTTTCTTAGAAGTAAAACTAAAGTTTTCAGTTGGTTTAAGGAATTTAAAACCTTGGTAGAAAATTAGACTGGTAGAAAAATGAAGTGTTTGAGGATGGATAATGGTGGTGAATTTTGTTCTATAGATATTGAAAAGTATTGCAAAGATCATGGAATCAAAAGGTATAAAACTACTCCTTACACTCTATAGCAAAATGGAGTTGCTGAAAGGATGAATAGGACACTGATAGAAAGGGCATGAAGTATGCTGAGTAGTGCTGGTTTGGAACAAAAGTTTTGGGCTGAGGCTATAGCTATGACATGTTACTTGATTAACAGATCTCACTTTGGTGCTCATGGAAAAGACACCTATGGAAGCGTGGTTTGGTAAGAAGCCCTCATTAGACACATTAGAGTCTTTGGTTGTGAGGCGTATGCTTATGTGCCTTGTGAAAAGAGATCTAAACTGGAGAACAAGGCAGTGAAATGTATCTTCATCGGCTATGGAATTAGTGTGAAAGGGCACAAGCTTTGGAACCCAGTTATAGAGAAGGTGTTGTACAATAGAAGGGTCATCTTCTGTGAGATGAAACCTTCGACAGTTGATCTGCAGCCATACGTAAAAGAAGTAGAAAAGGAGGTAGTTGAGATTCCTTTTACTCTAGATAAGGATGAATTACGTACTCCTAGTGGACCTATTAATGAGGAGAGCTCAAGCAACTCTAAAAATTCTGATCAAGAAGAAAAACCTTAGCTTCAACTTGTGAGGAGGTCTACATGTGAGAAGCGACAACTTGAAAGGTTTGTATATTCTATGTTAGATTCTAGTTGTGCCTATGCTTTGATTACTAACATCGATGAGCCTAGGATTGTTAGAGAGGCTATGTATATGTCTGATTCAGAATCCTGGTTGGAATCCATGAATGAAGAAATGTCATCATTGAAAAAGAATGAAACGTGGGATCTGGTACCTTTGCCTGAAGGTCAAAAGCCAATTGGTTGTAAATGGGTGTTTAAGAAGAAAATTGGTCTTGATGGCAGTGTTAAGAAGCATAAAGCAAGGTTGCTCGTGAAAGGATATTCCCAAGTGGAGGGGATTGATTATGGAAAAATATTTTCTCCTATAACAAAGCTGTGAGGCCTACACTTTTTCATTTCCGTACATGTGACTAATTACCTTACTGTTGTTGATACTTTTACATTTGTGGGACTGTTGATCCTAGATTTTCAAACTATTAAACCTTATTTTGTTAAAGGAAAACTAATTGGGTGATGTTAGTTAGATGTTTTCTTTAAGAGAAAACAAATCGGGTGATGTTAGATAGATGTTTATTTTATAGGAAAAACTAATTGGGTGATGTCTGATTAATGTTTACATTACAAGGAAACTAATTGGGTTATGTTAGAAAGAAAATTGTCATGTGATTTCATTATGTTATAAGAACTATGGTATGCTTTAGAAATGTATGTATTAAATTTGCTTCGGCTATGATATGTATATGTGGAATTAACTTTGAGGTTGAGTGTGCAGGTATTTCTAACAAAACCACAGATACTGGAGATCATTCTGCACCTTATGTTGTAATCCCTTGTGAAGCTGATCTAGTTCCACGAGGAACCAAGATCAACTCTATGTTTGGTGCAATGTTGTAATTTTGTAATATTGTCTTGCATGAGGTTGAATGGGTTAGGTCTACCCTCTTGTAAATTTGAATTATGATATGTGTTGTAAGAATTTTTTTTTTTTTTTTGAATTTTTATCTTATTTTTAAATTTTAAATTTTGAGACCCTTTTCTTGTGTCTTAACTTAACCCTGGGTGTCCTAACTAAGTTTAAATTGACCTTGGGTTATACCTCATGGGTCTAGGGTCACTTTTGACTTGGGTAACCCTTAGTTAACCTCCGTATGGTCACCTTAACTTCACAGTGAAGTTAAGTGACGAATTTGGAAGCATGGGAAGGATAGGATGAGTGGGATCAACACTCAAGCCCATCCCTTCTCCATTACCAAGGCTTGAAATGACTCCATGGTCCACTAATAGTGGAGGGGCTTATCTTCTTGTTCCCTCACTTTTGGTGAGAGTCCCCATGAAGTGGTGTGGTCCTTCATGAGTGGGGATATTTTTTAATCCCACTTAGGATAGTGGGGATATTTTTTAATCCCACTTAGGATAGTGGGGATATTTTTTAATTCCACTTGGGATAGTGGGAATATTTTTTTAATTCCACTTGGGATAGTGGGGTTATTTTATTAATCCCACTTGGGATAGTGGAAAAAGGAGTGGGGTTATTTTTTTTACATATAATTAAATATTCTTAAAATTTAATTAGCTAATATCCTCCATTATCAAAAAATGAATCTTTAATTCATTTTGTCCTCCACTAATGGAATTGAAAATTTAATTTGTCATAATCCACTCTTCCCAAAAAATAAATTTTTAATTCATCCACTATGAATTTAAAATTCACAAATAATGAGAGCCCTTGATCTCAACTCTTGATCCTCACCCTCCATTCCCTTTTCAGAAAATCTATAAATAAGACCCTTCTCTAAGCAATTAGGGAGAATAAAACTTCATTCTTGTAGGAGGGGACTTCATTCTTATAGGGGGACTTCATTCTTGCATTCTTATCATGCCTAATTTCCTCTAGGAAATCTTCTTCTGGCATCCTCATTATGCCCAATTCCTTCTCTATTCTCCTCTTCATAGCCTCATAATGCTGAAATTATTCTAGCCATCCTATATCCTCCATTCATTGTCCCTTGCTTGTGATCATAGAGAGATTGTTTGTTTTTGAGAAGGGAGTCTTTTCTTTTGGAGGAAGGAGAACTTGGAAGAGGAGGCTAGGTGTGGAGCTCTTCTTCAACTACATCCATAATAGGGCTTGTAAAGGTTAGTGAGCAAGTTTACTCACCCTTGTATGTTCTGTTACTTGTTTGATGAATGTTGTTTTACAAAGGTTGTCTATGTGGTATTTCTGTTATTTTGGGTTTGTGATGGGTGTTTGAAAGAGCTTCTTCCACTTGGAAGACAATGCTCATCATGTGTGGGGAAGGGAAGGTGTGAACCTCCTTGGATGCATTCTTGTTCTTGGTATATGAAAGCCTTGAGGGCATGTTTGTGATTTTGAGCAGAATGGCTATAAGGCTTGAGAGCCTATTTGGGATATCCCTGGATTTTTTATTATTTGAATGGCTTGAGGCCATGAGAAAAGTTAAAGTTTGTTGGTTTGAGGCCATGACAGAAGTTGTGATAAAATGTTGAGAAGAATGACACCCTTGAGTTGAGTGAGTCTACTTCCCTACCCTCTGTAAACTCACCTTTGTTGAGTTTTTGTGTTGTGTAAATTCCCTTGGGTGTATGTGTGTTTTGGTGTGTTGTTTATACCTTGTTGTGAAGTGGATTTTTGAAATACCCTAGGTGTGTGGATGATCTCCCTAGCTCGGGGGTGACCCTCTTGCAGGTCTACGGTAGGGAGGAGAGCAACTTGTGTGGTGTTTCTTCCCTTGTGTGTTATGCAGGTATTCTTGGAGCTTATTGTGATGTTAGAGAAGTTTCTTGTGTTGGGAAAATATTTTATTTTCCTTTACTCTTAAGGTTCTATAAGAGACCCTGGTCTTAGTAGTGACTACATCCTAGTTGATTTGCCAAGAGGAGAAAATTAACTCTTTAAATGCTGTAAAAAAATTGTTACTTGGGGAGTCAAGAGTAAATCATTCCTTAATGTGTTGTTAGTTGTGATTTAATAGTTTATTCCATTCTACCTTAGTATGAGAAAGAAAGAAAGAAAATTGTTTTACAAAGAATGTTAGATTTGTCTATTTTCTTATAAATCTATTTAATTAAGAAGTTGTGAAATTAGTTGTTGATGTAGACAAAGTTGTTAAAATTTATCTATTGTAATGTTTAGTGGAAATGTTGAATTTAATAAATTAAGGTAGTTGAAATTATGACATTTGAATGAGAAAAGAATTTGTGTTATATTCATACACTTTTATTTGTTATGAATAAATGCAATTATAATTATTTTCTTTCCATTTTATATTATATGCTACTATATTTAGATTGAAATTAGAGACTTGAAATTTAAATTTAATTAAGGGGAAAATAGATTTTTAAATATCTATTGTTTATCACTATTTTGTATGAAGTTTAATTTCAGAGTTGCAATTCGGAAATACAATGTTTATATTTGCAAAAACAAATTAACTCATTGCTCTGTTTTTAATGAATTATTGGATAGTAATCTGTTTTAACAAATGATATATATATGTATATATTCTATATTTTCTTTACAATTAAGGAACTTATTAATGAAATTGTGAGTTAAAGTGAACTGAGATAATGACGGTATATATACATACATATATATATATATAAATTAAATTTATAAGGAGAAATATAATTATAATATAAAAAGAGCATAGGAAAATATATTTTAATTTTAAGTAAGAGTTTCTCGGAAGTTTCAACAATTATCACAAATTACTTAACAGGAAAATGAAGAGGAAAATATGATCCTTTCATTTACAAAGGACACTAAAAATAAACACAAACAAGCCCTCACAGGCATTCCATGAGTGGCCATTTTAAACTCAACTGTAGATTTAGAGAATAAACGTCCAATTGAAAAAAAGAGAGAGAAAAAGAAAGAATATCTAACCTTGGAAAACAAAGAGGAGAAAATGTGCGGCATTTCCGAACAGGGCTAAGAGAACTAAGTAAGTTTAACCTACCATTAATCCTGTTTAGGAACAGGTTGATTATTAAAATTAATTCAAACGTTGAACTAAAACCTAGAGCAGAACCCTAGGGGGACTGAGTCAAGTGAAGTTAACCAACCCTATGTAAGTGATCTGGTTTACCAAGAAATTAGGAATAATGTAAAGAATGTAGTGTTATTACTGTTCGATAAAGAACGTGAAGAAAAAAAATAGGATAAGAAGATCTTGCACAACGGGAAGGAGAATGAGATAGAAATACAATCAAAATTAAATTTTAGAGATACGGTAAAATGAACGTGATAGAAATACAATCAAAATTAAATTCCAAGAAAAGGAAGAGAGGGCAAATGAACAGATGATCGTGCTTTGTTGAAAAATGATCTACCACCTAAAACAACTGTTGTTCAAATGTAATTCATGAGATTAACCTAAGTTCGGAAACCACGCATTTTCTTGCGTAGGGTGTGCGCACATGTACTTGGTACCCCACCGACAACTGTATTATTTTCTCCTTAAGCATACACCACCGAGCACGCCTACGCATACGAGGGGGTTTTCAAAGTAGTAAGGGAAAATTTTTGATAGTTCATATCATGACCACATGACGCATGTGGACATGACACGCGTGAATACGTGTTGTGACCACATGGGAAATGTGGGCATGACAAAAGCTGACATCCATTTGATTCTTGATATCACTTGTGGCAACGTATGATTTAGAAATTGAACATATGGATGTTAAGACAACATTTATTCATGGTCATTTCAAGGAAGAGATTTATACGTCCCAACCAAAGCACTTTGTTGAAAAAGGAAAGGAAAACCTAGTTTTCAAATTAAAGAAATATCTGTATGGTTTGAAGCAGTCGCCTAGAATGTGGTACCATAAGTTTGATACCTATGTGTTATCTTTGGGCTTTGTGAGATCAAAGTTTGATCATTGTGTTTATTTTAAATCTGAAAATGGTCATCTTCTTATTATTGTCTTGTATGTGGATGATATGTTATTCATTGGAAATAGTAAGGGTATGATTTCAGAATTAAAATATCAGTTGTCAGCACAATTTGAAATGAAAGATTTAGGTGTAGCAAGGTATATTTTAGGGATGAAAATTAGAAGGGACAGAGGAAATAGAAAACTTTGGGTTAGCCAGAGCAAGTATATATATACTATCTTAGAGAGGTTTAATATGACAGATTGCAAGCAATTAGTTGTTCTAGTGTTGTAGGGAATGAAACTTTCTATTGAAGATTGTCCAAAATCTCCTACTGAGATGGAAGACATGACCAAGGTGCCTTATGCAAGTGCAGTTGGTAGTTTAATGTATGCAATGGTCTATACCAGGCCAGACATTGCCCAAGCAGTGGGAGTGCTTAGTCAGTTTATGGCTAATCTAGGGAGGCCACATTGGGATGCTATGAAAAGAGTTTTCAAGTATTTGAAGGGTACTTCTGAATATGCCTTGTGTTATCATCGTTACTCTACTGGATCTCAGAGTTCAGTTAGCATTTATGGATATGTGGATTCTGATTGGGCAGGGGACATTGACAGTAGAGGATCCACCAGTGGATATGTATTCACATTGTTTGGTGGTGCAGTTAGTTGGATGAAAAAGTAGCAGGCTGTAGTCACTTTATCTACTATTGAGGAGTACATGGCAACAACTCACAACTACAAGGAAGCCATTTGGCTTAGAAGATTGTGTTCTGATGTTGGTTTTAATGTTGGGTAGATTGTTATTTACTGTGTCAGTCAGAGTGCCATATGTTTGGAGAAGAATCCAACTTTCCATGCTAGGACGAAACATATTGACATATAGTATCATTTTGTTCATGATATGGTGGAGGATGGAAAGGTAAATCTAGAAAAAGTTGATACTCTAGCAAATGTTGCTGATGCATTGACGAAGCCTATGAGCACATATAAGTTCAAGTGGTGCGCCAGTTCTATGGGCCTTGGGGCCTAGAATATTCAATGTCTTCAAGCATTGGAAGGGGGTTTGGTGAGTTCTTTGTCAAGTGGGAGAATGTTGAGAATGTGTGTCTCAAACTCATTGTTGGAACCCCATCTCCGTTGTCATCAAAATAAGTTTTGTCAAGTGTTGCATTCATGGCTTTACCACAGTACCGCTAGGTGCACTTAAAAGGAGTGCAGGCTAGTGGTGTTACCTGCCATCCCATAGTGGTCTTCATCTGATTGTGTGGTAGTGTGGGGGAGTCCTACCCTGGCACCCTGCAATGATGGTTGACTTTGGTTTGTGGTAGTGTGGGCCATACCGCCACCCTGTGATAGCCTGTGAAGTGGCTTGCGGTGGTGCGGTGTATATCCCATCGTCCTGCGATGGTCTATTGGTGGTGTTTGTGGTATGGCGGTAGTTTGCAAAGTGTCGTCGATGGGACTTCGTGGTATCAGAAGGAGTTGCTACTTGGTCTTCTTGGTGGTAATAAATAGACAAGTTAGATGGCGATATTTGGCATGGAGCTGTTAGTTGATTGCACATCGTTGTTGTGAATCAACATGTTTATTGGATTAATGATTTCAACCTAAAGGTGATAGTTGGATTCCTTGATAACCATGTAATTGCCTATGATATCTCTTTGCCTATTGATCGACGAGGTGGTACTACGACAATGCAGGTTAAGCTGACTTGAAGGGGAAGATAAATATATAGAGAAGTCTGTAATGTAAAGTAGTAGTTGTATTGAATACGAAAATGTAGTGTATTGCATTGTAACAGATGGATTGACTATGGGTTGAAGGGTGGTTGCTTGAAGATCAAGCTGAATGTAATACTGATGTTTTGATTCTATGAATCGACACCTGAAAGAGCATAACTCTGTAACTTGTATGTAATTTTCATTTTACTGTAATACAAGTGATCTTTGCTTTGGTGTGTGGGTTTTTTCCTGAAAGGGTTTTCCCATGTAAATTCTGGTGTTCATTCTATGTTGATGTTTTATTTATTTATGTGCATCTTAAATGAACTATAATGGCAAAATTTTAAGTGGTTTAGTTGCTTCTCTCTCCTGAAGATTAGCATTAGGAAGGTGTATTCCGCACTCTGCTTTCCTTTCACATAATTAGGCTTAAATTAACACATTAATCATCAATTTCCAAATTTCTCTATCATTACAAGTGACAACCAACCTGTAGGTGAATCCTCTTGTATAAGTTGTAATTCAACTAGGTTAAATGTCCTTGAATGTGTGTAGTGAAAGCAGGATCTAATCAAACTATCTATCAATCCTATCTTAACCCTTTTCTACATAACACTACTAATGGTTCAAAATTAAAATGTATGATGAAATATCAATGCTCCCTTTTATATTTGGAGTAAATAGTTTCAAACTATTTGGGAAATGATAATGGAGCCTAATCTGGCTCACTTCACCTAGTGTTTGTTGTACCAGTGCTTGCTTAGAGGCAATCATTTGACACATGTAGGTGTTTCAAAACCTAAATTCCCCTTCTCTAGTCACTCTGAAATGATCAAGCATTTGTTTTTTTACCCATGTGAAAGGTGCTTGGTCTTGAATTCATGAATTTTTTAAACCCCTTATACTAGAGCCTTTTACTTGGCATAATATTTTGGTAGGGTATGAGGCTCAGTTTCTTTAATTATCTTGAATTTGATCATCTTTGGAATGCTTTTAGATTAGAGATATTATTTTTTATTTGGAAAAAGAGGAATTTAGCTATTTTTAATTAAAATTCTATTGATATCAACTTCTCTACTCACACCAGTCTTTGGTGATTTTAATTGTTAGGGTGAAAGTTTAGAATTGTGTCACACTTTTATAAGGGAATGGCCAACACAAATATATTTTTCCAACTTAAACGTAAAAAAGGTCATATGTATGTTTTGAATTTTAAAATGACATAAACTAATGAAATGTAGAATTTTTATTGTAGTTTATGCTTATAATTTTTTATTTTTTAAAAAATAGGTGGATATTTTTTTTATAAATTTAATTGATGAATTTTTAATGTTGATATTTTTTGATAAAATTGACATCGATGGGACGTCAAGAAAAATATAGCAAAATTAATTTTTTTTCCTAATTATCCAACTCAAATATCTAGTGCATGGAAAAATAATTAATTTTTGATAAATATATTTTTTTAGAATTTGTTAAAGTCAATTTTAATCAGAACAAAGTAGTTTCCATGGGATGTCAACTTTTTCACAATATATAATTTAAAAAAAATTACCCTTTTGGAGAAGACTCTCTCCTCTAGTGAACCATATATATTTCAATTTTTTTGAATATGCTTTGCCTATTTATTGTTAATTTCTAATTAGCTGCATGTTTGATTATAATAACCTACTTGCAATAAATTTAAAAATAATCATAATAAAACTTATCAAAATATATATAAAAAATATTTCTAAGATCTAGACTCCAATATCCACCAAAGGGTATTTTTAAATTTTCATGAAAATACCCTTTGGTTGGAGAAATTTAAAGTTGAAATTGAAGTTTTGTTCAATTTGTTATAAAAAGGGGGGTTGGCTGCCACATAGACAATTTTGGCAGAACCTTCAATGTAAACAAAAACAATTTTTAAAATTTAAATCAAATTTTATATATTTTAAAATTCAGGTGAAATTGTTTCACCTAGAACTATTCATGCCACACAATGCCACACAATTACTACGTGATTCCGGGCGGAACCCTTTCTATAGAAACTATTTATTTGGCTAAAAGTATGACATAGCTTTTAACTTTTACCTGTTAATGTTAACACAAGCGTAGACCAACAAAGTGGCCTTGGAGGTGGTACATTTATAGACTTTATTGGATCATTGAGGTAACAACTTTTATATTGTGGCATGTGTGCCTCTAGCTTCACTACATCACAATTGATCACCCCTATCAGACTAAAGGTGTGGTTAGTCTAGCTCCTCCCAATGCTACTCCTAGATCCTTTTAAGGTGATCTTCCCCTTTGTCGACTAGCCAACACACATGAATTATTTTCCTGCTTGTGTAGGAAAAATTAGTTGGTCTGTTCCCCATGCTATCTAGCCCTCCTTAACATCCTCTAACCAACATGGTTGGGATCAACCCTAAGTGTAGGATAGATTTGCCCATTTGAATTTGGCTATCTCATCTTAGTGATAGAATATTCAAAATGATGTTAATCGTGATGCTAGAAAGTTGTTGCTACTTAAATGTACGGGAATGAAGAAATGGTCATTTTTTGGGAGCTGATAGATGATGGAAAGGACTTTTTAGATGGAGGTTGGATAACCCTAATGATTGGGACCCTCCATTATCTATGGGCTTTCTAGTTGTTTTTTCTTAGTTTTTAAATTATGTTTTAATGCCATTATGATCAATTATTTCTTTTCTGGGGATGAGTTTACTTTGTGATTGTTTCCTTTTTGAGATTACATTAATTCTTAATTTTTATGTTTGTGACTTTGAGATGTAATCCCATTCCATCTACTATTTTTTAAAGATAAAATATTGCTATTTTTAAAAAGTAATACATATGCTCTATTTCATCAAAAAAATATCCTTCCAAATTTACAAAGAGCCAATATTTCCCCACACCTAATCAAATTATTATGTAATTTAAACACCTTAACATGTTCATCAACCTACTCTCACCCTCTTCTAGTGATTTCTACTTTAATAGATGGTATGCCACACCATATCATCCTCATTAATTGAACTACAACCCTTTCTATATGTTTCAATATTTTATTATACTTTTTTATTTAAAAAATTTAAATAATATTTATTATAATAAAGTATAATAACATTTCAAATGAATTTGCCTTGGATAGTACTGTTGTAATTAAAATCACTTAACTAATGATTAATAACACATTTTGGGGAATAATACTAATTTAACAAAAAAATAAAATTTACAAAATCCCTATGGAAGATATTTATAATAGTAAAAAAGTTTAAAACAATGAGATATACATATTCCATCTCATTTTTTAATATTAAAATAAGTTAAGTTTACATTAGAGAATATTGATGAAAATATATGAGATAAAAATTAAATTTACCACAAATTATAATTGATAGTAGAATATAATTTATAATAGATAGAACAATGAAGTTAGATCATACAAATACATATGCCTATGCCTGAACAATACAAATATAACATATACAAATATTTAAACCAGTTTTTATTTCTAATATCAACTATACTTCAAACCATTAATAATCAAATAATCAATCTACTCAATTCATCATCAATATTTAACAAATATTTATTCCAACAAACAAACTCAACTTCAACTATGCTATGAAACTAAATATCAACTAATCAATTAATCAAGACTATTTACTAATAAAATATTGACAACTATAAACTTCACCAACATACTTAAAATGAAATATATTTAACTTGCAACAATCATTTCATCTCTAGAACAATATGCCATACCTCAATTATCAACCACAACACGCATACTATTACTACAAATCTATAAAGGCAAGTACTTGCCACTAGGTGGCACTTGTTTAAAATAGTGAAAACAGTTATAAATCATAAATAAACTCAAAATTTAATACATAAGTCATGGAGCATCAACTTTTCTAGGGTTTTTGCATCACCTTGCCTTGCGCTATAGTTTTTTCTACATCATACCACATTTTTTGTGGGATTTGTAAGCCTTTTCTTTTAATGGACTCAACCAACTTCAACCTAGCAGTTTTTGCTGGTGTTGACACTTTGGTGGTTACGAACAATGGCTCCCTTGAGCAAGCATCTCAGGAAGTTTGTGTCGAAGGTCTTCCATGATGTATGCACTCTGATACTTTTGCAAATGTGGTTTTACCCACCCTAGATTTTGATTCTACTTGTCAATGGCTTGAGAAACATATTTTGATAGGTTATTTTGTTGGGATGGTCCCCCTAAAAGCATCCCGTGAGATTGGGATACCAAATCCTGGGCCCCTCATGGGGTTCACCTAGATGGTGTCCAAAACCTCACTAAGGGGTGTTGGGAATTAAGGTGTCGCAACCTTGGTAATTCCTTTGTATTATTTCATTGTATTTATTTATTTGTTGCCTATGTTGTAAATTCATATTGTCATCTTGTGGGATGTGGCACGATGATGTATCATCCTACATGGAAGATGACAACTTGTAATTTGGTCCTCACATGAGGAGATAGGCGTCCCACTTTGTGGTAGGAATATTTTGCCATGTGTCGGCATCTTGGATAGTGTGTAAGGGAATATTGACCAAAATGGTTATGACGGATTCCTATGACAGAATCTATGCCATGTAAGAGTCGTAAGTGGAAGATTCTATGATAGGTGAAGACATGTGTCAAAGAGCATCTTTGAAAAAGGCATCTTTGGGTGCCCCAAGATGGACTATGACAAGTTGTAAGAGAATATGCTATTTTTAGTCAGTTTATTACAGATTCTCTTATAGTTGTAAGATATGTTAGTATGACAGATTCTATGACAGTCGTAAGAGTCGTAAGAGCATCTGTCATTGCCCAACTTGGGAATAGATGACCTCTTTGGGATGGGGTGTGTGGACAAGTGTCAGAAGAATCTTACAATGTTGCCCAAGTGTCAATAGGCATGGGTTTTGGGCCATGAGGCCAAGTTGGACGCCCATTCCAAGATAGAGGCAATTTTGCCTTGTATTTCTATATAAACAAGTGCTTTAAGGAGGAGTTGCATTATGTGCTTAACAGGTACTATTATGCTATCAGAATACCTCTAGATACGAGTGTCAAAGACTCCTGAGAGCTTGCATTGCAAGTGTATTGTAAACAACATTTAGATTTGTTAATACATTGTGCAAGTTTTGGAGTGGGGTTTTTCTCCCGAAAGGGTTTTCCCCACATTAAATCTTGTCTCTCTCTTCTTCTGTGTCATTCTATGTGTATGTTGTTTGCTGCAATATCTCTGTTATTGGGTTGATAACACTGTAATTGTAAGAATTTGAAATACTTTGAACTCTACTTCCCTCATTAGATTAGCATAGGAAGTGTGTTCCATGTACCTTGCTTCCTTTCAAGGGGTTCTTTCTATTTTGTTTTGTTGAAGTTAGCATGTGTTCAGGCTATTTTTCAACATGGTCCTTGGTATGTCTGGTCGTCTCTTTTGGTCTTTCAACCTTGGACCAGAAATTTTTTTGTCTTTGATGACAAGAAGCTTTGTGTACTCGTGTGGCTTGAGTTTTTGGGTCTCCCTTTGCCTTTTTAACCTTTTCTTACCAATATTACCTCCTCCTTAGGGAAGGTTGTTTATGCTGAGCCAGATCGCTTTTACCAGGATCCATCTCTAGAAGTGAGTATGTTTTGAAATTTATTTATCATGGGACCTCAAGGATACCATTAACATTCATATTAGCAATTTTTACCACTCTCAGTGAGTGATTTATTTGAATTTACCTAATACTTGCTTCCATTCCTAGTTGGCAGAGCCTAAGATCAAAGATTGTCCACTTGCAGCTCCTAGGGTTAAGATCCTGCTGAGGGTTGCTAACCCTTTGTGAGCTCCTAAATCATCTAAATCAAAGGAGAAATGGACTATGGTGACTCGTAAAGGTAAGAACACTTAGACTAGCTAGACTTAAAGAAAAAACTAGGAGTCTGCTATAGCTCAGCCATAGTCAGCTAGCTTGGCTCAGTCTCAACCAGCTGGTGCGGCTTAGTCGCTACCAACCACTCCTACACATCCATAGTCAACAATTTCAAACCCTTATGTGAAGGGGAAGAATACTACCTCATCCATTTCTCCTGAGGTTCCTATTCATCCAATGTTTGTGCAAACCCCTCAGCCAATATCAATGCTATCATCTCAACCACCCAGCTTGCACCACTCTCGCAGCCCCATTGGGTACTTGGAGGAGGGTGATTTTGTTTCAAAAAAATGAAGGAATGGCATGCCAAGTTTTTAGTTGGCCACAAAATTCTTATATAATTGCTACTCCTCTTTGGAGGATGAGGATGATATGCAAGTGTTTCCCTCATGAATTTCCTTTCCTAGAATGTCTGAGGTCTTATTGACCTCTCTAGAAAGTATTCCATGTGGGATACTCATTAGACATATTCTGGTATTGATTTTTTGTGTCTTCAGGAAGTTATAATTGCTTCCTTCAGGCTCTCTATAGCATGTCATGTCATTTGCCCTGACGACCTAGTTTTTGCTTCCAAGCACAAAGCTAGTCATGGAGGGGTGGTCATTTTTCTTGTGCCACAGTGGCATTCTTCGATGTTGATCCTGGGTCTGATTTGACTTAGCATCTTGTCTGGATCCTCATGAATATTGATAATCATTCTTTTGGGATCATTAATGTTTATGCTCCTAATGATGTTGTGGAAAGATCTACCCTCTAGTAGTGGATTGCGGATTTAATGCCTCCGGCTACTTGGGTCCTGTGTTGTGATTTTAATATGGTTGAAGTGGCTTCTGACAAAGATGGGACTTTGCCTTTCCATTGGACAGCTAGTGAATAGGAAGTATGGTTTTACATGCGTAACAAATTGGCCCTTTATGACCCTAATCTCCATCATCGCCATTCTCAGACTATTTGGTACACGTGGAGCAATTTCTGGGCAGGAAATGATAGAGTACTAAAATGCCTTGATCATGCCATTATCTCGACACAATCATTTTTTCAATTCACCTCAAGTGAAATGTTCTATTGGCTAAACCTCTTCTCAAGGTGAACTTGTTAGACCAATTTCCCATTAAGTTCAACATTGAATGGCAACTAGGCCCGACGCGCCCTTCCAAGACTCAATTATTTTTGAATATTTTGTTGTTGTCTAATTAGCCCACGTTGGCACACATTCAATGGGTTTGGAACCTTGAATGTTTTCCTACTCAATAGACAAGTGGGATAGTGTGGTAGAATCGTGCGATTTAGTGGACTTCTCGCTTCCTTCACAGCCATTTTTTGCCACTATTCCTATGAGGCCACCACCTCAGATCTCCACTAGGCCATGCAAAATCTTGCTGTGAATCCTTTCTCTCTTGACTTGCAAGCTCGTGTGGCGTAGCTTCGCCAACAGAAACAAATTGCTAACAATTATGCTACAAGAGGAGCTCAAATTAAAGCTAGGTTGCATTAGCTTAAAGTTGGTGACCAATCTTCCAAAGATTTCTTTCAATCTCTTTGTGCTCATCATTCCTCTCCTGGCATCAAAAAATTAAGGAAGGTCAAAGGGTGCTCTTTGAGCTTCCTTATATTCCCCAAGCACTTGTCCACCATTATGAGAAGGTCTTCACAACTCAGATTCCTTCTACTGAGCATGATTAGGCTCTTCAAGAGTGCCTTTGGGTTGTCCCGTGTAGGCTTTCTGATCCCCAGTGAACCTTTTGTGATCAATTGCTCACTCTTGAGGACCTTAAGGAGGTTGTTCATTCTAAGGCTGATGAAAAAGTGCCAAGTTGTGATGGTTTCCCGTGTGAGTTCTACAAAGCCTTATGGGCCTATGTTGGTTTTGACCTTCACAATGTTTATCTTGAGGCCTTTCACAATAACTCTTTAGGTAAACTAATAAATAAAGGAAATATTAAATCCATACCTAAATTTGGGGATCCTAAAGACATTTACAATTGGCGACCGATTACACTGCTCAATGTGTCCTACAAGATCATAGCTAAGGCCCTAGCTTTGAAGATTCACTACATGTTGCCTCACATTGTTCGCATTGAGCAAACTAGATTTATCAAGTCTTAGTTCATCCTTGACAACATTATCGTAGTTTGGGAAGGTATGGAATGGGCTTGACGCTCTAAACAATAGACCATTTTTTTGAAGATTGATTTCACCAAAGCCTATGATCGCATTGAGTGGCCTTACATTCTTGCCATACTAGGAGCTTTGGGGTTTGAATCTAGATTCCTTCAAATGGTCAACATGCTTTTTGCAGATGCCTCAGCCTGCATCACCATGAATGTGGCCAGTCTCAGGCCTTTGGCCTTTTTTGATCAATTCGCCAAGGTTTCGCCTTGGCTCCTTCTTTGTATGTTCTTACTGCCAAAGGGTTTGGATATTTGTTGGCTAACTCTATCTCTTCTAGGCTTGTCAAAGGAATTACTTTACCTGATTCTTTGAATCAACTGGTCAATGGTTATTTTGCTGATGATTCATTTCTCAATCTCATTGAGGAAGAACGAAATGTGAAGGAAGTACTTTGGTGTCTTGACAACTTTTTCCTGGCTTCTGGGTCGACTATTCAGTGGCACAAGACTTAATGCTATCACCAGTCTTTCCTTCCAACACCTCCATGGCTTCTTATCTATGGCTGGAAGTAGATTGCTCATGGAGAAATTTTCTACTTTCTTGGCATTCTATTTGCCTTTCAAGCTTCTCTGGTTAACCTTTGGAATGTAGTTCTATCCATAATTGAGAAAAGCTTTCTTTCTAGATTACCAAACCACTTTCATTAGCTAGGAAATTTCAAGTCTGCTCCAAAATTTTGGCGGCCACCAATGTTTATTACTCTTCTTGTTGGGTTCCTTCTAAATCCTCTTATATGAAGCTTAAGAAACTCTTTTGTGATTTTCCTCTAAGGATCATAAAGGGTTCCATCATGTGGCATGGGAATCTTGCTGCCTTCCACGTGAGTTTGGTGGGCTTGGCTTGCTTTCAATCCAGAGACAAGACTTGGCTTTGTGTCAAATGGATTGTCTATTCCATCTCTAGCAATGAAGCTTGGAAGATCCTTCTTAGACATTGCATTTCTTGTGGGTTTGTAGTCAACCATCTAGCTTGGAAGGGGATCGGTTTTCAGACCCTTCTTTTTATTAAAGAACCAGTGCATATTGAGGGTTCTTTTGTCTCCAAAAGTATATGGCGTGCCTAGGAGGCTATTAAGCCCTGGCTCTTTTAGGATGGAAATGTTTTAAGAGATGGTCTCTCCTTCAACCAACATAATCTTTGGTGGTCCTTGCTCATTCAGCTTGAAGGGCTCCCTCTCACTTGACTTCATGGGGTCAAGGTCCTGCGCTTTCACAAGAAAGGCATTAACACTCCCCGAGGTTTGTTTTCTAGAGATACCATGAGTCTTCAATCATGGGATGATTTGTGTGTTCAATTTTTCCTTTCTCAGTCTGATCAAGAGAGATTTGAGGCCATTAAGGAGGCTCTCCCAATTGAAATGTTGCATAAAATTGGTATCCACTCTTCCAAGCCCTGGTGGAAGGACTAGTGTTTGACACCTAATACAGACTTCTGTAATTACAAGCCACGTCTGGGGTATCGATGGCTTTCTTCACATCCTCCCATGGTGCCTAGCCTTAATTTGAGATGCCATTTGCAATCCCCTCTTTTAGCCTAGCAACGCAGGTTTCATAATATTTGGACGGTTGTCATGGAACCCAAATTGGCTCATTTTTCTTGGTGTATTCTCTTCCAATGCTTACCAATGGGCTCTCGCCTTCGCCACATGGGCGTCCAAGATCCCTGTTGCCCTTTCTATGGACAACCAAAGTACTTTACACACCTCTTCTAATATTATCATCGAGCCTAGCATTTTTGGAGTTAGATTCATGATTTTTTTTGCCCCTTTTGTCCCAAGCCTTTCACATGGCACATAGATTTTTTGAGGGACTGGCCTTGCATCCCCTTCAAGTATACTCAAATTTGTCATGCTTTAAGAGTGGAGATCCTCTTCCAATTATAGAAGGATAGAAATTCTACTATATTTGCTCATTGTTTTGTGGATACAAATGTTTCGCTCTATGCTAAAGCTACTATTTGCTCCAATGTTATGTTACAAATTCAACTGCAGGCCAACAAGGTGGCCCTGGAGGTGACTCATCTCCAGGATCTTCTTGATCATTGGGGTAACACCTCGTGCACTATTGCTCAAGTGTCCCCTGATTCTCCTACATCTCGCAGCCACACGCCTTCTCACGGTCACCATCGAGGTCGAAGTTTTTTTGCTCGGTGCTTCTGCTCCCCCAGATCCTAGGCTCCTCGTTGCCATTCTGACGGTCATCCAGGCTCTTCTCAGTGACATTTTTCCTTGCCTCCTCCTCAAGATGCCTTTTTTGGGTGGCATTCTTGGGGTGCGGGGCTTTCCACTAGTGGTAGTAGTGGCTGGCCGACTCATAATTCTTCCAAATGGCTCCCTCGGTTGGCTCTGGCTATTTCGCTAACCCTCACTGAAGATCAAGAGAAAGATAAAGACAAAGATGATGATGTATGGTATGTTCTTGATGTCGCTATGGACCTAGTTGATGTATGGGGAAATCCAGATGATCGTGATCGTCCTTCACCTTCGTTTGGAGTATCTCTCGCCGCTTAAGTGACTTGTTTTTTGATGCTTTATGTTATTCAGGCTAGGCCCGTTTGAGACTCTAGGTATGATCTTGTATCCACCCAACTTTTTTTGTGTATATATGTATTTTTATTAATATTTAATAGAAACTGACGCGCTTATACATGATTTTTTTAATACATCTCAATATAATGGTTAATTTTTATGTGTTTATGTTTAAATATAAAATTAGAAAATATATACTAATAATATCTTAATACCAATTTTTTTTAAGCAATATTAATACCAAATTATTATTATATATTATAGTTTATATTACATTATCTATAAAAAATTTCTTGTAAAAACAAGATGTGTTTAAATATAAAATTAGGAAATATATACCAATATATCTTAATGTCAAATTTATTATTATATATCTTATTTTATATGTACATTGTCTATGAAAATTTGCTTTTAAAAATGAGATGTATTTAAATATAAAATTAAGAAATATACACCAATATATCTTAATAAGAAATTTATTATTATATATCATATTTTATTTCTATATTGTCTATCAAATTTTCTCTTAAAAATGAAATGTTATACTTAAAATTAATTCCAGACTAAGGAGACTTATAAAATAAATTTAAAAGTTTTTATGGAACAAATTAATTAGATTTTTAAAATAATAGCTTGTTAAGCTAAGGTTTAATTTCTTTCAAATTTTTACTGTCCAATTTTTGAAGACAACTACTTATTAAAATAAAGCCTCTATTTTTTAAACTCACACAAAACTTAATATAAACATCAAGCCAATTTAAGATTTAAACAATTTTTTTTTGGAGAAAAATAATGGATTACCAATTTCTTAGAAATGAACAGTAATTTTTAATAAATCTTGTTATATAAAATTGAGTTTAGTCACAGGTTAAATATGTTATTCTATAATTATATAAAGTTTTATTGTAATTTAAATTAATAAATTGAATTTAATAACTCATTCCCAAACTTCAACGATAAAATCTACCATTTCATTGAATGTATGCAAAGGCTGAGTTAATAGACATGACTGTTGCCGTTGTATAAATTCAGTCATAACCCTTGTGTTTGACATCCACCCTTGTTACTAGAATTTTACTCAAGGAAGGGACTGGTCCACATAGAAGCAATATGAGCACATTTGAAGCCATCCCTTCCATAACTCCTAATAATAATTATGGTAATTCTAGGGTTTTTCGATCTAGATCTAGAAGACAAAGAAAATCGAGTAGCACAGAGCTTTATCCTTCAAAGGAGATCATGCAAGAACTCTATGTTAAATTTGTTCAAGGCATGGATCCACAAGAACTAGAGTTGTTGCCAAGCCTAATGTTTCAAGTAGAGCAGGCTCATTGGCACTATGAGGACTATATAAGAGAGGACGATCCTTATCTCACGTCCCTTAGCCTAAGGGAATTCACCTTTCATTTTTTCATGAGTTGTGATCCATTTAAAGATTATCATGCTAACCATTTAGATGCTATACTTGACGATTTCAGGGCCTTTAAGAATACTATTCCAGTAGCAGGCTCAATAATTTTGGACCGGTTTCATGAGAAGTGTTTGCTTGTGAAGGGCTGGAATAGTGGTTCTTGGAGTTTTCCTAGGGGAAAGAAGGAAAATCCCGATGAAAATGATGATAAATGTGCTATTAGAGAAACGAGGGAAGAGATAGGATATGATATAACCTCACTTTTGAATGTCAATGACTTCATTCAACATTCTGAAGGGAAGAAAAGAGTGGTTTTGTACCTTATCGAAGGAGTGAATGAGAAATATGCTTTTGAACCAAAGACCAAGAAGGAAATCAGTGAAATTGCTTGGCATCCACTTCAAATCATGAAAACAAAACCCAACAAGTATTTTCAGGTTGGCCCATTTCTAGGCAAATTGGACAATTGGATTAAAATAAAGTATGGGTCCTCATATACAACACTAACACCACTGAGTGGAACTGGTGAGATATGCACTGTTTGGAAAACTGATAAAGAAGAAAACAATTTGACTCCAAGGAGGACTCCTACACCTAAGGGTCCTTCCACTCCTTGCCCAAAGGTTAGAAATAATACCCGTGGTTCTTATTCTTATCTAAGTAGGTCTCCCAATCCCTGGTCCAGGTCTCCTCATCCAAGTAATTCTCCTCATCCAAGTAGTTCTCCTTATTCTAAACCTAATTATGATTGTCTAAGTAGGTCTCCCAATCCCTGGTCCAGGTCTCCTCATCCAAGTAATTCTCCTCATCCAAATAGTTCTCCTTATTCTAAACCTAATTATCCTCATCCAAGTACTACTCCCACTCGCTGATAATATCTACTTGGTAAAGGTAAGCAGGTTTTGATCTCATTGTTTAATTGTTACCATTTAACTAATGATATCACTGTGTATTTATCCATCGTTCAAACTATACTGAACGAATATGATATCACTGTGTATTTTTGTCAGATTGAACACCATATTCCTTGGAGCACTTTTCGCACTTCCGTTGCTTCTCGATGCTATGTTTCCTGTAGATGCGTTTCTTAATGCCAAATCTATTATATTAAATTTGGATAGATATCTATGCATGTTTAAATTATTTCTCTATTATAAAATTTTATTTTTCCCTCCGAAAAAAAGAGCTTTTATGAATGATTAAAGAGCAGCTTCACTATTGGTAATGCCCATTAACGAAAGTCTTCTATTTTGATTTGTATATTGTGTAGTTTAACTACTTTTTAAGTTATTTTTTTATTATTAAAGATTATTTAATCTTCTGATCGTTAGAGTTTTGATTGTGCCTTTGCTCAGGCTATTTGCTGAGCAAAGTGTTTAAAGTTTTGAAGTGTTTTTGGTGCCTGCTTTATTATTTTCTTATTTTCTTGTATTATTATTGTTTCTTTTTTTTTGGGAGCAGTGTGAAGGGGAGGAAAGACATGTAAAGTATTTATTCGAGATTTGTATAGTTGTGCAAGTGTGAAAAAAAGATTGAGAAGCAATTCTTAAGAGAGTTTTAGTGCAGGTTTCAGTTGTGTTTTTGTCATTAATAAAGATATTTAATCTTCTAACTGTTGGAGTTTTGATTATGTCCTTGCTAAGTCTATGGTTTGAACAAAGTGTTTAAAGCTTTGAAGTGTTTTTGTCTCATTGTGTAGGTATCTCTCAAAAATATTTTTGCTAAAGCTTCTACTATTTCTTCAAAATTGTTTTTCATCATCTGTTTTCTAGTTTTAGAAATTTCCCTGAATTTTTTTAAATAAATTTGTAACTTTTAAATAATTTCAAACAAACATTTACTATATAGAGTAAAATTATAGTCCAATTTCTGGCACAAACAGTTTGAGAGAAACAATTGCTTTTCTCATAAACAGCGAGCTTACAAGACTTATGTTGTACACGAGTGCATTGTCAATCATACTTGATATCCATAAAAGAATATTTTGATTAGGAGGAATCTTATTCTCATGAACAAGACAAGTATCATGAAAAATGATATGTGAACTAATAGAGCACATCATATAATGGCCATTAGGATCTCTTTGGCTAAGTGAGAAAAACTTAACTAAGAGGATAAAGGATATGTAAAGGCCATTAGGATCTATTTGGCTGAGTGAGAAACACTTACTTAAGAGGATAGATGATATAGGAGGTTGATGGGTGTCATCAATGGAAGTGGGATCCTAAGTGAGGGGCTAACTATCATAATCAACTCCCAATCCCGAGTCTAAGGGACTTCAAGATTGGGCCAAATTATTAATGCACTAATTATATAAATTACACATATCTAAGCATATTAGTAATGATATGTCCTAAAGATAGTGATTCTAAGCTACTCTAAACTAGAATTAGACTAAGCTCTATTGGATGTGAGTACTCAAACTAGAGGAATTTCTTTGCATACAATTGTTTATAAAAAATGGAGGGGAAAGCCTCAATTTATAGATTTTTGGGGATGGAAATGGAGGGCTAGGATTGGATTGAAAGATCAAAGGTTGAGATTGCTTGAAGATCCTTAAGCAAGGAGAATTGGACAGATGAGATGATGAGAATGGATGATAAAATTATTCCAAGATTCAAGGGATGATCAATGGATGAAAATGAAGATGTGAAAGGATGGATGACTAAGATTGGTTAGGTGTATGACATGTAAGGCCTCATATATGAAAAGGCAAAGTTTGAATTTTGTGAGAAATTTTAAATTGTGAGGAGAGGACAAATGGAATTAAAAATTGGATGAATAGTGCATGAATAGTGCTACATAGAATTTTAAATTTGCATGAATAGTGACACTTGGGGTGGGATGGAAGAAATATGACAAGTGTACATTTTTTGGAAGATATGGCCATGCTTCCAAAGTACCACTTGTTATGTACATGCATGTACATTGAATGACAAGTGGACTTCTAGAAACATATGGTTTGTAATTGAGAATTAATTAAAATAATTCTTGTGCACATGGTTTAGAAAAAAATAATGATGATTACTAAGAGTAATCAAAAGTGGACAAAATAGGGAATTAAATAAATATGGATATTTATTTAATTTTTGATGGATAAAATATGAACTATAGTTGCAAAATATTTAATTTTTTGAACTATAGTAGAAGAATTTTAATTTTTTGGTGAAGGGGGAAGACAAAGAATAAATTAATTAAATAATTAAAAAGTATTTAATTAACGTTTGGATCAAATAGAATGATATGGGTGAATAGGTTTGGATTACGAAAATGGATGAAGGTGGTTGTGACTATTTTCATGTGTCTACATTTTGCCTCTTTTTGATATGACATCATTGTTGTCAAGGTTGAGGGGATATCAAAGAAAATATTTTTTGATAAATATGCCCCAGTTGGTAGATGAGAGATGAATAGATAACCAGGTGATGCCCTCTTGAGAGATCGACAAAAAACAATAATTTTTCCAGCAATGTCTCAAAAGAGAGGGAAAAACGGAGGAAAAGAAAAAAGAGGGGGAACAGGGAATCTCGAGACTAAGGAAGGAGGAAATACAGAGCTAAGGGGTGAAAAATGGGGTCCAGGAAAGAAAATGAGGGTTGGGAGAGGAAATTAGGGTTGGTGGGGGCTACATATAAGGTGGAAGAGGCCCATAATCCTCATTTGACTTCTTGCATGCTTAACAAATTTTGATTAGAGGAGAGAAGGGCTTAGAGAGGAATGATGGCACACATTCCACGAGAGGAGCACCATGTGAAATGAGTTTAAGAGTACCTACGACCAGCGGTAGCTGGTGATCCGGTAGGTGTCAAAGCCTCTCTTGTGATTTTGGGGTTGGGTAGTTTAGGCACAAAAAATGTAGGGTGGGGAACGGTAGAATGTAGGCACTAGGAGGGGCTTTTTAGCACCTAGGTCATGAATTAGTGTTGTGAACAAGAATTGTGGCACTCAGATTGGTGATCAAGACCCGATCTAGGGATCAGTGCCCAATGAGGTGAATCAGTACTTAGGGGGAGGAATTTTAGCACCTAAAATGAGCATTTTAGTGCTTAGTAGAAATTGTGGCACCTAAAATGAAGATTTTAGCACCTAGGTTTCAGTGGTCAGTCAGGCAATTAGCACCTAGGGATTTGGTGTAGCGCCTAAAAACAAGGTGGTTTTAGCGTTGAAAATGAACATTTCAGCACCTGGTCTACCGATCAGTGCCCAAACCAGAGGAGCAGCACCAAAAATGAGCAAAATGGCACCTAGGTTGTTAGCGCCAAAAGGGCTAGAAGTAGTGGGTAAAAGTTTAAAGTTGTGTCACACTTTGCACCAACTTATCACCATAAATGAATTTAAGTATTTTCAACTAAAGTCAATTTTGGTGAAACTTATGTTCTATCTAGATTCATCCTAGCTAAATTAGATCTAGGCCACAACTTTTCCAATTGGAAATATGTAGCATCACTTTGGGGCTCAGTTACCAAAAAAAAGAAATTATTTGAAAAACTTGATGCTCTAACAACTCCTATTCATGTAAATAATCATTTAAAAAAATCTAAAAATACCCTTTTGTAGATCAATCAATCTACTTTGTAAGAATATAATTTTTTAAACATTTCAATTAGTGTTTATATTTTATTTTTTATTTCTATGTCAAAAGTAGGTCATTAGCACCAAAATATGGCGTCGATTGTGCTCTTAAGAGAAAATATTAAAATTTATCAAAAAAATTTGAAAAAAATATGATCCATTAGAGGAGAGATTCCTTGTCAAGATGACATAATTCTTTTCTATTTTGGATAAATAATGAAGACAAAAGTTGATGTCTCATCGAAACAATTGTGTTTTCATTACACATAACTTCCAAGATTTATTTAAAAATATATATTTATCAACTTGAGGAAGAAAATAGTCCATGCACTAAAGTTTTGAGTCCTTCCACTCCTTACCCCAAGGTTAGAAATAATACCCATAGTTCTCCTTATTCTAAAACTAATTCTCCTCATCCAAGTAGATCTCCTTATTCTAAAACTAATTCTTCTTATCCGAGTAGTGCTCTTTATTCTAAAACTAATTCTCCCAAGTAATTCTCCAAGTCTCCTCATCCAAATACGTCTCCCACTCGCTAGTCCAAGTCTCCTCATCCAAATAATTTTCCTAGTTATCATTGTTAAATTGTTATCATTTAACTAATGATATCACAATCTATTTATCCATTGTTCAAACTGTACTGAATATGCTTTCCTACTTAAGTCTTTCAAGTGAATCAAAGATATCTAAATGATTTAATTCTTTGTAAAGTTCTTTGTCTTACTTGCTAACCATACATGATCAATTTCACAATGTAGAAGGATTATTGGCAACCAAATGCATTATCTCTATACATTTCTGGTTCTACATAACAATCTCAAACTTGTAGATAAAGTTTCTTGAACTAGGGTTCCATTGCAGTCGTAGTAGTCTAATAAGTGTCAAAGGATATGTTATTCATGTGGATGTGTTTCTTGATGCCAAATCTATTATATTAAATTTCTAAGCATGTTTAAATTATTTCTCTATTATAATATTTTATTTTTCCTATAGTTTTGATGAATGATCAAAGGGAAGCTTCACTATTGGTAATGCTCATTAACAAAATTCTTCTATTTTGATTTGTATATTGTGTAGTTTAACTACTTTTTAAGTTATTCTTTTATTATTAAGGATGTTTTAATCTTCTAATCATTAGATTTTCTATTGTGCCTTTGCTAAGGCTATTTGTTGAACAAAGTGTTTAAAGATTTGAAGTGTTTTTGGTGCCTGCTCTATTATTTTCTTGTATTTAATTATTTCTTTTCTCTTTTTGGGAGTAGTGTAAAGGGAAGTAAAAACATCAAAAGTATTTATTAGAGATTTGTATAGTTATGCAAATGTGAATAAAAGATTGAGAAGCAATTCTTAAGAGAGTTTTAGTGCAGGTTTCAGTTGTGTTTTTTTCATTAGTAAAGGTATTTAATCTTTTAACTATTAGAGTTTTGATTCTGTCCATGCTAAGCCTATGGTTTGAACACAGTGTTTAAATTTTTGAAGTGTTTTTGTCTCATTGTGTTTGAAGCTTCTTGGTCTCACTGTGTAAGTATATCTCAAATATTTTTGCTAAATCTTCTACTATTTCTTCAATTTAAGTGTTTTTCATCATCTATTTTCTAGGTTTAGAATTTTTCCTTAAGGAATTTTAATAAATATGTAACTTTTAAATCATTTCAAACAAACATTTTCTATATAGTGTAAAATTATAGTAAAAAAAATTTGGTAGAAGGATTTCTCTCTATTCCTTATAGTTTGAGAGAAACAATTGCTTTTCTCATAAAAAGTGTGCAAGTACAAGACTTATGTTGTACATGGGTGCATTGTCGATCATACTTGACATCCATAATAGAAGATTTTTGATTAGGAGGAATCCTATTCTCATGAACAAGACAAGTATCATGAAAAACAAGATGTCAAAACTATTAGAGCACATCATATAATGGCCATTAGGATCTATTTGGTTGAGTGAGAAAAAATTAACTAAGAGAATGGAGGATATGTAATAAACATAACCATAACCCTAATTTTAAGCATAACCCTAATTCTGACCCTAACCCTAATTCTAACCATGATTCAAGCCCTAATTGTAGTCATAACCCTAATTTAAACCATAATTTTAGGCATAACCCTAATTATTACCCAAATGCTAATTGTAATCAAAACCTTCAATCTAAATATAATTCTAAATCCAACCCTATTTAACATAATTCTAACCATAATTTTGGTTGTAACTCTAATACTAACACTAGTCGTAATGCTAACCATAATCCCAACCCTAATTTGAACACTAATTATATTTGTAACCCTAATCTTAATCTTAACACTAATTCTAACCCTAATTTCCTTTATTACATTAGCCTAGCACAAATATAGAGAGATGATAAGGAATAAGAGTTCTTTTATCATTGCATAATGAACTACAAAATCAATTGTAATAAAAAAAGCATGGTGAGCCAAAATGTATTCTTGAGTGCATTCTTTACATATTTAGAATCACTTGAAGTATGGTTAATTCTAGTATCAACATATTAGTTTAGATTCAATGATATAAGTTGATTGCCTTCACAATATATGATGTTGTCTTATCTTGTACATGTAAAAAATTTACTAAGAACAAGTATACCCTACAAAAAAAATATAGTATTAGAAGTTAGTTTCTACCTGCAAATGGGCATGTATGACATTGCACAACCTACACATGGGCGTGGGAAATGTAGTCCCCATTCCCCATAGACCATGAGCCTATAGGGGCTTGGGGCTCCTTGTTTAAACTCAAACATATGCGTCTTGAGGAGTTGACACATCTCCCCACCAAATTTCAGCCCTTTGAACAAACTCCTGGGTCAAAAGTTATGACCTCCGGAAGTTTTTTCATTAGAGAAAGTCTCTAGATCCTTCTTATCTCCTTATTGAAATTATTCTTTTAATTTATTCTAGTGCTAGTATTCTTTTGCGCAAGTAACTAAAATTTTCATAATTTATGGAAGATCCTTGTAGAAAAGTGACGACCACCAAGTAATAATACTTTTAATTCTAGTGGAGATTACATTATTTGTATTTAGGCTGAAATTCATTATTCCTTCATTAAAAAATATTTTTTGGCAAAATAATTTCTTTCTTTATTATTATAAGATCAACAAATATATATTAGTTTTATTTTCTGTATATTGAGCTTCACGAGAATTAAGTTTTCTTAGGGACATTATCATCCTATTAATTGTACCAATTTTGTAACAAGAGAACAAGGTAGCTAGAAAATTAAATATTTATCAATCTAAACATGATTGTGGAACGTAAGGTACTTAATCACTCTAATTTAGTGACTCTACTGAAAAAATAATAATAAACAAATTTATTTATATTGTCTCATTTAAGTGTTATAGTGGTAATCAATATGGCTTAATCATTTTGACCCCTTTTTTCACATTTAAAATAAACTTAGAGTTAGGTCTAGTTGCTTAGACTAGACCTCCTTTACCGTATAGATATACCTTCAGGAGTACACCTTTAGATCTCCTATATGGGCATCATGAAATTTTGATTCCTAACCTTTCTAGGATGCCTCCATCCCTGGGTAGGCAAAATGAGTTCCACTCTACCCACTCATGCTTTTTACCTTACCCTCCTTCTAGATGGTATGCTTGAATGAAATTGCACATGTGGAATTTTTTGATAAGGCTTTATAAATTTTCATGCAAGTGCAATTAGTGGGTGTAAAGCCAAATTTCACCTTATCCAGCATCCTCCTTGCTTATGCCAAAATGGGATCTTCAGAACATGGTATGGACATCCATCAAAGCATATAGGATATGGGAATTTTGTTAGGTGTTGTAGTTGCAACTACCCTTGGAGACATGTATGCAAAGTGTGGAAGCATAGACAAGGCGTATGAACTATTTAACATGAGGCCTCAAAGAAATGTTATCTCATGGAATGCAATGATTGAAAGATATGCACAAAATGGATTTTTTAATAAGGCTTTAGAAACTTTCAAGCAAATGCAATTGGTGGGTGTAAAGACAAATTCCACAACCTTAGCCAACATCCTCATTGCCTATGCCAAAATAGGATCTTTGGAATAGGGTAGAGACATCCATCAAACCATAAAGGATATGGGAATTTTTTCAGATGATGTAGTTGCAACTGGCTTGGGAGACATGTATGTAAAATGTGAAAGCATAGATGTCAAGGTGTGTGAACTATTTGACATGATGCCTCAAATAAATGCAATCTCATAGAATGCCATGATTAGAAGATATGCATAAAATGGATTTTTTGATAAGGCTTTACAAACTTTCAAGAAAATGCAATTGGCAAGTGCAAATCCAGATTCCACAACCTTAGCTAGCATCCTACTTGTCTATGCCAAAATGGGATCTTCAAAATAGGATATGGGCATCCATAAAATCATAAAGGATATGAGAATTTTGTCAGATTTTGTATTTGTAACTACCATGGGAGACATGTATGCAAAGTTTGGAAGCATACACAAGGAGTGTGAACTGTTTGACATGATGGCTCAAAGAAATGCCACCTCATGGAATGCAATGATTGCAAGATATGCACAAAATGGATTTTTTGATAAGGCTTTAGAAACTTTCAAGAAAATATAGTGGATGTAAAGATAAATTCTACAACCTTATATCCAGCATCCTCCTTGTCTATTCCAAAATGGGACCTTTGGAACATGGTATGGACATCCATAAAAGCATAAAGGATATGGGAATTTTATCATATGTTGTAGTTGCAACTGCTCTAGGAGACATGTATTTAAAGAGTGGAAGCATAGACAAGGTGCATGAACTATTAGACATGATGTCTCAAAGAAATGTTGTCTCATGGAATGCAATGATTGCAATATATGCACAAAATGAATTTTTTGATAGGGATTTAAAAACTTTCAATCACATACAATTGGCAGATGTAAAGAAAAATTCCACAACCTTAGGCAACATTCTCCTTGCCTATACAAAAATAGGATCTTTGGAATAGGGTATGGACATTCATCAAAGCATAAAGGATATGGGAATTTTGTGAGATGTTGTAGTTACAACTGCCCTAGGAGACATGCATGCAAAATGTGGAATCATAGACAAGGCATGTGAATTTTTTGACATGATTTATGAAAGAAATGTAGTCTCATGGATGACATAGTGTTGTTAGACCTTGTACTTTAGTTGAAAGTTTATCAGTTTTGTCGATTGGGTTGTGTCCAAGGTTGTATGCAATAGGAGAGGAGATTCAAACATCCTAGTTTAGTAGCAATTTTCTTATTTTCTTATTTTTTTAAGAAAAGACTTTATAAAGAAAAATCTAACTAAAAAGCATGGAAATCTAAACTTAAAGAAAATCCATGAATGCATTTGAAATCCATTAACTAACTCATATTAATCTGTGAACTCAAAATAAATACTTAATCTAAGAAAGTATGGGAATATTAAAATCTAAATTATGCTAACACACTTTTATTAATCTACGAAAATTTGAGTCACATGTAAGAACTCCAAAAATTTTCTACTACATGAGATCGAAGGACAAAGCTCTGGAACTTTGGAATATCTCAGTCTGCAACACACAAATTAATAGGACCTCCTACATTAGTGGTTGTTGATAAAAGGCCTATGGAGACATGGTCAGGGCACAAGCCTTCACTAAGACATCTTAGAGGTTTTAGTTGTGAGGCATATGCACATGTGCCAAAAGAGAAGTGAACAAAGTTGGAGAACAAGGATTTAAAATGTATCTTCATTGGGTATAGTTATGGTGTGAAAGGATAGTAAGCTTTTGGACCCTATTATAGAAAATGTAATATATAGTAGAAGTGTTATTTTTAGAGAAACTAAGCCTTCTTCTGTGACATTGCAGCCAGAACAAAGTGAACAGAAAGATGTGATTCAATTCCCTTCTACACTTGAGATAGTTAAATCGAGACCCCCAAATAGACATGAAGTTGAGGAGAGCTCATCTAGCTCTGGATCTTCAAAAGAGGAGGAAGAACCTCCAACTCAATTTGTTCGAAGGTCTACAAGGCATATACAACCACTTGAAAGGTTTTCACCTAATGAATGGAGATGTATTTTTTCTTTGAACACTAACATAGATGAACCTAGATCTGTAGAAGAGGCATTAGGGATTAATGATGCAAAGTCTTGGAAGATTGCTATGGATGAAGAAATGACATCTTTGAAAAAGAATGATACATGGGACCTAGTGTCATTGGTTGAAGGATGAAAACCTTTTGGTTGCAAATGGGTGTTCAATAAAAATATTGGTTCATATGCAGGTATTGAGAAGTATAAAGCATGGTTGGTTGTGAAAGGTTACTGTCAGGTTGAGGGTGTTGATTATGGTGAGATACTTTCTCCTGTTGCAAAAATGACTTCCATTAGATTCTTGCTTTCTATTGCTACTACTTATGATCTAGAGGTTAAGAAAATGGATATGAAAATGATATTCCTTCATGGTGATTTGGAGGAGGATATTTATATGACACAACCAAAGTACTACATGGTGAAAGGTAAAAGTAATTTGGTTTGTAAATTGAAGAAATCATTCTATGGCCTCAATCAAAAGTCCTAGGATATGGTACCAAAAATTTGATACATATGTGTTGAGTTTGAGATTTAAGCGTTCTAAATCCAATCACTTTGTTTATTATAAATCTGATGTGATCATTTCCTTTTTATTGCATTATATGTTGATGATATGTTATTTATTGGTAAAGGGAAAGGGATGATTTTATAACTAAAGTCTCAACTTGTAGATAAATTTGAAATGAAAGATCTTGGTGTAGCTAAAAACATTCTTAGGATGGAAATAAGAAGAGATAGAGTGAACATAAAACTATGGAATGGCTAGAGTAAGTATGCCAATTCGGTTTTACAGAGGTTTAACATGAAGGATTGTAGACTATTATGTGTTCCTTTTATAGTTGGTATAAAGTTATCTTCTTCACAATGTCCAACATCCTCATGAGAGATGGAAGAAATGAGCAGAGTGCCTTACCAGAGTGTAGTCAAAAGTTGTTGTATTCTATGGTCTGTACTAGACTAGACATTGCCTAAGAAGTGGGAGTTCTTTCCAAATATATGTCTAATCCTTTTAGAGTTCCAATAGGATGCAATTAAAAGAGTCTTCAGATATTTGTGAGGTACCTAAGAGTATTTTTTGTTTTATCATGGTAATTTGATAGGAGACATGCATTCTCTTGATATTCATGGTTATGTGTATTAAGACTGGGCTGGTGATTTTGATGCATATGATCCACCGATGCTATGTATTTACTTTATTTGGTGGTTGAATTAGTTGGAGGAGTAAGTGATAGGTTGTAGTTTATTTTTCCAATAGTGAAGCTAAGTATATGGAAGCTACTCATGCTTGTAAAAAAGGCATTTGAATTAAGAGACTATGTTTAGATATCAGAAAACAAGGTGTAGTGATAGTTTATTGTGACCATCGTAGTGTGATCTTGCTAGCTAAGAACCCAAAATTTTATGCCAGGACCAAGCACATTGATATACAATATCATTTTTTTAGAGATATGGTCAAGAATGGCAAGGTGAAGCTAGTTAAGGTAGAGAATTTGATGAATGTTGCAGATGCATTAACTAAGCATGTGAGCACAAAGAAGTTCAAATGGTGTTTAGAGTCTATGGGCCTCTCGAACCCTAGCAATTAAATCATGGTGTTGATACTCCCTTTGGTCATGTAAATTTGTTGACAAGTGGGAGAATGTTAGGAAAGTTGTCTCAACCTTGCAACTACAACAGGTTACTATTCTTCCCATTTTTGGTCTTTTTGAATACCCTTTATCTTGAAGAATGGATTAAAAATTTCAAAGTTTCCAAAAGGGACTAAAAATGTAGGGGTTACTCTATTTAGTAACTATACATTTGAGCACAGATGGACCCAAAATTTTCCCAAAAATGTGTAGAATTACCAAGTAAACATCTTTGGTGAGTTTCGACTCATGGTCATGTTTGGATTGCAGGATATTAAAGTTTTTGTTTCTTGAAACTCTTGGAAAAGTTTCAAACTAAGATTTGACGCACTTAGAGGTCCCTAAATGCCCAAAATTTGTCATAATAAAAAAATTAGGTTACATCTTGATAGATATCTTCATTTAAGCATTACAATGCATCAAATAGTTCATCAATCAGACACCTAGATCAAAAGTTATGGCCTTCGGAAGATGGACATCCTATTTTGGGAAATGTGAAAACATGTTGCACACTTAAAAGAGTTGTAAAGGGGAGAGTTACACATGTTGGTGTTTGATTTGGCACATCACAAGGCATCTTTGATTGGAGATAATTTGGGCACCACTTTTGAGTGGTTTTGGCTTATGGTTTTGTAATCACCATTGGCAATTTACTGTATTGTATCTCCTATATATTAGGAGCTTGAGATGGAGGTTGTGTGTAAGAGTCATATAGATTTTGAGTTGCCTTCGAATCTTTGGTTGGTTATACTCCTATGAAATCTTTCTCTGCATGTATACTTTGATCTTCTTGATTCTTGAATAATATGTTGGGCAGCTTTAGAGTGTGGGGTTTTTCTCCTAAAAGGCTTTCCCCACACAATTATTGTGTTGTGGTATGATTTCTATTTGTGTTTATTTTTGTAACTATTGTAAAGATCTGAAACATTTTGCATATCTCTCCTCTCAAGATTAGTGTGCTTGAAGTTGTTATGCTACATTAGCTTCCTTACATAGAGGAGGATCTTGAGAGGGATTATACCTAGAACGAAGGAAGGATTCTCATCAAACACCCATTGCACCATCAAGAGAGTATAGTCTTTGAGGAAATATGAAACCAAATTGTGAGGATATAGGACCAAATTGAGATATTGAGTTAGGGTTCCAAGTTTAGGGTTCATGTTTAATGGTTTCATTGCAAGATGTGAGTTAAGGGTTCAAGATTTAAGATCTTTATGGTTGGGGTTTTGATTTTATACACCAACTTTGGAGTTTATTAATATAATTTCATACATATCGATAACTAAAGTGTTCCTAATGAATGATTGACTTAGGTGTAAATAAATTGATTTGTTATTCTAATGGTGAGTTTAACATACCCATGTCAATTCCCATTTATTTTTTGGCCTATTTTGTTGGAACTACTTAATCCAACTACTTGATAAATGCTACACTCTTCTATTATGTTTGGCTTATGGCCCAATGGTTATCAATTTTACACTACTCTACACTTCAATTTTACACTAATTTTAGTGCTCAAATTAAAGATTTGAGTGTGATTTTGAGGATAGATGTTCATTGCTAGCATATTGAGGGTTAACTGATCCTATTTTTGGCTCTCCAAAGAGATTAGTTGAAATTTTGGTAAGAGATTTGATTAGGTTTTTAATTTTAAGAGTTTAGGGTTTAGGGTTTAGGGATTAGGGTATAGGGTTTAAGATTAGGAACTAACAAAGTTGAGAAATTAATATGAATATATGTAAGAAACAAGTTATTATGAATTTATGTTTTTAAATTAAATGTAAATTAAAAATGGTAAAAAATAATTAAAACAATAAAAAACCACCTACCTAGTAACAACTAAGGGTCACTCCGGAGAAGGCAGGAAGGTTGTGGAGGCACACTATGGAGGTGAAATGATATGGGTGTCTGTTCTATTTTCCTATTTTTGTCACTATCCACCATTTCAATTGTTAAAAAATAAATAATTTTAGTGAATGAGCACTTGTTCATAAAATAGGCTCCCATTCCATATACAAGAGTGTCACACCCCATTCTAAAAAAATATACTTATCATTTTTATTTCAAGAGGATAGATAGTTAGTCAATGAAAATATTATGATTAAATCAATGTTGTGTTAGAATAGAAAATACATTTGATTTATATTATTTTATATGCAACAAATACTTTTCTATGACATTATTATTATGCACATGGTTAAATAATGTGATGGATTAACTACCATTGTGCCATTGAGGTGGATGTAGGAATAATGTTTTTACCCCTCTAAGATGAGGAGAGAGAGTATCACCATGGAGAGGGTGCTAGATCACATCAATACAATGATCATTGTGCCATATGAAAACACACGCACTCACATTAGAGGTTATGTGAATTTTTGAATAAGTCTTATTCTTTATGTTATTGGTCACCTCAGTAATATTTTAACATTGTGATCATTTCGTACTTGTTTAATATTGTCATCGTCATGTTGATGACTTAATCTTTTACGTCGATAATCAATAAGGTTGTGTACATATTTGAATTCCAAGATGACATGAGTAATTGACCAATCAAGTCTAGTTTTGACATAAAGGCCTAAGTCAGCTTTGCAAGACCCCATCATTGATATTGTCCTCATGAATAGAATAATTAAATAATTCAAAAAATGCATCAGTGACATCTAAGAATTAGGTGTACTATTATTTTTCTTTTTTAATTATTTATAAGCTTAGTCATGGTTAAATTTAACATCTAGCTTGTGGTAAAGGAAGTTAAGTCCTAGAGACTCTCATCGTGTTCTTCCGTAGATACTTGGAGGAATGGAAAGGAGAATTAGCTCCATAATCCTATTTTCAATCACTTTAGATCATGGATGGTTGAGAGAAAGGGGAGGATAATTAAGTACAACTATTTTATAACTGACAGGGAGTGTGGTTATTATGGAAGGATAAGGGATCTCGATAAGAAAGAAATAATAGAATCTTTAGAGATTCTCTGGCTAATACTGAATAGCTTTTGCATTCTATTTGTCATGTTATTCAGGAAAATATTAATGTGGCTAAGATGAAGAAATCCAAAGATCCTCCTACCGATCAATAGATACGAATTTGTAGTATTTGGAATATTACTCAAAATCTCAATGACATGGATTACCAAAAAGATTACATAAGAAAGCACACTAGATGGAGACTTCCTCCAAGTGGTTGGGTTAAACTCAATTTTGATGCATGTTCAAAAGGTAATCTGGGACCTTCTATAGAAGGAGGTATTATAAGAAATGAGAAAGGTAATATTATTGAATGTTATGCCAAAGCCATAGGAAGGGCTACAAATAACTTTGCTAAGGCTTATGTATTATGGATGGGTCTTCAAAGAGTTTAGTTCTATGGCTTTAACCAGTTTGAAGTTGAAGGGGATTCAAAGGTGGTTCTTGATCTTGTTACTAAGGCATCTAATATCCCTTAGGAGTTAAGGGATTAAGTGGGGGGTATTCAAATTTCTCTTTCTAACATTACTAATGTTAGGATACATCATGTGTTTAGAGAGGGGAACTAATCTATTGATAAAGTTGCAAACTTGGGTTTACATGTTAATGGGGGGCGGTCTACCATCATGTTCAAAGATATCCTCAAGGTATTCAAAACATTATTTCTAATGATAGAAAGAGTTAATCCTTTCCTTTATTTTTTTATATGACAGGCTGAAACCTTTGGCTTAATTTGAAGAGACAGGTCAATGACAGACTTTTAAGAGAAGTAAAGATTAATGATTATGTAATGCCCCATCATGCAACCCTAGAGTGCTAGACTAAAAGTGCAAAAATTACAGAAATAATTTTTTCTTGAAAGCAAGGTAGTTCAATAACAGTCACCAAATATATATCATGAAACACAACATAAAGGAATTTACTCTTCTAACAACTCTAGGGCAACATAACTGCATTAGTATATAAAGTAAAATCATATAAAAGATAAACATTAAATTGCTGAAATAACTTTTACAATAGCAAGATGGTTTAATTGCAAGGTCTCAGTACAAGATTACAAGACCGATCATGTTGGTTTACAAAAGAATACATATGAAAGTTTACAACACTACTGAAAGTAGAAAGCAAATTGGAACTGGAACATCTCCGCACAAGGCTCGATCTGAATCTCCAAGAATACCAATGGATAGCTCTACCTCCCAACCATGTGGAACCCTGAGGTCCACCCCACCAAGCTAGGAGATAACATTGAGAATCCACTAGGCTGAAGTTACAACAGTGAAACAACAATAAGATACAGACTCCTCACAGACATATAAGATAACAAGACTGCATAGTAATGACCATAATCAACCAGATAGAACCAACATCCAATCAAGATCAAACATGAAGCCAAAACTATACTCCAGAGGTAACAGCAAAATAAAGAGAATGAAAATGAGTTGCGTAAGGAGAGTGTCATTGCATGGTCCTGACATGGGTTACCCAGGCTATCTTTCACCAAAAGTCGGCCCCCATCTATGGTTACCCTGGTAGCCCCTCTCTAGGCACCAGCTGCATAAGGTGACACATGCAGAACTGACATGTCCTCTCATGGAGACGAGGAGGTTGGCCTTGCCAACCAGGCCTTCTCATCCCATCCATCACCTGCGGAAGCACTCAAGGCATAGGTGAGGTATCTTACTTATCTTGTTAAGTGTTTACTACCCCTACCCTCCTAAAAGTTATTAAGTTTTCCACTAGCTCATAACTTCCATGGGGTTACCCAGGCGGCCTCTCCCTAGGCACCGGCCCCACCATAGAGACCACTCCCTTAGCAATCTCTAAATAGGAAACCAAACCACCACGAGCAAAGATAAGGTACAAAATAGCTTCCAACATTACTCATGCCATTCACTTGTTCCTAACAATACCATTCCCATTGCACTGACATGCCACTATATGATCCAAAACCCAAAACAACACACCTCTGGAGATAGGTACAAAACCAATGAAAAAGAACCCATTATCTGATGGGGAACATGTTTCCGCATTTTGACACCAAGAGGTCATGACATCTCACATGTTTTCCCCACTTCACAATTAACCAATACAAAGAGATAACTCCACCCAAGGTGAACACAAGGATCCCTTACAAGTATATAGATATGATAAGGATGATGACAAGACAAAGAGACTCAATAAACTCCTCTTGTAAAGCAAGTAACCAACCATGTGATGTAACATTAAAAAAAAAGATTTAAGTTCATGACATCAACAATTTTTAATGAAACAACATAAACGAATATTTTCCTAGCATCTCACCATTTACTCACATCTATAAGTAAATACTTTTTCCCATATCAAATTCTTAAAACTACCAATTGTAAAAACAACATCAAAAACTATAATTTCCTTTAAGTATAACCTACTCATTAACATATTATATTTTTCAACACTATGAACCTAAATATTTTTACTTACCAACCAAGATTTAACGGTTACCATTTCTAATAAAACAACTAAAAGTAATTACCTATACTGAGCATAAACCTTAATCACAATATACCAACTACAATTTAATCAAACAACTAAAATTATAATCCTATGTGCATGACTTACTATTGTCATAAAACACCAACAAAACAAAAATACTTCTTCTCCTGTAAACAAACTTTTTCATCTAATATTGAACCCTTATGATTTCAAAATAACATGATATCAACTATAGGCAATTACATTTCCCTAAAACAATATCCAACATTACTAAAACCTTCACAGCCAATTTAATTCTTTTCCCATAAGAACTTTAACTATCTATTATGTTAAAAATTTTAAATCAAACCTTAATAGTCTTCCATAAACTTAAATTACTATCTGGCATAAACAATTTCCATCCAAAACATATTTGCGTAAGTTATATTACCAACATTAAATATCCAGGACGTCTTCCACACCATTTCAAACCACCAATATCAATGTAAAAACTCCTATTGACTTGAGTCCCCAAAGGTACTAATCCTCTACACTTCTAACACACCACTATAAGCTTCTAAATCTCTTTCCACAAGCATACATAACCATCTAATAATGACCACTACATTTCCTACTTCAAACTTATATAAACAATATTACAAAAGCTGAATTCCCTATCTTACAATTTCCAACCGAACATTGAAATCCTATAAGAAGGGTTTCTAACTCGCAACCAACCAGATATAAATCTAATGCAACAAACCTAGATATGATATTCCAACCAAAAAAAATCACTACCCATTACAACCATATCGGTTTCCTACTAACATACTACCATATAGAAGTACTGGCCAGCATAACAATAAAAAGTGTATGCATTTGTTCTATTCGAAAGACACACCCATCGACCCACTAACGGAGGCTCTAAACAAGCCACCCAACTCCAAATTACAACACTAAGAATGCCGACTACTAACTACTCAATCTTATAGACTACAACGACAAAAGCAAAGGCTAAACAATAGTTATGACTGGCATATGCCAAAACATAGGTCGTGGTTCTAACGACCACAGACAAAGGGGATACTCCCGCTAAATGTCGATCTAACACTCCTTACAGAGCTTCCACGATTACAAATAAAATAGCTAAGGATGTAGAACTGGTCACACATCTTCTGAAAGGGTGAGAAGACCAAAAGATATTTCTTGTTTTACAAAATAACTAAGGAAGAAAGAACGCATGCAAAGGAGTTCGACTAAACATAGAAAGAAACTGTGAAGAAGGCCGACTACACCGTACCATAGCGGCAGCATAGCAAAGAGATAGCGACCTAAGGAAAAATAAGTGACCAAATCTAAATACCATCAAACTACGTAGGTCGATGGCACACGACTGGCTTGGACGCCAACTTACCAATTATTACTCTAGGTTCACTATACCCTAGGCTGACAATGAGTCAATTTCTTTTTCCTAACTCACGGTCTCCAACGGAACAAAGATCTACATAGAATCTAACTGGCAGAAAGGTGGAAGTAGAAAGAGAGAAGGTCTGCGAGCTAACTACAGATGGAGAGAAATTTCTAAAAGGAAGTTCCCTAGCAAAGTCTACAATAACACATAATCTTAAGAGGTTGATCATAAAAAACTTCTATATGCCTCAAGTTGGTTTTATTTTCTTTTCAACAGATGAATTAACCAATTTCCTCTCAACCAATGAGGCATTTTTAGTGCAGATAAGGAGGGAGTTGTGAAGAAAACTTCACAATGTTTGGTCAGAATTTAAGATCTGCTTGCAGGGTAGCTTGCTAGAGATAGTAGTGTTGAAGGCCTAAGATTTTCTTCAGGATTTCACAGATAGAAGCATGGCGTCCAAGGTAAACGGAAATGTGAAGAGTATGAGGGCCAAATACAGGGCATTTCACTCCTATCAGAGAGATACAAATGTGTGACAAGTTGCAAGCATGAATGGGATAAGAGATGGATTAAAGATTAGAGTTGAGTCATTTATTTCCTAAGTTTAAGATCACAATGCAAGTTTACAGATTATGGGCACAAGAATTTAGAGGGATAAAACAAAGATTCAACCTGAAGAATCCATTTTAGAGACATCTACAGGGTTTGGAGCAGTATTCAACCACACATGACACACACAAGGATAATTAAATTCCAAGTTACATGCAAGTATCACAAACAGGGCAGCTAGATCACACATAGAGCATCATAATAAATCATTAAGGTATTTTCCAACCACACATGAGCATAATAACAGAACTCGACTATACACCACCAAACAAGATTACCAACAAACAAGGCAAGGACCAAGTGACACAACATGACTCAAGACCACAACAAAAGACAAGGACCAACCTAGTGGAGTAGACCTCGTGTTATCTCCCATCAATAATATCCATTGGTGAAAGAACCCGCTCAAACCTATTATATTAGGTGGAGTCAAGGTTTGGTACTTGCAGCCTGCATCCAAACAACTTGTTGTATATGATCAATTACATATATGTCTACACACAGAGAGTCAGAGAATCGCAGCGCAGCAAGGTACTCAAAGTGAGTAATGCTACACCATCCCTGCTCTTGAACAAGATTATAATCACAACATTTAAAATCAAATATCAACGAATCTAATAAAACATGCAAATAATAATCCATCACTAAACATGTCCAACACATCATAACTGAAGTAATCATAATGTCATCATCACTCATAACACATGTCTAAACATATCCATCGAACATAGTCCATCAAGGTCAAAGAGAACATAAACCATAACATACTAATCCAAATGTCTTGAAACTATAAATATGTAATAAAAGATTATCAATTGTTTCAGAACCATCAGAGAGAAATATGAAACTAATATCTATCACAAGCCAAAAAGCGAGGGGCATTACATCCTCCCCCCTAGATCTAGGCTTACTCCTGGAAGCCTACAAATAAGTAAGGATATAACTCTCTTCATTAGGATCCCACTAGACCCTAACCTGCTCCATGTCTCTGCCCCTGAGAGAAAGTCTCCTGTGCTGAAGAATGCCTATGGTCTCCAAATCTAGCTGCCCGTCCTCTACCTGTAGAGCAGTCCAATCAAGAACATGAGCAATATCTGGATAGTAAGGTCTAAGTACAGGAACATGAAACACATCATGGATGCGTGAAAGGCTAGGAGGCAAAGCAAGACGATAAGCAACAGGGCCGATCCTCTCCAACACCTCAAAAGGTCCAACAAAGCGCGGTGCTAGCTTAGAGCCCTTTCTGAAGTGGATTAGACTCTTTTGTGGTCACACATGCAAGAACACCCAATCCCCAATAGAAAACTGATGATCGATCCTCTGAGCATCTGCATACTTCTTTTGCCTATCCTGAACTACCACCAAATGTTCTCTAATCCTCTCAACCTACTACTCCATATCTCTAAGCATATTAGGACCCAGAAGAACTCTATCCTCTAGATGATCCCAACTCAAAGGGGTCCTACAAGGATGACCATACAAGGCCTAAAATGGAGACATGCCAATAGAACTATGATATCCATTATTATAGGCAAACTCCACTAGGTATAGGTAGTCCTCCGAACAGCTCTGCCGATCCATCACATACATCCTCAACATATCCTCAAGAACCTGATTAACCCTCTCGGTCTGACCATTAGTCTCAGGATGGTAAGCTGAACTAAAGTTTAGCTGTGTCCCCAAGGCATGCTGCAAGGAAGTCCAAAGGGTGGAAGTGAACACTAGATCCCTGTCGGAGATGATCCTACGAGGAATCCCATGAAGTCTGATGATGTCCTCCATGAACACTTTGGCCACCGTAGAAGCATTGTAAGAAGCACGGACATGAGAGAAGTGAGCTACCTTCATCAACCTATCCATAGTGACCATAATAGCATTGTGTCAGTGACAGGATATCAGCAAACCAACAATGAAGTCTATCAAAATGATATCCCACTTCCACTCTGGAATTAAAAGAGGTTACAAAAGATCTGCAGGGTGCTAGTGCTCTGCCTTCACCCTCTGACACTCAAGACATCTTGACACAAAATCAGCAATATCCTACTTCATACCACTCCAAAAATATAGCTCACGCAGATCTGTATGCATCTTCTTGACACCTGAATGAGCAGAATAGGGTGCCTGATGTGCCTCTGACAACACTAGGGTGCGAAGACCCTCTGAACTAGGAACATAGATACGACCCAAATGTCATAAAAGACCATTTGACTCAAAAGAGTACCTAGAGAATCTACCCTCTAAAGGTCTACCAGACTCAATTTCAGATCTCACCTCCTGGCACCAACTGTCGGTAGGAAGAGTTGCGAGAATCTGACCTCTCAAATCAATTGTAAGAGAGACTGCTAAGATCTCATGCCTCCGACAACCAAGAGCATCTTCTACCACATTCTCCTTTCCCTGAATATATCTAACCTCAAATTTGTACTCGCACAAGAACTCCATCCAACGCCTCTGCCTTGCATTCAAGTTTGGCTGTGTGAAAATATACTGCAGGCTACGATGATCACTATGCAGCTCAAACTGATGTCCTAACAACAAATGCCTCCACCTCACCAAGGCATGTACAACAGCTGCTAACTCCAAGTCATGAGTGGGATAGTTCAATTCGTGATCCTTGAGTTTGCGAGACTCATAGACAATCACGCGACCATCCTGCATTAGAACTACTCCCTAACCCTCCAAAGAAGCATCAGTACAAACAACAAAGTCCCTAGTAGGATCAGGAACTGCTAAAATAGGTGCACTGGTCAACTGCTCCTTAAGAGTCTGAAAAGCTGCCTGAGACTGCTCTGACCAAACAAACTTCTTCCCTTTCCTTTGAAGAGAAGTAATAGGATGGGCAATCCTTGAGAACCCCATAACAAAGTGACGATAGTAACCTACCAGCCCCATAAAACTGTGGACCTCACAAACATTAATGGGTGCAGGCCAGTCCATAATAGCTTGGATCTTCGAGGGATCCACCGCAATACCCTCTTCAGAGATGACATGACCCAGATACTTCACCTCAGTCTGAAAGAACTCACATTTCGACAAATTAGCATAAGGCTGATTTTCCCTCAAACACTGCAACACCTGACGCAATTGATCCTCATGCTCCTCCATAGTCCTCAAATAGATCAATATATCATCAAGAAATACAAGGACAAATCAGTCAAGATAAGTATGGAAAACACCATTCATCAAGCTCATGAAAACTGAAGGTGCATTCGTCAACCTGAATGGTACCACTGTGAACTCATAATGTCCATAACGGGTATGAAATGTTGTTTTGTGAATATCTGCCTCAAATATCCGCAACTAGTGATATCCCGACTTAAGGTCAATTTTAGAGAATACCTTTGCTCCTTTAATATGATCAAACAAATCATCGATCCGAGGCAAGGGGTACCTATTCCTCACTGTTACCTTATTGAGCTGCTGTTAATCATACATAGTTGTAGAGATCCATGCTTCTTTTTCACAAAGATCACAAGTGCTCCCCAAGGAGAAACACTAGGTTGTATGAACCCTTTGGCTATCAGCTCCTCCAACTGCAGTCAAAGCTCCTTGAGCTCCTGAGTGGTCATCCTATATGGAGCTCGTGAGATAGGCTCTGTACTGGGAACTAGATCAATCCTGAAATCGATGTCACTCTTGGGTGGCATCCCCAGAATATTAGATGGAAAAACATCAGCATACTCCCTCAAGAGTGGGTGATCATCAAGAGATGCCTCTCGACTCTCCTCCATCTCCAAGTCACTAACAGTCACTGCAAAAAGCTGACATCCCTGACGCATGCATCTCTTGAGTTGCATAGCTGAGATCATACATAGGTAAATATGTCTCTGAACCCCTACAACCTCAACCTCTGCACCAGAATCATCCACACATCTAACAGACTTATGTCGACAATCGATCACTGCCAGATGGGGGCCTCCAACCAATCCATCCCCAAAACTATATCATATGAACCCAGGGGTAGAATGCGAAGGTCCACAGTAGTAGATAGAGAGCCAATCATCAAATCACACCCTGAAACTAGAGACTCAATTGATATCTTAGCCCTGAAAGCTAACTCAACCTACCACCTATCATCTAGCTTTGTTGCCACTAAGACACAACACTTCACAAGAGAAGGAGATATAAACGAATCAGATGCACTGGAATCAAAAAGAATAGAAAAACCAATACCTCGCATGCGACTAGAAGTCTCCACCATGGTGCCTTGATGCTCTGCCTGTCGGTCATCCACCATTGCAAAGACTCGGTGTGACCTGCCTGCATCACCAACCATTGGTTCAGATGCCGCCAGTCGATGTCCAAACTCTGAAGCACCCTTCTGCGGGCACTGTCTAGCAATATGGCCCTACTAGCTGCAAGAGAAGTACCTAGTGCCTCTACCAAAACCTCTGTCACCCTGGAAAGCACTAGACTACTAGAAACTACCTTTGCTCACTGTGGACTGCGTACTCTGAGCTAGCTGATCAAAACGATTGCGCTTATTGCGCTGCCAAGACTAGTCCTTCTTATTTTGAAATCTATTACCTTGCTAATGCTGAGAATTCTTCAGTTTGGACTGCGAATACTGCTGCTGCTGACCACCCTTTGAGGGTGCATGAGAACCTGATGCCTGAGTGTGACCACCTCGAGAACCATATCCTGAAGAAGGTGCACTGCCAATGTGCACACCTGTATGTCCACCGAGTGCCATAGCCAAATTCTCCTCCACTAACCGGGCTTTCTCCACGGTAACCTCCATAGTCTTAGGTTCGAATACATGAACCCCTCCACTAATCCAAGAATTCAAGTCCCTGATAAAATGCTGCACCAACATAGACTTGTCATCCTCGATACATGCATACTGTTTGAGCTCATAAAATTTGCGCTCATACTACTCAACTGTCATGGCCAACTTCCTCAGCTCATGGAACTCATTTGCTTGACGCTGCCTCCAATGGTTAGATAGAAAATGGGCTCTGAATCTCTCTAAGAACAACTCCCAAGACAGTGCTAATGTCCAAATGCAGCTTCTTCTCCTTTAACCACCACCAAGTCGAAGCAAACCCTCAGAGATGCAAAATAGCACATCTAGCTTTGGTGTTGCTGCTATACGGATGCATGGTGAAACACCTACCTAAGTCCAATAACCAAGTCTCCGCCTCAAGACCTCTACTAGATCCATCAAAAATGGGAGGGCGTTCTCTCAGTAGATCCCTCATATGGCTGGCTAGTGTGCCCTCCTGCTTAGCTGTCAACTCTCTATGCCTGGGAGACCTCTCTCTCTATCTAGGACCTAGCTGGTCTACCTCCTAACCTCCTCTAGGCTACTCAACCTCTTGTCTAGGACCTAATCGGGTGAGGGCCTCCTCTAGAATCTGTCTCAACTGGGCTCCAGCAAGCTGACCCTGACCCTCCATATTTTGACCCCTGCATTCATGGGCACTCGTATGAGGAGAACTGGGAGGAGGTGTGCCACCACCACCTCTCCCACGACCCCTACCTCTGCCTCGACCTCGGCCCCTACCTCTAGGCATCTACCTACAGCACCAAAGGCAAATTATTACATTCAGAAAGGGTCACAACAGGGATAAAATTATTCTACAGAATTTAAGCACTAGGTTACATAATGGCCTCAAATATAACTAGGGTACCCAGTGTTTAAACTTGGCATTGATACCAAATGTAATGCCTCGTCATGCAACCCTAGAGTGCTAGACTAAAAGTGCAAAAATTCCAGAAATAATTTTTTTTTGAAAGCAAGGTAGTGCAATAACAGTCACCAAATGTATATCATAAAACACAACATAAAGGAATTTGCTCTTGTAACAACTCTAGGGCAACATAACTGCATTAGTATATAAAGTAAAATCATATAAAAGATAAACATTAAATTGCTGAAATAACTTTTACAATAGCAAGATGGTTTAATTACAAGGTCTCAGTACAAGATTACAAGACCGATCATGTCAGTTTACAAAAGAATACACATGAAAGTATACAACACTACTGAATGTAGAAAGCAAACTAGAACTAGAATATCTCTGCACAAGGCTTGATCTAAATCTCCAAGAATACCAATGCATAGCTTTGCCTCCCAACCATGTGGAACCCTGAGGTCCACCCCACCGAGCTAGGAGATAACATTGACGCTCCACTAGGTTGAAGTTACAACAATGAAACAACAATATGATACAGACTCCTCACAGGCATACAAGATAACAAGAGTGCATAGTAACGACCATAACCAACCAGACAGAACCAACATCGAATCAAGATCAAACATGAAGCCAAAACTATACTCCAGAGGTAACAGCAAAATAAAGAGAATGAAACTGAGTTGCGTAAGGAGAGTGTCATCGCATGGTTGTGGCATGGGTTACCCAGGCTATCTATCACCAGAAGTTGGCCCCAATCTATGGTTACCCTGGTAGCCCCTCTCTAGGCACTGACCCCATAGGGTGACACATGTGGAACTGACAGGTCCTCTCATGGAGATGAGGAGGTCGGCCTTGCCAACCAGGCCTTCTCATGCCATCCTTTACCTATAGAAACACTTAAGGCATGGGTGAGGTATCTTACTTATCTTGTTAAGTGTTTACTACCCCAACCATCCTAAAAGTTATTAAGTTTTCCACCAGCTCATAACTTCCATGGGGTTACCCAGGTGGCCTCTCCCTAGGCACCAGCCCCACCATAGAAGCCACTCCCTTAGGAATCTCTAAACAGACAACCAAACCACCACGAGCAAAGATAAGGTACAAAACGGCTTCCAACCATTACTCATGCCATTCACTTGTTCCTGACAATACCAATCCCATTGCACTGACATGCCACTATATGATCCAAAACCCAAAACAACACACCTCTAGAGATAGGTACAAAACCAATGAAAAAGAACCCATTATCTGATGGGGAACATGTTTCCGCATTTTGACACCAAGAGGTCATGACATCTCACATGTTTTCCCCACTTCACAATTAACCAACACAAAGACATAACTCCACCCAAGGTGAACACAAAGATCCCTTACAAGTATACAGATATGATAAGGATGACGAAAAGACAAAGAGACTCAATAAACTCTTGTAAAGCACGTAACCAACCATGTGATGTAACATTAAAAAAAAATATTCAAGTTCATGACATCAACAATTTTTAATGAAACAACATAAACAAATATTTTCCTAGCATCTCACCATTTACTCACATCTATAAGTAAATACTTTTTCCCATATCAAATTCTAAACACTACCAATTGTAAAAACAACATCAAAAACTATAATTTCCTTTAAGTATAACCTACTCATTAACATATTATATTTTTCAACAGTATGAACCTAAATATTTTTACTTACCAACCGAGATTTAACGCTTACCATTTCTAATAAAACAACTAAAAGTAATTACCTATACTAAGCATAAACCTTAATCACAATATACCAACTACAATTTAATCAAACAACTAAAATTATAATCCTATGTCCATGACTTACTATTGTCATAAAACACCAACAAAACAAAAATACTTCTTTTCCTGTAAACAAACTTTTTCATCTAATATTCAACCCTTACGATTTCAAAATAACATGATATCAACTATAGGCAATTACATTTCCCTAAAACAATATCCAACATTACTAAAACCTTCACAACCAATTTAATTCTTTTCCCATAAGAACTTTAACTATCTATTATGTTAAAAATTTTAAATCAAACCTTAATAGTCTTCCATAAACTTAAATTACTATCTGGCATAAACAATTTCCATCCAAAACACATTTGCGTAAGTTATATTACCAACATTAAATATCTAGGACGTCTTCCACACCATTTCAAACCACCAATATCAATGTAAAAACTCCTATTGACTTGAGTCCCCAAAGGTACTAATCCTCTACACTTCTAACACACCACTATAAGCTTCTAAAACTCTTTCCACAAGCATACATAACCATCTAATAATGACCACTACATTTCCTACTTCAAACTTATATAAACAATATTACAAAAGCTTAATTCCCTATCTTACAATTTCTAACCAAACATTGAAATTCTATAAGAAGGGTTTCTAACTTGCAGCCAACCAGATATAAATCTAATGCAACAAACCTATATATGATATTCCAACCAAAAAAAATCGCTAACCATTACAACCATACCAGTTTCCTACTAACATACTACCATACAAAAGTACTGACCAACATAACAATAAAAAGTGTATGCATTTGTTCTATTCGAAAGACACACCCATCGACCCACTAACGGAGGCTCTAAACAAGCCACCCAAATCCAAATTACAACACTAAGAATTGCGACTACGAACTACTCAATCTTATAGACTATAGCGACAAAAGCAAAGGTTAAACAATAGTTATGACTGGCATACGCTGAAACATAGGTCGCGGTTCTAGCGACCACAGACAAAGGGGATACTCCCGCCAAACATCGATCTAACACTCCTTATGGAGCTTCCACGATTACAAATCAAATAGCTAAGGATGTAGAACTGGTCACACATTTGCTGAAAGGGTGAGAAGACCAAAAGATATTTCTTGTTTTACAAAATAACTAGGGAAGAAAAAATGAATGCAAAGGAGTTCACTAAACATAGAAAGAAACTGTGAAGAAGGTTGACTACACCGTACGACAGCGGCAGCATAGAAAAGAGATAGCGACCTAAGGAAAAATAAGCGACCAAATCTAAATACTGTCAAACTACGCATCTTGATGGCACATGACTAGGTTGGATGCCAACTTACCAATTATTACTCTAGGTTCACTATACCCTAGGCCGACAATGAGTCAATTTCTTTTTCCTAACTCACGGTCTCCAAGAGAACAAAGATCTAAATAGAATCTGACTTGCAGAAAGGTGGCGGCAGAAAGAGAGAAGGTCTGTGAGCTGACTACAGATGAAGGAGAGAAATTTCTAAAAGGAAGTTCCCTAGCAAAGTCTACAACAACATGTAATCTTAAGAGGTCGATCATAAAAAACTTCTATATGCTTCAAGTTGGTTTAATTTTCTTTTCAACAGATGAATTAACCAATTTCCTATCAACCAAAGAGGCATTTTTAGTGTAGATAAGGAGGGAGTTGTGAAGAAAACTTCACAATGTTTGGTCAGAATCTAAGATCTTCTTGCAGGGTAGCTTGCTAGAGATAGTAGTGTTGAAGGACTAAGATTTTCTTCAGGGTTTCATAGATAGAAGCATGGTGTCCAAGGTAAACAGAAATGTGAAGAGTATGAGGACCAAGTACAGGGCATTTCACTCCTGTCAGAGAGATACAAATGTGAGACAAGTTGCAAGAACGAATGGGATAAGAGATGGATTAAAGATTAGAGTTGAGTCATTTATTTCCTAAGTTTGAGATCACAATGCAAGTTTATAGATTATGGGCACAAGAATTTAGAGGGATAAAACAAAGATTCAACCTGAAGAATCCATTTTAGAGACATCTACAGGGTTTGGAGCAGCATTCAACCACATAGGACACACACAAGGATAATTAAATCCCAAGTTACATGCAAGTATCACAAACATGGCAGCTAGATCACACATAGAGCATCATAATAAATCATTAAGGTATTTTCCAACCACACATGAGCATAATAACAGAACTTGACTAAACACCACCAAACAAGATTACCAACAAACAAGGCAAGGACCAAGTAACACAACAAGACTCGAGACCACAACAGAAGACAAGGACTAACCTAGTGGAGTAGACCTCGTGTTATCTCCCATCAATAATTTCCATTGGTGAAAGAACCCACTCAAACTTGTTATATCATGTGGAGTCGAGGTTCGGTACCTACAGCCTGCATCCAAACAACTTGTTGTATATGATCAATTACATATATGTCTGTACATGGAGAGTCAGAGAATCACGGAGCAGCAGGGTACTCAAAGCGAGTAATGTTGCACCATCCGTGCTCCTGAACAAGATTATAATCACAGCATTTAAAATCAAATATCAATGAATCTAATAAAACATGCAAATAATAATCCGTCACTAAACATGTCCAACACATCATAACTGAAGTAATCATAATGTCATCATCACTCATAACACATGTCTAAATATATCCATTGAACATAGTCCATCAAGGTCAAAGATAACATAAACCATAACATACTAATCCAAATTTCTCGAAACTATAAATATGCAATAAAAGATTATCAACTGTTTCAGAACCATCAGAGAGAAATATGAAACTAATATCTATCACAAGCCAAAAGGTGAGGGGCATTATAGATTACTTCATTTGTGTGAATAGAAGTAAGCATTTGAAGAGTAATAATGATACTTGGATTGGCATGTATGCTTTTATTATTCTCGACAAACAAAGCTTGCTTAATGGGTTGAGACTGGTTCTTAGCTATTGTGAGTTTGTTGAGCTAGTTAATTAAGGTCTGCAGGGTTTTGGTATTTATTTTGTCTGTGAGTTTATTATCATGGGGGGAAACTATTACGAGTGGAACCTGCTTCCTATGCTGGCCTTAAAAAGAACTAACAGATTTAGGAAAATTTTGAAGGATGCATAGTTAACTATGTGAAAGCTATGAGGGGTTACGACCACTCTGTAACAAAGCAATTTGTTAACACTTCGAGGACTAGGGAGGTGATTGTGAATGGTATTTCATTTTATGTGACTAAAGACCTTATAGAAGAGGCTATGGGTCTATCAGTGGATGGTTGAAAGGTTCAAAGAGTTGGCAATGGGGACTACAAGAGTTTCATAGACAATGTTTTTGAGGGCAAGGAAACCCTAGTCAGACACCAAAATGGCTATCAGAGATTGGAACTCTTACTCCATGGGGAATGGTGAGCTACCATATCATGAAGTACTTTACTCTGGAGGGTAGGTATAAAACTATACAGGGTTACCACTTTCCTTTGTTAGACCACCTTCATCATGGTAATTTCATTAGATTTCCATTTTATATCTTGTCTTCTCTCCAAAGAAGCATTATCAAGGGTGCAAATCACCCTTTACATTAGGGATTTATCTTGGTTTTGTATGAATTTAATATTATGTTGAACCCCCTATTCTTCGTGGTACTAGAATGTATTGGAATGGTGTCTGACACTAATAGGGTTAAAAAGGGGAAGGGTAAAGTAGTTGACCCTAACTCTGGCATTTCTAATAAAAACCTTGATAGCACCCATAAGAAAAAGGAAGCAAAATGTAAGAAATATCCCCACACATATAGAGGGGAAAATATAGGTTCTAATCCCTCCCCTGAAACCTCAATTATTCATTCTAATAAAAACACTAGGAATAGGGACAATGACTCCCCTGAAAATATTCTATTATCCCTATAAGAGAAGGCTAGGACATCCTCTAATGGGTTGGGAAAGAAGACCAAAATTGTTAATATTAAGTATGGTACTGCTAATGCTAACTTAGCTGTGAGGTTTGTTGATCATGAGGAAAAAACCAATCAAATTAATGCAGCTAAAGAGAAGACATGCAAGGTTAGCTATGGCTAATATGCAGAATTATAACAAAAATAGTAAACACAAGAAGAATGTGGATGTCTCAATTGAAGAAATTGTATTCAAGATAATATTTTTTAGGATAATCCTAATTTGTATGATGAGATGGAAGAAGGGTTGGATGTTTATTAGGTTAATGAGACCCATATTGATAGGGATGAAGGTGATGGGGACCCTATTCAATTTGAAGAAAGGGATGTAAGGGCTGATGAGAACATTCATTGTGAATAGTTTGATGATTTGGGGGGTAATTCCTTTGGGGATAATTGTTTTGAGGATGTCTATAAAGATTTAGGGAGCTTTGAAATAGATGGGTCAACCCACAATAGTGGGTTACACTTTTGTGGATGAAGAAAAATTGAAGGTGCCAAGAAAACTATAGCAGGCACCTTCGAACAAATGTATTTCTTTCGTTTGAAGGTCATGTCAACCTTATTAAATCTTAAAATAATAAGACCTTCGTTCGAAGGGGGTCTCCATTCAAAGGTATTTGGGCACCAAATTAAAACAATAAAATAATGCCTTCGATCAAAGAACCTTTTTGATCAAAGGTATTATTTTATTATTTTTGAATAAAAAGGTTAAAACTCTCAAATAATAGTTTTTTTTGTCATTTGAGAGTGCATAGTGTTCACGAACGGTGGATGAAGGCGACAGGGCTGACTACACGTTCTAAGGAGTCGAAGGGGATAGTAAAAAAGGCTTCGGCAAGGCCCCACATTAGGATTCTAGCGTGTACATCAACATTCATGCATCCTTCCAAGTGCATACCTTAGTATATATGCTCCTCATTTCATAGATATAAGCTTGTCGTTTCACTATATATGTTCACCATTTGTCATAGAATATTTGTTGTTTCTCATTTGTACATAAACACCTGTGCATGAAAAATTCCATTGCGTTGTTGAATTCTTGAGTAGTTATTTAGTTCACCGTCAAACCCCAGTTTGGCAAACTTGGGTTTTTCATGCCACCTTCTCAACCATATATGTTCTCTCTATTAGGATAACAGATAATATAAATCCATGTTATGAAGAAATAATCTATTTTCCATGAAAACTACTCTTGAGATCTTTGCAACTATGAATGACTATAGCTAAAAGAGAGATTCCATTCAATAGCTCACAACTTTGTAAAAAAAAGCTCATTTATTATTTATGAAATCATGCCTCTTATATTACTTAACAAATTACAAGAGAATTACTTATATTCAATGCAATGAGATGTTTATAACCACACAACCAATCTCTCTTTTTGCACCTGAAGGCAGAGAACTAGTTCAAAATTTGTAACTACATGCAGTTTAGATGTATCATGTTCAGCTTAATATGTGCTAGGTATCAAAATCCCTTATCTTATTTTAATTATTTCATGTTATATGACAATAGAAATCCATTGGTGGTACTTTCTAAAAATAATTTAAAGATATATAAATCCATTTCCAAAAAATTCTAACAACATAGACATGCAATTGTTATTAATAATGTTATCAATGATAATGATGTTGGTCAAATCTAATGCTAGATTAAAGTGTCTTATGATTTTACTTTGGCTAGGACTAGTGATAGACATATCAATTACCTAGATAGGTTTAACCACTAGAACATAGTGAACCATACATAAACATATAGTCAAATCATCTCATGATGAAACAAATACCTATTGAGTGATTAGCATCTATATGTTGTAGTAAAAGGTTACAATGATAAAACAACTTGGAAATGGGTCTTTAGGAATTTGTAAATGTTTGAGAATTAGATCAATCCTCATGACCCCAGGAGTGCTTTAAGTGTGCAACATCGTTATGATTGCAATGAAATGTTAACCTCAACTCAATCATGCTAATTGCCTATTAATACTAAGGGTGACCAATGTGAATTCAATCAATTTTATATAATAATTATCTCATGAGCCAATGTGGGTTCCACACAAGACAAGTCCAAGACTTCAACAAGGCTCATAACAAGTGTAACTCAACCTTTGAGGGCTTTAACCTAAACAACTATTAATTTGGAATGGTTTATCATAACCCAATCACCTACAATCAGTATTTAAGGAGAAACTCTTCATAAGTCTTTAATTAAATAAAGGTTTGTGACCACACTAAATCACATTTTCATTCTCAAATAATTCATAAACAGGTAGCAACCATATAGCAAGTTTACAAATATCAAACTAAACTTCTCAATAAGAATCCTACTACAATACCCACTAAAAAACACATTTCTTGCCATTTCAAAACATATATAAGACCTTAAAGTTGTATAATTTATGTATTGACTTTATCCTAATCACCCATTGTTAAAAAAGTTAATTTCCTTACCTATAATTATTAAATTCCTAATTCTTTTATTAAATAGATCCACTACATTTAAACGCAATATTAATGTTCTCTTTATTATTCTTAGGATGATTAGTCTTAGTTTCATACTCCTATTCTTTTTATACATAGATCACATATTATTTACACCTCCAAACTCAATTCAAAATTCATTGACAGTTTGGGTAGCTTTAATCTATCTACTTACACTTTGCCAAATTCTATTTCATCAAAATATATCATTAAATATATTAAGGGAACAAAATCAAGGCTCTAATGAAAACCCTTGAATATATCTCAAATGTAGGTAAAGTGGAGTGAGATACAACTAGCACTAGTTGTGTTCTTCTAAACTATATGTTATCTACTATGTCATCCAAAACTATAGTTCATATAGATAGTTATAATATTATATATATTATTTTTTATTAGAATAAATTATTATCATATCTTTGGTTTTGTCCTATGAATATCTATGATTATCACCAATATTTTTATACATAAATCACATATTATTTATACCTCCTAACTCAATTCAAAATTCATTGAGAGTTTAAGTAGATTTAATCTATCTACTTACACTTTGCCAAATTGTATTTTGTTAAAACATAGATTGTTAAATATAATTAAGGGAACAACAACACTTGGTTTTAGTGAAAATCCTTGAATAGATCTCATGTGTAGGTAAAGTGGATCTTCCTCTCCTTCTATGTCACCATTGATTGCATTTTTTTGATGAGGAGATTGTATAGAATAAGTATTATGGTCTTTTGTACATGCCAAGTATTATGTGAAGAGATATGTTGCTACAATTTCACTTGCAACCTTGTTATATATGAAAATAATTTATCAACCCTTATTTGATTTAATCTAGGTTAATTGTGTTTAATTCCAGGTGCATTTATTTATTAGCCTATATTATTTATCTAAAGCATAAATAAAATATATTTATTTCTTTACAACTTTATATTCAACGATAAAATAGAGAACTTATGATCAAGGTATCCTTTATCAAATGTAGTATTATGTGCATGCCTAACATATGCTTTAAGGATAAAAGGTTGACTTTGAAAGTTCAATACCTTTTAAGGCTATCCTATATATATTACCTAACTTTAATCATTTGATAGGAAAATAAAAAAATGTCTACTAGATTACTACAATGTGTATGGAAATTTTGAAATTTGAAATTTATATTAATAATGTCTATTTGTAGTAACCAAAATAGTTTAATGGGAAGTTGAAAGAAAAACATGTATTTTAACAAAAAAAATTTCAAAGAAAATTCATAATTCAAATTATGAGCTCTTAATCTAATGCAAAATTATGTTGGGTCATGTCTCTAATGAATACAACTATACATGTAGATCTTTCATCCTCATAATGAATAAGATATTAACTTGAGAGCCATGAATTTCTCTAAAGAAGTAGTAAAACCTGTCACATATCTCATAATACATTGGACACCTAAAAATAAAGTGAGCTTTGACCCCTTGTAACAAGAAACCTAAGCTAGCTAGTGTAAAAACACAAAAAATAGATACTTTAATTAATTGTTTCAACTATACGGACTAAATACATAGGGCTCCAAAAATTCTTTCAAGAGCTCAAATAAAAGATAACTCACTCTAAAAATGCTCTAGTCACTAACATCCTAGGCTTGAACTTCTTTAGAAACTATTACTCAAAATTTTCTCTCAATGTGAAAGTTTATTGTTTAAGTTATATAAAAAGTGAGATTGGGAGGCATTTTAATGACTTTAAATTGGAGGAGATTTGGGCTAGAAACATAGTTTGTGCCCTATTTGTCATGATCAAATGAGGTTGTTGTGAAAAACTGAGTGTGATTGGAGGATGTGGATGACACCTCTCCACTACATCCAAGGGTGAGGAGAATTTCTGAAGCTCAATTTCCTAGGACAAATGAAGGAGAAAGTTTCCCACCTAAGGGTGGTGATTCCCAATCATGATTTGAGATTTGGAAAGTGATATTTTAGGAGCTCTACAAGGTGTTCATTACACTAGATTTAAGATATGTTATCTCATTAAATAATTTGATTAAAAGGATAAAAAGGTGACATGGAAAGAGGGGTGATGAGTCATGAAAAGGGAAAGAGAAAAATACCTAAGACGAGGAGACAAAATAAAATAAAATATTATAAATCAAAAGGATGAACACATAGAAGAGAACAAGGTGACATAGGTAAGCTAGGATAAGGCTAAGGGAAGCAAAAAAGAGGGTGGAAAAGGGGGTTAAAACATACATGCAATTCTAATATTCATAAAATTGAGTGCAAAATGTGATTAATCATTTAAATTTACATTATGTGTTTTTAAATTTATCTTGGCATGCAAGGAATTTGATGGTAGACAACACATCCATTCAAACTTGAACTTACATACTTGACTATGATGTATCTATCTAGATATGATACAAATTATTTACCATGTGGTCCTTTAAGTTATTGCACTTGCTTTTCATGTTATCACTTGTTTCAAACATGTATTTAAATTTTTTCACTTAGTGAACTAGAATGTATGTGAGATTGGATGTTAAATTTAAAAATTAATTTAGATACATAGTACTAGATGTACACACATACATTGGAATAAGTAATTTATTTTTGTTCACAATTCAGGTCAAGATATATCATGGTACATGCACCACCACCTTCTGGACCTTCTATATTTACTCATATAGATATTGAGATCCAGAGATTGAGAGGTGTTCTTTTTGACCCCAACACAACAAAGGTTTATAGGAACACTAATCAATCAATTTTATCTAGCTTACAGTGCATTAGGTAGAGTCTAGGAGGTACACATGCTTATTTGGGTGATAGACTTGCTGCTATTCTTGCCGAGATGCAACAAGAGGTGACTAGTGATGTTTCTCTTGCTTTTGTTTAGCTTAGTGTCTTGAAAGAGACCATCAAATTCCAATATTTTCCATATTATGTTGGTAGGTCTAATGTGAAGGGCTACCAAGTGACTAGATGTGTAGACCCTCTTATGGCCTCGTTGATATATCCACATTTTCTTGCTACTCATGGTCGTTATCCCAATGACGACCAAATTCCTTTATATTTTGCACAATAGTTATATGGAGAGGTTCATATGGGCCTCAAGGTCAACTACTTGGATTTGCCAGCATATTTTGGTTAGGGGCAGGGCAGGGTTGCTGACAGAGATGCCTATTGTCAAGAAGATTGATAGGCTCTAGCTTATAGGGCCTTGGTTGGGGAGAGGATGCTTGCTATCTCCCCAGCCCTGGCCCCTGTTTCTGATCAGGTTACTATTGCTTCCCAAAGGGAAGCAATCGACAGTGTTGGTGATATTACAGCTGCCACATCTATTATATATTTTGATCATGTGGGAAGATATTTGATGAGTCATCCTGGATGATCCAGACCATCAGATCATGCTATTGATCCTTATGCTATCATGGGTGTCCCTTCACCTGTAGACATATATGGTCTTACAGGAGACCATATGCTTCAGACTACAACAAGTTGTCTTTCTGAGAATCTATTGGAGTCATATGCTTTCATTGCATCAAAGATTTGTATCCCTTTGCATGAGGTTAGAGGACATGTGGGTAGATCTTGCCATTCACAAACTAGGTCATGATCTAGTTAGGCTGCAAGGCATTCTCATTAGGTGCCTCGTAGTACTTCACATCCTGATCTACCCACAGATCATTCAGCTGTTGTAGAGGCAGATACACCTACCCCTCCTTTTATGAGTGTTGAGCATCAGACATCCCAGCCCTCCCTAGATTCACTTGAGGAGTTGTAGTTGTAGATGGGATCGTCAAGTTATGTGGATATGCTTCTACATTCAGGCTCTTCAATGCCAAATCGCTTGCATAGTCCACTTCACTTATCATTATTGGAGCTAGCCAAGGAGGCATCGGATATGAACATTGTAGTGGATCCTACACCACCTGATACACAGGTATGTACATGTGTATGTGCATGCATGCATGATTTAAACTTGAACTTAAATTAAATTAAGTTAAATTACTTTTCTAGATAGAGTCCTAATGTACACATTTATAATTTAATATATATATTTTTGGTAGAGGTTAGCTCATGTTACACCTAGTTTGGGGATAGACTGTGTAAGCAGGTGTGATTCAGCTGATGCTAGTAATGTTAGTTGACATGTGAGTTTTAAATTTTTAAATCATGTACTTACATGTTTGCATATAATTTGTACGTGCATGTACATATATATTTAACATATTCTAATTTAACATAATGTACACTTTTATGTGCATGTGTTGTACTATCTCCAGGGCTCAGCGCATCCATTAGAGTAGGATGCTCACTCAGAGGGTCGCTCAACTCGCAGCCGACATGATGACTAGGCTACCAACACTACCTAGACATGTTTCTCCAGATATTTCTCTAGATATTTGTTTTTAGACATTTCTATCTACATGTTTGTGGAAATTTCTATCTACATTTGTACATGTGTTTGATGATTATATATATTTATGTCCACATGTTTGTAGACATTTGCATGTTTGATGATACTTTTGTGGACATAATTTATGTTAAATGATGATACATAATTTAAAATAGAATTGATTACATGTTTGATTCAATATATATATATATATATAGACACACACACATATGTTTAAATTTATAATAGATCTAGAATACATGTAATCACATTGGATAGAAGAATTTAATTAACTCATTTAATAATTTATTGTGAACGGTGTCCATAAAAAATAAACCTGCATGATTTTAAATAAAATGTGTTAAACTTGCCCACACGGGTAAAAACACACTACATATAAGTATGCAATGTGGAGTATGCAATTTCCATTATTACAATAACATGAAGGTTAAGCATAATATTCTAATTTACCCTAATCTATTCTTCTTAGGCTCAAAGTAGAGATCATAGATGTGATAATAACATCTTTGAATGAAACATAAAAAGAACATAAAAGATTCTCAAAATGTGTTGTCATAAGGCTGCTATATGTTAAATGTTTCTATCTAGTAGAGATATTAAGATTAAATAGATATAATAAATAGCATATGTAGAAGAATGTGGTCCTAATAACTTTTTACACTTTTTTAAAAGAACAAATAGGCAACATCAAGAGTAGCTACAAAACTAACAAATCTTATCTAAGAAAATATGTTTGATATACAAAACTAACAAATCTTAGAAGAAAATATATTTGATATACATGTAATATTTGTATATATAGACATGATACTCTTGTTGGGGAGAGCTTCCTACATGTCCTACTACATTCCATTCTCATCCTTAAAAAATTTATCTTATGATGTGGTATAAAATATTTAAACTTTAATTTGTTATGGTTCCAGAAATTACATACCTTGCACTTTTCTCCTTTATTGAAATTAAAATGGAATGTGGAGTATGCAATTTCCATTATTACAATAACATGAAGGTTAAGCATAACATGATAATTTACCCTAATCTATAAACTTCTTAGGATCAAAGTCTTAGAGATCATAGATGTGATAATAACATCTTCATGAAACATAAAAAGAACATAAAGGATTCTTAAAATGTGTTGTCATAAGGCTACTATATGTTAAATGTTTCTATCTAGTAAAGATATTAAGATTAAATCTATAATAAATAACATATGTAGAAGAATGTGGTCCTAATAACTTGTTACACTTTAAATTAAAAGCACAAATAGACAACACCTAGAGTAGCTACAAAACTAACAAATCTTTGAAGATAATATTTTTGGTGCAACATGATTATTCAAGTCTAGGGATGCTCCTACATCATTTGAACTTTGTTTCCCATTGGATAGGCACCAATGTTTGATAATGAATGATCAAATACTTTTAATAAATCATATTCGTATGTCCTCAAATAGTAGTGTAGTATAGTCTTAATCTTTGTCAATCTACATAGTTTAGTTTCATATAACATTGTATTTATCAAATATTTTGTGTGCCCATGTATCTAAAACATATTCATAGGACTATGAATATTGAAACATTTCAATTATATGTAACCTAGAAAATAACTTATTATAAATAGCTTGAGAGCTTGTGATTGTTACAATTAAAGGGTATGGTTTTGTAAAGAACTATTATATGTTCTTATTTCCCTTTAATTATCATGTCAATAGCCTTTATGACCACCCTCATTGGCCTTGTAGATCCATAAGTACAAGTAGCTACTAACTCCTATTAATTGGCTAATTACTACATGTAGCCTAATGTTGGGTCTATCCCCTTGTGTCTAGATCAACATACATCCCTGAGTCTAGGTCTTGTGTACATTGTCTATGGTTGTAATTTATATAGTGTCAAATTTAGGGTCAACCTAACCCTCCCAACTAACCATTATGCATCAACTTGAAATGCATGAAATGTTTAGATTTTTTAACCTCAAGTAATTTTATATCTAAGGACTTTAACTCTAGTTTGAATTTGAACACATTAAAGCGCCTAACACTTAGAGAGCATGTTCAAAGAGTATATATCATTAAATAAAAGCATTCAAAAATTATCATATCACATGCTTGAATAATAATCTAGGGAATTCTCTACATGACTTCTAATAGAGAGATCATTTACATTAAGAACCACATGTTGAAATTAAAATTTGTTCAATGAAAGAACTATTAATTTAACTTGCATAAATTGTAATTTACAATTAATACATGAACATAGATCTATGTAGTGAATTTAGGTCTTTAGTAAATTAAAAATTATAAGTTCTTCATCCATATTTTTCATACCACATCAAGTGGTTCAGCCCACTCTTCAATGACATCTAATATTCTTTGATGATCATCACTATCTAGTCTCCACTTACGACGTCCACGTGAATGTGGAACTGAATGAAGAGATAAGCCAGTAGCAATTACTAGGTGGCTATATACTGATATACCTTGTTCTCAGGTTGATAATCAATAAAGTGAATCCCATGTTTAACAATCTTGACTTGTTTGAGATATGTCCCTTGCACTATACAACTGAACCTGTGGGGAACAACATTCCATGGTAAGACATAATATTTTCAAGGTAAATGTAACCTACATAGTTCATGTATAGAATTTTCATTACTCGGTAAGACATAACATAAATTATAATATAAATTCAATATTTCAATCACTCAAGGTACTTGAAATGTACATATGTAACAAATTCAAAATTATTTAAAAATGTATTAAATAAAGTTAAACCTATGGGAAACAACATTCCATCACTTGTTTCTAACTTTATTAGCTTTTGCCTCTCTTCTATGCAACACAATAAATAGTAATGAATGTCTTCTATATTTCCAGCCTCTGCTATGACTGCAAAAACATCTCCTGCACCAAATTTACATGTCTAAAATTTGTAACTTAAAAAATTTAGAGATACCTTATTTAGAGAATAGATTCTATGGCTACTAGAATAAATGAAAATGTAGTCATCTCTAATAACAAACGAGAAACTGCGGCCAATGAACAAAAAGCTCTGCTAGAACATGTGGCCCATAAGCTAGAAAAAATTAGAAAATATACTAAAAAGATAAGAGTTTCTCAGAAAGGGAAAGATAGTTCAGAGGAAGAAGAACCTGAGGAAACAAAAACCCACAAAGTTGAGTCTTTTACCAGACCAAAAATACAAAAAGGAAATAGCATTTCTTTTGTTGATGAACCTGATAAACTAGAACAAAAGTCTTCTCAGCGAAGTAAGTCTGCCCCGAGGTCAACAAAACTAGTACTTCCCAAGCAAAAAGATAAAGAACATTTGATGCAACATGCTGAGCCTCTGAAGGAGTGGTTAGAAGAATTACATCTTGACCAACCAGAAAATCCTATCTATATGGAAGAACTGGCTGCTGCAAATCATTCTGAAGATGAAGTATATGTTGAAGAAGAGGTTTCTCCAACATCCTCTCATCATTCAGATGAAGATATTGAAATTAGTCTTCCATCAGCTGCTTTGAATGCAATAAATAATAATACAGAAGATTGGGAAGAATTTTATTTTGCCAGTCAAGAGTCTATCCACAATGACTTTGATGTAGAAATGAAAGAAGTTGTTTCTGAAAATTCCAGGCCTGAAAACTTAAGAGCTTATGCAACTTCAGGTTATATCTTGAACATAGATAAGCTTGTAGATCCTTATTACGCCATCTGTACATGGTGTGACACTCTAGAAAATTTCTTTGATACTAGAGGATCTGTCTTGAATGATGCAAGTAAAGTTTTGTATGCTGTCAGACTCATGTCAGGTAAACTCAGGAACTGGTGGAACTTTTTACCAGATAATGGCATCATCACCACAAATCCAGAAACTGGTGAAGAATATGTCAAAGAAAAAGATTTGGGCAGAAATGATATTTCCACAGAAGGATTTCCTTTGCTAAAAATAACTTTGATTGGTTTGTTTGCTGGTAATAGAAAGAATGAAGTCTTAGAGGTAGAAAAAATTTTATTTTCCTTACAGTTGAGAGACTTAGGCAAGTTAAGGAAGTATAATTTGGTCTTTGAAAATTTCATGATTGCAGCCCATAAGTTACATGATCCAACAACAAAGAAATATTATTTAAGTTCATTACCCTGTGGTTTGGGTGAATATGCAGAAGATTATGTAATGAACAAATATAAGACCACTATAGACAAGTATGGTTTTGTAGACCTAAAAAATTTGGTGGCCTATAAGTTGGATAAGGGTTGTTTGACTAAAGCTTTGAATGATAACAAGGACCAGTATAACTCTTCCTGCAATATGAAAGATTACTATGATCTGCCTCCATTAAGCCAGCTAAAAGATTTCAAGCATGTCAGAAAGTTTAGAAAATCTTCTTGTGGCAAACATTGTCGATGTACAAAATGCAAAGGATCTTATGATAATGATAATATGGAGAGATCTTTTAGGCATAAGAAATATAAGAATAAATATAGGTTAGCCCCTGTACATAGGCACTCATTTAAGAAACGAGCTCCTCCCAAGTATTTGTTCAAAAGAACTAAGCATCATAGTGGCTCTAAGCAAGTCAAATGCTTCATCTGCAAAGGTCCTCATTATGCCACTGACTGTCCTAAAAGATATAAACCTAGTAACAAAGTTTATGCTCTATTTTCTGAACAGGATGTAAATATGGATTGGGATATTGTACATAGTAGTGATGTTCTGAATCAGCTTGTTGATAATTAGTTTTTTGAGTTAGTTGAAGTTATGCCAGAACAGCTATATATGGCTCGAGACAAACATAAGAAAATAAGTTCTTCCTCCAGCAGTCCTGCAGTTTCTGAGTCCAGCAGTTCTGATGAACTTGGATCTATACCCAGCTTAGTCAAAAAGGCTATCCGAGATTTAGATTTTAAGATTAGCATGGCTAAATCCAAAGATCCATATAGAATGCCTGGAACCATTGAGGAGAAAAAAGCCGCTGCCAAGAAGCAGCAAAAGGACATCAAAAATTGGGAAGCAGAACGTAATGCTCTTCAACAAAAGCTTCGTAAAGATAAACGTCCTTCTCGATCTCATGATCGAGATTCTTCGTCTCCTCCACCTCGCTCTCATCACCCTTCTAAGTCTCATGACTATGTTGTCCCTACTTGGTCTTCTGCCAAATCCCATAAGACCAAGCATCCTTCCAAGTATCGCTCTCCGTCGCCACCTCTTTCTCTTGGCCGCTCCATTGACGCTCTTGCTGCTAAAATTGATCAATGCCATGAAGAGTTGATCATTCTCACCCGCCAAGTCACTCTGCAACATAAGGCCCTTGAAAAACTCACTTTACCCGTGGGGGAATTACGAGACATCATGTTTAAAGCTGAAAATACTGATACTGATTCTTCTCCTCCTCACTCCCCAAAATCTGCCAAAGCTGAACCGGCCAATGCTTTATTTATTGCTGAAAACTGCACCTATATCCGAGTTAACCTTCAATTCCCAAGTTATAAGCCCATACCTATGGATGCTTTTGTTGACTTTGGATCTTCTAGAAATTTTTCTAATATGGATGCCATTCCAAAAGAATTCTGGAAGCCAAGACTAGATATTCCTGCAGGCATAGCAATCAATGGTCAAGATGTTGAATATGGCAGATATGCACAAGATGTGGAGATAGAAATTCAAGGCAAAAGGTTTGTCACTAATTTTATTGAGTTACAAGGTCTTAGAGGAGATATACTTTTGGGTTTTACTTTCCTCACAAAGTACCAGCCTTTTGTTTTAAGGATCCATGAAATTTCTCTGAGGCATGAAGACGGACAAATAAAAATTCCATCTCTTAAAGTTGTAAATCATAAGTTCATAAATAAAAAGCCTGTAGAGAAAAAGTCTCCAAGAATGAGTAGGAAAGAAAACATAAATTTGCATTCTCAAGCATTGCCTCCTCTACTTGAACCAGTAAAAATCAGATTTGAGAAAGATTGCTGTAGCATGAATCCACTACAGTTCTGGTCTGAAGATCATGAAGAATGTGAAATCGAGATTAAGCCAGAATGTTCTTCTGTCATTCCATATGAGCCAGCATATCTAATGAGTCCATCAAAGACCAAAGAAATTGATGACCACTTGAAGGAATTGCTTGATGGCAAATTCATCAGAGATAGTAAGAGTCCTTTCAGCTGTCCAGCATTTTTGGTAAATAAGCGAGCAGAGCAAATTAGAGGTAAGAAAAGGTTTTGTATTAATTACAAACCTCTTAATGATATTATCCTTCCATTCAACTATCCTATTCCTTTCAGTACTGACTTGATCATAAGAGCAGCATCAAAGAAAGTTTTCTCTAAATTTGATTGCAAGTCAGGTAAGTTACATGTTAGATGATATAACATGGCTCTGATACCAATTAAACACAATTAAGAAAACTTTGAGATGCCTAAAAGAATCTTCTGAGTCAAATTTGTGATTCTTAAGAGCATCTATATTGGAATCTATATTGTAGACCTATATCCAGAGTCAACAAAAGCATCCATAGGTATGGGCTTATAACCTGGAAATTGAAGGTTAACTTGGATATAGGTGCAGTTTTTAGCAATAAATAAAGCATTGGCCGGTTCAGCTTTGGCATATTTTGGGGAGTGAGGAGGAGAAGAATCAGTATCAGTACTTTCAGCTTTAAACATGATGTCTCATACTTCCCCCACATGTAAAGTGAGTTTTTCAAGGGCCTTATGTTGCAGAGTGACTTGGCGGGTGAGAATGATCAACTCTTCATGGCATTGATCAATTTTAGCAGCAAGAGCGTCAATGGAGCGGCCAAGAGAAAGAGGTGGCGACGGAGAGCGATACTTGGCAGGATGCTTGGTCTTATGGGATTTGGCAGAAGACCAAGTAGGGACAACATAGTCATGAGACTTAGAAGGGTGATGAGAGCGAGGTGGAGGAGACGGAGAATCTCGATCATGAGATCGGGAAGGACGTTTATCTTTATGAAGCTTTCGTTGAAGAGCATTACGCTCTGCTTCCCAATTTTTGATGTCCTTTTGTTGCTTCTTGGTAGCGGCTTTTTTCTCCTCGGTGGTTCCAGGCATTCTATATGGATCTTTGGATTTAGCCATGCTAATCTTAAAATCTAAATCTCAGATAGCCTTTTTGACTAAGCTGGGTATAGATCCAAGTTCATCAGAACTGCTGGACTCAGAAACTGCAGGACTGTTGGAGGAAGAACTTATTTTCTTATGTCTGTCTCGAGCCATATATAGCTGTTCTGGCATAACTTCAACTAACTCAAAAAACTGATTATCAACAAGCTGATTAAGAACATCACTACTATGTACAATATCCCAATCCATATTTACATCCTGTTCAGAAAATAGAGCATAAACTTTGTTACTAGGTTTATATCTTTTAGGACAGTCAGTGGCATAATGAGGACCTTTGTAGATGAAGCATTTGACTTGCTTAGAGCCACTATGATGCTTAGTTCTTTTGAACAAATACTTGGGAGGAGCTCGTTTCTTAAATGAGTGCCTATGTACAGGGGCTAACCTATATTTATTCTTATATTTCTTATGCCTAAAAGATCTCTCCATATTATCATTATCATAAGATCCTTTGCATTTTGTACATCGACAATGTTTGCCACAAGAAGATTTTCTAAACTTTCTGACATGCTTGAAATCTTTTAGCTGGCTTAATGGAGGCAGATCACAGTAATCTTTCATATTGTAGGAAGAGTTATACTGGTCCTTGTTATCATTCAAAGCTTTAGTCAAACAACCCTTATCCAACTTATAGGCCACCAAATTTTTTAGGTCTACAAAACCATACTTGTCTATAGTGGTCTTATATTTGTTTATTACATAATCTTCTGCATATTCACCCAAACCACAGGGTAATGAACTTAAATAATATTTCTTTGTTGTTGGATCATGTAGCTTATGGGCTGCAATCATGAAATTTTCAAAGACCAAATTATACTTCCTTAACTTGCCTAAGTCTCTCAACTGTAAGGAAAATAAATTTTTTTCTACCTCTAAGACTTCATTCTTTCTATTACCAGCAAACAAACCAATCAAAGTTATTTTTAGCAAAGGAAATCCTTCTGCAGAAATATCATTTCTGCCCAAATCTTTTTCTTTGACATATTCTTCACCAGTTTCTGGATTTGTGGTGATGATGCCATTATCTGGTAAAGAATTCCACCAGTTCCTGAGTTTACCTGACATGAGTCTGACGGCATACAAAACTTTACTTGCATCATTCCAGACAGATCCTCTAGTATCAAAGAAATTTTCTAGAGTGTCACACCATGTACAGATGGCATCATAAGGATCTACAAGCTTATCTATGTTCAAGATATAAACCTGAAGAAGAGACTCTGTAATTGGATTCAAGGGAATAAGATTATAACCTTCAATTCCCAGGTTATAAGCATCATTCTTGTCTAGAAATAATGAGTTCCACCAGTTCCTGAGTTTACCTGACATGAGTCTGACGGCATACAAAACTTTACTTGCATCATTCCAGATAGATCCTCTAGTATCAAAGAAATTTTCTAGAGTGTCACACCATGTACAGATGGCGTCATAAGGATCTACAAGCTTATCTATGTTCAAGATATAACCTGAAGTTGCATAAGCTCTTAAGTTTTCAGGCCTGGAATTTTCAGAAACAACTTCTTTCATTTCTACATCAAAGTCATTGTGGATAGACTCTTGACTGGCAAAATAAAATTCTTCCCAATCTTTTGTATTATTATTTATTGCATTCAAAGCAGCTGATGGAAGACTAATTTCAATATCTTCATCTGAATGATGAGAGGATGTTGGAGAAACCTCTTCTTCAAGATATACTTCATCTTCAGAATGATTTGCAGCAGCTGGTTCTTCCATATAGATAGGATCATCTGGTTGGTCAAGATGTAATTCTTCTAACCAATCCTTCAGAGGCTTAGCATGTTGCATCAAATGTTCTTAATCTTTTTGCTTGGGAAGTACTAGTTTTGTTGGCATTGGGGCAGACTTACTTTGCTGAGAAGACTTTTGTTCTAGTTTATCAGGTTCATCAACAAAAGAAATGCTATTTCCATATGTTGACTACAACCTAGAAGAAGTGGAATATAGATGCTGTTTCCTGTTCATGTCTAGATGATATAACATTCTGGCTTAATCTCGATTTCACATTCTTCATGATCTTTAGACCAGAACTGTAGTGGATTCATGCTACAACAATCTTTCTCAAATCTGATTTTTACTGGTTCAAGTGGAGGAGGCAATGCTTGAGAATGCAAATTTATGTTTTCTTTCCTACTCATTCTTGGAGACTTTTTCTCTATAGGCTTTTTATTTATGAACTTATGATTTACAACTTTAAGAGATGGAATTTTTATTTGTCCGTCTTCATGCCTCAGAGAAATTTCATGGATCCTTAAAACAAAAGGCTGGTACTTTGTGAGGAAAGTAAAACCCAGAAGTATATCTCCTCTAAGACCTTGTAACTCAATAAAATCAGTGACAAACCTTTTGCCTTGAATTTCTATCTCCACATCTTGTGCATATCTGCCATATTCAACATCTTGACCATTGATTGCTATGCCTGCAGGAATATCTGGTCTTGGCTTCCAGAATTCTTTTGGAATGGCATCTGTATTAGCAAAATTTCTGGAAGATCCAAAGTCAACAAAAGCATCCATAGGTATGGGCTTATAACCTAGGAATTGAAGGTTAACTCGGATATAGGTGCAGTTTTCAGCAATAAATAAAGCATTGGCCGGTTCAGCTTTGGCAGATTTTGGGGAGTGAGGAGGAGAAGAATCAGTATTAGTATTTTCAGCTTTAAACATGATGTCTTGTAATTCCCCCATGTGTAAAGTGAGTTTTTCATAAAGTGAGTTTTTCAAGGGCCTTATGTTGCAGAGTGACTTGGAGCCTATATTATTTAAGTTCAACTAATTGACTTTACTAGCTATGATTTTGATATTGAATGGATTCAAGGGAATAACAATCCACTTGCAGACAACCTTACTAGAGAAATGGCAAAATTAGCAGAACCTGCAGCAATGTTGATTGAGATTGGTGACACAGTTAGGAGAAAAGATGGCATAGAAGTCTTTCAGACTACTGATGAAAATGGAAAAGATATTTGGGTTCCTCAGCTTCCAGCCGACATTATTCATCCCATACTTGAAGTTTACTTCTTAAATAAATGGTTGGATGAATTGAGGAAATTGATCAAGGATTCTTATGAACAGGGAATTTTGACTCCTGATCAGAACTATAATTTCTTGGAAGCATTTGGACTAGAAGAATCACAAATTGACTTTATGTTAAGAAATGGTCTACAAATGGATATCTGTATCACTTCTCTTCTGCCTATGCATTGGACTCATAGGGATAAACACAATCTGCTTAAGGTTGCAAAATTTGGTTTCATTAATAACATTACCATTAGCCAAACAGAATTTGAAGATTATGCTGACATTTTTCTTGGTATCAATGAACGCATTTTGCAACCTGATATGAATGAGTTTTTTGATCATATCCAGAAAAATTTTGGATGGTCTATTGAAGAAGGGTTGTGTGGACCATCAGGATATTTGCTACAACCACATGGTTACATGCTTCCACGGGTGGAATATTATCCATTAACTCACAATTGGTTTGCAAAAGCTATTTTAAATGATTTAACTCCATCTTTACATCCAACATTGGTTGCTGCACGAACAGAAATGGACATTGCTTATCTTGACCAAGTGGACAAGGTTATTTATGCTTTCCATCCAAGAGATGATGATTTAGATGTCATTTTCAGACCAATTCCATCACATTTCCTACCACCGATAGATCTTTCCGGATCTCCTAGTCCTCTAGGATCTCTAGGCTAGCACATGGGCTTGTCTGTGCCGTGATGTCGGCCACGTTAAGATTCTGACAGCAGGATGCAACCCTGTACAAAAAGCAAAATCCCCATATCTGCTTTTGGGTGTAAAGCAGGCCATGCTCGCATGCGGTGTCCCTAATGCGAATAATTATTGTACTTTTCACTGTAGTTAGTGCTCACGGATATGACTGCATGATAGCTATCATCTCCTACAGTGTTAGATGCGTGTCATAAGTGTATGGTCGGACTTCTAAATTACTTTTATGTTTTGAAGTCCACTTCATCTTATAAATAGGGGTTTTCGCTCTTCTTCAAGGCATTCAGAGTTGGAGAAGAGATTAGAGTCTAAGTCTCAGCAAGATTATGCTCTTGTTCTGCGCCTAGAGCGATTTGAACAATAAGAAATTGCTAATTGGTATGACAATTGTAATACAATCTGAGAAAGTAATATAAAGTGCATTGTGTTTAATTGGTATCATATATATATATATATATATCCTTTTTAGTCAATCTTGAAATATGGTTATAGTCAATTGGAATCAAAGGAATGTCTTCAAAGCTTTCATCCTCATCTTCGTTGTATGTGTTGGTAGCAACTAGTGGCACATTTTTCTATTCACTAACATATCCACGTTGTTAGTTCTTACAATTCTCACAATCTCCTAACATGCACTCATAACAAAAACAAGAGTAATCCCTAGTGCACAATGTCCATGTGTCTAGCTATTTGTATTCATGACACAATGCAAAGATCTTGTTTTCTCTACCCTCTTGCATCCATGCATTGATCTTCTATCCACACCTACAAATTTATTATATTGTACATTATGAATATAATAGAAATAATTAAATTCAAACTAAAATAAATAAACTCATGTACACATATCATATATGAATATATATATTTAAAGTATTAAATTTTCAAACAATACATACCCTATATCTCCCAAAACACTCTCTGTGGAATGTATCAGTTTGTTCTAAAGATGTTTTGACCTCATTTGATGCAAAGTGTGTCTTACACCATTCAAAAACATCATGTGCATCATTTATATGATCTCCCTCATAATTCATTTGATGCTTTCTTAGAGTACATTTGATGCAAGCTCCTATGCCATCATGTTCACCCTTTCCATGCCCACTCTCAAAGAAACTCCAAACTTGTGGTATATTGTCATTTCGATGATATCTACATAGTGCTTAAAATGGCCTTGATGATTTGAATTGTGACGCACATCCATCTAACCATATAAAATGTTTTTCAATTTTTACGTGTGCCTGCTTGCCAATATTAAAAAAAATTCTTAAAATAATGTTCTACAAAATGTGTCATTTTTTTATCATCACTAATATAAAAGTTATATTCTTTCTTAATGACTTGTGCTTCAAATGTACTGTCAACACCATCCAAATCCAATTGTGCATGCCAATAACACACATGCACCATAATAGTGATATGCTCTGATAAGTAATATTATGATTGAATCTCTTTTTGATGCATAAAACAATAATTTTCTGTAAATTTGACTACTGATAAAACTGTTCCAGGTGGGAAAGTATCTCTTAATGTTTGAAACTATTGTGCTTGCCACTTAGGAAAAAAGCATGATGTATGTATGGTTGTATCAATTTATAAAAAATTTGTTGGCAAGAGACACTATATGGATTCATGGTTGTTGTCATTGATGGCAACAAAGGTCATCCCACATATCCACAAGTCATGGTGTGTCTCTACCGGAAGTCAGAATGAAGATTGTTGTGGTTCGGTGAACAAGAACAGAGCATATGGCAAGGTCCGACAGATTGGTCTGGATCTCTCAGAGGAAGTGTCTTGGTGCAGTACGGATTTGGGGAAGTCAAGAGGACTACCTTGAGTGGTATATTCCAAGGATTTAGCCTCTGGTGATGGGCAAAGAAAAAGATATGAATAGTTGAGTACCGGATTCCTGAGAGACAGTGAGAACAGAAGAAGAACTGACTGACAGAGTATCAGACTATTTTCCGGATGTGTTACTATTGATGGTAAAGGTTGTGAAGGCATGAATCATGTTTGGCCAACATGATTAATGATATCTACAAGTATATGCTTGATCCGCATTGCTTGGTGAGCAAGGATTCAGCCGACAGAACAGAGTTTGTAAGAAACTAGACTGTTCCGGATGCCGACTAGAAGGGTGATGAAATTACTTATGCGGATATATATAGAGGATGGATTTAGTTGTGAAATGTGTGAGTGTGTGATGGTGTATGTGAATAAGTGCAGAACAGAACAGAAGTAGTAAGAAAGATCTGGTATGTGAAAGGATAGCAGAATAAAGAACAGAGGAAAGATGAAGTGCAGCAGATCAGTGTACTGAGCCTAACCAGAACTAAACTCCAGCATATGTAGATGCTTTCAATCAGTTCAAGACTGTGATTCTTATCACTTTGTAGACAGTGTGTCTCCTTGTAGGTAGTGGGCCTCTTTGTGAGCAGTGTGCTCGGGCAGTGAGCCCTAATTGGCAAGTGCCATTTTTGTAATTCCTTATTCTTCTAACAGAGAATAATCTTTGGGTTAATCACCCCGTGGTTTTCTCCCTTAACAGGGTTTCCACGTCAAAAATACTGTGTCATGTGTTTTCTTATTTCATGGTAATGTTTTTATGTTTGATTCAATGCTGCATTAATTAATAAGAAAGTTCAAAAGGAAAATAATTAGGATAACTGATTCACCCCCCCTCTCAGTTATCAACAAAATTTCCATAAATGTTCCAATAGGTATCTCCTCTTCTACATAATCTAACCTTGTGGATTCTTTCCCATTTTTTATTTGACACTTTATGTACTTGTAACTCTTATAATTTACCAACTTCATTGGGTTGATATCTTTGTTTCTCAAAGGCATTTTAGCCAAATTTCCACATGTTTCACAAAGACCTTTTATGCAGTTTATTTGACCAGTTCCATTATCATCATCTGATTTATCACATAAGATGGATGCTATGAAATGACTTGCCCATTTAGGAGGTGCATTTACAAAACCATCATTGTCTTCTCTAATCTTTTGAAACACCCGATAGTAGAGATCAAATTCACTATGATAACGACAAAAACAAGTTTCAAAAACCTTGTTTATCTTCACATAATATGGACTTAGCCTTTCAAACATTGTTTGCCCAATCTTTATATGAGAATTTGAATTAGAAAACATCACATACATCTCATGTTGTGTTATGTCTAGCCAACGTTTTGTATGTAGTTCATGACTATTGGGCCCAATTCTGTGCTTGATAACATCTCTACTATTTGATGAAGCACAAGTATTATCATTTGAAAAGGTTGAGATCAAGTTCCTAACAACATCTTGAATCCTGTCAGATTGAGGAGCTCTACACATAATTGCCCAATTGCTTTCTGAGGTACTTGTTATCACTAGGAATTTCACCCGTATGCAAGGCTAGAAAAGCTCTGCAATTCCATGTAACATGAGACTAATTTCAGGTTGTGGGTACCCTATAATGAAATTAGACCTCCAAATTGTGGGCTGGTTCCCTTTGAATGTTCTATTGGGATGTATGTTTTTTTTATTTTGGAAAAGGGAAGAAAGAAACTATATGAAATGGAAAAATGTAAAATTCGGTGATGTACCTGATTTGGATAAAACTATGCAATCTGATCCACAATATTACTCAAAAATCTAACTTTCACAATCCAATCTTGGCATAAATATCACAAAAGTGATTCTATGGAAGGCTTGAAAATAGGCTTTCTATGAAGTAGATGGTTTTCACAACATAAAAAGACTAATTCCGGTTAACACAACTTGAGACCTATGATGATTATATGCTTAATGCTGCAAGCAATAGAGTGAGACAATAATTTAAAAGGTTTAATGGTTAAACACAAATTTTTTTTCATCAAATCACTTCAAATAATCAGCACTAAATGGATAGGTAATTTAATTGAAACAAACGAAATACTGCAAAAAGACAAAAGTAGAACCTGTAACCTATCGATCTCTCAATAAAACTGTAAAAAATGAGCTATAAGAATTCTCCAATCTGTCTAAATCAGAATGAGAATCAAGAACTAGAAAAAACAAACTTTTCCTTTACAATATATAGGTTTTCTCTCTCAAAGAGGCATGCAAAATATGAACTTGTAGATAACTGCCTCCAAAAATAATCTCTCACGAGAAACCTCAAAAATCCTCAAAATTTGGGTCTGAAACTGCCACAAATTGAGAAAAAATAGCTCCAATTTGGGCCTCTCCATATGCTTGACCAAAAAGTTGACCAAGAACCCTAAAAATACTCTTAAAATCATGCAAAAAACTCCTAAATGGCCTAGTTAAGTCAACTAATCAATTTGCATGATTTTGCATTTAGCAAAATTGATTGTGAGTAAATAATAAAGTAATAAAAATAATTACTTTATTATTGGTTACAATTTGTTCTAATTTAATAAAGTAATTTGGAAAATATTACTTTATTATTTATTTACAATTAATGTCTTTGTAAAATCATGCATGATGAGAAGAAAAAATAACACTCCTTATCTCTCCAATTTCCAGTTGCCTAATTTGCATGATATGAGCACAAATAGGACCTAGAAAAAACAAAAATCCCCTTATACCTCCATGTGGGAAAAACCCCTAGTTTGCATGATACATATTCATTAAGGCAAAATTTTAGCCTTATCACTCCACATGCAGTAAGGAGAAAATACTAATCCTCTCTCTGCAAGAAAAAACCTTAAGTCATCCTATGCATTTATAATATCTCCATGCTCAAAACAATACACATTAATATCCTTATGACTCCCTTTGATTCCTTAATGCATACATATATCTTTATATCTTGAGGTCACCTTATATCTCCATGTGCCCTTTCAATATCAAGAAAACCTTATAACTCCATGCATCAAACATTACACCATTGCATATGCTCACCTTGTCTGCCACCTTGTAAACTTACTCTGTCTTCATGCATATCATGTCCTAATACAATGCTCCTTTGACCTTGTTGGCCACCATGCATAATAAGGAAGGATCTTTGACCTTTGAATGTTTGCAAAAAATGACAAAGAATCTTTGACTAGGCATGAGTTTCCTATGAGGCAGCTTCGACCATGTCATTTAATCGACCACAAAGGAAATAAATAAATCATAAGGCATGGAGCCTTGCCTTCTCATAACGCTAACCCTTTTGACTTCATGAAAATCAAGTGTGACAATGTTTGTCAGCCCCTCCATATCATGATGACTAGGAAACCTCAAGACTAAAGTCTTGACCATGGGCATTTTGGATAAGGTAATTGATTTTTGTCTTTTGTGAAGTCAAAAAATGAGAGAAAGAACCATCAAACAAAACAAGAGATAACCCTAAAAGTTGTATTCATTTTTCATTTGGCATTCTCCCTCATTCGTTCTACAACTGCATCCTGTCGGCTAGGGTTTGAAGGATGTAAGCATATCTCTCTGGCATTTTACTCTCTCTGGTCTTCTCTTGGTCGAATCATTAGAACTTTGCATTCAAGAAAGAAGGTAAATGTTTGGTTTGAGTACACTAGCATTTTTTTTGGCTTTTGTAGCTTCTTTCTCCTTTCATAGCTGCGGCTTCCATTCTCAGTGCTTTACACATTCTTTAACAAAGTTCTTTTTTTCTCTGCATCTTTATCTTCTGCAACTGTAACCTATATTTGAGAGTTTGATACTCCTATGAGGCCACGGATAGGTGTCTCTTCCTGCTAGAAAAACAAGGTAAGCATTTGTTCCTTGTCTCTCCTGTAGCTTCATTTGTCTCACTATAACTGAAGAATGACAAGGGTCTTCTAAGATTTATTGAAATGGGTATTGCATTTTATTGCAGAAAATAATATATCTCTTTTAGTCGTGCTTCTATACATCTCTTTTCATCCTTTATTTGACTGTAGGTGCAGAAATTTTGAGGATTTTTTTGATTTTATGACAAGGGTTTGTTCCTTTTTACACATACAAAGCCTTCATTTTGTTATGGCTATGCTCCATCTATATGTAGACACCAAAAATATGAAAATTTGTTGAGGGTTTCTAAATATGAAATAAGGGTTTCAACTTTATTTGCATAAAACCCTTATAACTGTCACGGCTAGCCTCCTGTAATATCCACTATGTTCTCTTTTTGACTGTATATAGAAAAGAAACAAGGTTTTTGACTTATGCATATGGGTATTCTATTTTTTAGCATAAAATGTCTTTTCCTAGCATGGCTATTGTAGTAGATACATTTTATCACCTTCCTTTGGCTGTAAGTGCAAGATGGCACTAGGGCTTGAAATTTTCTGATAAGGGTCCATTCTTTTTGCACAAAAAGGCCTTCCTCTAGCACAACTATGGTATTAGCTCCATCTTATGGCACTCATTTCAACTGTATACAAAAAAGAAACAATGGCTTTACCTTTTTACAGATGGGTATTACATTTTTAACATAAAAAATGCCCTCCTGCTCACGGCCATCACATCTCTTCTCTGTATAGAAAATCTTTGACTGTATTTTTATCTGCAGGTAAAAAGGCACTAGGGTTTCAACTTTCTTTTGCACAGAACTTTTTCCTCTGATATGGCCATGACACTATTTCATTTCAGTGACACTTCTTTTGCTTTCTTCTCTCTTCTGTATCATATATTGACATTTCTATGCAATAAAGGTTCTCCTGTTGCAACATTTTAAATTGTTCATGCTATTTAATAACTTGATAGGAGATAAATACATGTATTAAAAGAAAAAATCCTGAACTTTCAAATGGCTCTTTTAGCCTGTTCATTCTATTTCACTTTCTTGAGCTCAGATGGCTCCTATACCCTGTCTACATGTCATATATCTCCTTTTCCTGTTAACTGTAGTATGATTGATCATTTGTCATGTGTGATGATACATATATGTGACTTAACACTTATAATTAAAACAGAGAGTGGTAAATATATGCCCTATTTTCATTGGCCTAAACTAGGCTTTCAACTATTGAAATGGATGATGCTTAGAGTTGAATGATTGATGCCTCATGTGTGATTGTGGGATCATCTCCTGACTGCCTTTGTGTATGCTCCTCCTGACTGTCTTTGTTGCATTTGGATCCTACTTTAGCATACATATCATATTCTGATCTCTCCTTGGTTGTCTGTATTTCTTGGTCCATCTGAATCTATATGACGTCAGTTCCTTGCTCATTACAAAGTATGAATGTTTGATCAATGTTTATCTAGTGATGAGATTGGGATCCTACTATAATTTCCATGTGTCACTTGAATGTCTAAATGTTGAACATTTGATTACATTGGGAACTGTGGTAGCTACTTGGGGATATAGGCTCTCTATTGATGACTTAATCATATGGGATTTTTGACCTGGTTGTTTCATGTTAAAAGCTATGACATAGCTTTTCCACATATACTGTTTCATTTTCTTGATCATCCTGTTTCTTCATTATGGCATATGTCTGCCAGAGTTATTGATGCCTTGTTGTTTTTTATTTTGTCTTTTAAAGGCATAATCTGTATCATTTATCTTAGTTGGTTGATCACTTTGAGTTCCTGTAACATGTCATTTTACTTCTTTCCCTTTTATCATAATTAGATGATACTTTTACATGATCTATCTTGTAACTTGCTCAAATGATACACAAGCTCTGTGTCTTGGAAGCTTTATTCTATTTCTTTTCTCTTCATCAGGCACATTAATCTGTACACTTGTAGCATGTCCTTGTACTATGAATGCACTCTGTCAGTTGTTCCTATTACTTGTGATGAAATAAATACATGCATTCAAAATGATTCTGTACTTCAGATGGCTCCTATAGCCTAGATATTCTTTTGTGACTGTAACTTGATTTTTTCACTTTGTCTTTGTTAACTTGACGCAATCATGTTAATCTGATTTGCTCCAATCAACTGTAATAATATCATGATGACATAACATTCTGCAAGTTGATTAGATAATGCATGATGTAGCTTGGAATAATGCATCCTATCTTTTCTAATACTCTTTTCAAGATGAAAAGAAACATGCTGGGCTCAAACCCTTATGGGAGCTAGATTTAATCCACATGTTTAAATGTCTTCAAATCAGCAACAAAACTTGTCCTATACCTGCACATTGAGCAAATAAATTAGCATAAAAATATACCTAATAGTATTGATTGACCTTCCTCATGGTTTCTTCCTGATTTGTGTCATATATTTGATCTGATCTCTCATCTGAATGCATGATGTGACAAGTAGATGTATCTGTCTAATAAAAGCATGTGATAACTTTAAACATCTAGAGCATTAACAGGGTTGTCCCTAAAATTTTGCAGGTTCAACTAATGATGGAGCTGAAGTAGAGACTGAAGACTAAAGACTTGAAGGCCGACATCAACAAACAACCTTCTTTCTCAGGCAATGATGAATGTTTCAATTTATCATGTGTTCATTTCTTTTCCTTTTATCAAACAGATGCATAGCTTGCATGTCTACAATTGCTCAGTCTAGTTACTCCCATGGCCTGTGTGGGACACATTTGAACACTTCTTTTTAAACATGATCTATTAATTTATCTTATGCATATGATGTATATGTATTTCCTTTTCAATCAATGCATGAGATAAAGTAACAGATACTTGAATGTATGTTCAAAACATGACATGAAATAACAGGTCAATACAAATATCTTTCTTTCTTTTATTCAAAACTAATTGACGGAATAATCAATCTAACTTATAACTCCTGAAAGATAACATGATGCAAAACAACTATATTTCTTGAATTATTGGTACCTTGACAATCTTATTCTCTTGTCATGATAACTCATCAGTCTTGATTAGACTGATGGGTTATCCTGTCAACTGAATCTCCTTCTCTGCTCTTGTCAAGATATCAACCTGTTCAATAAATGCATAACCTTGAAGATTTCTTTTATTCCTTCTAAACAATTACACTTAGGTCCAACTAATTTTAAGTGTGAACAAAAAATTAGTAACATTTTTGGCGACCTCTCAGGGGTGTTTTCCTTCTAAATAGTTTAGAACTAGTAGCCTTTGTAACTCCATTGGGCATAGAGTCTTTTCTGCCATGAACTTAGAGAAATTTTGCAACTCACACTAACTGAACACAATAGTAGCAACTAACTAAAAAATTGAACTAAACTGATTTGCCTAAAACAAAACTAGCAACATGTACAAAAGCACTTCTTGAAAACAAGACAATAATAACTGAAACTAAATGTGCAAAAGAACTTATTTGCAGCATAAGGCTACCTTACTAGTAGCATAACTTGAGGTGAATCCCATTGACTGGGACTGGCAACACCTCACCATCTAACTTAGCAAGCTAGAATGCATTGTGTTATTATATATGGTCCATCCCACATTGCATTAAACTTTGTATGTTGTCCTGGTCTTCTCTTCAACTCATTCCATTTGAAAACTAGATCTCCTTCTTTATAAACTCTTGGTACTACCCTTTTATCAAAAGTTCTTTCCATTTGGGCCTGGTGTACTTCCAATGTTTTCAAGGCCTCTTTCCTAATTTATTCAAGATCAATCAGTTGTGCAAGCTTGATTTCCATTGGTTGTTCTTCAAGTAACTCTAGCTCTTTTATGTAGCTAAGTGTTGGCAACTCCACTATTATTGGTAACTTTGCTTCCTTTCCATCTGTAAGCACATAGGGTGAATTACATGTTGATCTTTTAGGTGTAATCCTATCAGCCCATAATGCTAACTTTAACTTATCATGCCAAGATCTCTGATTCTCATCAACTATTTTCTTTATGATTTTAATTAGATTTTTGTTAGTTGATTCAGTCTGTCCATTACCTTGAGGGTAATAATTTGATGAAGTATTTAGAAATATGTTGTTTTTGACAGACCTATCAGATATTCTTAATCCAATAAATGCCAAAGCATTATCTGAAATAATTGAGTCAGGAGTTCCAAACCTGGACACTAGATCTTGATAAAAATTTAGGACTGATGTTTTGTTTGCATCCTTTAAAGCAACTATTTTAGTCCATTTAGTGAAATAATTAGTGGAAGTCAAAATCCATTTGTGTCCTTGGCTTGAAGGTGGATTAATAGGACCAATGAAGTCCAATCCCCACTTGCCAAATGGTTGTTCCACTTGAATTGGATGCAAGTGTTGGAAACAAGGTAGATAACTGAGAGGGGGGGTGAATCAGTTATCTTAAATATGTTAATTTTCTTTTCTTCTTTAATATTAGTGCAGCATCAAAACATAAGAGCATACATAATCATGAGAGCAGAAATAAAATCAACAGATATAACACATGGATTTTTACATGGAAAACCCTGTTAAGGGAAAAACCATAGGGTGACTAACCCAAGATTGTATTCTCTATTAAAAGAATAAGAAGTACAAAATGGCACTTGCCAATTAGGGCTCACTGCCCGAGCACACTGCTCACAAGAGGCACACTGCCTACAAGAGACTCACTGTCTACAATGTTTATGGATAGTAACCAAGTGTTTGAACTGATGAGAGGCATCCTCATATGCTGAGATTCAGTTTCAGTTAGGCTCAATACACTGATCTACTACACTTCATTCTTCCTTTGCTTTAGTGCTGCTTTTCTGTCACATACTAGACTTGTATTCCTGCTTCCACTCTGCTCTTTGCCTTTCCTCACACCCACTATTTCAACACACACACTTTCCATACTGAAATCAATTTGGTATATATATCCGCATCAATGATTTCAACATCTTTCTAGTCGGCAACCAGAGTATTGAAGATATTTACAAGGCACTGATCTGTTGGCTAAATCCATGCTTGATATGTGATGCGTATTCAAAACATAGAGTTAGAATTCATCAATCAAGTGGACCAACCACGTATCATCTCTCAATTAGCTTGACCATCATCAATTTCTCATCCAGATTAATGTCTGATGCTCTGCTAGTCAGTTCTTCCTTAGTTTGCTCTGCTTGTCAGGAACCCAACACTTAGATGATCATATCTTTTCACTCTTTAATCACCGGAGGCTCAATCTCTGGTATGTAGCAGTCATGGTACTCTTCTTGACTTCCCCAAGTTTGCACTTTGCTGAGGTACATCCTCTGAGGGATCTAGACTTGATTGTCAGACCTTGCTGCATGCTCTGTTCTTGATCACCAGACCAAAACACACTTCAATCTCACTTTCGGTATAGACATACTATGTGTTGCGGATGTGTGGGATAAACTTTGTTGCCATCAATGACAACAATAATGAAGCCACATAGTGTCTCTTGCCAACAATCTCCCCCTTTGGCATTGATGGAAACACTTAGTGAAAAATGACTAAGTGTCGTAGCAAACTCCCCCTTTGCTGATGCTCTGTCTTATGTACACTTTTACTGGAGCTCCCCCTTAGCTAGATTCCACATTTTGCACTACTCCTCACTCCCCCTTTGAGATCAATGGCAAAGGGTGGTATCCGTAGATGAAAATTTACAAAAACCAACATATACATAGCCACATAAGTATATATACATGTTATACTTACATATACTTAAGTATTTCCGCAAAAGTGGTCTTCAACTGGACAAATTCTGTTGCCCAACTCTGCTTCATCCTATCCAAAATTGAGATGTGACCACTCAACAAAAATAAAAAATCTTTTGCCCTCTTTAAGTCTATCAGATTACTGGTCTGGGCTATGGTTTAAGCATCAGTTAAGGCCTCATGTATTGCCTCTAACTTAGGTATAATTATCCCTCTTAGCTCACTCATCCTGCTTATTCTATTCTTTTTTTCCTTTTCAAGCCTCTTTATTTCATTTATAGTGGCAATAGCCTGGCACTCTTGACTCATTATGGATGAGGTGAGAGGATCAAAATTCTGAGATAAACTTGACAATTTACCCTCTTGTTCTTCCACCTTCTTTGCAATGTCGTCTGTCACTTTGGACTGAGATAGAAAAAAATTATATAATTCTCTACCATCTTTAAGAGCATCTTCTAGGATCTTTATCCCAATATCCAGATTTCTCCTATCATTTTCTATGAGTCCCTGTACTTCAGAGAATCTCTTTCCCAAAAACTCTTTCCAGACTTTCACTTTTACCAATTTTTCCAAAGAAACAAAATGTGTGCTAACAGAAATAACAAGAGATTTCAAGTTACCAGATGAAGACGCTAAAGATCCTTTTGGAAGGATGGCATGATCTTCTCTAATAGACCAGATACAATATCTATCAACTCATAGTCTTCCATGTGAGACTTCAAAAGCTTTTCTTTTGCTTTAGCTTGAGCAAAAGATGCTACCTTCATTGTCTGGACCGGAGAGAGGGAGTCAAAATTGAGTGGTCCTTGGAATAGTTCTGGTTCATCTATTTCCATCATTTCTTTGGTCAGGAAGTTTTTCACTACTTCTTGCAGTGTCTCTTACCGAAGACAAAGTCTTCTTTTCTTTTGCAGCCTTACAACTGTCATCAGAGATCTTCTCTGTGTGTTCTTCTTCTCTTCCCTTTTTCTCCTCTTCTTGACTCAATTTCTCCTCTTTTCTTCCTTCTCCTTTAGTTATGGAGTCAGCAGGGGGATCCAAAAGAGAGATGTTTACTTCTTCATGGACTTCCTCTTCCAGAAAAGAGGAATCCAAGTCCTTAGTTCTCTCCTCACCTATCTCCTTTGGCTCTTCTGCAATTTTCTCAGTAGATTCTTCTTTTGATGTACTTAGTCCTTCGTCATCCATGGCAGAACGTTCATCATTTATGTCCTCTATAATAGGAAGATTGAATCTTTTAAATGCATTTCAGAGTATGTCTTCATTCTCTTTTGCCACTTGATCAGTCTCTATGAGCATAAGTTTGTTCATTCTTGCTTTGCTCCGGAACTCATCCTTGTAGTCCTTGAAGATCATGTTCATTTGTTTTGGAGTAATGAAAGGATAGAGCTGAATTACAATCTGTTCCCAGATCTCCAAATCCTTTTCCTTGGCATTGTCTTTTCTGAGTTCAAGTACCTTCTCTAAACTTTTGGGAATTAGAGAGATGATTTCAATGAATTCTTTATTATAAATGTTTAGGTACTTAACTGTAGCTTCTTCCAAGATCATTTTGTCTGTGTCACTATATTCATCATAAAATTTTGTCATTGGTTGCAAATTCCCATCCAGAGTGACTGCCTTGATGACATCATCAATAGAAAGAGTAGGTCTTTCAACAAATTCTTCTGCCTCTTCTTCCTTGTTTTGACCGGTAGAGGATTCCCCAGATGTTTTTTTCTTTTTCCTCATTTTCTTAACTTCCTCATCTGACTCTGTTTCTTCATCATCTTTCTGGCTTGTGTATGACCTTGTGGCCTTTGTCTTTGTTCTCTTCTCTCCCTTTCTAGATGTCTTGGCTTCCAGTTTTGAGGCTTTTGGGCTCTTAGAGGTGGCAGGTACAAAGCTCTTTGAGGATCTAGTCCAGGAGGGGACTTGCACCGAAACACTTTCTTTTTCTACTTCTTGTCTCTCTTTCTCTGCTCTTTCTATTTTCTCTCTATTGGCATCAACTGCCTCCTTTGATATGCCATATTTCTTGGCAATTTCCTCCACTTCCCTTCTCACTTTCCTTTTTATTTCTGGTTGTCTCAATTCAACATGTATTTTCACACTTAATTCTTGAAAGGTTCCAAACCTTTCTGCCTCAGGGTCCTTAGGCTAACTTAGTAGGTGTTGGACATGTAGCTCTAGGATTTTCTCATCTACCTCATAGCCCATTGGCATAGTCCAGACTGTTCTGGGTTCCACTGCCTCCATTAGGCATTGATCAGTGTCTACCATGAAACACATTGTATCCTTGTATTTTTCAACTAGAGATTTAGGGATTCTCTCTCTGGCCTACATCATGCCTTGGAAGTTTTTGAAGTATCCCTAGAGTGTTGTACTTTGAGCCTTAGCATCACCAGCCCATACATCTAATCTCTGATTTGTATGGCCACTAGTCTGTCATTTTGCCATACCCAACCACTTGATTTAGGTAGCTCATTCATATAGTAAAAGAATAAACATAGTATTAAACCACCATACTTGAATGAGTTCTTCTTGTCCTTCTTGATCTTTCACAAATTTTCTAATAGTTGGCTTAGAAGAAGCTCACATAGATCATAGTCTGCATTTTCCCTTAGCATCTAATATGCAGTATAGATTGCAGTTCCAGATATAGAGTTCTCCCTGCTAGAATGATATATTTTGTAGCCAATTATCATGGAGGCAAATTTGATATCCGGATCTGTGATATCTTCTATTGTCATTGCTCTTTTGTCAAACTTTGATCTGGTAGCCTCACTTACTATTTGGTTCTTGACGGATTTAAGAGCAGGCAACCCACCGGATGAGTGCAAACTAGTTATTGCCCTAATTGCATCCTTTGTTATCTTGAAGGGCTTCAACAACCATATGAAGTTATCATGTATTCTACTAAGCACATACTGGACCCATTCATCTTCTGCGAAATAGGGAAAGTGGATGCAATGTCCAAAATGCTTATCCCGGATGACCTTGTATTGAGGTTTGAGTTCAAAGGTTTCATCTATTAGTTGTTTATGGTAGATATCAATTAGCTTTGATTCTCTAAATTCCTCAATATTTGCATGGATGTAAACCCTAACATCTTCTATGTGTAGAACCCCATGCAGAATGCTAGAAAATGCACCTAAGGGATCAACTTCTAGGGATTAGTAGGGGTGTTTCATAAACTTTGGGTGCGGCCTATCAGTGATCTTAACAACATTTGGAGTAACCATCTTACAAAAGATTTAGAGAGGGATATTCAAGAATGGAAATACCTTTTTATGCTTCTAGGGTTCACAAAATGAGCTGAAAAAGATCGTTGGTTGAATCAGATTCGATGGTTGATCCTTGAGAGAGTTGAAATAATCTTGTTGCAGAGATCTTCCTTTCTTCTTTTCGTAAGAAAATGTGCAAATGATGAATAAAAGAACCCTTATATTTCTACGCAAACCCTAATTTCATGTCATTCCGGTTCCCTTGTTATGACCTTATTCTAAGAGAGAGATCCTTCCAAATCACTGAGATGCACTTAGAATTATTCTTAGTGATATTTTAAAATGTATCTCCCTTCCTCCAATCATGCCATTTATCTGCAGATCAAGATATTTCAATTTTTGAATCATACCAGATCTAACTGTGAAAATCCTATTTTTACCAGAAGGCTGTCAAACTGGATCAATCTTGGATGATTAGACTCTTCAAATTTCCTTGCGGATCTTTTATATTTTTACCGAGGGTTATTTAGATATCTCTTTGAGAACTCATCAATCCGTAATACTCCATGTGCCAATTTTAGGCACCAATTGACTGGCTGGGGGAATTTATTTTCCTTTATGACTCCCCCTAAGCCAGAGCTCATCAATTTAGTTTCTGGAAGGAATATCAGCACTAGATTCTGGAGCAGATCCATCTCCAACATTTTTTGTACTTCTGTTCACCCAAATCTTGTTCATCTCCTTTTGAACTTCATCCGCATTCACTTTTCCTTTTCCTTTGTCTTGATTTTGATTATGATGCACTGGACCCCTTTTATCCTGATTCTTATTTCTACAGAATTTGACAATATGACTAGATCTATTGCAGTTGTAGCAAATAACATTTCTTTGTATATTTGACTGATATCCTCTTGATCTGCATTGATTAGCCATATGTCCCATTCTATTGCATGCAAAGCATCTACCATTGAATGAATTGTTTATTTGCATATTTCTGCAGTCATGAGATTTGTGACCATACCTTTTGCAGTTGAAACACTATCCAGAGAAGGATGAATTAGTCTGATTCATTCTTCTTCTACACTGAGATTATTTATGACCAAAGTTGTTACAATTGTAGCAGTATCCATTGAAAGATGGATATCTTTGAGCATTTGGTTGCCTTACCGGAGGTCTTCTAGGCCTGTTTCTTTGATTCTCTGATCTAGAGTTCTTCTGACTAGATCCAGAGCTTTCACCTTTCTCATATCCCAAGCCATGCTTGTCATCTACCCTCTTTTGGCTTTCAAGAAGAACTTCATGTTGAGCAGATCTTATCTTGAATTTCTCTTTGTATTCATTTGTTGTTTGAAGATCCCTTTTAAGAGTGTCTATCTGATTCTCAAGTTGTTTTTCATTATCTCTGGCTTCTTTAAGATCAAATTCTATATGCCTGATTATTCTATCCATTTTGTGGCAGTCCTCTAACTTCTCCTTGAGAGATTGTTTTAGATTATCTTCAATTTTCCTTTTCTCTTCAATTTCTTGGGTGAATCTCATAACCCCTGATTCCATTTCATGTCTAACCATAATGAGCTCTTTTGATAGCTTCTCACATAGCTTGTTTTTCTTATTCAGATCTTCATTAGTATCATTAGCTTCACTTTGACTTGCTAATTGTTGAAGTAGTTTGTTTCTCTTTTTGCTAGAGATACTTAGTTTTTCTTTTAGCTCATTTATGTAATCATCATCTTGTTTGAATCTTTCTCTCAAGTTATTGACTTCAGAGTGAGATTGCTCAAGATCATCTAGGGCAGACTGAAGTTGTTCCTTCATACCATACATATCCATTGGGATTCCCAGATCTTCCTCAAGTTGTTAGGCTCTATTTAGAGGAACTTAGCTCTGATACCAATTGTTGGAAACAAGGCATATAACTGAGAGGGGGGGTGAATCAATTATCTTAAATATCTTAATTTTCTTTTCTTCTTTAATATTAGTGCAGCATCAAAACATAAGAGCATACATAATCATGAGAGCAGAAATAAAATCAACACATATAACACATGGATTTTTATGTGGAAAACCTTGTTAAGGGAAAAACCACAGGGTGACTAACCCAAGATTGTATTCTCTGTTAAAAGAATAAGAAGTACAAAATGGCACTTGCCAATTAGGGCTCACTGCCCAAGCACACTGCTCACAAGAGGCACGCTGCCTACAAGAGACTCACTATCTACAATGTTTATGGATAGTAACCAAGTGTTTGAACTGATGAGAGGCATCCACATATGTTGAGATTTAGTTCCGATTAGACTCAATATATTGATCTACTACACTTCATTCTTCCTCTTCTTTAGTGCTACTTTTCTGTCACATACTAGACTTGTATTCCTGCTTCCACTCTGCTCTTTACCTTTCCTCACACCCACTATTTCAACACACACACTTTCCATACCAAAATCAATCTGGTATATTTATCCACATCAAGGATTTCAACATCTTTCTAGTCGGCAACTGGAATATTCAAGATATTTACAAGGCACTGATATGTTGGCCGAATCCATGCTTGATATGTGATGCGTATTCAAAACATAGAGTTAGAAGTCATCAATCAAGTGGGCCAACCATGTATCATCTCTCAATTAGCTTGACCATCATAAATTTCTCATCTTGATTAATGTCTGATGCTTTGTTGGTCAATTCTTCCTCAATCTGCTCTGCCTGTTAGGAACCCAACACTTAGATGATCATATCTTTTCACTCTTTCATCACCAGAGGCTCAATCTTTGGTATGTAGCATTCATGGTACTCTTCTTAACTTCCCCAAGTCTGTACTTTGCTGAGGTACATCCTCTGAGGGACCCGGACCTGATTGTCGGACCTTGCTGCATGCTCTGTTCTTAATCACCAGACCAAAACACTCTTCAATCTGACTTCTAGTATAGACATACTATGTGCTATGGATGTGTGGGATAAACTTTGTTGCCATCAATGCCAACAATAATGAAGCCACATAGTGTCTCTTGCCAACAACAAGGGCATTGCTACCAGCCTTTGTTTACCTGCAAAAACTATACACTTTAGACATTTCTTTACCCATTCGTGAGCACCTTTGAACATGCTAGGCCAATAGTAACCAGCTCTCATAATTTTTAGAGCTGTTGTTCTAGCTGCAAAATGACCTACAGTAGGTCCATTATGGAATTCTTCTAGAATCCTTTGAGTTTGATCTGGCTGTACACATCTCAGCAAAACATTGTTAAAGTCTCTTTTGTACAGAATTCTATCAATTATAGCATAAGGGATTGCCTTTAATTTGTAATATCTTCTTTTAGATTTGTCCAGGCCCTGTGGGCAAACACTAGTGTGTAGATAATAGATCATATCATGCACCCATCTTTTTAGGGGTCTGGGACAACAGATGTTTCATTGTTTTGAAGCACTGTCTCAGCCTCTCCTTCAAGTTCTTTTCTATATCCTTCATTTTCTGCAAGCTGTTCACATAGTCCTTTGCCTCGGACCAACTTGGTGACCTTAATTTGTATGTCATATTCCATGACCTTAGGTATCCATCCTGCTCTCTTATCATTTAAATCCTTACTGAGCAAAAATTCTTTCATTGTGGGGTGAGCAACCATTTACTGAATTCTATTATTTGAAAGCATATGTTTGAATTTCTTTAGGCTCCTGATAACAGATAATACATGCTTTTCGACAAAAGAATATCTTACCTCATAGTCATGCAGAACTTGGCTGAAAAATGCCACAGGCTGTTCCATTCCTTCATTATTCTATTGACAAAGCATAGCTAATATAGTATCCACACTGCCAAATGTATATAAAATGAAGTCTTTATAAAAATTTGGATTTATGAGAGTGGGAGCAGCAGCAAGTGCCTCCTTTATTTCTTCAAATCTTTGCTTTCCTTCTTTGGTCTAGCTGAAAGCGATGTCCTTTTATAGGATTGTTGTAAGAGGTTGTAAAAGTGCTGCTATGTTAGGAATAAACCTTCTTACAAAATTAATTCTTCTCAAAAAGCTCTGTAAGCCTTTCTTATGTGCAGGAAGAGGTAATGCAAATATTGTAGTGATTCTTTCAGGATCAACTGATATTCCATCTTTAGACACTATGTGTCCCAACAGTTTGCCTTCATGAACATAGAAAATACTCTTCTTTGGGTTTAGTGATACCCCAAATTCTCTACATCTTTCAAAGATTAGTCTTAAATGGTGAAAATGATCTTCAGATTTTTTAGAAAAAATAGTCACATCATCTAAATATACAAGCACAAATTTATTAATAAGACCTTGAAAGGCCATGTCCATTGCTCTCTGAAATGTTGTACCTACATTTGATAAGCCAAATGACATCTTTTTGTATGCTAGTGTGCCCCATTTTGTAGTAAAAGTTGTCTTGTACTGATCTTCTTCTTTTACAAGAATTTGGTTATAACCTGAATAACCATCCAATAAAGAAAACCTTTCTGACCCAAAAACAACCTGTAATATTTGCTCCACAGATGGTAAAAGATAATGATATTTTAAAGATGCTATGTTTAAGTCACAAAAAATCAACACATAATATGATTTCTCCATTTTTTTTTTCTGATAGGAACCAAGTTAGAAACCCATGAAGTATGTTTGATAGGAAAAATGATATTACCTCCAATGATTTTATTGAGTTCTATCTTCATAAGTACTTCCAGCTTGGGATTCAGTGGCCTTTGCTTCTGTCTGACAAGTTTAGCTTTGGGTTCCAGCTCTATTGTGTATTGAGCTAACTCAGGGTTGAAACCTTTCAGGTCTCCATATTCCCATGCAAATATGTCACTAAACTCTTGACAAAGCTAGATAAATGCTTGTTGTTCCTTCTTTGTACATATCTTTCCAAGCTTGAGTAACTTTCCTTTAAAGATCACTATGGGTTCATAATGGTCTTACTTTACTGACAAGTTGGCCTTGTCTTTTCTTACTTAATCATCAATATTAAAGATAGATTCCAAGGTCACTAAGCCCTTGGGTAGCTTGTTTGATCTTAATTGGAGTATTTGATCATCATATTGCTATACAAATTTTTGCTAATTACCTGTAAAAAATTTAGCCTCTTCCATTAAGAAATTTATAATCTGTTCATCACTGTCAAATACTTGCCAACTGACATTATTGTTTGGGACTGACGGTCTAATAGTAACTTTGATATATAGAGGAGAATGAACATTTTTCATTTTAGAAGGAATATCATATTTAGCTCCTATGGCAACTAATTTGTCATCTTGCTTGTTATCAATTCTAGGTACAGATATCAGATTAAATGCATCAAACTCTTATATCATGTCCCAAACTCTATGCTTATATAACTTTAGCAAGTCATTTTTTGTAGAAGCAAGGTTTTTGACTTGTTTAACCACTAATTCACTGTCTCCAAAAACTTTTAAACACTTGATTTTTCTTTTTCTTGCCCATTCTAGTCCATGAACTAAAGCCTCATATTTAGCTGAGTTGTTAGAACAGCTGAAAGCAAATATGAAAGATGAATAATATTTTTCACTTGTGGGAAAAACTAAAATAGCCCCTCCTCTAGCTCCTACCTTGCTTCTAGAACCATCAAAAAATAGTTCCCAAACATCATTTTCAGATTCTACAATTTGATGTTTTTCTTCTTTTATCAAATTTGGAATAATTGTATTATTCTCTTGAATCATATACACACCAAGGCCTATCTCATCCATTTGTTCAAATAGATCTGTTTCATGGTTCTCTATTGCCCATTGATCTAAAACTATATCTAGAATTCCCTCTAAAGGTGTATTTGGGTCTTGGACAAGAATCATATCCTCTTGATAAAAAATTGATAGATTGGCATTTACTGAACTAGGTGTATAAGGCTCAAGGTGATCTTTGGCTAACGGTTCAGATTTAATTGTAACCTTGCTTCCATATCTAGTTCTGAAGAATAAATGTGTCCAATCAGATGATAAATATCCTCCTAACCTTGTTGTAAGGTCTCTGGATAGGCAAATAGCAAAGGTAGGTGGCAGATCTATGACATAAATGTCTTGATGTATGACAAGGTTTGGACAAGCATGCAAAGTAAGGCCCAAATTTCTAAACATTCCAACTATATTGATCTCAATTCCATCCATTTGTACAACACCTCTAACAATAGGTTCATATTTCATACCTAACTTATTAGTTGTTTTGGAATAATTGAGCTGCTAGCTCCTGAATCTATCATGCAATTATGTACTAAATAACCACCCACAATTAGAGTCACATAAAATGGTTAAGGTTTGCCTACTTGTTTAGGCTGTTCTATTCTTTTTTCAGCCTCATTTGCAATTATAATATGAGGTTGATGTGATTTTTGTACTTCATTTGACAAAGGCAACTGAGATAATGCATTTTGTAACAAATCTTTTTGTCCTAGAATGTGTAAAGCATCTAAAATAGACATTCTTACTGTTGTCTTTTTCATATGATCCAAAATATTAAATGCAGGACCACTAACCTTTTGTTGTACTTTTGGGATAGCAACCTCTAGTTGGTCTTTAGCTAGCTGTTTATTCTCTACATTTAGCTGCCTTGACAAAATATGCAAATCCTTTGATGTAGAAGCTTGATTCTATTCATTCTGAGTTGTAGAAACTATACTTTTACCTTTATTAGCTTGTTATGGTACATTTCTAGCATGCTATTTACTAGTATCAACTTGCTATTTTGCAATTCCAGCTTGTTGTTGCAAGTCAACAACTCTCTTTTGTATCTTGTGTTTACTGCAATATTAGTAAAAGATTGCTTTTGACCTAGTAACTAATTTACACCACAAAATTTATTAGCCTTCCAATTCATTAAAGCCACATCAGGATTAACATACTGAGTCTAAATATCCAGCTGGTTGTTTACATCACTTGCTGAATTTTCAGTAGCAGCATAGTTATTCTATACCATCAAAGCTTGACTTACTATCCCATTTGGGCAAGTAGCTTGATTATGAGGTTGATTACATGGGTAACACCATGCATAATTTTGAACCATGTTATTCTATATAGGAACTATTTCTAGTGATGTACTAACAACATTTGGATTATATTGCTGATTTGGCCTATTGTTGTAATTTCTTCTTTGACCCTGATAATCTACCTGATAACTAGGTCTATTTTCTTGGTAAGGGGCTTCTTGGTAAGGTCTATTATTCTGGTTTGTTTGGATTTTTAGACTTACTAGGTCATTGCTCACAGTCTGCAATATTTTTGCTATATTTTGTTGGTTTTCTTTCAACTCTCAAAATTTAGAATGAATGGGATCTGTACCATTTTGTGCATTTATTTGATAACCAAAAGATGGTATTGATGAAATATGTGGGGTTGAAATTGGGATTAGAGGCTGTATATCTAGAAAAATTAGCATTAGGGGCCTAGGTTCTATTTTACCAACCTGTATTAAACTGTTTTATGCTCTTATTGCAATATCAAAGGCAGCTGGTAAAGTTACCCCCCCATAGATTGTATCATAACAGCAATATCAGAATTTAATGCTCTCAACTAATACAAAAAAGCATGCTCTAGTGATGGTTTCACTATTTCTGGGATTCTATTCCATGTTTTCTGAAATCTGAAGTTGAAATATGTCATTTGCTCTTATGGAGCCCTCTTAATAGTAGTCATTTGTTCAACTAATGATAAATGATCAGATTTATCCTAAAATTGCCTATTCAAAGTAGCACCTAACTCATCCCAAGATCTAATTGAATTAACTCTTAAGCCACTAAACCATTGAAGAGATTTACCTTTTAGTGATGCTACCAATAGCCTGATTGCAATGTTCTCCTCAGTAATGTGGTGAACAGAACACAACGAAGCCACATCTCTAATAGGTTTAATGGGTGTAGACCCATCTTCTCCTGTAAAACTTGGTAAACTTTTCAATGCAACCATTGGTATGTCATCATACTGATTTAGATTCAAAGGGATGCCTCCATTAAATGAAGCAAAAGGTTAATTTCAAGGTGGTGGTGGATTTCTTCTACCACCTCCACCACCTCTTGGAGGTGGTATTTCTCCTCCTACTCCTCCAAGAGGTGGAATTGGTCCTCCACCTCCACCTCCTCTGAGTAGAGCCATTGGAGTAGATGGTATTTGAGCTGGTGCCTAGACTGGAACTACTTGGAATATTTCTTGTAACACAGGTTCTTCCGCAAACTCAAGAAGAAGGGGTTCCTCTTGGAAAATAGGAATCTGCTCTTTTGGGCTTGCTGGTGGGGAACTAAGAAATTCTGATGATGAACTTGTAAATAACAGATTCTGGTGTGAAGCAAACTCAGGATGTGTACTTGGTAGATCTGAAATAACTATTGAATCTACTATTTTGATCACTCTATCTGCTTTTATTCTCCTCTTTGGTGGAGATAAATGAATATGCTTCTTTTAAGAATGTTTACTTGACCTTGTTTGATATTTTTTCATAAGCTACAAGATCTGATCTATAAAACCAAAGTGTTAGAGTTGCCATGTACTTGAAAATGAACCTCTAAAAAGGCTGGAATTCTACTATTCATACCAAAAACAACAAAAGAAATAAGTTCTTTTGTACTAAAAGTTAGTTCAAGGTCCCACCGGGCATGCCAAAAATTGTTATCACTAGGAATTGCACCAGTATGCAAGGCTGGAAAAGCTCTGCAATTCCATGTAACATGGAACTAATTTCAGGTTGTGGGTGCCCTATAATGAAATTAGACCTCCAAATTGTGGGTTGGTTCCCTTCGAATTTTCTATTGGGATGTATGATTTTTCTATTTTGGAAAAGGGAAGAAAGAAACTATATGAAATGCAAAAATGTAAAATTTGGTGATGCACCTGATTTGGATAAAAATATGCAATCTGATCCATAATATTATTCACAAATCTAACTTTCACACAATCCAATCTTGGCATAAATATCACAAAAGTGAATCTAAGGAAGGCTTGAAAACAAGCTTTCTATGAAGGAGATGGTTTTCACAACATAAAAAAGACTAATTTGGGTTAACACGACCTAAGACCTATGATGATTATATGCTTAATGTTGCAAGCAATAAAGTGAGACAATAATTTTAAAGGTTTACTAGTTAAACACAACAAAATTTTCATCAAATCACTTCAAATAATCAACACTAAAAGAATTCTCCTGTAACCTGCTGATCTCTCAATAAAACTGTAAAAAATGAGCTACAAGAATTCTCCAATCTATTTGAATCAGAATGAGAATCAAGAACTAGCGAAATTTTTTTTTTCTTTACAATATATAGGTTTTCTTTCTCAAAGAGACATGCAAAATATGAACTTGTAGATAGCTACCTCTAAAAATAATCTCTCATGAGCAACCTCAAAAATCCTCAAAATTAGGGTCTAAAACTACCACAAATTGAGTAAAAAAAGCTCCAATTTGGGCCTCTCCATATGCTTGACCAAAACATTGACCAAGAACCCTAAAAATACTCCTAAAATCATGCAAAAAACTCCTAGGTGGCCTAGTTAAGTCAACTAATCAATTTGCATGATTTTGCATTTAGCAAAGTTGATTGTGAGTAAATAATAAAGTAATAAAAATAATTACTTTATTATTGGTTACAATTTGTTCTAATTTTGACTTTACAATTTGTGGAAAATAATAAAATAATTTGGAAAATATTACTTTATTATTTATTTACAATTAATGTCTTTGTAAAATCATGCATGATGAGAAGAAAAAATAACACTCCTTATCTCTCCAATTTATAGTTGCCTAATTTGCATGATATGGGCACAAATAGGACTTAGAAAAAATAAAAATCCCCTTATACCTCCATGTGGGAAAAACCCCTAGTTTACATGATACATATTCATTAAGGAAAAATTTTACCCTTATCACTCGACATGCACTAAGGAGAAAATACTAATACTCTCTCTACAAGAAAAAACCTTAAGTCATCCTATGCATTTATAATATCTCCATGCACAAAACAATATACATTAATATCCTTATGACTCCCTTTGATGCCTTAATGCATACATATATCTTTATATCTTAAGGTCACCTTATATCTCCATGTGCCCTTTCAACATCAAGAAAACCTTATAACTCCATGCATCAAACATTACACCATTACATATGCTCACCTTGTCTACCACCTTGTAAACTTACTCTGTCTTCATGCATATCATTTCCTAATACAATGCTCCTTTGACCTTGTCGGCCACCATGCATAATAAGGAAGGATCTTTGAACTTTGAATGTTTGCAAAAAATGACAAAGAATCTTCGACTAGGCATGAGTTTCCTATGAGGCAGCTTCGACCATGTCATTTAGTCAACCACAAAGGAAATAAATAAATCATAAGGCATGAAGCCTTGCCTTCTCATAATGCTGACCCTTTTGACTTTACGAAAATCAAGTGCGACAATGTTTGTTGGCCCCTCCATATCATGATGACTAGGAAACCTCAAAACTAAAGTCTTGACCATGGGCATTTTGGGTAAGGTTATTGATTTTTGTCTCTTGTGAAGGCAAAAAATGAGAGAAAGAACTATCAAACAAAACAAGAGATAACCCTAAAATTTGTCTTCATTTTTCATTTGGCATTCTCCCTCATTTGCTCTACAACTGCATTTTGTTGGCTAGGGTTTGAAAGATTTAAGAATATCTCTCGGGCGTTTTACTCTCTCTGGTCTTCTCTTGGTTGAATCATCAGAACTTTGCATGTAAGAAAGAAGGTAAATGTTTGGTTTGAGTACACTGGCATTTTTGTTGGCTTCTGTAGCTTCTTTCTCCTTTCATGGTTGCGTCTTCCATGCTCAGTGCTTTACACATTCTTTAACAAAATTCTTTTTGTCTCTGCATCTTTATCTTTTGCAACTGTATCCTATATTTGAGAGTTTGATACTCTTGTGAGGCCATGGACACATGTCTCTTCCTGCTAGAAAAAGAAGGTAAGCATTTGTTTCTTGTCTCTCCTGTAGCTTCATTTGTCTCACTATAACTGAAGAATGACAAGGGTCTTCTAAGATTTATTGAAATGGGTATTGCATTTTCTTGCGGAAAATGATATATCTCTTTTAGTTGTGCCTATATACATCTCTTTTCATCCTTTATTTGATTGTAGGTACAATTTTTTTGAGGGTTTTTTAATTTTATGACAAGGGTTTGTTCTTTTTTGCACATACAAATCCTTCATTCTGTTATGGCTATGCTCCATCTATATGTAGACACCTAAAATATGAAAAACTGCTGAGGGTTTCTAAATATGAAACAAGGGTTTCAATTTTCTTTGCATAAAACCCCTATAACTATCATGACCAACCTCCTGTAATATCCATTGTGCTCTCTTATTTACTATATACAGAAAAGAAACAAGGGTTTTGACTTATGCAGATGGGTATTCTATTTTTTAGCATAAAATGTCTTTTCCTGGCATGGCTATGGTAGTAGATACATTTTATCACCTTCCTTTGGCTGTAAGTGCAAGATGGCACTAGGGTTTGAAATTTTCTAATGAGGATTCATTCTTTTTGCACCAAAGGCCTTCCTCTAGCACAGCTATGGTATTAGCTCCATCTTATCGGACTCATTTCAACTGTATATAGAAAAGAAACAAGGGCTTTACCTTTTTGCAGATGGGTATTACATTTTTAACATAAAAAAATGCACTCCTGATCACGGCCATCACATCTCTTCTCTGTATAACAAATCTTTAACTATATTTTTATCTACAGGTAAAAAGGCACTAGGGTTTCAACTTTCTTTTGCATAGAACTTTTTCCCTTGATACAGCGATGACACTATTTCATTTTTGTGACACTTCTTTTGCTTTCTTCCCTCTTCTGTATCATATATTGCCATTTATATGCAATAAAGGTTCTCCTGTTGCAACATTTTAAATTGTTGATGCTATTTAATTACTTGATAGGAGATAAATACATGCATTAAAAGAAAAAAACCTAAACTTTCAAATGGCTCCTTTAGCCTGTTCATTCTATTTCACTTTCTTGAGCTCAGATGGCTCCTATAGCCTGTCTGCATGTCATATATCTCCTTTGCCTACTAACTGTAGGATGATTGATCATTTTTCATGTGTGATGATACATATATGTGACTTAACACTAATATTTACAACAGAAAGTGGTAAATATATGCCCTATTTTCATTGGCCTAGACTAGGCTTTCAACTATTGAAATAGATGATGCTTAGAGTTGAATGATTGATGCCTCAGGTGTGACTATGGGATCATCTCCTGACTACCTTTGTGTATGTTCCTCCTGACTGTCTTTGTTGCATTTGGATCCTACTATAGCATACATATCATATTCTAATCTCTCCTTGGCTATCTATATTTCTTGGTCCATCTGAATCCATATGATGCCAGCTCCTTACTCATTACAAAGTATGAATGTTTGATCAATGTTTATCTAGTACAGTGATGAGATTGGGATCCTTCTATAATTTCCATGTGCCACTTGAATGTTTGAATGTTGAACATTTGATTACATTGGGAACTGTGGTAGCTACTTGGGAATATAGGCTCTCTATTGATAACTTAATCATATGGGATTTTTGACTTGGTTGTTTCATCTTGAAAGCTATGATATAGCTGTTCCACATATAGAGTTTCATTTTCTTGATCATCCTGTTTCTTCATTATGGCATATGTCTGCCAGAGTTATTGATGCCTTGTTTTTGATTTTTTCTTTTAAAGGCATAATCTGTATCATTTATCTCAGCTAACTGATCACTTTGAGTACCTGTAACATGTCATTTTACTTCTTGCTCTTTTATCATAATGAGATGATACTTTTACATGATCTATCCTGTAACTTGCTCAAATGATACACAAGCTCTATGTCTTGCAAGCTTTATTCAGTTTCTTTTCTCTTCATCAGGAACATTAATCTGAACACTTGTAGCATGTCCTTGTACTATGAATGCACTCTATCAGTTGTTCCTATTACTTGTGATGAAATAAATACATGCATTCAAAATGATTTTGTACTTCAGATGGCTCATGTAGCCTGGATATTCTTTTGTGACTGTAACCTAATTTTTGCACTTTGTCTTTGTTAACTTGACTCAGTCATGTTAATCTGATTTGCTCCAATCAACTATAATAATATCATGATGACATAACCTTCTGCAAGTTGATTAGATGATGCATGATGTAGCTTGGAATGATGCATCTTGTCTTTTCTGATACTCTTCAAAATGAAAAGAAACATGTTGGGCTCAAACCCTTGTGGGAGCCACATTTAATCCACATGTTTAAATGTCTTCAAATCAGCAACAAAACTTGTCCTATACCTGCACAGTGAGCAAACAAGTAAGCATAAAAATATACCTAATAGTATTGATTGATCTTCCTCATGGTTTCTTCCTGATTTGTGTCATATATCTGATCTGATCTCTCATTTGAATGCATGATGTGACAAGTAGATGTATTTTTCTAATAAAAGAATGTGATATCTTTAAACATTCAGAGCATTAATAGGGCTGTCCCCAAAATTTTGCAGGTTCAACTGATGATGGAGCTAAAGTAAAGACTGGAGACTGAAGACTGAAGAATTGAAGGTCGGCATCAACAAACAACCTTTTTTCTCAGGCAATGATAGATGTTTCAATTTATCATGTGTTCATTTCTTTTCCTTTTATCAAATAGATGCATAGCTTGCATGTCTGCAATTGTTCGGTCTAGTTACTCCCACAGCTTGTGTCGGACACATTTGAACACTTCTTTTTAAACATGATCAGTTAATTTCTCTTATGCATATGATGTATATGTATTTCCTTTTCAATCAATGCATGAGATAAAGTAACAGATACTTGAATGTATGTTCAAAACATGACATGAAATAATAGTTCAATACAAATATCTTTCTTTCTTTTATTCAAAACTGATTAACTGAATAATCAAACTTATAACTCCTGAAAGATAACATGATGCAAAACAACTATATTTCTTGAATGACTGGTACCTTGACAATCCTATTCGCTTGTCATGATAACTCATTAGTCTTGATTAGACTGATGGGTTATCCTATCAACTGAATCTCCTTCTCTGCTCTTGTCAAGATATCAAACTGTTCAAGAGATGCATAATGTTGCAGCTTTCTTTTATTCCTTCTGAACAATTACACTTAGGTCCAACTAATTTTAAGTGTGAACAAAAATTAGTAATAGTACTATCATCCAATAATTTTCTCCTTTTCACATATTGTGTTACTGTCTTTCTACTGAAACCAATCTCAGTTGAAATTGAAGACAATTTTCTTTTTTTTCGAATTTTTTCACTTAAAATAGATGTCAACATCAGTCTTCTTGAAATGGACTTATCTATAGATCAAGATTGTTTCGCAATGGAAGCCAAACCTTCTTTAACATTTTCAACAATATCTTCTTCTAGGTGTGAACCTTTCCCCTTTTTCAATGACAAATCTACACCCAACAATTGTAATGGCTCATTTAGCTCCTTACTAAGAAGTACAATTGATAACAATTGGGTTCACCCAAGTGTATCAAGATTATCAAAATGACCAATTATTTCCTTTGCAACTTTATTCATTGACCTTCTATCAGTACATCTAGGTTGTCCAGCCTAATGTTTCAATTTCTCAATATCTATTTCAAGTAAATGATCTAAATTTCTACAAGAAATTTTTCTCTTCACCTCTTTAGCTAGATTAATATTCTCATCCATACCAGTCAAAGGAAGTGATCCTGACCCCTCTCCAACATCCATTGTTTGCACTTGGGCCTCCTCTGGGCTAACATCAACTATGTGTTCTTCAACCTCATTTGCTCCAATATTTAAATTTGGGTCAACTTCAATTTCTATATCACACATTAAGGAAATACATATTAAAGAAAACTTATAATTTAGTTCCAAGTCTTGATATATTTTAAAGAGCCTCCATATCAAATTACTATAGAAATTAATATATGTACATGTAATAAATAATATTTATGACCACAAGTGATATATATGGACTCATGCACACAAGTGACAAATATGAGTACAAGATACATATGTAGTTATGCCATTTAGGATAAGTGTGTAAGCATACACAAATATTCAAGTAAGATGTACAATTTGATATATATGAAATCTCCTATAAGGGTGATTGCCCTCAATATGGCCCGTACATTTGGTAAGATAGCTCTTTGAGCCTTGAATGATTTAACAAAGCACACAATCTTTTGTTGGAATATATGAAATAAGAATACTTGTAAAGAAAAGATAGGGCTTATATAAGTAGCAACATAATGTAGTAAAATAGGCCTAAGATTAAAGTGAAGAGAAACCCCACCATGGATTCAAGGTAGTGAAGTTCATTAAGCTCAATTTGAATTCAAGGAAAATCAAATGAGATAAAAGAAATAGATCTCTCCAAGTTAGTGCAACAAGTACTATCATCTCCATTCAAGATGAGCACAAGAAATTTTTCCTATACAAGTTTTTCTAGAGAACTAACTAATGAAAAGAAGGATGAGACTAGAATTTTAAGGACTAACCTTTGGCTCTAAATGGAGTTCTAGCTTACAAGATATTTAATCTAGTGGCTAAGTTAGAGGTACAACTATAAAATATGGTGACAAAATCTAAGCTACCACAAGCAAAAGCTTCCTTTTGGTAATGTTTGGAAATTAGAAGCATGACACACCTCCTAGGTTTACTAACGCATAATCCACTTGTTAAAGATAGAGGTGAGAAAAATAATATAAAAGGAAGAGGAGAGAGAAGGTTGGAGAGAGCGAGAGGGATATGAAGAGTTAGAGAGGGAGAGAGATAGCTAGGGAGGCCCTAGTGAGGGAGAGGTAGAGGTAAAGAGAGTGGGCAACTTGAGAGAGAGAGAGAGAGAGAGAGAGAGAGAGAGAGAGAGAGAGAGAGAGAGAGAGAGAGAGAGAGAGAGAGAGAGAGAGAGAGAGAGAGAGAGAGAGAGAGAGAGAGAGAGAGAGAGAGAGAGAGAGGTAGTTATCTCTAGTAGAGGGGTGGGGATTATAGCCACTTGAATGAGGAATGACTTAAACTAAATGACATCCTAGCTACATGAAATAAACGTGTATATATTTAAGCATAAATCAAGGGACCTAGATTAAATGACATCCTACTACATGATTCATCAACACATGTATATATTTAAGCATAAATAAAATGACCTAGATTAAAAATAGGAAAGAAAATATATGCATACCTTGTTTTTGTTTATAATATTTTTGTAATATTTCTTCATTTAATCTTTCTATAGTTTCTATGGAATACTTTCATGTAGTCTTATTTTGTCTTGTCTTTTTGTTTCCCATCTCCTTTGTAAAATATGACTTGAAAATTCTTCTCTCAAAGATTTTCTCCTCCCTTGCAGAACAAAAATGTGAATTTATCTTGTTACATTGATTTGTAAAAATGAAAAAAAACATCCTATTTATATGCAATACTAAAAAATTAAAACATTTTAAAAAATAAGTCAGTAGTGCCTTCGAACGAAGGTCAGAGGTTAAAAAATTTAATTATTTTTTAATGCAATGAACCTTCATTCGAAGGTGGTCATTATGGGGATGTACGCACCATGTTTGGATCTTCGTTCAAAGGTAACTGTACTTTGAATGAAGGATGTCACCCACCTTCACTAGAAGGGGTATTCGAATGAAGACCCCCAGTAGACACCTTCCCTCCTTCCCTTCCCTTTTCTTCTACAAAATTTTGGATTTCAAAGCCCAGTTGAAGGTCCAAATGGATTCACCTTGCTAAACCAAATTGGAGGATCACAGTCCTCGAAGTGCACTTTCTAACGAGTATAGTTTTGATATATTTTGATTTTATTATGATTATTTTTTTTAGTTTTACTAAACATAGGTTTTTCACCAAACATCAAGTTATCTATTCTACAAACATGGAAAATTAGTAAATTAGTGAAAAAAAATTCTAAAAAATATATATGCCCTAGGTATTGATGTCCTTGTTCCAACAAAAAAAATTGAATTTTGATACATATAGAAAAAGTTATGTTTTATGGAATACGTCTGTCTAAATTATAATTGGTTTGACTTCAAAATTTAGTTAAAAAAATATTCAACAAAACATTATGAAATCAAATGCATGCCCTAGATATCGATGTTACCAATCTAAATTCAAAAGAATTAGAATTTTATCCTTTGTAGAAAAAAAAGTTATGTGTTATGGAATACACATCACTTTAAAAAAAAGTTGTTTATTATTAAAAACTAATTATCAAAGGAGACGCAAAAAGTTTTACAATTTAACTCCAAATTTTTTAAAAAAAATATTTTTAGAATCTACAGACAAAATCTCACAAATCACTAGTCGACATCATCTTCAAATTCCTAACAGTTTAGCGGTTATAGGTGTCAGAAAGTGAAGATTTAGTTAAAAATGTTGATTTCAATGTCAAGTTTGGCCAAAAAGTGTAACCCACCATTGTGGGATGACCCAAATCTTCTCAATAATTTTGATAAGAATCCAAAAGAATACACCTGTCTAGACCTTTAGGATCTATCAGCTAGATTGGAGAAAATTGAAGATGTCTTTAAAAGAAGGATGGATTGTTCAACATGCTAGAGTAACTGGACTAATATGTTTGACATGTGACAAATATTTCAAAACAAGATTGAGAGGTTAGAGAAAGGTCTGAAAGATCTAGCTAACTTCTCTAATGATATCATGAGAAAGACTGCATTTGAGGTTAAAAATATCAAGAATCAAATGGAGAAATGAAAGCTTTTGCAGGTTAATGAGAATGAGTCTGGGAAAAGACAAAGGATTGACAAAGACACTTCTTCCTGGTAGGAGGAGGTGATTAAAATGTGTAAGGAATGGAGAACTTATGATATTTAGTCATTTTTTTGTTATGTGTAGTCTTGTAAAATCTATTGTTCTCTTGCTATTTTTTTCCTGTTCCCTTGGCCTATTCACATTATTATTAGGGAAGTTTTTTTTAATGTTACTTAATACTTTAACTATGTTGGGTTTGTTATGGACTTGGCTCCATGGCCCTTTATGGCTTATTATTAGGGAGATTCATGTTTTGGGGTTGCTTTTCCTAGACTATTTGTTGTTTTTGATTGGGACTAGTTTGTGACTATTTCTTGTTGTGGTCTCTTGGTGCCTTGGCCCTCCTTGGGTTATTGTCAAAGCTTTATGCTGGAATGTGGGACTGATTTGACTTGCACTCTGTATGGGAATAGGACCCTTCTCTTAGCTAAACTTAATAAAAAACAAATTAGTAGGAGATGTAAGGTAGTAGCTAGCATATGGCAGGGCCATAACTAAACTTAATAAAAAACAAATTAGTAGGAGATGTAAGGTAGTAGCTAGCATATGGCAGGGCCACATGAATGTGTATGATGTTTTAGAGTATTAGGAAATGTGTCTCAACCTTGCAACTAGAAAAGGATTGTAATGCCCCCGTAGGGAACACCTTAGAAGACAACACATCTATGCTATGTAATGCAGAATTTTTTTTAAAAAAAAATAAGATAACAAGTAAAGTTTAGCAGTGCAATACACATCATTAACTATCAACTTGTCTTCTAAGGTCCCATGGTTGCATTACTTGACAAATTAATCAACATAATTTAACATGCATCATTAACTAACATCAGTAGATCATTCTAATTCTATTGCATAAAATCAATAAACATTTACATCTCCATATCACAACATCAGATAAGCAATCATCAGGATCTAATTCACAGTTACAATTTCTCCTCACATATGAGTACAACATTATATTGTTACATTATCACCTTTTGAATACATACATTATGAATCAACTGGTACACAAGACTAGTACATGAATATAGATCACTGCCTTCTTAACTGGTACAAGATCTGATGCCTGAAACACAAGATATAACCCCCTTGCTCACGAACAACGGCAAGGAAAAAAATGCCAATGGATAAAAGCTCTTCCACTCGACCATGTGGAACCCTGAGGTCCACCCCCCGAGCTAGGAGTTAACATAAGGTTCCCCACAACAACATACAACCAGGTAGATAGAAGACTATAAGAACAAAGACAACACATGAGTCCAACAACACAAGTCAATGTCATAAACAACTCAACATCACTTCCAGAGGCAACACATAACAAAAGGGGAGAGAACAACTAGGGAATGCTAGGCTGTAGTAAGGAGAGTGTCATCGCATGGTCCTAACATGGGTTACCCAGGTAGTCTCTCTCTAGACACCGGCCCCCCATCTATGGTTACCCTGGCAGTCTTTCTCTAGACACCAGCCCCATAGGATGACACATGCGGGAATCAACCTTCCTTTCATGATGACAAGGAAGTAAATCTGCCAATCCGGCCTTCTCCTCTCATCCTTAGTCTGAACTAGCACTACAGGCATGAGGAGGAACAAAACATCTTATTATCTTGTTAGTGTGAAAACTACCCAACCCCTAGGTATTTTATTATGTTATCACTGAATTACCAACTCCCAGTGGGTTACCCTGGCTAGCCAGTTGGCACTGGCCCCCACATTGGAAGCCACTCCCTTACCTACAACTAGGAAACCCTACACAACAAGCATCCATAAATCATGCAAGGCATTTACCTTCTTGCATACAAGTCTCAACATAAGATATCAACAGAGCAAGGCATGGGTCCTCTTGCTCCAAGGTTTTCAATCATAAGCAAGGTCTAATCCAGAGCAAGCATGGGTCCTCTTGCTCGGTCGTCACATCCACAAGAACCAAAGATAGAGAAAGGTAAACATTACGTAAAACCAACAAGTTCAATCTTTTACATAAACCAATACAGTAATTATTACAACTTTCGAGATGGGCTTAACAATCTTGTCACGACATGATAACAACATAACCACATGAATTAGGTGCCTTGAACGAGGCATAATCCATCTTGCACATGAACCTTTCAAATAGGAACTATAATGTAAAGGAGTCAACATCACATTAAGCCAACTCATATACAACCATTACAAAATCACATATTCACAAAAGTCAAAACACAATAACATTTGCCTCTAGAAACTCAACCTTGGCAACATGGCTCTATTACGACCTTTGATATGACTTGCACAAGTTACACTATCAAAACCCAAATACAATATTTATAACCCTAATTCCAACCATCATAATTCAATAGATTAAATTTTATCTACATTATTATGTATTCTTGTCAGTTCTCATTTAACCACGTTAACCAAATGCAACAATTATGATTCTAACAATAATGTTTATTTTAAATCAATAATTAAATAATGATATATAATTATGAATAATGATGAATAATAGCATTATTCTAAATTTCTAATTTAATGGGGCATTTAACTAAACATCTCCTTCATCTTGAAATAATAATAATAATAATAATAATAATAATAATTATAATATAAATACCATAGATTATTGGACAACAATATTTTTCATCCCATAATAAGCATAGGGACCAACATTATCATAATTTATCACCAAGAGTAGACAAAGGTCACCACCTTTTTAATAGTTATCATTCTCTTTCGTAGGGAGTAAAACCCGAAATAAAATGTTAAGTAAAGAAGACTTTAGAATCATTGATGTGGAGATTAAAGCCTTCAAGTTGGAGAGGATCGCCATCATACACATGTTATGCACTTAACGTTACATGGCTAAAGGGATTTGCTATAGTTTTGAAATTTTTCGCTATCAAATAAGATCATGCCCTATCGTAAATGCGAATTGGGAAGGATTGCCATTATAAGCTATCAAGCAAATAAGTGGGCCCCTCATATTCCAAACAGATGCTATATGACCCTATATTGATATGTCTATGAACTCAATCATAAATGCCACATTAAAGGATCATTCTTACTAATACCAACATGTGGTGGATCACCATCAACACTAGAGTCCATATAAGTAACTATGTAAGTCTTGAGTACTTTCAACCTGAACAATGGGCCTACTTCATTGATGAAAATAATTTCGGCATGCAGCAACTAAGGATTGGTCCATGCCACAACACCTCAAACCCTGATCAATGATGATTTGGGCAAGTCAGAGTCTTCCATTCAAAAGAGATGTGTTTTTAGCAGTCTTTAAGATGCGGCATACAAGGAAGAGCTTACAGGATCATTTGCTGTGTAGAGAAGGTGCAGTGAGGATTTCAGATATATTACTGGTATCATGAAGTGTAATTTGATTACAATGATCATTTGTATGCAATGTGATTGAAAAAAAATAGAGAAATATGTGCAATCCAAGATTCTCTCCAGTTATTGGCAATGTCAATTTCACCCATGCATAAATATTAAACCTACGAATTGTTCATAAAGCCATCATTAAAAAATTGAATACTCAAGAGTATTAACAACGAAAACTTACATTATATTGATTGATGGATACTCAAGATTCGAGATCTTTTGTACTTGCTGAAAGTGACTGGCATCAAATTTATCACTTTGCAGACCAATCTAGTGACTGCATTTCCATTTAATGTAAAAGCTGCAAGTATTTTATCACTACTTTGATCACCCGGTGGACCCCATTACTCATGAAGAACATCAGATTGTTTCAATAACTGAGTTGCCTATGGGCTTGATATGTCTACCTTTATTTAAGAATTAATGTCTTTCCAATTTGCAGAACATGATTTTCATTTTAAATAACACCTTGTAGACAAAATCAATAAGGCAACAAATTTAGCTTAAACAGTTATCTAGAAAGGTAGGATGGTCCTTCTCACAAATATATTCATTCATTGCATGCGTCTTTACCTAGTACATCTAACAACCCTTGTCTGCAAGACTGAATGTTTTTCCTAGTATAGTGATAGCCATACAGCATTGATGTTTTATATGAACAAATAGCCCTATTAAGCTTGCTATGATTTCCTCATGTTCATATTCCAATTATAGCTGGATACAATTACTATGGCCCATTCCCTGTCTAGATACTAGATAGTAATTCTTGTTGGTACCATCAGCATGCATTTACACAGGAAAATGTTGTAACATTTCAGTTAGTATCTACATAAGGACATCACCATGATTCTATAAAAGACTTCTTAAAAGGCCACCCAATAATTTCTTTGACATAAATTTCTATTGGTTTGCAGTAGAACAGATGCTTTGCAAGTGAAACAGGGTGGGATTCTAGTAGCTCACTATTTTGTCACTAATTATTTTTATCTTCTTTTGACACCATTAATAGCAATGATTACACAGCAAGAACAAGGATAAAACCTTGTGATAGAGAGAGTGCATGAAAAATAATGGTTGGAAACCATATAATCCCTAACACAATCCTAGCAGTGGCTCCATGCAAAATGAATCACTTTCAGTTAGACAAAATAGTAACTTTTATTCAGCCATAAAGATCCCACCCAAATTAGTCCAACATAAATCCTCTGACTGTCCTTGGTTATTTATGCAGAATTTCAACCAGAAGTACCCTGGTGAACATGCATGCAAAACATGGAATTATAATCAAGGCACGTAGATGCCTAAAAGGAATATAGAATGCCACGATTGCAGGATATGTTCAAGGCGGATTCGTTGAAAGCCTTAAAAAGTTTTAAGCAAGTGCAACCGGTACACATGTAGTCAAAATGAGAAGCATGCACGAAGCACATGAACTGTTTGACAAAATGCCTCAAGAAATGTAGTATCACAAAATGCAATGATTGCAGTTTACACAGAAAATCGACGTGTTGAAAAGGCTTTAAAAAGTTTCAAGCAAAAGTAGTTGGTAGTGTAAGTCTAGACTCCACAACCTTTACCAGCATCCTCCCTACTGAGCCAAATGAAGTGGAAGTTTTGGATAGGGTATGGACATCCGTCAATACATAAAGAATAAAGAGATTTTGTCTGATGTTGTAGTTACAACTATCTTGGTAGACATGCATATAAAATGTGGAAGCATAGAAAAGGTATGTGAACTATTCGACAAAATGCCTTAAGGGGATGTGCATCTACAGATTATGCACCCGAACCATTTGAGGAAATATCTCACAAAATTCAGACACAAGTAAGGCCTACGAACCGTTGACAGATATCATTAGCTACATTTTCTCTGTGCTATGTAATCATTCAATGGCCATGTCACTACTCCTCATTCACATTGATCAGGGACCAACCAATTTTGATAGGGAACACAAATTCAAGGATGTGATTATATTGCACTACAAATTCAACTATTATAAAAATGGCCAAATCTCCCATATAAAGCCAAACAATTCCTCTATCATTACAACCTCTGAGTCTCAAATGCCATGTAAGATGAATTGTTTGTAGGGGACAGAAAAAGCACAAACCTAGTCTTACACAACCTCAAGTATCTAAAAATGAGTAGCATTCTTCAAAAATTCCAACTGTGTAGATAAAGTAGAATAGTAAAGACACTACCTCATGAAAACTAAAATCCTCAACCAATCTTTTCAAATAATCATATGTAATTATCTGTCAGGCTATGGTGGGACGACAAAATTAGAAACTAATCACAATGATGACCCAGGTTCAAAACTGAGCAGGTGTTCCCCCTCACACCAAATGATATACAAGTTAATACTACTAGGTGGAGTTAGTTTTTGACAAATCCTTGTTTTGGAAGCTATAGTGGAATATTGTATTGTGACCTAAACTGTATATACAAAAAGGAGAGCACTTTTCAATAGTTTTCCTGTCAACCAAAGGTATTATGGATTCAATATGATAGAGATGCAGAGCAGCTCTGAACTTAACTCTGCCTCCTTTGTTTCATTGCCTAAATCAGTCTTTCAACCTACGGCTGGGATGAACAATTCAAGGATTTCATCTTTGATATGAGTGACTCCTAATATTGATGCACAGGTGAAGCTTTCTAATCACATAATTGCAGACCTGCATTTTTAAGTGATTTTGTATAGGGACAACCCATGTGAGGAAAATGACAGGTGATCTGAATGCCCGAGAAACTTGCTATATGCTTCTATTTCAAGTCTAGGGTTATAAAGTAGTGTTAGAGGGGCTTATGGTTGGTAGATGCCATTGGAAAGTTGACCAGTTAAGAGATTGGGTTCTAGATAGAGGATGCAGCCTCAAGGTTGTAGGACATGTCTCTGAGGCCATAGGCATAGCCGGGGAGACCACGTCCACTAAGGAGGGCTGGCAGCTGGCTCCTAGCGACGCCTCTCACAACAGGCATTAAAATCAGCATTACAACAATAGATTGCTACCCTTAGCCTGTATGGCCAAATAAATAAACTTTTTACTCCCAATCCTATTGGCATTGTTTAGACTTATCTCTTTCTTTTGTTTTCTGTGTGTCACTAGACTACTATGGCATTGGAATAAATTTAACTACTATGTTCTTCAAGATACATGTTCCTAGCATAAAATGTATTGCTTAATGTAATGAACAGAATGAAACAAAAGAGGGTGAAAGAGGAATGAATTGGTCTTTCGAACCAAAATGCATCGTCCACTGTGATAAAGGGAGGGTAAATAAAAGTAAGAAATCACTTACTATCTTAGTTGGGAGAGAACAGTCCATGGTTGCAGTCGTTGTGAAAGGCAGAACGCCCACTGTATTCCCTCTGGTAGAGCTTTGCATCACCATTATCAGAGGCTGGAAATTAAAGAGTTCTTATAGAATCAAAATCTCACAGCATTCCTTGGGAGTCGTCAGTGGAAGGAGCCATGAACCCCCGGCAGAATGTTTTCCACTCCACCCAAAAATAGCCATTAAAGCTCTTTCCGGCTGTGAAGCACCCAATGCAGGAGGAAACACTTGTTTTCCACGAGCCCTGGACAGAGACACCTGCCCCACACCTGGCCTAAAAAACCCTCATTGCAGATAATGACGACACATCAAATTTTATGATTAATCTACGCATTTTAATTCCAATATAACTGACCAATTTACACTACCCACATTATTATTTTATTGATTAGATTGTAACATTACAAGTTACAATTTAATTTTTACAACTTTAACATAATTTATTTTATTTATTAAATTGTAATATTACAAATTATATTTTGATTTACAACTTGCGTTACTTATTTTAATATTTACAATTATATCATAATTGAATTGTTTATGTTTAGTAAACAATTCATAATTTTCCTTTATAAAAATTTATTTAATTTTAACTTGAAATTAATCTTCCTTTTAATGAAACATGCACCGGACTTAAATCAAGCATTATGAATTCGATAAGCACAACCTACATGATGACTCTTGACCTTCAAACAAGACCACAAGGCATGACCAAGACGCAGGAAAAAATAGTTCAACAGACGATGACGACAGGATACAATACTACGAACTCATCCTCTTCGAGGATGTTGACTGAGCAGGGAACCTTAGGTTAACTCCAATCAATGAATCCATTGGCTATGGCATGCTCAGACCTACTAGTTCAGGTGGAGTTAATGCTCGGTACCTGCACCCTGCAACAAACCACACAGTCAACCATGAAAATATATATATAATCATACAGTGAATGGAAGTCGCAGCGTGGTAGGGTACTCAAACATGAGTAATGCGACACTGTTCCATTCACATAAGCACATTGACGAGTCACTACGTTATACATGACAACTATCTACTGAGCAGTTATCAATAGTAACATCATCACAAAGATTAGATAAAACATAAAGCTCTTAATTAAATTAATCCACCACATCTAGTATTTCCATACAACTGTGAAAACATAAAATGTCAATAGTTAAAACTTCAACAGATGTCATCATAATCATGATCGAATAACACATGGAGCTGAAATTAAAATAATCTATAACATCTAATATGTGCATCAAACTGTGATAACATAAAGTATCAGTGATCAAGCATCATCCTAACATAGATTCATTATCAACTATCATAAAACAGAGTGTCCTTCACCCAATAGAGTGTCATAGTGTCCAATCCTACTAGAAAAACCATCAGTCTGATAGACGACAAGGTGAGGGGCACTACATCGATACTATTCTTCCCAATTTTGGTCTTTTCGAATACCCTTTATCTTGAAGAATGGTTTGAAACTTTCAATGTTTCCATAAGGGACTAAATATGGCAGGGCTTACTATTTTTAGTAACTCTACATTTGAGCATGGATGGACTTGAAATTTTTCCTAAAGGTGAAAAACTTCCAAGTAAACATCTTGGGTGATTTTTGACTCAAGATCATGCATGTATTGCAAGATATTAAGGTTTCTATTTTTTGGAACTCTCGGAAAAGTTCTAAAGTCAAATTCAAGGAACTTAGAGGTCCCTAAATATCTTGAAATTTGTCTTAACTGAATTATATCTTGATAGATCTCTTCATGAGATTTCTAACACATCAAACAATTCATCAATCAGACACCTGAATCAAAAGTTATGGCCTCCAGAAGATGGATATCCTATTTTGGGAAATGTGAAAACATGTTGGACACTTAAAAGAGCTGTAAAGGGGAGAATTACACATGTTGGTGTGTGATTTGGCACATCACAAGGCATATTTATTAGAGATAATCTGGACACCACTTTTGGGTGGTTTTGGCTCATGGTTTTGTAATTACCATTGGTGATTTACTGTATTGTATATCCTATATATTAGGAGCTTGAGATGGAGGTTGTTTATAAGATGTTGGGTTGCCTTTGGATCTTTGGTTGGTTATACTCCTAGGAAAACTTGCTCTAAAAGTCTATTCTAATCTTCTTGATTCCTGAATAATATATTGGGTGGCTTTGAAGTGTGGGGTTTCTCTCCCGAAAGGGTTTCCCCACATAATTACTTTGTTGTGGTATGATTGCTATTTGTTTTTATTTCTGTAATTGTTGTAAATATCTGAAAAGTTTTGCATTTTTGCATATTACTCCCCTCAAGATTAGTGTAGGAGGTTGTTCCACTACCTTAGCTTCCTTACAAGTGGTATCAGAGCTTGATCATGCCTTGGTTTTAGCTGTGGGTTGTTGAGTTGTTTAAGCTAATCTAGTTTTGAATGGGAACTTGTGAAGAAGATACTTTGTGATCTTGTTGTAGGGATTTTCAGATGGTGAACACATTAGGGAGAAGAGAGGTAGAAGATTTTTCTAGTAACAATTTTGAGATGTGGAAGTTGAAGATGGAGGATCTGTTAATTGATCGAGATTTGTGGGATGCTATTGATGAAAAAGTTTCAAGACCCATAGATGCTACTTTGGCTACTGAATATGATGTTATGGACTGTAAAGCCAAGGGTCTAATCATATTGTGCCTGACAGACTCTATTTTAATTAATGTCCATGAGGATCCCTCTACAAAGAAACTATGGAAGAAACTTGGTGAAATATATCAAGCCAAATCTTTAGTGAACACAATTTTCTTGAGGAAGAAATTGTATTCCTTGAGAACGAAAGAGGGTGGATGAATTTTAGACCACCTAGAAGCATTCAATATGTTGATGGCTCAATTGGAATTAGTTGGTGTAAAAATGGATGAGGAGGAGAGATGTGAGATCCTACTTTGTTCTTTGTCTTGTTTATAGGATTCTCTTGTTATGGTGATTGGGAGTACTTTTGTTTTCTTGAAAGTTGAAGATGTCATGGGTTCTTTGCTTTCTGAAGAAATGAGGAGGAAGGTATCCATTAGTGCCAAAGAAACCCTAAATGTTCATGGACAACCTAAATAAAAAAGGAAATAAGAGCAAGAAGCGTGACAAATCCAAGTCCAAGGGGAGATCCAAATCTCCTAGAAAGTCCAAAGTTATTTGCTAGAATTGTAGTAAGCCTGAACACTTTTGTAAGGAGTGTAAAGAAGAAAAGAAGAAGAAGAAGAAGAAGAAGAAGAAATATGATACTAATTCTAAGTCTAAGAAGTAAGATGGTGATGTGTTCATTCCATTTTTGGCCACTCATGTAGGTAATGATGCATGGCTAATTGACTCAAGTGCATCTTTCCATATGACCCCTAATAGAGATTGATTTTCTGGATATGAAGAATTTTACGGAGGTAAGGTGTACTTGGGTGATGATTGTCATTTAAATATTGTTGGCCATGGTAAAGTTAAAATCAGATTTCCTAATGATAGAATAAAAAGGATTAATGGTGTGTTGCATATCCCTAGATTAGCACAAAATTTATTATCTGTGAGAAAACTAGTAGATGCGAGTGAGTAGGTAGTCTTTTTTGATACAAGATGCAAGATGGTTAGAGGTGCTATGATGATCACTAGAGGTGTCAGACTTGGTACATTGTATAAGCTTGATGCATGCATTATTGAGTGTAATAGTACTTCTCTAAAAAGTAAATTTGTGACTGCTTCATTAGAAAAGGAGAGGGTTTCATTTTTAGTGGATGGTCACGGCTTCTGGGTACCTTAGGGTACTCTTTCTTCTAAATCAAAATTGCCTGTAGAGAAGACTATGTTATGGCACCAAAGATTAGGCCACATAGGAGAAAATGTTTGAAGGACCTTGAAAAATAAAAACCTTGTTGAAGGGTTGACTAATTGTTCTCTTGATTTTGATTTCTATGAGCATTGCATTTATGGTAAACAAAACTACGTTCAATTTTACTCGAGTTCTCATAAATCTTGTGGTGTATTGGATCTTATTCATTCTAATGTGTTTGGTCTTGTAGATGTTCCTTCCATTGGAAAATCCACATAATATGTTTCATTTATTGATTATTACAGCAGAAGAACATGGATATAATTTCTAAAGAATAAATCTAAAGTTTTTAGTCGATTTAAAGAATTTAAATCAATTGTTGAGTTGTAGATTGGAAAGAAAATAAAATGTTTGAGGACTGACAATGGTGATGAATGTTTTTCTAATGATTTTGATAGATTTTGTAAAAATTGTGGCATTCAAGGACAAAAGACAACTCCGTATTATCCACAACAAAATGGAGTTGTAGAAAGAATGAATAAAACACTGATGGAGAAGGCTAGGAGTATTCTTAGTGGTGCTAGTCTAGAATAAAGGTTTTAGGTTGAAGCTATTGCTACCGCTTGCTACCTAATTAACAGGACCTCCTACATTAGTTCTTGTTGATAAAACACCTCTGGAGGCATGGTCAGGGCACAAGCCTTCACTGAGACATCTTAGTTTTTTTTTATTGTGAGGCATATGAACATGTGCCAAAGGAGAAGTGAACAAAGTTGGAGAACAAGGATGTAAAATGTATCTTCATTGAGTATAGTTATGGTGTGAAAGGATATAAGCTTTGAGACACTATTGCATAAAAGGTAATATATAGTAGAAGTGTTATTTTTAGAGAAATTAAGCCTTCTTCTATTACATTGTAGCTAGAACAAAGTGAATAGAAAGATGTGATTCAACTCCATTCTATGCCTGAAAAAGTTAAATCAAGAACCCCATATAGACACGAAGTTGAGGAGAGCTCATCTAGCTCTGAATCTTCAGAAGAGGAGGAAGAACCTCCGACTCAATTTGTTCAAAGGTCTACAAGGCATAGACAACCACTTGAAAGGTTTTAACTTGATGACTGGAGATGTATTTTTGCTTTGAATATTGACATAGATGAACCTAGATCTGTACAAGAGGCATTAGGGATGAATGATGCAAAGTCTTGGAAGATTTCTATGGATGAAGAAATGGCATCTGTGAAAAAAAAGATACATGGGACCTAGTGCCATTGGTTGAAGGAAAAAAACCTTTTTGTTGCAAATGGATGTTCAAGAAAAATATTGGTTCATATGGAGGTATTGAGAAGTATAAAGCATGGTTGGTTGTAAAAGGTTACTCTCAGGTTGAGGGTGTTGATTACGGTGAGATATTTTCTCCTTTTGCAAAAATGACATCCATTAGATTCTTTCTTTCTATTACTACTAATTATGATCTAGAGGTTGAGAAAATGGATGTGAAAATGATATTCCTTCATGGTGATTTGGAGGAGGATATTTATATGACACAACCAGAGTACTATATTGTGAAAGGTAAAAGTAATTTGGTTTGTAAATTGAAGAAATCTTTCTAGGCCTCAAACAAAGTCCTAGGAAATGGTACAAGAAATTTGATACATATGTGTTGAATTTGAGATTTGACCATTCTAAATCTAATCATTGTGTTTATTATAAATTTGATGTGATCATTTCCTTTTTATTGCATTATATGTTGATGATATGTTATTTATTGGTAAAGGGAAAGGAATGATTTTAGAACTAAAGTCTCAACTTGTAGATAAATTTGGAATGAAAGATCTTGGTGTAGCTAAAAACATTCTTGGGATGGAAGTAAGAAGAGATAGAGTGAACATAAAACTATGGCATGGCCAGAGTATGTATGTCAATTTAGTTCTACAGAGGTTTAACATGAAGGATTGTAGACCATTATGTGTTCCCTTTACAGTTGGAACAAAGTTATCTTCTTCACAATATCCAGCATCCCCATTAGAGATGGAAGAAATGAGTAGAGTGCCTTACCAGAGTGTAGTCATAAGTTTGATGTATGTTATGGTCTATACTAGACTAGACATTGCCCAAGTAGTGGGAGCACTTTCCAAATATATGTCTAATCCTAGTAGAGTTCATTAGGATGAAATTAAAAGAGTCTTCAGATATTTGTGAGGTACCTCAGAGTACTTTTTATATTATCATGGTAATTTGATAGGAGACATGTATTCTCTTGATATTCATGGTTATGTGTATTCAGACTGGGTCGGTGATGTTAATGCAGATGATCCACCCGTGCTTATGTATTTACTTTATTTGGTGGTGCAATTAGTTGGATGAGTAAGTGACAGGTTGTAGTTGCTTTGTCCACTACTGAATCTAAGTATATGGAAGCTACTCATGCTTGTAAAGAAGCCATTTGGATTAAGAGACAATGTTCAGATATCAGAAAAAAAACAAGGTGCAGTGATAGTTTATTATGATAATCGGAGTGTGATCTTCCTAGCTAAGAACCTAAAATTTTATGCTAGGACCAAGCACAGTGATGTATACTATCATTTTTTAGAGACATGGTCAAGAATGGAAAGCTTAAGCTAGTTAAGGTAGAGACTTTGATGAATGATATAGATGCATTAACTAAGCCTATGAGCACAAAGAAGTTCAGATGGTATTCAGAGTCTATGGGCCTTTCAAATCCTAGCAATTAAATCATGGTGTTGATACTCCCTTTAGTCTTGCAAATTTTTTAACAAGTGGGAGAATGTTAGCAAAGGTGTCTCAACCTTGCAACTACAAAAGTTTACTATTGTTCCCAACTTTGGTCTTTTTGAATACCCTTTATCTTGAAGAATAGATTAGAACTTTCATAGTTTCCAAAAGGGACTAAAAATGCAGGGGTTACTCTATTTAGTAGCTATACATTTGAGCACAGATGGACCCAAAATTTTCCCAAAAATGTGTAGAATTTCCAAGTAAACATTGGTGAGTTTCGACTCATGATCATGCCTAGATTGCAAAATATTAAAGTTTTTGTTTCTTGAAACTCTTGGAAAAGTTTAAAACTCCAATTTGAGGCACTTAGATGTCCCTAAACACCCAAAAGTTCTCATTGCTGAAACATTTGGTTACATCTTGATAGATATCTTCACAAGCATTCCAATGCATCAAATAGTTCGTCAATCAGACACCTAGATCAAAAGTTATGGCCTCTGGAAGATGGAGATCCTATTTTTGGAAATGTGAAAACATGTTGCACACTTAAAAGAGTTGTAAAGGGGAGAGTTACACATGTTAGTGTTTGATTTGGCACATCAAAAGGCATATTTGATTGGAGATCATTTGGGCAACACTTTTGGGTGGTTTTGGCTTATGGTCTGGTAATCAACGTTGACAATTTACTGTATTGTATCTACTATATATCATGAGCTTGAGATGGAGGTTGTGTTTAAGAGTCATATAGATGTTGAGTTGCCTCTGAATATCTAGTTGGTTATACTCCTATGAAATCTTGCTCTGTAACTATATTTTGATCTTCTCGATTCTCGAATAATATGTTGGGTGGCTTTGGAGTGGGGTTTTTCTCCTGAAAGGCTTTCCCCACACAATTATTGTGTTGTGGTATGATTTCTATTTGTGTTTATTTCTGTAACTGTTGTAGAGACTAAATTTTTTTGCATATCTCTCTATTGTAAATAAAAGCATGGTGGTGTAGAAAGAGATAAGCATGATGTTAAGCAGTGTTGTCATTGATGACAACAAAGACTAATGGAAACAATGGTTGATGGCAACAAAGGGTTAAGTCAAGATAGAGACTATGACATCAAAGGATAAAGGTAAAGTGTTCCAGAAAGTATTTTTCAGACATAAGGAGACAATTGTGTAGAATAGTTTGATTGGTAATTTTGCAAGAGGGCTTGATCCTCTTCCTTACAAGAAGACTTTATCCTCCATAGAAGACAACTGTGCAAGAAGATCTGATCTGGTAAGGAGATATGTTCTAAAATTTGGCTAAGTGTCATCCTGATAAAACTAAGCTACATAGTTCTAATAATTTGGTCTGCATCGGTCCACTATTAAAGATCTTTCTTTGTGGTTCTAGTATGTGGTTATTAGTCATTGGATACATCTAAATCCAAAATTTTGTTTACTAATAATCTCTGGTGTGAAAGATGTGAACAAAAGAAGTTCAGCCTAACATAGTATAGTTATTTCTGGTACAAAGCATGTAAGTACATAGATCCACATTTCTCTAGCATGAAATATTTTTCTTTACAGTTGTAATGTGTTGCTAGTGAATATTCAAAGACTCCAAATCCAAAGTTTCTAGTCTTGAAGTCCTCCAAAATGAAAGTTAAAGGTGATAGAGTATTGTACTATGTATTGACAATGTTTTTATAGTGCCAGTGATTTGCTACACAGATTCGAGGATAAGATTATGAATGTCTTTAGCATGTATATTCCAAGTTTTAAGCAATTTGGAGGTCTGCATATCGATTTGTGAAATAATAGATAGTTCATATTGTTGTTATCTTGTCAGTGGAGCTGACCTGAAGGAGTTGATGTTGTACGGAGCTATGAAATGAATGAAGTGTTGTCATAGGAGTTTCTATAGGTTGTTCTGACCTATATGAGTTTTCTACATGTTTTTGTTTTCTCCACAAAGTATTTTAGATTAAGGTTATGGCCGACAAGTTCCATATTTTGATGTTTTGCACGTTACATCCAATTAGGTTGACCTAATTGATGTTGTGAAAGAAGTGGATATATATGAAGGATTATTTTTGGTGTTTTAAAAAATATACAAGATAGAGATGTGATATAGATGTGAAAAGTGCCTTTGGATACAAGTTGAGTGAATGTGGAGAAATGCAGTCTGGTATTTCAGAACAGTGTGATGAGTATTGTTTCTATATTATGAGCTTCATTGGAACTATACCCCATGCACATGTTAGATGCAATTGTAATAATTCTTTTTGGAAGTGAGCCATCCTCTTTCTTCTATTTATTTCTTTTAGGATAGTGAGTCCTTTGGCAGTGAGCCACCTAAGTGAGTATTCTTAGACAGTGAGTCCACCAATTGTATCAACTTTAACTGGTTGTTTTATCATAATATATTGTGAGCTAACCCTTACTATGGTTTTTCCCTTTTTGGGTTTTCCACATAAAAATCCTGGAGTTCATGTGTTATGTGTTGTTGCATGCTTTATGGTTTATTTCATTTACTACAATTGAATATGTCAAATAGATTGGATATCTAATGTCTAAATGGTTTAAGAGAATACTAATTCACCCCCCCCACCTCAGTATTCGATGTGTTCAACACTCTCCCCTCAAGATTAGTGTAGGAAGTTGTTACACTACATTAGCTTCCTTACATAGAGGAGGATATTGAGAGGGATTATACCTAGAATGAAGGGATGATTCTCCTCAACTAGCCATTGCACCATCAAGAGAGTATAGTCTTTGAGGAAATATGAAACCAAATTGTGAGGATTTAGGACCAAATTGAGATATTGAGTTAGGGTTCCAAGTTTACGTATCATGTTTAATGGTTTCGCTTCAAGATGTGAGTTAAGGGTTCAAGTTTGAAGATCTTTATGGTTGGGGTTTTGATTTTATACACCAACTTTGGAGTTTTATTAATATAATTTCATACATATCGATAACTAAAGTGTTCCTAGCAAATGATTGACTTAGGTGTAAATAATATGATTTATTATTCTAATGGTGAGTTTAGCATACCCATGTCATTTCCCTTTTTTTTTGGCCTATTTTTTTGGAACAACTTAATCTATTTACTTGTTGAAAAATGCTACACTCTTCTGTTATGTTTGGCTTATAGCCCAATGGTTATCAATTTTACACTAATCAATACTTCAATTTTACACTAATCAAAGTGCTCAAATTAAAAATTTGAGTATGATTTTGAGGATAGTAGTTCATTGGTAACACATTAAGGGTTAACTGACCCTATTTTTGGCTCTCCAAAGAGATTAGTTGAAATTTTGGTAAGAGATTTGATTAGGTTTTTAATTTTAAGAGTTTTGGGTTTTGGGTTTAGGGTTTAGGGATTAGGGTATAAGGTTTAAGATTAGGAACTAACATTTAGTTTAGAAATTAATATGAATACATGTAAAAAACAAGTTATTATGAATTTAGGTTTTAAAATTAAATGTAAATTAAAAATGGTAAGAAACAATAAAAACAATAAAAAAACCACCTACCTAGTAACAACTCAGGATCACTCCGAAGAAGGTAGGAAGGCTGTGGAGGTGCACTATGGAGGGGAAATGATATGGGTGTCTATTTTGTTTTCCTATTTCTGTCCCTATCCACCCTTTCAACTGTTAAAAAGAACTCACAAGCACTGTTAAAAATAAATACTTTAAGTGAATGAGTGCCCATTCATAAAATGGGCTGCCATTCCATATACGAGAGTGTCACACCCCATTCTAAAAAAACATATTTATCATTTGTATTTCAAGAGGACAGATTAGTCAGTGAAAATATTAGGATTAAAGTAATGTTGTGTTAGAATAGAAAATACATTTGATTTATATCATTTTATATGCAAGGAATAATTGGCTATGACATTATTATTATGCACATGGTTAAATCATCTGATGGACTAACTACCATTGTGCAACTAAGGTGGATGCAGGAATAGTGTTTTTTCCCCTCCAAGATGAGGAGAGAGAGTAGCATCGAGGACAGCGTGCTAGATCATGTCAATACATTGATCATTGTTCCATCTAAAAAAACACACACTCACATTAGAGGTTATGTCAATTTTGGAATAAGTCTTATTCTTTATGTTGTTGGTCACCTCATTAATATTTTAACATTGTGATTATTCTATACTTGTTTAATATTGTCATCGTCATGTTGATGAGTTAATCTTTCACGTCGACAATCAGTAAGGTTGTGTACGTCTTTGAATTCCAAGACGACATGAGTAATTGACCAATCAAGTCTAGTTTTGACATGAAGGCCTAAGTTATCTTTGTAAGACTCCATCATTGATATTGTGCTCATGAATAGCATAATTAAAGAATTCAAAAGAATGCATCAGTGACATCTATGAATTAGGTGTACTATTGTTTTTATTTTAAAATTATTTATAAGCTTAGTCATGGTTAAATTTAACATCTAGCTTGGGGTAAAGGAAGTTAAGTCATGGAGACTCTCATCATGTTCTTCCCTAGATACTTGGAGGAGTGGAAAGGAGCATTAGATCCATAATCCTATTTTCAAGCTCTTTAGACCATGGATGGTTGAAAGAAAGGGAAGGATAATTAAGTGCAACTATTTTATAACTGACAAGGAGTGTGTTTATTATGGAAGGATAAGGGATCTTGATAAGGAAAAAAGTCAAGAGTAGAAGGAGGACAATATCTCTTGGATTGGGAGAATAGAAGGGAGGGAAAAGGAGCTCAATAGGAGAGAGTATCAACTGCATTAACAAAGTGGCAGGTATGTGTTGGTAAATAGATTTGTCACCGTGAAATAACCTTTGAAAATGACTCGTTTCCCTTAGAGCGGTGACTAAATAGTCCCAATAGTTGGAGAAGTTGTTACTGGACTAACAACTTTCCTCTGCATTTGAGAGGGGCAGCTCCCTCGTATGATAGGGTTATTTGTGGGTTTTTGTGTACTTTTAACCTTAAAGTACAAAAAGGAAGAAAAGCAAAATAACAGGAGAAATGGGCATGTAGAAACCCTCGTGGTAGATGTACGACAACCAACAGGAGTTTCACAATCTTATTGAAAAGTACGAGGGGGTTTCACCACAAAGATAGAAACCACTTTCCTAAACTCTATGATGGATCTCATGACATATATGCAACAACGATGAAGAAAGATGGCAAATCTCAACATACGAAGAGATAATTTATCTAAACACTTTCAAATCAGGATACCAAGACATGATTGTGCTTTATCACCCCAATTGCATGCTTTAATGGATAACTTTGATTCACACAAATACATAGAAAGATCACCAATTTGACATACAAGAAACTAGTAATCATGACTCAGAAATACATCAAGAATATACAAACTGAAGATGCATTCTTCATTATCTTTTCAAAATTATACAATTCCAAAAGGAGACTATACAATGTGTAGAACCAAAAATGTTCCAAGAAGTTTATTCATAAGTTTCCCCTACAAAAGTTCTCTCTAAAGAGTCCCCCCTGTACAATGTGAAGTCCAGTATATATAGACTTTCCCTCATAACCACCTAATAACCAACTTGTAACTACCCGATAACTACTTTGTAACTACCTATTTGAAATGTAATAATATAATAAACCTTATTTTTGGTTACTTTTTACATCACTTTTCCTGAAATAAGGTTCACTTTCTAACCTTTAGTTACAAAGAGTGACTTAAGTCACTTTTACAAACGGGTAACTAAAAACTTGTAAGTTTTGAGTTGTGAACTTTGCTAAGTTACTTTTCATCTTTATCTACTCCATTCTCGCCAGATCTTGACAAACACTCTGAATCTCTAATTACCTGAATCTTAGACTCCTGTGTTTGTGCATACAAAATATGGGTGAAGAGATACCTCTACATTTTATTGCTCTGTTGAAGTCATAAATGTCATTGCCATTCATGATTCATTTTAACCTCACATCATTATGTAGAGAAGGCAATTGAAGGAGATGTTGCACATACTGCTTACCCCCATGATGTCACTCAGTTTGCTAGTGACTTGAGAACAATATTACAATGTTCATGACAAGATCTTGAACTGATTACTTGAGTATTCTTGACAGACACAAGGGCTCTGTGAAGGCCATAGAATTTGTTTGTTTCAACATCATGTTCAACCTCATCATTGTCATTTATATCTTAGAATATTCTATTTATTTCTAATGAGATTCTCTTCTAATTCTCACTCACGGGACCATTTCATAATTGTTTACGAATCAGATTGTCATGATGGCCTATAGCATGTTGAATCATAGATACCTGAATATTGAAGAGGAACTTTGCTTCCTTTGTCTCTTGTTATAACAAAAGTAACATCTTTCTGTCTCAACATTTGCAATCTCTTCCTTATAAGATTTCAAGACATCCTCACTATCATCAACAATATAGCATTGCTTAACCCAATATTTTGCATGGTGGCCAATGTCCTACCCTTGAGTATCTAGATTCCTTTGAGAAACTTCCTCAGCAATTGAAGTGCCACCTCCAAATCAACAAATTTATTGTATGCATATTATGTAATCTTTGCAAAATATTTCAATTCCTTGTATTGGATTTCATATTATACATACATATCTATTAGAGAAGTTAAATGATCACACCTTCTTCAAAAGATCACACTTCAGCACACGGGAAATGAGGAAACTGGCAATGTCATGGTCTTTGGCTTTACACCCACAAATTGCATTTGCTCTAAAATGTTCTAAAGTTGGCCCTATCATGTAATCTCATATTCCATTTGACCTAATTTCCTTAAGGCATATTGTCAGATAGCTTGCATGCATTTGTGGTCACCTTCATAACATTATTTAGACCTTGTTCTTGCTTTTCTCTTTCCTGACAACCCACCACTGTCCTCATTTCTGAAGGTCGTTCCTTGGGTAAAGAGCAATGCCTCTATGCATAAAAGCTGACAAGGAGATTTGTAGACCTCAGATACACAAAATGTACATTGTCCAACCCAAGCAAGTGATTCTTTTGCATATGGGGATGATACTCCAGAATATCATTATAAATAAGGTCTCATACATCCTCTTTTAACATTCATCGCTTCTCAAGCTCAAATTTAAACTTTATAATGGGTATGCTAAAGGTTCACATTCACGATCTCTAAGGTATGGGTCGGCCAAAGCTTGTTTAGCATAAGGATGCTCTTTTAGATCAAATGCAAGCAATTCACACAAAATCCTTATGGACAAAGGATCTGTCTTTGGGAATTTCTATGTAAAAGAATTTGTAGGTTTCTTCCGCTTGTAAGCTAGATATTTTCTAACTTTATCACTTTGATAGTTTCCAGAAGAGACTTTTCGGCTGCTTCTTTCAGGTAAAACATGCTCTACATACTCTTGTATGAAAGAATAATGCGGCTAGAATATGGTGGCCTTTCTTTGGCAAAATGGAGAAAGTGAATATTAAGAACAAAAGAAGCCATTTAAAGATAGTAAAAATGATAGTAAGCATGGGATTTGGATTTGCACTGACTGATGTGTTTGCTAGCAAGTTTCAAAAGATTTTATCAACAATTACATTCTGTATGTATTTTGCACGCCTTACACTCCATGTGATGACATATCGTTGAGGCGGTCTGTCAAATAACTTTCATTTGTATTATCTATCCTTCTAGATTTTACATGTATTATTTGCCAGGGTGGCTCTATGATGACTTCAAGCTTGCGAATCGCATTTTCTTAAAACCTTTTCAATAAATCAACTTTGTATGTATCCTATAATGGGACCACATTTCTATCAGGAATTTTGTCACACCATTCATGCACCTTGTCTATGCTTTCACATTTCAAATATATATATCTACAATGGCACTTGTAACTTCAACATTAGACAAGAAACTACTTTGAATTATATGTTGATTGATGTTCAAACTTCAATGTTCCACAATTCTCATTTTGGTGTGGCTGAGAGGATGCTTAGCAAGATTATGGTGTTGAGCTTTACACCTACCAAATGCATCTGTATGAAAGTTTCTAACACCTTTTGGGCAAATCCATTTTGTTCATATCCTGCAGTCATCGTATTCCAGAAGACCATGTTTCTTTGAGGCACAATTACATTTGATGAGATTACATCTCATTGAGGCGTTCTGTCAAGCAGTTAATGTGCCTTTGTGCTTCCACATTTTTCATGCTAGTCTACCTAAGCATTTCGAACTATGATATTTGACAAAAGTCCTTCCATTATGCTTTGATGGATGCCTATATCTTGCTCCAAAGCAGGCCGTAGGTACGCTTGTAATCATAGTAGCCCACGAGATCATGTCTCTGAGTATTGTATGCTCTTCCTCCATTTCAAGAAGCCTCTGCAATGATTCAACCACACCTATTCTTTCTTCTGAGGACTTGAACTGTAGTATACTCCACACTATAAAAAAAATGCATGCTCGAAGAAGACAAATGGAGCTTTGGGACTATTGACATGAGGCAGTTCCATGCTTAGCACTCTTTCATTGAGGCACTTTGTAGACTTTTCTGCAACAATTACCAAGTTCATCAATGCCTCCTCCTGTGCATCTTCATATGGAGAAGATAGAAGATTCACAAACTCTTGCACTACATCGTAGTTAGCTAAAACAAGAACCTCATTCTTTCCAAGATATCTTAGTGTGTGAGCTGCCTCAATCTAAAGCTATGAAAAATTTGGTCTTCTAGATACTTGAAGAAATAGAGGCAAAAAGGTTTCATTTATACGTCTGCTGAAGTTATAATCATTCTTTTCAGCAAGCTAAGTGAGATCTTGAAGCTGTCTTTTTAGAAATTTGAACTGAAAATTGTCTAATGATTTCAATAGATCAATTCTTGGATCTCCAATTTGGCACAGGCCGGTTCTACAGCCTTTTCAATAGTTGTGTGCAGATTTTAGTTATTAAGTAGTTATAATAACTACTAACTACTTCTTGTTTTCTTGTTTAAGTTCTTCATCGGCAATCCAAGAGGTTTCCAAAACCTCGTCGAGAGAAAGAAAAACTTTTAAAACTTGAGCCGATGATAAAAGAGCTTCCTTCTTCGCCGTGAAGGCTAATTTTGAAACTTATTAAATTGGGTGATAACAAAAACAAGTTTCTTTTGCCGGCACTTTAGATGGTTTTCAAAACCTTGGAGGAGGTAAACAATGCTTCTGAAACTAAACACAACCTCTGACAATGCATTTGAAGTGATGTTCTTAAGCTTGTCGGTGCCTTGGTTTTACTTCGCCAAAAGTGCAAGTGGAGTTTTGCTTTGTGAAACTTGAAAATCATGCCCTTTGTTTCAGTTAGCCAAAAGTGAAAGTGAACACCAACTTAGGAAAAATCAAAAGTAGACTCCTGCTTAGTGAAAAATGAAAGTAAACCCGCACTTAGTCAATTTTGAAAGTAGACAGACTCCATTGTGCAAACTTTAACTTCTTCAATCGTTAAAGTGCAAAAAATAGTAAAATTTGCATAACTTTTGATTGAAGATGCAAATCTTTATGAAATTTTGACCAATCATTGACACAATTGATACGAGCCTGGTGGCAAAAGAATTTCTTTTTAAACTCTAATAAATTTGTTGTTTTAATTGTTTTCGCAAACAGCCTGCTGAAAAATTGAAAGTTTAAAATCTTTCAAACCATATGGCGCCATGAGATAAAAAGTTGCCACATTAGGCAAAATAGCCATATAAAATTTCCTGTAAAATGATTTCTTTCCAACCTTTGTAAATTTTGAAATTTAATTGTTTTTGCGATTTCTGGCACAGTAGAACCGCTTCCAGGATTTCAACTGAAATGAGCAAACAATTCCTCTTTCAAACTAGAAATCAACTTGACACTTTTGGAGAATTTATAACTAGGGGTGACTGAACATAAGGATTTGATGCAAAAGTTTTCAAATTGACAATTTGAAAACGAGGCCAACAGTATGCCAATAAACCAATAGTAAACTATCGATATTAAGCTTCATCCTATATATAAAATCATTTCTATTTTCTAAGTAAGCCTTGAGAGGCTGTAGATTTATATGAATCAATTGCTATCTATGGCAAATAAAGCTTCTCTATATTTATGTATGCTTTTGACATAGGAATATATCTGTGGATACTCCTAGAATGGTATTCTATTTTAGTATAGTATTGAAGTTATATTCCTTTAGAAAATTGTGAATGTTGTTATGGGAAGATTATGTTAAATATATATATCATTCATATCATTTAGAATTTGGTTTGAAGAATGATTGTGTAACGTCAGAAAATGTTCCCTTGGGGGCTTTTCCCTCTTTAGGTTTAGCTCCCAGGTCTTTTACATGCATTTAGGACATCTTACTTCATAATTTGGCATCCTGATGGAATGAGCCCTAGGTAACATGACAAATGGGACCTAGGAGGACCCATTGAACCTTACCCTACCTAAAATAGGGGGGGAGGACTTGGGCACCCGTGCCCTAGTCCTGCCCTATTTTGGGTCAGCCCCAATTTCTGGGTGTCAGTTTATGACCATTATTTGGGTCCTTTACCAACACGGTAAGTTTGAATTATGAAAATCTCAACAGAAGTGTTTGTAGTTGCATATAAAAGCATGCTTAGGCATTCATTTAGAAACTAGATGGAAATTGTGATGTTCATGCATTCTAAAGTTGATTCAAGGCTTTCATTATGTTGTAAGAGTAGACTTGTGTGGTTTGTGTTTGTATTTGTAGATTTGAGCATCAATTTCCTCATGGAATGAAGAGCATCTTCCTCCCATGAGAGCTTCACTAGAAGGTGACATTATATTATGTTTTTATCATCATTTCCTTTGGTTTTTGCCTTTGCCTCACAAGGGCACACACTCTCTATCTGACAATAGTGTTTGGAGACTTAAGTGTCCTCCGAGGCTTGACTGAGGCAAGCCTCTAAACACCACAACCCCCTCCCAAAGTCTTGTGATTGTAGGTTACAAGTGTCAAATTTGGGAAAAGTGAAGTTGCAGGAAGGATTAGCAGACATCAAGGATTCAGGATCTGAAGAGAAGCAGGACACCAGAGCCTTTTTTGGGACTTGGGCGCTCACTCTAGTGTCCTTCGCAACTGAATTTCTAGAAATAGGAGTTACAGTGCTAATCAGTGTTGGAAGGAGGTCAGGACCCCGCAAAGAAATTGGTACCTTGGACTTGGGTACCCGTTCTTGTGTCCCTGACATTTTCACCTCGAAACCTTGAAAATAGGTACTTTGTGGTTTGACACTTTACTTCCCTCTATAAGAGCTTTTTCCGTTATTCGTCAATTTATTGTCGTATTTGCATAATTAGGGTTTTAAGGGTCAATTGAGCATAAGAGAAGGAAAATTGATAATTAAATTCCCTAATCCAAGTTTCCCTACATCTCATAGTGATCTAGGCTATGATAGTGAATTGCCACTCGACCCTAGATCCTTGAATGTAAAGGGTGAAAGGAGGATTCAAACATCTAAGACACTAAACATTAAACAATCCAAATTTTACCCTAAACATTTTGGTGAACCCATGTTTTTGGAATTAAATTGCAACTTTCTGAGTGTGTGTCTCCAAATTTGAATTGATTTCATTCATTCATATAGTCATTCATTTTATTGTAGTGAGAAAAATTCAAAAAAATTGAAAATTTTGAAAAATTCAAAAAAATTGCATTGTTTGGCTTACTAAATTGCATCAATTCTTTCTAAATTTTTCTAATTCATGATTTTTGAATCAGATATTATATAAAATACAGAAAAACACAAAAATTCAATATTTTGCATTGCATTTTCATCATTAATTTGCTAGGCTTTTGTAGAAATTTTGATAATTTCTATATAACCTAGTAATTCCAAAATCTAGGGTTAGTAGGCAAAATCTTCTTTCAGATTTTTCTACTGATTTTAGAGGCTCATTTAGATTATAATTTGGCTGTAGTCTTTCATTTTATTGTAAATTTGCATTTAGATTTGAAATATTTGCATTTTTGTATAGAAAATTTCAACAAAAAACTAGCAATTTTCATGCATTTTCATTAGATTTGTTTTGGAATTTCGCATATTAGAACTTTAAAATAATTTTCATATCTGAAATTAATTAATTTCCATCATAAATTAAACTTCAAAATATTCACATAGCATTTTGTCCCAACATCTCGAACCTAGGGCTTTGAAAACAACGATTTTCACTAAATTTGGCCTTATCGACTCTATAAACTTGCACCATAGGGGTGTTGTGAAAATTATTTTTGCATTAATTGTATTTTATCAGGGTAATCATTTTTTCCCCTCCTAAAAATCTTCACAACACCCTTTTAACGGGCTCTTATATTGAAAATTTGGTTAAAAACTACACATTTTGACTATTTTTGCCCTAGGGTTTGACCTAGTTTGCACTCCAAGCGTGTTGCGACAAGTTTTACAGATTGAGGTGACTAATATAATCAGTATAATTTTCTTCATATCCTAAAATTCATTACAACATGCCTTTTGCTAGGTCTTGGAATTGAAAAACTGTGAAAAAATTTGCATATTTTGCTATATTTTCACTAGAGTTTTACCTTAAGTGGCACTAAAAGCATGTTGTGTTGGGTATTTTGGAATCAAGTGGCTGTTATTACTGATATTATTTTCTTTCCATCATCATTTTCCTCACAACACCCTTTGTTATGCTCTTTTGCATTGAGTTTTTGTGAAAAAAGTGCCTATCTCAACTTATTTTCACTATAGTTTGACTTGGCATTATCTTGGATTTGCATCAAGAGTGTGTTAAGAAGGATAATATTTCTGTTTTGGACTGATATTAGACATATAACTTGATATCCATGATCAAAATCCTTACAACACCTTTTGTTTCATTCATCTGTATTGAAAAAAGTACAAAAAAACAAGCATTTAGGTCATTTTTACATATAACTTTGCACTTGTCTTTTGCATACTTTTGGAAAGCTTTTAAAATCTGATATTGCATTGATTTGGAAACATATATCATGGCTACTTATTTATAATAGTTGTTTGTATACATCATAGACATTGATCATTTCCCTAAATTCACTGATAAACATCCTCAAGTTTTGGAACAAATAGCACACATTCATGATGTTGATCCCTCTATGTGCTCTACATACAAAATCTTTTGTTATATATATGATTTTGATAGCTTCATAAACTTCATGGGAATATACCCTTGGATATTGGATGATCTCACTAAATTCATGATCAATAGTATATATACTAGTGATGACCTCAAAATATTAGATGAAGCCTTGGATGACTTTATGGAAAATTCCACTATGACACCTATTGCTAAAACATGTGATGATCCCTCTCCCAAGGTTGTTCCTCCACATGAGGACACTTGGATGCAAGAGGATGATTCCATTGACACATCTCTTAACATCATACCACCAAGTCTTCATTCTAAAACTCACTCTAGCCAAGATAAAGCATTAGAAAATGAAGAGCCATCACCGCTTTCCCATTCCAATGCTCTCCCTGGCCAAGAGGAAGCATTATTGAATGAAGAAATCCTTTTAACAAAGTACATTCCATGGGTAGAAAATGAGCATTCATTTAACATTAATCAAATTCCTACCTTTGTGGATCATCCCACCAACCTTCTTCATTTAGTTGATTGTTCACACACCTTGGATTTCACTAAGGAAGAGAAGACCTTTAATGTACCTCCTTTGTTTGATTATTCAAATCATTTGGACATCGCTAAGGATGTAGCACTATTAGATGAGGAGAAGTTTCTCACATTAAATCCTTCAAGGATAGATTTAGAGATCATTCAAAATAATTTTCTTCTCCCACCACCTTAGAGGATAGTGAATATGTGTAATAATGAACTTCAACAAGAAAACATTCCACCTAACATTGAGTCAAAGCAAGAAGGATTTAAGAATGAACAAATGAATAATGACAAAAACTTGGCAATGGTACCTTACACACCTTTTCTCTCTAACATTTGTGATTGGAAAGAAGATGATTTGATTATTGATGACTTCTAGCATGGGCCTCTCTATAGGTAAGTATCTCTAACCCTTTATCTCTCTCATGATGTTCTTCCCCTGTGATGTGTTATGTGTTGTTTAGGCCTCCTAGGATGACCCTTGATTATCTTGTAAGGTCTAGGATACCAGGAGACCGCCTCTATTGTGACCTTCTTCTATTTGTATAATCATTCTTCTAAATTGCCTCTCTCTTTGATTTCAATGTTGTGTGTTGTGTCTTATAGACATAGCGTTGTAGTTGGTGACTTGGGGGCACCCTCCTATGTGACTATCCTTAAGACACATGTTTCTCCTCTCTTATTTATTGTTTCCCTTCCTCTAGTATTTCCATCTAGTGGGCAAATGACAAAAGACATTTATACTGATGCCGACCTAGTGTCCCTTTCGAGAGCAACCAAAAAATGGAATTAGTTCCTAATATGATGATGGGGTCGTATATCTTATCTGACGCTTGGCTAGCGGAAGCACTTGTGCTTTCCACATAGTGAATTTCATGATGTTTCTATCACATTTATAAACCTTAACAATATTGTTACTCTGTGCACCATTGTTTGTCTTTGAAACTAGCCTTGGTGGTACTCGATTCAAAGAGCTTCATGATATAGCCCCATGGTTATTGGTGTAGGAGCACCAAGGGTTTGGAGCCCTTGTATATACCTTCACATTTTTGGTGTGATGTTTTTGATTTTCAAATAGGAAAGAGTAGGAACATGCATTCGGTTCAATAGAGTGGTGACTGACAGTGGCGGTGAGAGGAACCGGCGGTAAGGAGTCAACCAATGCATATGAGAAGACATCGGTGTGATTGGGTGTATCGATAGACAGGACCGGAGTTCCGCCAAAGTAGTAAGTCTGGCCGATAGGAAGCTAAGTCCATGCGGGTCCCACACAATGCATGCAAGCTTCGCATGTATATACAAGCAAGAAGGCATATCGGCATAAGTGTCAATATCGGCGGGAGAAGTTGAATGTTGGCCGATGTTGAAAGTCACACCGACAAGTGTGAAGGGCATCAGAGTGACTAAGGATATCGGTGGGAGAAGTTGAACGTTGGCCGATGTTGAAAGTCACACCGACAAGTGTGAAGGGAAGGCTCATCAGGGTGACAACCGCAAGTGTTCACCGATGGCGAGTTTATTAGAGAGACAATAGTCATCGGGAAAGACTTTAAGAGTCACAGCGAAGGACTGGGTCATGCCGATAGAAAGCTTATCGGTGTGAGATGCATATCGGGAGAACTGTTGAAAGCTTCACCGATGAGAAGGGGTCACATCGACAATAGGAGCATATTGGTGTATCAGTGGAGGAATGTTTGGAGTCACCGATGAAAGAACTCTCATCGAAGACTAAGTAAAGGCGACCATTAGCGAGATGGTGGATATCGGCAAAAGAAGTTTAAAGTTGGGCCGACAGTAGGAGGTCTCACCGATGGTTCAATGCTCATCGGAGTAAGTTGTATTATCAGCGAACAGAGGAAAAGTTACTCCGATGATACAAAGTTTGAGCGATGGACTCTATCCATCAGAGAGAGATGGCTTGTCGGTGAAAGAAATTAAGAAGTGGCCGATAAGGTAGGTTAGGCCGATAAGGAAGGAGAGGTCTAATTCGGTGAGACAATAGATTTTATCTTGCCGATGATAAAGTGAATGCCTATTTCAGTATTGTATATGAATGTATATGTGAAGGAGCAATACGAATGGAAAACCTAACCGAACAGACAGAAAACCCTAACTATCTGATAACAGAGAAATGACGAATGGTATAAGAACTGTTTTTGGCTTTGTAGATCTGTTAGAGAGAGAAGGTGGAAAAACGTGGAAGATTGAAGAACATACATTGAATGTAATAGAGAAACTTTTGATAATAGAAACATTGACAGTTTGAATCCATTTGTATATTGTCTGTACAGTACTTGTATAATCTGGTTTGCAGTAGAGTAGACAGTTTAATTTCTGTTCTTTTGTTTCTGTATGTACAAGATGTCTCTATCTTGATGCCCCTGCATTTTCCTTGTACAGTCATGGAGTGCCATCAAGCAGAGACCTTGTTTCTTTTGTTTATGTTTGTGTTAGTCATTGGATTGTTAATGGGAGACAATGAGAACTTGTCCTAGGCGAGCTCTGCTATAGCCCGGCTAGGTATGCAAGTTGCAGTCTAAGTAGATAGGGGTGAAAAATAGAGAAGGGAGAATTGAGCACTAAGCAATCAAAACCCCGGACCTAAAAAGGAGGGTTGATAATGGGCTCAAAAAGGCTATAAGCCTTGGATATTGAGAATCTTGGTACACAGTGAGGACAAAGAAGAATACCTCACACCAAGAAAGCATTGTCTGTACTAAAAATAACAGGCAAATAGGTCTTTCACCTCTGTAATAGATTGTGTAGGTTGGATTAGGCATTTTGGGTAGAAAATGTCTGTAAGCACTTGAATTGGTAGGGAACTTGGGTATGATTTAGGTCTTGAAGTGTTGGTTCAAGATAGGTTTTCTAAGCCCATAGGCCTCCCCATCAGATTGGTATCAGAGCAAGTTAAAGATTTGGGCTATTCCTAGGTTGGAATAGAAGAAGTTTTATGCCATCACCGAGTTCAAGTGAGTCTGTAGGTTCATCCAAGAAGATGGTGACTAATGCAGAATTGGCAAAGAAGGTTGATGATCAAGAAGAGGAGAATAGGTTCCTACAGGAAAGACTAGCTGAGATGGAAAGTAAGCTAGGTGCAACGATAATAAAGACTGAAGAAGTAAGTCGAAGAGTCAAGAGTTTTGAAGGTAAGGAAGAAGGTGTGTCTATAAAAGATGAAGAGCCCACACCTGATCCTGTGTTGACAGAAGAACCTTTCTTGAAGGCTTTGAAAGCCATGAGTGTCAAGTCATTGGAAGGAGTTCCTCTTTTTAGTGGAAAGATGGAACCTGATTTGGTTATGGAATGGATAGAAGGTTTAGAAAATCACTTTGAATGTGATGGAGTGACTGAAGCACAAAAGGTGAAGGTGGCTAAATCAAGACTCAGAGGAGCTGCCTTGACATGGTGGAAATTTGTTCAAATAGAAAGAGAAAAAGAAGGAAAGAAACCCATAGCTACTTGGAAAGGTATGGTGGCTAAAATCAAAGAAGTATACATGCCTGGAGATTATGAAGTCTAGTTGTACAAGAAACAACAAAATTTGAGACAAAGAGAATTAGATGTTAATGCATACATTGAGGAGTTTCAAAAACTATGCTTGAGGTCTAAGGTGATGGAAGATGAAAATGTAAAAGTGGCCAGATATCTCAATGGTTTGAGGTGGAGTATTCAAGAGGAAATTAGCTTATTCTATCCTACAACAGTGCATCAAAGTTATCAGCTAGCACTTAAGGTAGAGGAGAAGGGCAAGAAGAAACAAGAATCAAATAGCAGATCAAGAGGAAGAGGTAGAGATAGTAGAGGAAGAGGAAATTATGGTGGTAGGAATACTGATCAAAGACCCCAAGGAGAATCCAAACTCATAGAGCAGAGTGGGGAGACTAGTAGTAGAGGAAACTACAGAGGAAGGGGATCTAACAGAGGAAGATCAAGAGGATCAGGCAGAGGATCCTACTTTACCACTATGAAATTCTACAATTGTGGACAATTAGGCCATCCAGCATATAGGTGTCCTGATAAGGGTACACCTTCTCAAGGAGTTGATAAAAGAAATTATTATGTACAAGATGATGCTTCAAGCAGGAAATCACCTAAAGTCAGTCTAGCCTCAGAAGTGGGAGAGAACATCGTGGTAAGGAGGACTTTGATCAAAGAACCAATGAAAGCTGAACCAAGCTAGAGGAGAGCTTTATTTAGAATCAGATGCAATATTATGAATAAGGTATGTCAAGTAATTATAGACTCAGGGTCTACTGATAACATAGTGTTAGATGAAGCAGTTAGAAAATTAAATTTGCAAAGAATACCTCATTCAAATCCATATAGAGTCACATGGTTAAATAAAGGTTAGCATGTGATAGTCAATGAGCAAACTTGGGTAGAGTTTGGTATAGATGGATACAAAGACAAGGTACTCTGCGATATCCTACCTATGGATGCATGTCATCTACTATTGGGTAGACCATGGTAGTATGACTGGAAGGCCATACATGATGGTGAGAAGAATGCATATTCTTTTCAAAAAGATGGTGTCACCTATAAAATTCAATCATTGGAAGATGAAGAAGCAAATAAGACAAAAAGTCCTAGTGTCTTAATTGTGAGTGGTAAAGAGTTTTTGAACACTCTTAAGGAGGATGGTATTGGCTATGCTATCATAGTAAAGCCTAAGGAAGAGCAAAAAGACAAAAAGGTAGTGATCCCAAAAGAGGTACAAACTATACTAGAATAGTATAAGGACATCATTAGTGATGGAACACCAGCAACACTACCTCCACAAAGAACTATTAGTCATCAGATAGATCTGATCCCAGGAGTATCTTTGCCAAACAAAGCCCCTTACAAGATGACTCCAGAACAACATAAGGAGATAGCTAGACAAGTGCAAGAGTTGCTTGACCAAGGATTGGTTAGAAAAAGCATAAGTCCTTGTGCAGTGCCTACAGTGTTGGTACCAAAGAAAGGAGGAACATGGAGACTATGCATAGACTCCAGAGATATCAATAAGATCACCATAAGGTATTGGTTTCTAGTTCCCAGAATTGAAGATCTTATGGACTGTTTAGGAGGAGCTAAGTATTTCACCAAGATAGACGTGAAAAGTGGTTACCACCAGATCAGAATCAAGGAAGGTGATGAGTGGAAAACAACCTTCAAGACTACAGAAGGACTGTATGAATGGCTTGTTATGCCATTTGGTTTATCAAATGCTCCCAGCACATTCATGAGGCTCATGAATGAAGTCCTCAAGGACTATACGGGTAAATTTGTAGTTGTTTATCTAGATGACATCTTGATTTTTAGTCAAACTAAAGAAGAGCATCTCAAACATGTAAATACTATTTTGAAAAAGTTACATGATGAACAACTAACTATAAATTTGGAGAAGTGTGAATTCATGAAGCAGGAATTGGTATACCTTGGTTTTGTGTTGTCCAAAGGAAAATTGAAAATGGACAAGTCAAAAGTAGAAGCCATATTGAACTGGCCTACTCCCAGAGTAGCAACTGAGGTGAGAAGTTTTCATGGCTTAGCTTAGTTTTATAGAAAGTTCATAAAGAATTTAAGTGCTATTTGTGCACCCATGCTTGATACAATAAAAGGTGGAATGAAAACAAAGTTTCAATGGACACAAGCAGCTGATAAGAGTTTTGAATTGTTGAAGAAAGAAGTAGCCACACAGCCAGTGTTAGTGCTGCCTAGTTTTGGTAAGTTATTCACTTTAGAATGTGATGATAGCAATATTGTAGTAGGTACAGTACTTAGCCAAGAGAATAGACCAGTAGCCTTTTTTAGTGAGAGGCTAAATGAAGCAAAGAGTAGATACTCTTCATATGACTTGGAGCTCTATGCTCTAGTCCAAGCACTTAGAAAATGGAGATATTATCTCCTACCTAAGGAATTTTTTGTGTATACAGACAATCAAGCTTTGAATTTTTTGAACTCACAAGATAAGTTGAGCCATAGGCATATCAAGTGGATGGAGTACTTACAGTCCTACACATTCACAATTAAGCATAAGAAGGGCCAGCTCAACAAAGTAGCAGATGCTTTAAGAAGGAGGCTACTCATAGTGCAAGAAGTGCAATTAAGAAGTATAGGGATTGAAGAGTTCAGAGCTCTTTACAAAGAGGATGAAGATTTTGTTGAAGCATACAAGGTCTGTCAAGACTTTGAAAATCACTTTCATAGTGAATTTGCAGATTACACATTGCAGCAGGGATTGCTGTTCAAAGGTGGACAGTTGTGTGTACCAAAAGGATCCATGAGGGAAAATCTCATATAGGAGAAGCATAATGGCAGTTTGAGTGGACATTTTGGTCTGAATAAAATATTGGAATTAGTCCAGAGGTTCTACTATTGGCCGAAGATGCACAAAGACATCAGAAAGTATGTGGAGTAGTGTATCATCTGTCAGAAGGCTAAGGGAACTTCTTCAAATGCTAGACTGTATCAACCATTACCCATTCCTTCCAGACCATGGGATTGTGTAAGTATGGATTTTGTAGTTGGTCTACCAAAGACTAAGATTGGTTTTGATAGCATTTTTGTAGTTGTTGATAGATTTAGCAAGATGAGTCATTTCATTCCCTGTAAGGTGACTCATGATGCCAGTCATATAGCTCATTTGTTTTTCAAAGAGGTCATAAAGATTCATGGACTTCTAGCAAGCATCGTGTCTGATAGAGATGCTAAGTTCATGGGACACTTTTGGAAAACTTTATGGTAGAGGCTATGAACAAATCTGTCTTTTGGATCAGCATATCATCCACAGACAGGTGGCCAAACAAAAGTGGTGAACAAGACATTGGGCAACCTATTAAGGTGTTTGACAAAAGAATATGGACAGAGTTGGGATCAAGTCATTTATCAGGCAGAATTTGCCTATAATGACAGTGTGAATAGGACTACTGGAAAAAGTCCATTTGAGATAGTGTATGGAATGCATCCTAGAGGTGTATATGAACTCTGACATCTTGGAGACATGGAACATAGAAGTGGTCATGTAGAGGATTTTGCACAGTGAAGGAGATTCATGACCAAGTGAAGCAGCAATTGATGGACAATACCCTGAAGATCAAAGATAGGGTAGATGCACAGGAAGGATATTCAATTTGCAGTTGGTGATTTAGTCATGGTTCATTTGAACAAAGACAGATTGCAGAAAGGGATGCCAACCAAATTGTAGATGAGATGGATTGGTCCTTGCAGAATTCTGAACAAGTATGGCAACAATGCTTATAGGATTGATTTACCAGCAGACTTGGCAATTTCACCAGTGTTCAATGTTTAGGACCTGGTACCTTATAAAGGTCCTCATCCAGTAGTAGGGGGATCTAGTTCAGAAGCTACACAGATAGTGAGTGATGTGACCTTAACTCCAAAAACCAAACCACAGGCTGAGAGAATTCTGGATTCTTGAGTACAGAAATAGACCAGACATGGCGTGTACATGGAGCATCTGGTCAAGTGGCAACAATTGCTTGAAGCAGAGGCTACCTGGATCGCCGAGTCTGAGTTCAAGAAGTGGGGCATTGATTTTTCCTTGTTGTCACTGGAGGTGACTTGACTTTCTCTGTGCAGGGGGAGTATGGTGCAGGAGCACGAAGGGTTTGGAGCCCATGTAGATACCTTCACATTTTTGGTGTGATGTTTTTGATTTTCAAATAGGAAAGAGCAGGAACATGCATTTGGTTCAATAGAGTGGCGACCGACAGTGGCGGTGAGAGGAACCAGCGGTAAGAAGTCAACCAATGCATATGAGAAGACATCGGTGTGATCGGGTGTATTGGTAGACAGGACCAGAGTTCCACCGAAGTAGTAAGTCTAGCCAATAGGAAGCTAAGTCCATGTGGGTCCCACACAATGCATGCAAGCTTCGCATGTATATACAAGCAAGAAGGCATATCGGCGTGAGTGTTAGTATCAGCGGGAGAAGTTGAACATTGGCCGATGTTGAAAGTCACACCGACAAGTGTGAAGGGAAGGCTCATCGGGGTGACAACAGCAAGTGTTGACCAATGGCGAGTTTATCAGAGAGACAATAGTCATCAAGAAAGACTTTAAGAGTCACAGCGAACGACTGGGTCATGCCGATAGAAAGCTTATCGGTGTGAGATGCATATCGAGAGAACTGTTGAAAGATTCACCGATGAGAAGGGGTCACACCGACAGTAGGAGCATATCGCTGTATCAGTGGAGGAATGTTTGGAGTCACCGATTAAAGAAGTCTCGTCGAAGACTAAGTAAAGGTGACCATTGGCGAGATGGTGGATATCGACAGAAGAAGTTTAAAGTTGGGCTGACCATAGGAGGTCTCACTGACGATTCAATGCTCATCGGAGTAAGTTGTATTATCGGCGAATAGAGGAAAAGTTACTCTGATGATACAAAGTCTAAGCAATGGACTCTATCCATTAGAGAGAGATGGTTTGTTGGTGAAAGAAATTAAGAAGTGGCCGATAAGGTAGGTCAGGCCGATAAGGAAGGAGAGGTCTAATTCGGTGAGATAATAGATGTTATCTTGCCGATGATAAAGTGAATGCGTATTTCAGTATTGTATATGAATTTATATGCGAAGGAGCAATACAAATGGAAAACCTAACCGAACAGATAGAAAACCCTAACTGTTCGATAACAGAGAAATGACGAATGGTATAAGAACTATTTTTGGCTTGGTAGATTGGTTAGAGAGAGAAGGTGGAAAAATGTGGAAGATTGAAGAACATACATTGAATATAATAGAGAAACTTCTGATAATAGAAACATTTATAGTTTGAATCCATTTGTATATTGTCTGTAGAGTACTTGTATAATCTGGTTTGCAGTAGAGTAGATAGTTTAATCTCTATTCTTTTGTTTCTGTATGTACAAGATGTCTCTGTCTTGATGCCCCTACATTTTCCTTGTACAGTCATGGAGGGCCATCAAGCAGAGACCTTGTTTCTTTTGTTTCTGTTTGTGTTAGTGATTTGATTGTCAATGGGAGATAATGAGAACTTGTCCTAGGTGAGCTCTGCTATAGCCTAGCTAGGTATGCAAGTTGTAGTCTAAGTAGACAGGGGTGAAAAACAGAGAAGGGAGAATTGAGCACTAAGCAATCAAAACCTTGGATATTGAGAATCTTGGTACACAGTGAGGACAAAGAAGAATACCTCACACCAAGAAAGCATTGTCTGTACTGAAAATAATAGGCAAATAGGTCTTTCACCTCTGTAATGGATTGTGTAGGTTGGATTAGGCATTTTGGGTAGAAAATGTCTGTAAGCACTTGAATTGGTAGGGAGACTTGGGTATGATTTAGGTCTTGAAGTGTTGGTTCAAGATAGGTTTTCTAAGCCCATAGGCCTCCCCATTAGTTATCCTTGAACTTCGAATTTTTTGTATAACCTTGGCTCTTTGTTTGGTTAAACATATGCATTGATGTTGTTGTTTATCATGATCTTGTAGACACTAACATGTTTCTTGTAGGGATGTGTTTGTGGGAACATTTGGCGATTGTAAAGTACATGTCACCTCTGCGAGGCATGGGCTTTGTGAAATTTAGTGTTCCCTTGTGTGTTTTCTTCCTACCTTAATATACTTGATATCAACCACCTTAAGGTGGGGGCATATATAAGGTAAGCTATTTGTTGTAGATGTTAGCATTGTTTGTCCTCAGGTGTAAACACCTGCCTGATGAGTGCATCATTCATCCTAAGTTTGTTTGCAATTAATCAATCAATCATGTAAGCCCTCTATGGAGGCAGGATATCATGTATATCCTTTTTATCTTAAGCCCTCTACAGAAGTGGGGATGGTGTATTTCTCAAAGAAAATTACATCATCCTATCATTTTCAAAAGTCCTATGCGGAGGAGGGGAGTGGTTCTGTGACTAACTCAACCCTTAAGCATGTGTGTTTGTAATGTGCCTGAGATGGTGTTGAGACTAAAAATAGGGAACACATGATCACTTGTCTGTCGTGTTTTCTCCCTGTCCTCAAATGTGTGTGTTTTGGCATGCTTGTTTTGTTTGGCATGTTTGTTGTCCAATATGCAGTATAAAGATTAGTGCCTTAGGGTTGTGCTTCCTGCATTTTTGGGAGGTTTTGCGTGTTTTGAGTGTGTGTTGCCCCATATATAGAAAGACCTGCACGATGAGTGTATCATGTATTATGGGAGGTTTGTTTACTTTCCAGTACTTGCATCTGCATTTCATATATATGAGAAAAAGAAAAGAAAAGATATCATTTATGCTTTCCATGCATTAATGTGTGTCTTCTATGCATTGACTACATTATCCGTGTTATGTGTTACTGTAACTATCTTCTCCATGTTTTGCATGCCTATTACTATTTTCTATGTGATTGGCGTGTCTTCTCCATGCTTGATGTGTTTGCTATGTTTGTGACCTTACTTTAATGCATGTATTGGCCTCACATTTATACATACATTAAAGTGGGGGCTAAATGTAACGTCAGAAAATGTCCCCTTGGGGGCTTTTCCCTCTTTAAGTTTAGCTCCCAGGTCTTTTGCATGCATTTAGGACATCTTCATAATTTGGCATTCCAATGGAATGATCCCTAGGTAACATGAAAAATGGGACCTAGGAGGACCCCTTGAGCCTTACCCTACCTAAAATAGGGGGGGAGGACTTGGGTACTCACACCGTAGTCCTACCCTATTTTGGGTTAGCCCCAATTTTTTGGTGTCAGTTTATGACTGTGATGCAGAGTGCACAGAGGAAGTGAACAATTGATTAATAAACTTGATCGATGAGAGCTTGGCCTATGTCTTGGTGATCTACTCTTAACAGCCAAACATACTCCGTCGGCCACCTTGCTATTTATCTCCCCAATGGAAAACTTATGTTTCTTGCCTTTCAAAAAGAAGAACACTATCGGTCTGCATTCCAAACCTCTCTCTGATGTACCGATGCTTTGTTAAAATCAACTCATATACATTGCTTGACTTATTATCAGCGGTGGACTAAAGTTCATATGCACCGATTCACCATTACACCCGGTCACCAGTTGTATGTTTCGCCACATACAATCTCAATATACATTAACAATATGCATTTGGTGGGACCTCCTTTCTTTGGCATGACTTCAACTATCGGAGAACTAAAACTTCTATCGGTCGATAGGCCTATGCTATGTTGATACACTCATCACTTCGAGCACTCTTCAACTTCTATAAGACAATTATCATCGACCTTGTAAGAACTTATCACTCTGATGTTTAAGTCTCTTCGACACAGGACTTAGCACTTCTTGCTTTTCTAGCCAGACAACCATCATCTGGGCTCCCTCCAATGGTTATTGTCCTGCCGATAACAAACTCTGCAATGCAGACACTTTCTCTCTTCTCAGAGTCCTAGCACATAGAGATGCTAGGCTCGACTAGCACATCTCACGCTTGATCCTGACACGGAGCATAAACAAAAAACAAAAAAAACACAAACTGTATAGATTGATACATTCCATCAATTTTGAAGAAATCTCGTTGGTGGAATGGCTCAGTAATCCATCCGAATGACAAAATAGAAACTAACTACAGTGACATGGTGAAAGAACACAAAATAAAATAGGATCTTTTATTTACTTTTGGGAACTTCTACACTAAAACAACTCTTCTATCTTCTTACTGTTGTTCTACCATGAATCACTGCACAATTACTATACTACTCTCTTACTCTACTTCTTTCCTGTTCACTGAACTGTTTATACATGTTCTATTCATGATAGTTTGCATCGGTGGGAATGCAAACCATTTTGCAACTGTCAACCCATTCAGTTACAACACGTTTGCTCTTCAACTACTAGACAATACGACTTCTAGATTTATTCCACTCGGACTCACACATGGCACTAGGCCTTACAATTGGTCGCTTGGACCTTATACAACACCAAAACATCAAAATGAACATGAAATTAATTCTCGGGGTTGATAGAATTCAACTCCCCTTGAATTAGTTCTTGCTTTTCTTTCTGGTCTTCCAGTTCTTCTATACATTATGTTGGTCCTACAAGAAAACTTGGTTCTCCCCTGGTGACCAACTTCACAGGCTATTCTTCATTCAACTACTTTTCCTCCTCTAGGTTCCAAATCTCCAAGACTGCAACAGATATCTTCACATCTACCTGAACACCTGCAGGAAATCCTTGCAAACCTGCACACAACAGGTTAGAAATCAAAATCGTATTACCCCCATGTGTAGGGTCATCAACTACTCTATTTATGACAATCACATTATCATCCTTGTCTACTGAATCATCCTCAACTAGCACAACCATTTCCTGACTGCAAACAATAGGCTTAACTTGCATATCATCTTCTTCCATAGCTCCACCATTGTCTTTCCACTCATCCATAATGGCTGCAAATTTTGTCCACAAATCAGTTTCTTCTTCTCTACCGGTTTCCTCTGTATCTCCAACAGATGGTAGGGAAATAGGCTTGTCTATCTCGACCACTTGTGTTTCTATGGCAATTCACTGATCTCCTTAGGTTTCACTCCATTCACACCCTCACTCCTTTCCTCCTTAGGTTTTATAGCCAAATCTGTTTCCTTCTCCTTTGAGAATGCTTTGTCCCTCACCATCATCAGACTAGTTTCCACAGGTTGTATCTCCTCGTCTATCAAGGACTGTATCCTATACATCACACCATCCTTCTTGAATGAATAAACATTCTTTTCACCATCATGATGAGCCTTTTCGTCAAACTGCCATGGTCTACCTAGCAAAAGATGGCAAGCATCCATTAGAAGGATGTCACACAAAATTTTATCTCTATACCCCCCAATACTGAATTCTACCCATGTCTGTTCATTTATGAGTATGTGTTACCCCTTATCCAACCAATTGATCTTGTATGGATAGCTATGGGGTATCCTCTTTAATTGCAACTTATTCATAGCTTCTAAGGATACAATGTTATCAATGGAACTAGAATCTACAATCACTTTACAAACCTTACCTTAAATCTTGCAGTTGATTCAGAACAAAGCCCTTTTTTGAGGTGGTTCAGTCTGCATTGGTTCCTTAAGTGATGTCCTCTTGATCATTTGATTTTCTCCCATTTCTGAAGTTAGATTCACCTTAGGAGATATCACACTTTCTGCATCTTCTTAGGTCAAAGTGGTTCTTCTATCACCAACACGAGAAGTAGAGGTCTTTTCTGGACACTTGTAAAATGGGTGCCCTTTCTGATTGCAGTTATAATATCTCATATTGAAGAACTTGGACCCTCTCTCTAATCCTTCTATCCAACCTTTCCCATTAGGCCTTCTTCCTCGGTAGCCTCCTCTACTACTTGAGTCTCCAACTTCCTCTTCTTGGCTAGACTCATCATTAGACCTCTGGTTAGGAATTCTTCCTCCAAAACTACCTCTGTCTCTAAAATTTCTATCACCTCTTCCTCTAGTGTTTTGATCACTTTTTCTTTTCAACTTATCTTCTGCCCTAGAGGCTAATTGAAAACATTCGTCGACTATTTTAGGAACCACCATACTGAATCCATCTTGTATGTTATATCTCAGACCATTGAGATATCTAGCCACCATCACTTTCTCCTCCTCCTTGTGATTGACTCTCATGCTCAATCTATGAAATTCTTTAATATATGTAGCCACATCCATATCCTTTTGTCTAAGATGATTAAACTTCCTAATGGTTTGTAACTCATAATCAGATGGCATTAACTTGTCTCTTAGCATGGCCACCATTCTATTCCATTTGGTGATAGGATTCTTTCCAACTTTCTCTCTTTCACCTTGTGTATAGTTCCACCAAACTAGGGCAGAACCTCTAAATCTTGTCTTAGCAAACTTGACTTTCTTGAGCTGTCACTATACTCCTTCAAGTCAAAATAGTTAGACATGGCTTCAATCCAATCCATGAGGGCATCTCCATCTAGTTTCCCATTGAATGTAGGAACATCCATCTTTGGATTGCCACTATCTCCATGAGCACCTTTGAGTGCATTCAAGAATACCTTTTGGTCTGCAGACATACCTTGTTCTTGAGGGCTCTCTTCTGCCTCTTCTTCTTCTTCTTCCATCTCAGAAGTAGTTCCATCCTCTTTACTCTTACCCATGGACCTCTCTTCTTTCAACCTTGCTTCAAGCATCTCCTCTACCATCTTCTTGATGGCTTCTTTGCTCATAGACTTGGGAGGCATTGCGCTACCCTTAGTTTCTATCTCCATGTCTAACATACACTGCTTCAATTCAAATATTGGCTCTGATACCAATTTGATGCAGAGCACACAGAGGAAGCGAACAATTGGTCAATAAACTTGATCGGTGAGAGGTTGGCCTATGTCTTGGCGATCTACTCTTATCGGCCAAACATACTCCATCGGCCACTTTGCTATTTATCTCCCTGATCTCCTAACTCTCCCCAATAGAAAACTTATGTTTCTTGCCTTTCAACAAGAAGAACACTATCGGCCTGCATTCCAAACCTCTCTCCGATGTACCAATGCTTTGTTAAAATCAACTCATATACATCGCTTGACTTGTTATTGCTAGTGGACTAAAGTTCATATGCACTGATTCACCATTACACCCAGTCACCAGTTGTATGTTTCACCACATACAATCTCAATATGCATTTGGTGGGACCTCCTTTCTTCGGCATGACTTCAACCGTCGCCGAACTAAAACTTCTATCGGCCGATAGGCCGATGCTACGTTGATATACTCGTCACTTCGACCACTCTTCAACTTTGGTAAGACAAATATCATCGACCTTGTAAGAACTTATGTCTCTTTGACACAGGATTTAGCACTTCTTTCTTTTCTGGCCAGACAATCATCGTCTAGGCTCTCTCCGATGGTTATTGTCCTGCTGATAACAAACTTTGCAACACAGACACTTTCTCTCTTCTCAGAATCCTAGCACATAGAGATGCTGGGCTCAACTAGCACATCCCACGCTCGATCCTGACATGGAGCATAAACAAAAACAAAAAAAACACAAACTGTACAGACTAATCCATTCCACCAATTTCAAAGAAATCTCATCGGTGGAATGGCTCAATAATCCATCCGAATGACAAAATAGAAACTAACTACAGTGACATGGTGAAAGAACATAAAAAAATAGGATCTTTTATTTACTTTTGGGAACTTCTGTACTAAAACAACTCTTCTATCTTCTTACTGTTGTTCTACCATGAATCACCACATAATTACTATACTACTCTCTTACTCTACTTATTTCCTGTTTGCTGAATTGTTTATACATGTTTTGTTCATGACAATTTGCATTGGTGGGAATGCCAACCATTCTGCAACTATCAACCCATTCAGTTACAATGCATTTGCTCTTCAACTACCAGACAATACGACTTGTCCTAGATTTATTCCACTCAGACTCACACATGGCACTAGGCCTTACAATGGTCGCTTGGACCTTATACAATACCAAAACATCAAAATGAACATGAAATTAATTAAAGTATCTAGGTGCCCCTGCACTAGACCATTATTTAGGTCCTTTGCTGACACGGTAAGTTTGAATTACAAAAATCTGGGTGGGAGTGTTTGTAGTTGCATATAAAAGCATGCTTAGGCATTCATTTAGAAACTAAATGGCAATTGTGATGTTCATGCATTCTAAAGGTGATTCAAGGCTTTCACTATGTTGCAAGAGTAGACTTGTGTGGTTTGTGTGTTTGTATTTGCAGATTTGAACATCAATTTCCTCATGGAATGAAGAGCATCTTCCTCCCATGAGAGATTCGCTACAAGGTGACATTATATTGTGTTTTTATCATCATTTCCTTTGTTTTTTTCCTCTGCCTCACAAGGGCACGTACTCTCTATTTGACAATGGTGTTCAGAGAATTAAGTGTCCTCCAGGATTTGACTGAGGAAAGCCTCTAAACACAACAACCCCCTCCCAAAATCTTGTGATTGTAGGTTACAGGTGTCGCATTTGGGAAAAGTAAAGTTGCAGGAAGGATTAGCAGACATCAAGGATTCAGGATCTGAAGAGAAGCAAAACATCAAAGCCTTTTTAGGACTTGGGCACTCACTCTAGTGTCCACAACTGAATTTCTAGAAACAAGACTTACAGTGTTGATCAGTGTCGAAAGGAGGTCAGGATCCCGTGAAGAAACTAGTACCCTGGACTTGGGTGCCCGCTCTTGTGTCCCTGACTTTTCTGCCTCAAAACCTCAAAAATAGGTACTCTGTCAATCAACATTTTACTTCCCGTTGCAAGAGCTTTTTCGGTTATTCATCAATTTATTGCCGTATTTGCATAATTAGGGTTTTAAGGGTCAATTGAGCATAAGAGAAGGAAATTTGATAATTAAATTCCCTAATCCAAGTTTCCCTACATCTCACAGCGATCTAGGTTATGATAGTGAATTGCCACTCGACCCTAGATCCTTGAATGTAAAGGGTTAAAGGAGGATTCAAGCATCTAAGACACTAAACATTAAACAATCCAAATTTTACCCTAAACAGATTGAAATGTTAGAGATATATGTAGTTGATAGGCAGTCATGTATTTATATTCTTGTTAAAGATAGTTTAAATGAAAGTTAAACTTGTGTATGGGCTGAATGATATATATATATATATATATATATATATATATATATATATATATATATATATATATATATACACACTAGCCGGTCATTAATCTTGAATGAATTTTGTTCTTATATGAATGTGCTATGTGTGAGATATTACCTATCTATCTATGGAAAGAACTTACCAATTAAGTTAGTAGTAGAGCGAGACGTTACTTATTATCTTATGTCTTGAGTAGACTAAACCATATTAGTATTATGATGTCCTAGTTGTTGGCCCATGGTTGCCATTGCACCAAAAGGTCAACCTGTTAATGCTTGATACAACCGCTAGAGTTAATGAATCCATGGGAGATGGTTAAGCCATGTCACGAATCCCGTGAGAGATGCTAGCTCAGTGCCAACAACCCCCCGCCAAAGTGTCACTCGCAGGATCTAGTGTCACTGATGGGATCCTGCGTCACTCACGGGAGCCTACATCAATCACGGGAGCCTGCGTCACTCGCAGGGGAGATTTGAACCTAGAACTTTTGGCTCTGATCGCAATTGTTGGCCCACAGTTGTCATTGCACCAAAAAGTTGACTTGTTAATGCCCAATACAACCGCTAGAGTTAATGAATCCATAGGAGGTGGTTAAGCCATGTCACGAATCTTGTGAGAGATGCTAGCTCACTGCCAACACTAGTATTCTTTTAAAGGATCTATATTAGTTTGATGTTGAGAGGTATCATACTCTTGTTAATTATAAAAGTTTATAGCTTTTGAATGATCAATGACTTGATTAAAAGAATTTATTTGAATAGACTTCATATTTAGATAATCATACAGAAGAATATATTTAACTTATTCCATAGAGGTTGATAATATAAGTAATATCATTTTGATTTCTATGAGTAACCAAGAATTCTCATATACTATTATTTCTGGTTAAGAATAAACCATTCTTTTATCTTGTATTTTGGCCAAGATTGATCAATAGATAATTGTAAATTTCTTTTACCTCAGTATGGAAATATTATAGTGATTTTATATAGTTCATTTCGATAGGAAATTGGTTGAATATAATCATAGAATAATGCAGACATATCTTAGTGGCAAGAGTCTTAGAATTCTATAGATATCAAAATCAATGACTTTATGACAAAATTGAGTATACCTTGAGATGTATACCAAATTTATTTGAGCAGGGAAATGGGTTGACAAGCCCTTGAGTAGATTGATAGGTTGTCATAGACCCGAGATTGCAAGGATGCAAATAGGGGCTCAATGCATGCTTTTAAGACACCTAATCTCTCACCTTATACTTGTCTTATAGTAAAGGGTATATTTTATGTCTTTAAGACTAATGTTGAATCAACAAGGCAAAGAATGTTGATATAATATTTATTGAAAAATATGAATCTTGTCCCCAAGTTGAGAAAGTAGTGTGTGAACATATGACTTATTATATGAAACTTTACCCAAAGTAATGCAAAAATCAATGCTTGGATTGTCAGTTCACTACGTACCAGATAGCTGAACAATTAGAGTGGGTTATACATAGCTAGAGCTAGAGTAGAGTTGAAAGCCCAATTATGTTTAGCTAGGATACTGCACTAGTTCTCAGATGGCACAAAGAATCAGTTGATTCTCATGATCTATACCCTCATGAAGGAAAGGGTCACTTATAGAAGGAAGGTGTGTGGGGGACCACTGGTCTGTGGTTGGAAGAAAAACACCAGGGTGATGCTCTCTCTCTCTCCTACAATTGAATGCCAAAGACTTGTGAACATGAAACATTACTTATTATGTAAATGAAAATGATAAATATTGTAAGTCACAAGGAATGCGACCATCTATTATTTGTTATTGATAAAGTGTAAAATTTTTAAGTCACATGTGAAGTGACCATCAACTGAAATTATACATTGTACTTTGAAATTGCAAATGTGTTATTATTGGATTTTTTTTGTTATAAAAAAAGAGAAATGAAATTTTTTCATTTAATCTATATTTTTTTTAATATTCCAGTTGGGATGTTACACATGGTATTAGAGCTACCGGGTTCAACACTTGGACCTAGGAGCTCATTGTGAGGTTTCACATATTGGTAAGATATGCTAATGATTAAAACATTTGTTGTTGTGCTAGAATGCTAGGAAAGAGAAGGATAAGTGTTAAGGTAAAATTGGAATGAATAATCAAATATATCAAATAAACCCACTAACTAAATGAAATATAGAAACAAAAAAATCAAACAGACAAAGAACTAAACCTTGCAAACCTCAATACTTCATAGCTTCCATTGGTCACCTATCTAAATCAATCTTGGTTATGAATATGGCCCTCAGAAGGTACACTTCCTTGCTATTTTCCAAGATGTCAACAGAGAATGGTTGTGATAGTTTTTATTGTAATGAAGATGAGCTTCACAACAATGATAATAGTATGGTAACAAGTTGATCGCGAGAAAATGGAATGATATGGTAACAAAGGCACACTGTAATTCCTGCAAAGTAAGGGTGCTAAAAGCTTGGATGAATGAAATGGAGGAATAGGGTTATACTTATAGACTTGGGAGAGAGGAGATCAACGGTATAGAAAGAATGAGAAGATCAATGGTTAAGAATGGTTGATGAATGTGCACGAATAGGAAGAAGACATGTGTCCTACTCTATTTTGCATGAGAGGAATTAATAAAATAGAAGAATGAGTTAACTGAAGAGATTAATCATTTAAAAGAATAGATTAATCAGTTAGGAGAATAGAACTAGAGGATGAAAATTGCATGAGGATGAGAACATATTTTAGCTCAATTAAATATTTGGAATATTCAATTGCATGTGCACAAGGATTGAATTATATTTAGAGATAACTCAATTTAGAAGAAATGGACAACTTAAATAAATATTTGATTTATTTAAATTTAGAGAAGATATTATTGGAAGAAACAATTAAATAATTGGTATTATTTAATTTAGAATAACTTTGGAAGAACTAATTAAATAATTGAGATTTATTTAATTTGGAGGAATTTAATTAAATAAATGATTTTATCTAATTGTTGGAAGAATATGAATCAAATAAATAAATTTGTGTATTTATTTATTGATAGAGGAATTAGACTTAAATAAATATTAAGAATATTTATTTGGACAAAGTCGTGTCATTTTTAGGTGTATAAATTTTGCCCCTCTTTGATGCAATGTATTTTATCACATCATTTCAAAGAATAAGATTTCTAATAAAGATACATGCCCCAATTTTCCCCTGGTACATGTTTAATGATGGTAGGATGGCCCCTCGAGAGATTGGATGGGAAGAAGGTAGAAGGGACATGAGATAGACAATCTCATGAAGAAGAAGGTAAAAAATAGGTTAGGTTTGAAGAAATCAAGTTGAAGAAAGAGTTGAATGATACACAATATGCAAGATAGAATAATAACACACACAAGAAAGTAAGGAAGCATGCACAAATGATACAAGAACAAACAAGGTATTGCCCCTATCTAGTCGTAAACCAAGTGTTTTAATTGATATGAAATACGATAGTGCTGTCAAGGTGAGGAATGATATATCCCTAGAGCAAACACGATAGGATAGTGTCTAGTTTCAGTAAATGAAACATGTCATGTAAGAGGTGTGTGTTGGTCTGATTTCGACAATGCCACATCCTATATCAGACAATTGATTGAGTTGGTTTATGATCAGACAAGGATTAAGACCACTGATTGTGATTGGAACATTTGACAAGATTGACTTGACTTGATTGGTATGGATTAAGGATGGACCTTGCATTTGGATCATTCCTCAAACTTGACTGGATTGGGAAGAATGGATCACAATGATAGATATAATTTTGATTGGTATAAGAATGACTCGAGAGAAGGACTCACAAGCTTTTGTAAACATTGATACTCTGCATAGAATTATTTATTGCATGGGATACGGTGTGGATGATTTGTGGATGCTTTTGGATGTGAATGGTTTTGACATCTTTATATTACAAGTAGTTTGAAGTTCTTATTTCATCATTGGGCTTTTTTGTTTTTGTGTGTTTTTGAAATGTTGTAAGAAAATGCAAGCATCTAGGTATAATTGAACCGAGGTGACCTGAGCATCGCTTACATGGATTTTGATTTAGCAAGTTAATACAAGAATCTAGGTATAATTGAACTGAGATGACCTAAGTATTTCATGTGTATCAATAGACAAGGATTTCCCCCTTTCATATTAGGCCTGTGATGTCCTCGATGATCTTTTGTTGATCATGTCGTTAGATGAGGCTTCACATTACTAGAGATTGATCTGCAAACAACAAACAAATAAAAGAATCATGCCCCCATCATAGCATCTCTAGCTTTTGGAATCCTTGAGTAGCATAGGAGACATGATAATAAAAATTGAAGACTTTAAGACACAACCTTAATGGAAACAAAACATTCTTGCATTTAGATGTATCTTTTTTACCATAATTTAGATATAATCAGTTTGGATCTTTTTGCTCTTTGATTTTTCTTTGCGTTGGATAGGTTGATTTCTTGTGTCAAAACTTTTTCTTGGAAATGGGCTTTGCTTGCATGCACTTGTGCCTGGTGAAAGCTTCCCACAATCCTTATTGGGGAGATGGACCTTAAGGGACTGACCTAGTGCCTCAGGGGCGCATTGACAATGGCCTTGCCTACGTGATGACACAGAGGCAACGTAGTTCAAGACTTGGACCATGAATATGGATGGACTAGAGGATAGATGACCAGATATGGGATGGACGGGAATCATCGAGGGTGCATTGATAATGGCCTTGCCTACATGACAACACAGAGGCAATGTAGTTCAGGGTGGACCCTATGATATTGACGACAGACACTATGCTAGGATGACACTGAGGATAGGATATTGGATAAAGCCTTAGTTGATAAGGTGACAAAAGAGATAGAGTATCAAGCCATGATAGGTTATCATTAGGTTTTTTTACTATGGAATAGATATGGATCGAATGAGACACGATGGTAGGAGGAATGGACAAAAGGTGATTAGTTTCCCAAAGATGGAGGAAGCAGTTTATCACAAGTAGCCCCTATTTACTAGGTTTATCCCAAAGATGGAGGAAGTGGTTTATCACAAGTAGTGCCTGTTTACCAGGTTGTTATTGTTGTTGTTATCATTTTTGTTGTTGTTGTATGGCTTGTTGTGGTTTAGGAGTGGATCCTTGTATGCCATGTGTGTCTCGTTAGAGGTATGTTGTTGAGTACCTACCAGATTTTGGTCAAGTATGTCTTGAATGACATGTTTCAGATGGATACAGTTGTTGGTCATGTGGCCTCTTCCTCTATGATACTCATAGAAATCAGTGTCTTTCCAATAGTGAGGTTTTACTTGAGGTTCATAGTCACTAGTAGGGGGAAGAGAGATTTCATTGTTGGCTAACAAATTTCTTAATACAGACTGCTGGGACTCCCCTAGGGGTGTGAATTTTCATCTAGGTATGGGGGTGAACCATTATTTTGGTATGCTAGATGAAGGTTTGTTTGGTATAGCATTGTTTGGTGCTCCTTGAAAAGTGAAGATTGGTTGTGTTTGTTTGGGAGCTGCTACTTTGGCATCAACTACTCCGTCATTGATGATGTTCTTGTTCTTTGTCCAAAACTTTGACTTGTCCATGGTGTAGTTAGAGATAGGTGTGTCTTTGTACAACTTGATTTGCCCCTTGGCGATCATAGCTTTCTCGATAAATAATCCCATCTTAATGACTTTAGTGAATGAAGTAGGGCATTGAATTTCGATTTGGTAACTAAGATCGGGGTTAAGGTTGTGGACAAACATCTCCGTCATTTTCTTCTTAGGCACATGATATGAGAATTTGCTCGGTAGTTATCTCCACCTTTGTAAGAAGGCGGTGAAAGACTCGCCACTCTTTTGCTTTGTATTGCATAGGTCTAGCATGGAGACTTTGTGCTCAATGTTATAAGAGAAGTTTGTGACGAAGAGGTTTACTAACTCATGGAAAGTTTTGATACATGTGGGAAGTCATGAGAACCATTCCATGTCTTGTCCACCTAGAGATCTAGGGAATAGTCTCACTAGGAAAGTTTTGTTGTGAGCTACCTCTAGGCATGCTGCGCTAAACTCTCTAATGTGATCTCTTGGGTCCCCTTTTCCTTTGTATTTGTCAAACTTAGGAACTTTGAATTGAAAGGGGAAGGGTACCATGTTCAATCTTCTGTCAAAGGGGTAAGGTGAGATATCCTCCAATGAATAAGTTTTAGTGGGGGGCCCTATTTTGAGTTTTGCGTACTACTATTGTAAATCTTGAATCTATTTCGTCAACGTGTCTATAAGTATACTGGGGTCTGTTGTTTGCTTAATTTTGCCTTTGTCAAGGGAGTTGTCCTCATTTGTGCTCTTTTCAGGAATTATTTCTTCTCCTTGTTCTTTTAATGCATTGATGTCAAAGTCGGCGGGAAGTTTAAGCCCTAAGTTTGGAAGATGAAGGAAGTACTTTTAAGGGTCCTTGTTGAGTACTTTGGTTAACATCCATTGAAATTTCTGATCTTGGAGGGCTCCGTTGTATTGCTCATGGGAGATTTCCTCATCACTGTCGTGAGGGGATACAATATGGTCTGATGTTCTGGCCATTTCAAGTTGTTTTTGGTACTGAGACCTAGTGAGAACCATGCAAGGTGATGTGGGAAGAAGTGGGGTGAAACTAGAGACTCTAGTAAGGTGCTTGTGGAGGTTGGTGAGAAGGGGATATTTGCATTGACGAGATTTGAACAAGGGACTCTTTTGATCAATGATTCCAAGTAAGTCAGTCAATACAAGATGATATCCATAAGTAAGGATACTCGATACCTGTTTACTGTGTAGAGACTAATCATGCACCAAGACCAGTAGTGAAGTTCTGTGACCTACTAGGGTTACTTGAATCTGAAATGATTTAAAAAAGGTCTTTCCCTAATCTGATATAGGATACTTTGACTTGTTTTGGGAAGACCTGGTACAAGGTGGACGAGACAACCGATAAAAGAGAGGGTTTGATATGGAAATAGATGGAGAAGCGACTGCACAGTAATATTTGATCTCAGAAACTAGAACAAGGTTGAAATGGATAACCAGAAATGGTGAAAAATTTCTCTCAAAAGATGTGTAAATGCTCACTGTCATGGATGCACAGAAACAAATGCGCAAAAATAAGGGATAAAAGCGCAGTACTAGTGAATGGAAAATACATAGTAACAGGTGATAGATGTGTAGAAAATCAGAGTATATGTGTAGAAAGTCAAAACAGATGCGCAGCTTTAGATGGTAAATGCACAGCTCTAGTTTTTTGAATTTTTTTGTAAATTTTTCAACACGTTTTTTGGTGTTTTTGGATTTTTGGCTGCAAGATGGTCTTTTTGATATGATTTTGTCAATTATGGCAAGAAGACATAACAAACATAAAGAATATTTTCATGATTTTTTGATTTTTTTTGTAATTTTTGGACTCTTTCTGAGTCAAAACCAAGTAAAAATCCTAGGCTGGCTATGACAATATAAACTAAATTCTCACTATTTCTAGTTGAGGCATCTTTAGGAGGTAATAATCGCCCTTCCCTGCACTGGCTTATAAGGGTTTTTAGCTACTAAAAATAAAGGATGATTAATAAGTGAAACCATTCGAGTGGTTATACACATGGCAGCACTACTCTCCATTATGGAGTCTCCCAGCCTGCAAGGGTTATGCCTTGGAGGGTTTTGGGGGAGGTTGGTTGTCGGTATAACATGTCACTCATTGTTTGAAGCTTTCGCTCCAAACATAATTTATTTATAGTGGCTTGGGAGATCTTGGCTTTAGCTTGTTACCACTTAAGGTTGTTCCCATAAGGATAGAAGGATATCCAAGGGCAGGCCTCTCTAAAGGAAAAACACATTTAAAAATGATATGTCTGGCATTTTGGTCACCCAAGATAGGGGAGAGCATAGGCCTAGTATTATTCCCAAAAACACAAAAGACAGTGGTTCTTTTCCCCTAGTTAAAATGAAAAAGACTAAATGAGTTATCTACTTGGGCACACACACAATTTTGTTAACTTTGAGAGCAAGATAGCAATGGTTCAATTGTATCCTCGTAGTATTGGGACTATATTCAATTTGTTGATGCAACAAGATCAAATTACAATCCTTCCTAGTTAGAACTAAATGAGGTTTGCATAAACATCCATTTACTTTTCTTTAAGATCAAGAGATGAGTTAACAAATGCAGCTATATGACTAAACCCATACCTAGCTTGCAAGTAGATCAAAGAATATTCCTATGAAAAAGTGTTAGCATTAGTGAAACCACAAGAAAACTCAAAAAGTCACAGTCAAAATTAGATGTGCAGCTACAAAGATTACATGTGTGGAAACAGAGAACATATGTGTAGTATTACAAATGTGTTGATACAGAGGTCAAAAGCGTAGGAAGACAGGATATATGCGCAGAATCAGCAGATACACCATATCAAAGGTCAGATGCACTGAAATAGAGCCTGCATGCATTGAAAGATCAAATACGCTAGGACAGACAATAGATGAGTGTTAGAATTGCTCAGATGCATAGAATCCTCCTGTGTATGGTTTCCTAATGTACAAAAACTTAGTTTTTGGGTTAAATTGGGGCTAGGCCCCATGATGGGTGCCAAAAATGTAAAGGGAAAATTGGAATGAATAATCAAATATATCAAATAAACCTAATTACTCAATGAAAGGGGAAATAATCAATATTCAAAAAAACAAACAATAAACCTTGCAAACCTTAATACTTCATAGCTTCCATTGGTCGCCTATCTCAATCGATCTTGTGTATGAATATGGCCCTTAGAAGGTGCACTTCCTTGCTATTTTCCAAGATGTCAACGAAGAATGGCTGTGATAGTTTATTGAAATGAAGATGAACTTCACAACAATGATAATAGTATGGTAACAAGTTGATCACAAGCAATGGACTTGGTACCAAAGGCGAGCTATGATTCCTACAGAGTAAGGGTACTAAAAATCTTGGATGAATGAAATGGAGGAATAGGGTTGTACTTATAGTCTTGAGAGAGAGAACATCAATGGTATAGAAAGAATGAGAATATCAATGGTTAAGAATGGTTGAGGAATGTGTGCAAATAGGAAGAAGACATGTGTCCTGCTCTATTTTGCATGAGAGAAATTAATAAAATAGAAGAATGAGTTAACTGAAGAGATTAATCAATTAAAAGAATAGATTAATCAGTTAAGAGAATAGAGCTAGAGGATGGAAATTGCATGAGGATGAGAAGATATTTTAATTCAATTAAATATTTGGAATATTCAATTGCATGTGCACAAGGATTGAATTATATTTAAAGATAACTCAATTTAGAAGAAATAGACAACTTAAATAAATATTTGATTTATTTAAATTTAGAGAAGATATTATTGGAAGAAACAATTAAATAATTAGTATTATTTAATTTAGAATGATTTTTGAAGAACTAATTAAATAATTGAGATTTATTTAATTTGGAGGAATTTAATTAAATAAATGATTTTATTTAATTGTTGAAAGAATATGAATCAAATAAATAAATTTGTGTATTTATTTATTGATAGAGGAATTAGACTTAAATAAATATTAAGAATATTTATTTGGACAGAGTCATGTGATTTCTAGGTGTATACAATAAGAAAGAAAGCCAACAAAAAAAAACCTAGGGATATGCCTAAGGTCACCATTAAGAAAGAGTGATCTCCTAAGCTAAAAATGAAGGAACTAGTGAGTTACTTAGAAGGAGCTTGGCTCGCTTATTAAGAAAAACTAGTCGATGCACTCAAACATATCTACCTAGAGAGGAGGAAATAGATTGAGGTAGTAGAAAGGTTGCCAACCCCTACTATTCTTAAGATTATTAAACCATCCACCACCATGATATGCCTTTTGGGTGTTGTTGGGATGCACCTATAATAGTAAAAGAGGTGTTGATTAAGTAGTCATGAGTACACCCACCCACTAAGTTTGTGTTAGTTGATTCTGACGGGGAGGAGGAACCTAAGGAAATTCCTGTGTTAGAAAGTGATATGTAGACACTTATGCATGAAAATAGAAAATTTTTATATTTTGAATAAGGATGTAAAAATCCATTAAGAGACTAAAGTAAATATTTTGGCTTTTGTATTATCAAATGTATATGTGATGCATCTCTGAGTTTTTGTATTACAATTTTATAATAGTATATCAAAAGTTAAATGTTATGATAAATTTCTATGCAAGTGTTAGGTGTGGATAAGTATTGTTATGGAACATACTGGAAATCAACCACGAGGAAGCTGTAATGGCCTAGATCTTGAAAATAATCCTACGACAAAATTAGATCAAAGTTGGTCAATTTTAAACAAAACAAAAGAAAGATTAGAAACCCTAAAATAAGAAGTTAGAGGGGGAGAAAACAATCAAGAACACCACTCTGAGCAAAGAGAAGAATTCAGTTTTCATGGTGAACTGAGAGTAAATAAACAAGACTCTCTAATTCACAATGAGGCAAAAACTCATCTTACCAATGAGTTAGCTCACTCGATATGAAGAAAGTTATACCTCCTAAGTTTTATGGAACTATGAGTGGAGACGCAACCAAGGCTTGGATGCTAGAGATGGAAAAGGACATTGAGATAAGAAATTACTTTGAGATCACTAAAGTTGTATGGGGAGCATACTAGTTAGTAGGAGAAGCATCCACATGGTGGATGAATAAGGAAATGGAATTAGGGTTGAGTTCCTTAAGTCTAACTTGGGAGTTCATTTGTGTTCATATTCAAGAAAAGGTGGTTGCACTAACTATACTTTGACCAAAAAATTGATAGGTTTCCAAAATTTGCGTCAGGGAGATATGACCATCACTAAATACTGGGAAAATTTACTAGGTTGTTGAAGTATGTGCTACAATCTCAGAAGGATGAGAGATTTATGATAAGGAAGTTTATTATGGGATTCAATGCTCAGATAGACAAAGAAGTAGATATCCATGGACCCACAACCATGGATCAAGTCTTTGAGAAAGCCATCAAGTAGGAGAAAAAGCTCAAATCCATCTCAACATATCGAGAAAAATCTCAAAAGAAATTTAACTGGAGTCGTTCTTCGACATCTTTCGGAAAAGAGAAGTAGAAATCATGAAACTAGGGAGAGAAACCATGGTAAAAGTTCTATGTATAATAGAAGTGAACCTAGGGATGGAAACAAGGATTTTATTCCTGGTTCAAGAATGATGATAATTCAAACCAATCTTCAGGTAAGAAAGGTCCTCCTGGAGGGTGTTTTACCAATGGAGGAGATCACTATGCTAACCAGTGCCCCACTCAGAGCTAAGGAAATTCATATCATGGCAATCCTTTACCTTCATAGAAAACAACCTTCCAACAAAGAATTCATGCTGCTTTAGATAGTCACCAAGATAAGTATTAGGTTACTCCTATTGAAACTTTAGGTACAATTTTTGGAACCCCAATTTCTATTCTTATATATACAAGAGCAACTGAAAATTTTGTGAACCCTAGTACACTTAATAAGATGTCTAGGAAAGTTGATTTCATAAAAGATTCATGGATAGTAGAGTATGCAAACCAGTTAAGAGCTTGGGTAGACCAATGTTTGTTTGAAGCCAGATTAACATTACCCAATTTTTCCACAGAGGTCAATATGTATGTAGCACCTCTAGGGTCTTATGATGTCATTTTAGTGATGAAATGACTATTGCAACATAGGAAAAAAGTTGATTATTTTTCCAAAATAGTATAATGTTTAGATGATGTTGGAAATGTTGTCCTAATCCAAGGATTTTAGTGTGAAATTAAAACCAAGAAAAATTCCATGATGCAATTGAAAAGATCGAAGAGGAAAGATTGCCATATGTTTGTAATTAAGATGGATGAGGTAAAAGAAGAATGGAAGGATAAATCTAAGTAAAACTCAATACAAGCATACCCTTATCTTCATGACTTTTGGGATGTATTTCTTGAAGACCTTCCATATCTGCCCCCGAAAAGGGTTTTTGATTTCTTAATTGATATTATTCTAGGTTCTAAACCAATGTCCAAAGCACCTTATCAGATGACTACCACGGAGTTGATGGAGATGAAGGCTCAACTTTAGGAATTGTTATCAAAAGGGCTAATTAGACCCAATGTGTCACCTTGGGGATCGCCAGTGATCTTTGTCAAGAAGAAAGATGGCACTCTACACCTTTGTATAAATTATTGTATGCTTAACAAAGTAATGATTAAGAATAAGTATCCTCTATCATGCATAGATGATCTATTTGACCAAATGTGCAACACAATTGTATTTTCAAAGATTGACCTAAGGTCAGGTTATCATCAGTTTAGGTTGAAAGAAGATGACATTCCTAAGATATCTTTTTGAACAAGGTATGGGCATTATGAGTTCACAGTCTTACCTTTTGGTTTGACCAATATCCCAATAGCCTTCATGAATTTGATGAATAGTGTTTTTACAGATTGTCTAGATAAATTTGTTATGGTGTTTTCAGATGATATTCTTATTTATTCTCGCAATGAGGAGGAACACCTTCAACACTTGCAGATAGTTCTGCAATGTCTCAGAGAGCACAAGCTTTTTGGAAAACTAACCAAATGCACTTTCTTTCAGAAAGAAGTGTAGTACTTAGGCCACATCATATCAGCTAAGGGACTTTCCATTGATCCCTCAAAGATAAAGGCTATTTTGGAATGGCCTACACCTAACAATGTTAATGAAGTATGTAGCTTTATGGGATTAGCAAGATATTATAGAAAGTTTGTTTTGAACTTCTCCAAAATTCCCATCCCATCACTTCCTTGCAAAGGAAAGGAAAATGATTTGAATAGTCAGACAAGTGTGAAGAAGCCTTCAATATTCTCAAAGGGAAATTGAATTTGACACCAATTATTAGAGTGCCAGATTGACAGGGTCATTTTGTTGTTGTGACTGATGCTTTAGGAGAAGGGTTGGGTGGAGTGCTAATGCAAGAAGACCAAGTTGTGGACTATGAATCTAGAAATTTGTGACCCTATCAGAAGAATTATGCTCCTCATGATCTAGAATTAGCAGCAATTGTACATGCTCTCTAGGTATGGAGGCATTATTTGTTAGGAAAACAATTTCAGGTAAAATCTGACAATCAAGGTTTGAAGTATCTTCACTCAACCTAACCTTAATGCCCGACAGAGAAGACATGGGTAGAGGTAATTTCTGACTATGATTTTGAGATCAATTATATTAAGGGTAAATAAAATCAAGTGGTCAATGCCTTGAGTTGTAGAAGGCATATTACAACAATAGTGTCAGTACACTACAATTTTTGAGCTCAAGTATTGAAGAATTTGACCGAAGATGAATATTATGAGAAAATTCTGAAATCTCTAACAGAAAATCCTCAAGACACAAGGTATGATGGATTTTATTTCAAGAACCTGATGGATTATTGAGAAACAATAACTAAATTTATGTTCCAAATTAGGGAGATTTAAGAAGAACTGTGTGGAAAGAAGCACATTCTACACCATATTTAGGTCACCATGGAGGAACAAAATTGTTGGCTGATATGAAACCCTTGTATTTTTGGAAGGGAATGAAGAATGATGCTACAAGATTTGTGGCAAGGTGCCTTGAATGTCAATGAGTTAAGGCTAAACACCAACACTCAGTAGGATTCTTGTATCCTCATGATATTCTTGAATGGAAATAATAGGTAATCAGTATAGACATTGTCTAAGGATTTCCTATGTCATGTTATAATCATTATGTTATTATTGTAGTAATGGATAATCTTTTTAAGGTATCCCATTTTATACCTAGTAACCTTACAGATGGAGCACCCATTTTAGCCAAGAAAATGATGCAAGAAGTTTTCAGATTGCATGGAATCCTTGAAAAGATAATCTCAGATAGAGATGCTCAGATAACATCAAGGTTTTAGCAGACCTTGTATTCAGCATTAGGGACAAAATTGAATATAAGCCCAACCTATCATCCATAGATAGATGGTCAAACTGAGAGAGTTAATCAAATACTGGAGGATTTGTTGAGGATGTATTGCATGGATCAGCAATATAAGTGGGAAGATTACCTTGCACTAGTTAAATTTGCATACAACAATTCTTATCATTTAGCAATTAAGATGGCTCCATTCAAAGTATTGTATGGTATAAAGTGTTCAACGCCTATAAGCTGGGATGAGATAGAAGATAGGATTTTGCCTTGGGCTAGAAATGCTATCGGAAATGGAAGAGCAAGTAATGTTGATCAGGAAAAGATTGGCAGAAGCTAATGATAGATTAAAAGCTATGTTGATTCCATGCGTACACCCTGACAATTTTTGGTAGGAGATAAAGTTCTCTTGAGAGTCAAACCACATAAGTGTCCAATTAAGTTTGGAAAGTTTTCAAAACTAGCACCTAGATATGTGGGACCTTTTGAAGTCCTAGACGTGGTTAATTTGGTTGCTTACAGGAAAGTTCTACCACTAGCTCTTTCTAGAATGCATGATGTTTTCCATGTATCATATTTGAAGAAATATATATTAGGATCTAATCATATACTTGATTGGAATTCTCTCCAAGTACAAGACCCAGAGGTGGTCATGATTGAGCCTCTTAAAGTGCTTGAGGTACACAAGCTTTTCTTGCATAATAGAGAGCATACTCAGCACAAGGTCCAGTGAGACCAGTATTCAGAAGAAAAAATTACCTGGGAGGATTACAATGATTTTTATCAAAACTTTCCACATCTTTTTATGTAAACTTGATGTAAAAGAATATGATTATTATATTTATGTTTTTATGGCCACAATCATCAAGGATGATGATCTCTAAAGGGGGAGATATGTCACACCCCATTCTAAAACAAACATACATATCATTTTTATTTCAAGAAGACAGATAGTTAGTCAGTAAAAATATTATTATAAAAGTAATGTCGTGTTAGAATAGAAAATACATTTGATTTATATTATTTTATATGTAAGGAATAATTATCTATGACATTATTAGTATGCACATGGTTAAATAATGTGATGGACTAACTACCATTGTGTGACTGAGGTGGATGTAGGAATAGTGTTTTTTCCCCTCCAAGATGAGGAGAGAGAGTATCACCATGGAGAGGATGCTAGATCATGTGAATATAATGATTATTGTGCCATCTGGAAACACACACACTCACATTAGACATTATGTTAATTTTAGAATAAGTCTTATTCTTTATGTTGTTGGTTGCCTCAATAATATTTTAACACTGTGATCATTTTGTACTTGTTTAATTTTGTCATCGTCATATCGATGACTTAATCTTTTACATCGACAATCAGTAAGGTTGTATATGTCTCTGAATGCCAATATGACATGATTAGTTGACCAATCAAGTCTAGTCTTGACATAAAGGCCTAAGTCATCTTTGCAAGACTCCATCGTTGATATTATTCTTGTGAATAACATAATTAAAGAATGCATCAGTGACATCTATGAATTAGGTGTAGTATTATTTTTTATTTTAAAATTATTTATAAGCTTAGTCATGGTTAAATTTAATGTCTATCTTGTGGTAAAGGAAGTTAAGTCTTGGAGACTCTCATCGTGTTCTTCCCTAGATATTTGGAGGAGTGGAAAGAAACATTAGCTCCATACTCCTATTTTCAATCTCTTTAGATTGTGGATGGTTGAGAGAAAGGGGGGGTAATTGTGTACAACTATTTTATAACCAACAGGGAGTGTGGTTATTATGGAAGGATAAGGGATCTCGATAAGGAAAAAAAAGTTGAGAACAAAAGGAGGACAATATCTCTTGGAATGGGAGAATAGAAGCGAGGTAGAAGGAGCTTGATAGGAGAGAATATCAATTGCATTAACAAAGTGACAATTATGCCAATGAACCAGTAGTAAATTATTGATATTAAGCTTCATACTATATATAAAGTTGTTTCTATTTTCTAAGAAGCCTCAAGAGGCCACAAGTTCATATGAATCAATTTCTATCTATGGAAAATAAAGCTTCTCTATAATTATATACGCTTTTGACATAGGAATATATCTATGGATTCTCCTAGAATGGTATTCTATTTCAATATAGTATTGAAGTTATCCGCCTTTAGAAAATCATGAATGTTGTTCTGGGCAGATTATGATAAATATAGATATCATTCATATCATTTAGAATTTGGTCTGTAGAATGATCTAAATGTTAGAGATATATATATCTGATAGGTAGTCATGTATTTATATTCTTTTTAAAGATAGTTTAAATGCAAGTTAAACATGTGTATAGGCCGAATGATATATATATATATATATATATATATATATATTGGTTGGTCATTAAGCTTGGATACATTTTGTTCTTATATGAATGTACTGTGTGTAAGCTATTACCTTAGTATATTTGTTGTGAGAATATTGGATATAAGATAATATATGCTGAATGGTTCGGTGTGTTGTCGACTGTGTAAGGTCAATTTGAGAATATCAATATATACCTATCTATCTATGGAAAGAACTTACCAGTTAAATTGGTAGCAGACCGAGAGCTTATTTATTACCTTATGTCTTGTGTAGACTGAAACATATTAGTATTATGACATCTATCATAGTATCCTTCTAAAGGAGTTGTATTAGTTCAATGTTGAGAGGTATCATTACTCTTGTTAATTATAAAAGTTTATAGCTTGTGAATGATCAATGACTTGATTAAAAGAATTTAGTTGAATAAACTTATATTCAGATAATCATGCAGAAGAATCTATTTAACTTATGTCATAGAGTTAGATAATATAAGTATTACCATTTTGATTTCTATGAAATTTATTGAGAGTTCTCATATACTACTTTTATTTTTGGTTAAGAGGAAACAATTTTTTTATCTTATATTTTGGTCAAGATTGGTCAATAGATTATTATAAATTGCTTTTACCTCAGTATGGCAATATTATAGTAATTTTTGTATAGTTCACTTTGACAGGAAGTTAGTCTAATATAATCATAGACTAAGGTAGACATATCTTAGTTGTAAGAGTCTTAGAAGTCTATAGACGTCAAAATCAATGACTTTATGACAAAATTGAGTATACCTTGTGAATGTATACCAAATTTATTTATGAGTACGAAAATGAGTTGACAAGCCTTTGAATAGATTGAAAGGTTGTCATAGACCTGAGATTGAAAGGATGCAAAGAGGGAACTTAATGCATACTTTTAAGTCACCTAAGCTCTCACCTTATACTTGTCTTATAGTAAAGGGTATATTTTATGTCTTCAAGACTGATATTGAGTAAATAAGTCAAAGTATGTTGATATTATATTTACTAAAATATAATAATGTTGTCTCCAAGTGGAGAAAAGAGTGTGTGAAAATACAACTTATTATATGAAACTTTGGCCAAAGTAATGCAAAAGTCACTGCTTGCATTGTTGGTTCACTGTTTACTAGATCATAGATGAAGAGTTAGAGTGGGTTATACATAGCTAAATCTAGACTAGAGTTGTAAGCCTGATTATTTTTAGCTAGGACACTACACTAGTTCTTAGATGGTACAAAGAATTAGTTGATTCTCATTATCTATACCTTCATGAAGGGAAGGACCACTTCCAGAAGGAAGGTGTGCTTGGGACCGTCAGTCTATGGTTGGTGGAAAAGCACTAGGGTGATGCTCTCTCTCTCTCTCCCCTCTCTCTGCTGCAGTTGACTATTCAAGACTTGTGAACATGAAACATTACTTATTATGTAAATGAAAGTGATAAATATTGTAAGTCACAGGAAATCTTACCATTTGTTATTTGTTCTTGATTAAGTGTAAAATTTGTAAGTTGCATGTGAAGTGACCATCAACTGAAATTATATATTGTACTTTGAAATTGCAAATGCATATTATTGTTGGATTTTTCTGTTATAAAAAATGAAATGAGATTTTTGCATTTATTGTATTTATTTTATTTAATATTCTTGTTGGGATATTACAGAGAGTCTGTACAATGAGAGCCCATTTAGGTTTAGGTTCCCGATCCTCAATGGGAGCCTGTTACATAACAAGCTCTTCTTTAGGCTCGGGTCCCCATTCCTAAGTGGACACATGCTATTTTCAAAGTAGGTGCCCATTTCCATTGGGTTTTTTTGTCCATGAGTCTTTTACAAAAAGTGCACTCACATTCTTGCTTTCACCTAAAATATAAAATATAAAATAGTATTGTACCATACCAAGTCTTATGTACAATAGTGTTACAACTAATGCTATCTCACATAATCTTATTAGATGTATTTATATCCTTAAGAATTGTTGGAATTAGTCTAGACAACTAAGAGGAGGGTGAATCAGTTGTCCCTAAACTTTAACCATTTATACACTTTTAAATCTTCTTTCTTAATTTACAACCAAATTAATGATGTAAACATTCAAGCATAAATTAACACATGAGAAGAATCAACATGAACACACAACACTAGAATTTTGACGTGGAAAACCTGGTTAAGGGAAAAACCATGGTGGGGGTTAATGCACAAAAATATGTACCCTATTAAAAGTACTTAAGAAAATAGAAGGCACATGCCTTTGGGTGCACTGCCCAGAGCTCACTGCTCAAGAAGAGGCTCACTGCCTATAAGGAATTATGATTTACACAGAGATAATGAACTGAGAAATAGCATCTACATTCATGCCTGAATCAATCCATTTGAAGGCTCACAAAACTTCTACTCCTACCCTCAAATTCTTCTTCACTGACTCTTCTCTCTATACTCCCTTCGCTCCTCTGCTTATCTTCTCTTCTTTTGATCCTTGCTTTAGATTTAATTCATTTCATACAAGGATGATTTTCCCCAACTCTTCAACAAGTATTTATACACTTCATCAACCTTGGAATGAACAACAAGGTTGGCTAAACTTAATGCGGATATTTACACTGTCGGCCAAACATAGCTAAGACTTGAAACTTCCTCTATTAACATACTATGCTTCATACAATGCTCTTAAGATTATCCGTAAACATGCCAGGAACATCCAATCGGCCAAGACTGAGAAGAACATCAACCTCAAAGAAGAAATCTTCAATTAACATGCTCAAACTTTAATGCGGACTTCCAACACAATAGCCACACAATCCAAAGACCTCCACAAGCACATTGAATTCACCAGTAACATCCACTCTAAACCAAATTACTACAATCATCTGTGTCTTCCTCCAGAACCTCAAGAACACTATTTGTAATGACTAAAAAACTAGAAACATAGCTTGCGGACCTCCAAACCTTGAACCACTGGAGTTGATGATACACACTGACTTCCCAAACATGCCTTCAGATCTGCAGACCATCATATTTCACTGCGGAGCAATCTAGACCAACTTACTATCACACTGTCTCTTCTGAATACTGCAAAATCCAATCCTACTCAGATGGCCATAAGTTCTTCAAATCTTCATGCGGGCTTCTCAATTCTTAATTGGAGTAACCTTTGACAATCCTCTACACATCCATATGGTCCGCATGCATTGATTGTCATTAATTTTCTCAATACCCTCAACAATTCGGTCTTCTATACAGACAACAATATAGGATACATTTGACACCAATGGCAACATGGATATGTTGACATCAATGACAACACCACTTAGGCACATATTTCCAACAATCTCCCCTTTTGTCATTGATGGCAACATATGATGTGAAAAAATGAATTCAACCATCAAGACAAGAACTTCTCCCCCTTTCTCTTATTACACCTGCAACCATTCACTTCCAAGTTTTTCACATGACTTCTGTCCCCCTTTGAAATCAATGGCAAAGGGCACATATTTGTTATCTTTTCTCCCCCTTTTTGTTTCATACTGATCTCCAATATTTATACTGACTACTCCTTAGAGTAGTATCTTCTCAACATCAATCCGGATCTCAAGATATTTCTAAGAATTCCACTGGACTGATGCACACAAGTGCATCTTAGTTCTGGTCAAGAGGGGGTAATAAACCCTAACTTATCTCTGAGATACTCAAGTATCCTTGGGAAGAGGCTTAGTGAAGATATCTGTGATGTGATCTTTGGAAGGCACAAAATCCAACTTGAATTTATTCTTATTTACCTTCTCTCTCAAGAAATAAAACTTGATAGATATATGTTTTGTCTTTGAATGCAATACCGGATTCTTTGAGATGCTTATTGCACTAGAATTATCATAGAAAATTGTGACTAGCTCCTCAAACACAATTCTGATATCCTTCAACATTTGCTTCATCCACAGAACCTGAGTACAATTATTTGTTGCTGCTATATACTCTACATCTGCAATAGATAGAGATATTGCCTCTTGCTTATCTAAGAGACCAATCTTCTCCCCAAGAATAATGCACCACCACTAGTACTTTTTCTATCATCCACATCTCCTACCCAATCAGCATCTGTACATGCATGAAGAGTGAAATCATTGTCCTTTGGATACCACAGTCCATGATCAATTGTCCCCTTCAGATATCTCAAAAAAAAATTGACTACCACAACATGGGATTCTTTTGGATTAGCTTGAAATCTGGCAACAAGTCCAACTGCATTCATGATGTTAGGTTTGGTCTGAGTCAGATAGAGCAATCCTCCAATCATTGATTTATACCTTTTCTGATTCACCTTGGGGGAGTCATCATCTTTTCTTAGCTTGCATCCAGTTACAATAGGTGTACCTACTGGCTTTGAATCTTCCATTCCAAACTTCTTCAACAATTCTTTCACATACTTGGACTAGGATATGAAGATACCTTTATCTGACTGAAAAATTTTCAAACCTAGGAAGAAATTCATCTCACCAAACATTGACATCTCAAACTCACTTTTCATCTGATTAGTAAATGCTTTGCACATACATTCATTTCCACAAAAAATGATATCATCAACAAAGACCTCAACAATTAGAATGTCCTCATGATTAATCTTGAAGTATAGATTACTATTAGTAGTACCTTTGCTAAAACCTAGCTTAAGCAAATGCTTATCCAATCTAGCATACCAGGCTCTTGGAGCTTTCTTGAGTCCATACAAGGCTTTTCTTAGTCTACAAACCATAACTCCTTGATCAGACAACTGAAATCCTTCCGGTTGCTCAATATAGACTTCTTCCTCCAAATCTCCATTCAAGGATGCTGACTTGACATCCATCTCATATACATTAAAATCTCTGAAAGTAGCAAAAGCAAGAAACAATCTAACTGCCTCTATCCTTGCCACTGGGGCAAACGTTTCTTCAAAATCAATTCCTTCCACTTGAGAATAGCCTTTACATACCAACCTTGCCTTATACCTTACAACCTCACCATCTTCATTTAGTTTATTCCAGAAGACCCATTTGGTTCCAATCAAATTTTTGTCCTCAAGTCTAGGAACAAGATCCCACGTGTGATTCTTTTCAATTTGCATCAATTCTTCTTCCATTTCTTTAACCCAGTTTTCATCATTGCAAGCTTCACTCACTGATTTAGGTTCAATCTTTGAAATCAAACAAATCTCCTCTTGATCTTCAGTAATTTTTCTCCTAGTTTGGACACCTTCACTCTTATCTCCTATGATCTAATCTTTAGGATGATTCAACCTTACATACCTGGGAGTTTTAGAAATTGTTTGAACTTCTATTTCTTGAACTTGTTCCTCATCTTTTGTACTAATCTCTGGAGTTACTGGATCAATCTGAATCTGAGTCTCGATTTGAACTTGCCTTCCTTGACTTTGACTTTCATCTTGATCATCTGAATCATATCCGCAGTACCTAGAATGTCCTTCTTTGCTTTCATCAACTTTAACATTAGCACTTTCAACAATCTTTTTCAACCTTTTATTGAAGCACCGGTAAGCTTTATTTTGAGTGGAGTATCCCTAAAATATTCCTTCATCACTTCTTGTCTCAAACTAGCCTAAATCCTCATCTCTTTTGATATAGCATTTACTACCAAAAACTCTAAAATATCTCACAATAGGAGGATGACCAAACCATAGTTCCTAAGGAGTCTTACTAGAATTTCCTTTGATTTGCACCTAGTTAAGAGTGTAGAAAACAATACTCATAGCTTCCCTCCAATAAGCTTGAGGAACATTTTTTTCCATCATCATGGTCCTGGAAGCTTCTTGAATGGTCCGGTTCTTCCTTTCCACAACTCCATTTTGTTGAGGAGTCCTCGGAGCATATAACTATCTTTTTATTCCATGCTTTTCATAGAAAGCATCAAACTCACAAGAAGTGAATTCTCCACCTCTGTCATATCTCAGACACTTCAATTTCCCACCAATCTCATTTTCAACCATCATCTTGAACACCTTAAACTTATCGAGAGCTTCTAATTTTTCTTTTAGGAAAGTGATGCAGGAGCACCTCATAAATGATAGGACATCCTCTGTTCTTGAATGATTTGTTGTAAGGCCTAGAGCCAAAATGAATTGATTGGACAAATGTGTCCCATGGATGAAATAAGTCATAATTTGTAAGCCGATTGGCACTAGTGCATAGGTGTCATACTATGTTTGTAACTGTCTCATATATGAACCATTTTTAAATGAACCTAAGGTAGGGAAGGTGAATTGGTTAAGATTCCACCAAGGTGTAACTGCCTTGGCTAGGTTCTTTATAAGAGCATGTGCTTGAAGAGGACAGACAGAGAAGGAGGAGAAAAGAAAAAAAAGAAACATTTTGTAATTATACATTTCTGAGTAGAAACAATAAAGATTTTGGTTTGGTCTCGTCGTAGTGTTTTGGTTTGGGACCATTCCACTGGTTGAGGCTTCCACCGAAACCAGTGGAATGACTCCCCTAGGTTTTAATTTCCTTCCATTTGATTTAGTCTAGTAATCTAGGAGAAGAGTTATCGGCGCATTGCCATCCATCATGGTGAAATGGTGGAGTTGGAGTGTCGAGTGTATCATTGGCCTATCGGCCGATTAGAGTTTGTTTGAATGATGAGTTAAGTCTCACCAATAAGGAAGTTTGAAGGTGTCATCGATGAGATGGTGGATATCGGCGAAGGAAGTTTAGAAGTTGCCGATGGTAGGATGTCTTACCGAAGATAAAGCGGAGTGTTGAGGCATCGAAGAGAGATGTGTGATCGGTGGAAGAAGTTTCAAGGTTGCCGATAGAACTTGTCTTGCCGCTGAGCAAGAAACATATTTTTTTTTTTTCCGTCAGAGTGAGTTGTGATGTCGGGATAACAAATTTAGAGGTTACCGATAGTGATAGTCTGGCCGACAATGAAGAAAGTATGTATTTTGGTGTTGTATGGACCTTAAGAAGGGATTTTTAAAGCTATTTAAAGATTAAATCTATTTGAGCTGTGGGTATGATGGGTATTTTCACCCTTGAATTGTATGTTTCTGCTGCATGCTCCACATCAGATTGTTACCCACATCATTCGGGAGTAATTAGCAATCAGCAACATGAAATATATGTCTCCTTGCACACTCCTAATTCTAGTAGGACCATAGAGATCAGTATGTACCAGTTCCAATCTTCCACTTGAACCTTGTTCCTAACTTTTGAATGAAATTCTACTCTATTTACCCAATTGACATTCTCTACATATGCTATCAGGTTTCACAAGTCTTCGAAGATCTCTTACATCTTGAGTGGAACTTATTTTGACAATGTTATCAAAATTCACATGACACATCCTCCTATGCCATAACCAAATTTGATATGTTTGAAAAATTAACTAACTTTTACCTAAACTACTTAAGTGAAAGATGTTACCTCTAGTTAGAGTACCAGATGCAATTTTAGTTCTGAAACTTTCCAAGATTTTGCATTTTCTATCCTTGAATCGAAGATCATAACCCTTGTCAACCAACTGTCCAACACTGAGAAGATTATGTTTCATTCCTTCCACATATAGAACATCATTGGTGTTGTTCTTACCATCAAAAAAGATGGATCCTTTGCCACGAATTCTACCAGCTGAGTTGTCTCCAAATTTCACAAGTCCTCCTTCATAATTTTCAAAACTCACAAGCTTGCTCTTGTCACCAGTCATATGATGAGAACATCCACTAGCAATCACCCATTCATCTCTTTCAATAACCTGAGAAGCCAAGGCACTTTCCACATTTGTATAGCTAGCAGATTTAGTAGACACTGAATCTTTTTCTTTGATAGCAATGAACACCCAATCAATTACAGAGGAAGCTCCATGATCAGATTCATCATCTGTGACTCCTTCTTCTCCATCTTCTTGGACATAGTAACATTTCTTCTAACCCTTGTACCTGTTAGGGTTTGGTTTTGAAAACCTCTTCAGACATCTTAAGGCAAAATGACCAATCTTATTACAAGAAAAACATTTGAGTGGAAGTTTTCCTTCATACTTACCGAATCCTCTTGGCATTCTTCTAGCAATAAGAGCTTCAAGATCTATAGTTTCTATTTCAACATCTTCAAGATCCTTTCTTGTCTTCACAAATCTGTTTGATCTTGTAGAAGAGTTTTCACCCAGATCATATCTTTGATTTCCATGTACACTGGCTTTGAATGTAGATTCAGACTTAGGAAGAGAATCACCAAATTCACTCAATTCAAAAGCTAAAACTTTACCAACCAAGTGACCTCTTGTAACATCTGAGATAGTCCTGATCTCCTCTATAGCAGTAACCTTATGTTTGTATGAATTAATCAAAGATTTGAGCACTTTTGCCACAATCTCTAATTCTTCCAAAATTCCACCAGCACACCTGATCCCACACACAAGTTTGTTTATCTTTTGCATGTAGATTGTGATGTTTTCATCTTCACTCATCCTCAGATTTTCAAATTTTCCTTTTAGACATTGTAGTTTGGCACATTTGACATATTTATCTCCTTCATACAGATTATCCAACTTCTCCCAGATTTCATGAGCAGTTTTTAGACCAAAAACATTTGTTATTTCTGAATCAGTCAAGGCACTCAACAAGGCTTCTTTAGCTCAAAGGTTATTTTCAGCATCCTTGAGTTCATCTGGAGTTGAAGGACCTTTCTCTAGAGGTTCATACTTATCTTTGGTTATTAACCAATAAGCATCACCCATGCATTGTAATTGGCATTCCATGTGACTCTTCCAAATAGAGTAATTTGTTCCATCGAATCTTGGACTATCCTTCTTGTAAGTTGACATCTTGGATCTCCTCGAGCCGTTAAGCTCCTTTTAGAGGAACTGGGCTCTGATACCAATTGTTGGAATTAGTCTAGACAACTGAGAGTGGGGGGTGAATTAGTTGTCCCTAAACTTCAACCTTTTCTGCACTTTTAAATCTTCTTTCTTAATTTACAACCAAATTAATGATGTAAACATTCAAGCATAAATCAACACATGAGTAGAATCAACATGAACACAAAACACCAGAATTTTGACATGGCAAATCTGGTTAAGGGAAAAACCATGGTGGGGGTTAACCCACAAAAATGCATACCTTGTTAAAAGTACTTAAGAAAATAAAAGGCACATGCCTTCGAGAGCACTACCTAGAGCTCACTACTCAAGAAGAGGCTCACTCCCTATAAGGAATTATGATTTACATAGAGATAATGAATAGAGAAATAGCATCTACATTCATGCCTAAATCAGTCCCTTTGAAGGCTCACAAAACTTCTGCTCCTATCCTCAAATTCTTCTTCACTAAATCTTCTCTCTATACTCCCTTCGCTCCTCTGCTTCTTTGCTTTGCTTTCAAGATCTTTTCTTTGGATTTAATTCATTGCAAACAAGGATGATTTTCCACAACTCTTCAACAAATATTTATACACTTCATCAACCTTGGAATGATCAACAAGGTCAGCTAAACTTAATGCAGATCTTTACACTATTGGCCAAACATAATTGAGACTTGAAACTTCCTCTATTAACATACCATGCTTCATACAATGCTCTTAAGATCATCCACAACATGCCAGGAACATCCGATCAGCCAAGACTGGGAAGAACATCAACCTCAAAGAAGAAATTTTCAATTAACAGGCTCAAACTTTAATGTAGACTTCCAACACAGTAGCCACATGATCCAGAGACCTCCACAAGCACATTGATTTCACTAGTAACATCCACTCAACCAAATTACTAGAATCATCTGTGTCTTCCTCCAGAACCTCAAGAACACTATCTGCCATGACTGGCAAACTAGAAACATAGCTTATGGACCTCCAAACCTTGAACCACTAGAGTTGATGATACACACTAACTTTCCAAACATGCTTTCAGATCTGCAGACCATAATATTTCACTACAGAGCAATCTGGACCAACTTACTGTCACACTATCTCTTCTGAATACTGCAAAATCCAGTCCTACTCAAATGGCCATAACTTCTTCAAATCTTCATGCGGACTTCTAAATTCTTAACTGGAGCAACCTCTGACAATCCTCTACACATCCATATGGTCTATATGCATTGATTGTCATTAATTTTCTCAATACCCTCAACAATTTGGTCTTCTATACAGACAACAATATAGGATACAGTTGACACCAATGGCAACAAGGATATGTTGACATCAATGACAACACCACTTAGGCACATATTTGCAACAAGAACAACCTAGAACAATTTGTTAATATGAATTTTATTGATTATTACATCATCACTTTAGTGAAGGATGAAAATAATATCTAATTATCTTTTAAGTGTTTGGACTCTTTATGTTTAGAGTTGGTTCAAATCTTCAATAGAGCAATAGTTAATTTTATAGGTAGTCCATTTCTCCTCCCCCATGTAGCTTCAAGACTATGGTGGATGTAGATTAATCATGGAGAGATCTTCAAGTTCCTTAAGATTTCCTTTTCTTGAACCAAGCTTGTCTATCTATGCTTTATTAGTATATTGTGGACTAGAATGGAATTTAAAAATTGGATTATTGCATTACGAAGCCATTTTGCTTACATGTATGTTTCAAATTTGTTCTAAAGAACTAGATACCACATAATTGTACTATTCTTTATGTCAAGTGACTTCTATGACATCATACAATAAACTAGAGAAACTTTTGCATTATTTTATTTGGTCCAACTCTGACCATAACAAAAGATTCCACATGGTGACTTAGGATTTGTGTTGTCTTCCTAAAGATTCTAGTGGCCTGGGTCTTATGAATTTTCATAGGCAATGAATAGGGATTTGTGCCAAGTAGATAGTGTGTTTTATTGAAGGTAATGAATCTTAGAAAGTATTACTAAGGATTTGTATCTCCTTGGGTTCCTTAAGGGAGATTAACCTAGAAAGACTTAGGATTTCATTCCCTATGTAGCTCTCATGTTTTCATCAAAATTATAGGAATATCTCATGTCATTAAGATGGATTATGTGGAATTACACTAGTTTCAACAATGGCCTTTCTATTTACTAGAAATCTCCATGGTGGTATCCTACTATTTCTAAGATAAATCATTGGTTGAGATTCCTTAGATCCACATGCTCAAATTATTTAGAAAAGACATAAGATTCATTTAGGATTTATATTCCAAGTTTACTTTCACATGACTTTCTTTGCCAAAAGTAAAGGTGAAATATAACTTCAATAATTCATATAAAGAGTCATATGATAATATTGTGAAGGTTGTGTTTTTGAACATCTCATAAAATCTTTGTGAGATTGACTAAACTATGGTAGAAAGATTGTATGTGGTATATTTTACCCATTTCCATGGATATTCTCCAAAAAAAGGATACAATTGGCTCTCCCGCATCTACTAATGGTTCAAAATTTAATTGTATGATGGAATATCAAATATCCCTCCTATATTTGGAGTAAAGAGTTTCAAACTACTTGGGAAATGATAATGGAGCCTAAGCTGGCTCACTTCACCTAGTGTTTGTTGTACCAATGCTTACCTAGATGTAATCATTTGATACATTTAGGTTTTTCAAAACCTAAATTCCCCTTCTCTAGTCACTTTGAAATGATCAAGCATTTGTTTTGGTTTTTTACCCATGCGAAAGGTGCTTGGTCTTGAATTCATGACTTTTCAAACCCCTTAGACTAGAGCCTTTTACTTGGCATAATATTCTGGTAGGGTGTGAGGCTCATATTCTTATAAAATTTGATCATCTTTGGAATGCTTTTAGATTAGAGATATTATTTTTTTATTTGGAAAAAAGAGGAATTTAGCTATTTTTAATTAAAATTCTATTGATATCAACTTCTCTACTCACACCAAGTACTTGGTGATTTTAAATGTTAATTTTGACCCAAGCCCAGGCCCAAAAAGTGGTCTGGAGGTGGTACATTTATAGACTTTATTGGATCATTGACGTAACAAATTTTGTATTGTGGCATCTGTGCCTCCAGCTTCACTACATCATAGTTGATTGTCCCTATCAGACTAAAGGTTTGGTTACTCTAGCTCCTCCCAATGCTACTCTTGGAGCCTTTTAAGGTGATCTTCCCCTTTGTCAACTAGCCAACACACATGAATTATTTTCCTCCTTGTGTAGGAAAAATTGGTTATCTATGCCTCCTTAACATCCTCTCAACAACATGGTTGGGATCAACCCTAAGGGTAGGACAGATTTGCCAATTTGAATTTGGCTATCTCATCTTAGTGCTATAATATTCAAAATGATGTTAATCAAGATGCTTCAAAGTTGTTGCTACTTAGATGTATGAGAATGAAGAAAATACTCATTCGTTTGGAGCTGACAGATGATGGAAAGAACTTTTCAAATGGAGGTTGGATAACCCTAATGATTGGGATCCTCCATTATGTATGGGCTTTATAGTTCTTTTTTCTTTGTCTTTAAATCATGTTTTAATTCCATTATGATCAATTATTTCTTTTCTGGGGATGAGTTTATTTTGTGGTTGTTTCCTTTTTGAGAATAAATTAATTCTTAACTTTTATGTGTGTGACTTTTAGATGTAATCTCATTCCATCTACTATTTTTTAAAGATAAAATATTGCAATTTTTAAAAAGTAATACATATGCTCTATTTCATCAAAAAATATTATTTCAAATGTACAAAGACCCAATATTTTCCCCCACACCTAATCAAATTATTATGTAATTGAAACACCTTAACATGTTAATCAACCTACTCTCACCCTATTCTAGTGATTTCTACTTTAATAGATGGTATGACACACCATATCATCCTAGTTAATTGAACTACAACCCTTTCTATATGTTTCAATATTTTATTATATTTATTAGATTTAAATAATTTAAATAATATTTATTATAACAAAGTATAATAACATTTCAAATGAATTCAAGAACTATATATTATTTAGTACCTTTTGGGCAGTACTATTGTAATCAAAATCACTTAACTAATGATTAATAATTTTCTTTCTTCATCAATCAAATTTTTATAGTTAAACAATGAACAAAGTCTATATTAAGAAATAAAAACAAATATTTATCTTACTAAATATTTTAGAAACTGTAAATCTAAATTATTTAAAAATTACCATTAAAAATCATAATAATTTTTTTGAGTGGATCCGATCTTTTTGGTGATTTTATGATTGGCCTAAAATTTTATTGCTTGTTGCATCGTATTGACAACAAGTAATAAAAGTAAGTTTATCATTGTTGTCATCAGAAATAATTTAATTCCCGGCATCCACGGAAAAGTTTTACTCACAACACATTTTTGGGAATTAGACATTTTTAAGGGAGCCATTCTTCTAATATAAAATTTATGGGCTAAAAATTATTTTCTAAAATGGTAGAAATGAGTGTTAATTCAAATATAGAGTAAGAAAGGTATCTATTTAATTATTACTTATTTATTGAAGTTGTAGAAATGAATGTTAATATATTTTGTGAAATATATTATAATCTCTAAAGTAGTTGAAATCCTTAGACATCACAAAATTCTTGCAAAAAGTTATAAGACAAGATTCATGGTTTATAAATTAAAATGAGGGCAACTAAAGCCATTGGTTAATACTTCATTATAATTTATGTAAATCCTAGATAAGGAGTACAACCAACACTCTCAAAGGTCTAATAACAAAAGGTTTGAACTCCTTACCATATAATAATTATTAAGATATTCTTTTATTTGTTGATACTTAGAATCTCCTATTTTTAGTTAATGGTCAGTTTCTTGTAACGGTATGTAATTATGACAAGATCGTGTGTCGATCTCTGGCAATCTTTGGAAATTTCTAAATATAGAAACTTGCTTTCTTTGTAATTACTTGTAACCTATTTAAGAGACTTTGCTCTATGTGAATATCATCCAGCATTCTGCCATTTACCTGTGTAATATGGTATTAGAGCTTTCTTCGACTTCGAAAACATAATTTCATTCGAAATTATTCAAGTTTTTTTTTAAATCTCGAATTTGTTTTGGGCTCTTTGGTTGGTTCTTATTTTTTTTCGGTGAGGCCGAATTTTTTTCTGTAGACTTCCTATTTTTTGAATTTGCTAAGTGCCTAGGGTGCGAAATTTTTTCATCTAGGGTTTTGACCCTCAAAAATTTGACGAAATTTTGTTTCGAAGACATATTCCTGGTGGGTTTTTCGAGTAGATTTCTAGGTCTTCGTCCTATTTTTTTCTGGTTTTTTGAAATTTCTGAATTCCTAGGACATGAAATTTTTTCATCTAGGGTTTTGACCCTCAAAAATTTGATGAAACTTTTTTTTGAAGACATATTCCTGGTGGGTTTTTCGAGCAGATTTCTGGGTCTTTGTCCATTTTTTTTGGGTGCATCATTTTCTGTGCACCATTTTTTGTGCAGCGTACCTGTTCTAAAATTTGTGTCAGTTTAGTTCTGTTCGGCATACTTGCAGTGTTCTATCTAAAATTTTAGTTCGCATCCACTTCTATTCGTCATTTTTCGTGCATCGAAAAATGTGTGGAATGGCGAACTTGTCCAATATTATGTTGGAAGGCAGTCAGTGGTTCAACGGCCGCAACTACAACACTTGGAAGTAGTGAATGATGACCATATTTGAATATCACTGCCTCGCTCAGATCATTCTAGGCACTATCACTCATCTAGCAATGGCGGGTACAGACCAGGATAAGTTTGACGAACAAACCTATGAAGTAGTCATGCTCATTAAGCTATCAGTCACAGATTATCAGCTACCTCAGATTCTGGCTGGAAAGACAGCAAAGGAGATTTGGGACCATCTAAAGGGTTTGCATGAAACCTCCGACAAGAGCTGTACGTTCTTCCTGAAAAATATACTATTTTCTATCATGATGGATGAGAAGACATCTTTGCAGACGCACCTGAACAAGATCCAAGAGATCAGAGATCAGCTGGTGGCTATTGGTCAAAAAATGGAGGAAGAAGACCTGGTTGTGATCACTTTGAAAAGTCTACCTAAGTCCTATAAACATTTCATTGAGACTCTCAACATTACATCAGCTAATGTTGATCTGAAGTTTCTAGAACTATGTACTATCCTCTTACAACAGGATCGCTGGAAACAACAGTTTGGTAGTAGTGCTTCTTCATCCTCTTCAGAGTAGGCTTTTGTAGCCAAGTTTCAGGCTCAGAATAAAGGCAAAAGTAAGCCTCCACAGCAGAATTAGCTAGTGCCATCTTAGGACAGTGGTAAGAAGAAGAACATTCAGTGTAACTACTGTCACAAGTTTGGACACATCAAGAAAGATTGTCGCACACGTATCGCTTCTGAACAGAAGAAGCAGGGAGGGTCTTAGTAGAAGGCCAACAGTGCAGAGCACACTAAGCAGAAGGAGTCTGTGTTTTACGCCTTCATGGCTAAAAGACCTACAGACCATGCAAAATCCTCTACCTGGTACATTGATTCAGGTGCTTCACGTCACTTCACTCATTGTCATGACTGGTTTACAGAACTCTCCCCTTTCAGTGGTCTTCGGTGGTGGAGAAGTGTACACAGTTGCCGGTAAGGGTACTGTTCAGCTTCAGTATGGTGGGAGGAAAATCATATTCCTCGATGTATATTATGTTCCTGGTATGGAACTTAACTTGCTTTCAGTTAGCCAGATCATGAAACACTCTCCACAACTTGATGTGGTGTTCAGCACTCACAAGTGCTCGATCATCGACTAGGAGACCAAATGCACTGTAGCTGTTGGCATTGAGGACCATGGTCTTTATCAACTTGTGGATTCAGATGGTCCTCCTGAATCAGCCCTAGCAGCTCAACACTCTTTGGTTACCAGTCTCTGGCATCAGCGGTATGGGCACCTGAATGTGCACTACCTATCTCAGCTCTCCCGACAGCACCTGGTAGATGGGCTCCCTGAGATTTAGGCTCAGAACTTCGGTGTCTATGGATCATGTCAAGATGGGAAACAACACCACACGCCATTCCCGACTGGCGACTCCTGGCGCGCATCTAAGGTACTTCAGTTGGTTCATGTTGATGTTTGTGGACCTATGAATACTCTTTCAGTTACTAGATGCAAATACTTTTTACTGTTTGTTGATGATTTTAGTAGGAAAATGTGCATTTACTTTCTTAGACAGAAATCAGATGTGTTTTCAATTTTTTAGAAGTTTACGGCCTTAGTAGAAAAAGAGTCTGGTTGTTCCATTGTAACTCTTAGGTCAGATAATGGGGGGAATTTTGTTCAAATGTGTTCTCCAACTTCTGTGATACACATGGCATCAAATGCCAATTGACCACACCCTACACTCCTCAACAGAACAGTGTTGTAGAGTGGTGCAACTGCACTATAACTGAGCTAGCCCGTTCCATGATGGAGCACAGATGTGTTCCTAAGAAATTTTGGGTAGAAGCAGTTTTCATTGCAGTTTACCTCCTTAACCAGTCTCCGACCTATGCAGTTAAGGATAAAACTCTAGAAGAAGTCTGGACTGGCCGCAAGCCGCGGGTCAGTCATCTAAAAATTTTTGGCTCTATTGCCTATGTTTGGATTCCCGATGCCAAGCGCTCTAAACTGGACTCCAAGAGTCAAAAATTAATGTTCACAGGGTACAGTGATAACCACAAGGCCTATTGGCTCATTGACATTGAGACAGACAGTCTCATCTTCAGTCGTGATGTGGTTTTTTATGAAGAGCAGGGACCCTTCTTCTCTCCCTCTTCTGTGCAGCAATCCAAAGATCAGCCTTTGAAGGCTCCTGACTTGGGTGTCTATCTTCCATTAGGTCCACCTTATGGGAGAGATGCTGATAATTCTTTAGATTTTGATGATTCTCAGTTTGACATCCTTGAGGATGATCCTGAGTATCCTCCTGATGCACCTATTCTACATGATGCACCTGTTCTACATGATGCCCCTGTTCTACCTGTTGCACCTATTCTAGAACCTCCTATTGAACCTGACGTTGGCCCATCTACCCGTCATCCCAAATGGTGGTCTCAGAAGATTGCCGATCTTCATGGTGATGAACTTGTTGAGGGTAGATCCTCCTAGAATAAGAGCAAACAATAGCATACAGTAAACTTTTCTCTCATGGCCAACCTGCACAGTGTCTATGAGCCTTAGACTTATTCAGAGGCTAAAGGTATTTCAGAGTGGGATACGGCGATGGAATCAGAACTCTAGAGCCTTCAAAAGAACCACACCTAGGTCCTTTTAGATCTTCCTCTAGGGAAGAAACCCATTAGCTGCAAATGGGTGTATAAAGTTAAGTACAAGGCTGATGGAACCCTGGACAAGTACAAAGCATGGCTTGTTGCTCGGGGTTTCTCACAGAAAGAAGGCATCGACTATGAGGAGACTTTTGCTCCTACAGCCAAGATGAGTACCATACGGCTCGTCCTTACCTTAGCAGCTCAGTTTGGATGGAAAGTCCATTAGATGGACATCAAAAGTGCCTTTCTCAACGGTGAGTTGCAGGAAGAAGTCTATTTGACGCAACCTCCTGGTTTCAAGGTTGCCAGACAAGAACAAAAAGTTTGTAGACTGGTCAAAGCACTTTATGGCTTGAAGTAGGCTCCAAGAGCATGGTACATGAAAATCGACAAGTACCTCATAGATCATGGCTTTAAGTGGAGTCCATCTGACCCAGATTTGTACATCAAACATACTGGTAATGATATATTGTTGCTCGTTGTCTATGTGGATGACTTGATCATTACTGGTAGCTCGACACACCTAATCGATAAGATCAAATAGGACCTGTGCAAATCCTTTGCTAGGACAGATTTGGGACTTTCACACTATTGTCTAGGTGTTGAGGTTTGGCAAACTCAGAATAGCATCTTCATCTCTCAGTCGAAGTATGCTTGCAGTCTTCTAGATAGGTTTTGAATGCAGGACTGCAAACTAGCCTCCACCCCAATGGAAAAAGGACTTAAGTTGTCTGCTAAGTCTGACTCACCAGTGGTTGATGAGTCTCTGTTTAGACAGCTAGTAGGTAGTCTTATCTACCTGACTGCTACTAGACCAGACATCAGTTTTGCAGTTAGCTACATTTCACGATTTTTGACAGCTCCTAAGGCTATTCATTGGGTAGCAGCTAAGCATGTGCTGCGGTACGTGAAAGGCACTTCTGACTTTGGAATTCTTTACACAAGGAATTCTAATCCTAGCCTTAGAGGCTTCACAGATTCAGATTGGGCAGGTTCAGTTGATGACAGAAAATCAGCTTCTGGGTATGTGTTCAGTTTGGGATCTAGTGCCGTCACATGGACCAGTAAGAAGTAGCAAGTTGTAGCACTCTCCTCCACAGAAGCTGAGTATCGAGGTGCAGTGAAGGCAGCTTGTGAGGCAGTTTGGCTTTGCCGAATGCTTGCAGATATGCGACTATCTCAAGCAGGTCTGACTCCCCTATTTTGTGATAATCAGGGAGTTCTCAGACTTGCCAAGAATCTGGTCTTCCATGAAAGAACCAAGCATGTAGAGACGCATTGTCACTTCATCAGATCGTTGGTTGAAGATGGATCAGTTCAATTGCTGTATGTTCCGACTGAGGATCAGATAGTTGGTATTCTCACCAAGTCCCTTAGTCCTGACAAGTTTGTAAAATTTAGGGGGTCTCTTGGTGTAGTGGATAGGTTGACCATTAAGGGAGGGTATTAAGATATTCTTTTATTTGTTGATACTTAGAATCTCCTATTTTTAGTTAATGGTCAGTTTCTTGTAATGATATGTAATTATGACAAGATCATGTGTCGATCTCTGGCAATCTTTGGCAATTTCTAAATATAGAAACTTGATTTCTTTGTAATTACTTGTAACCTATTTAAGAGCCTTTGCTCTATGTGAATATCATCCAGCATTCTGCCATTTACTTGTGTAATAATAATTATGGGAATTTTACCATATATCTAAATCTTTCAAATCAAAATCATGTTCAAAATATCACTTGAACAAATAGATAGAAGTTTAGATTTTAGTATAGTATAATACTAATTTAACAACTAAATTAGTAAAAACAAAACTAAATTTACAATTTCAAAATATCACATGAACAAGAGAGATATAAGTTTAGATTTTAGTATAATATAATACTAATTTAACAACCAAATTAGTTAAAGAAACTAAATTTACAATAATCCCTATGGAAGATATTTATAAAAGTAAAAAAACTTAAGACAATGAGATATACATGTTCCATCTCATTTTTTAATATTAAAAAAAGTTAAGTTTATAGTAGACAATATTGATGAAAATATATGAGATAAAAACTAAATTTACCACAAATTATAATTTGATAGTACAATAGAATTTATAATGGAGAGAACAATGAAGTTAGATTACAAACAAGTATATAAGGATGAAAAAAATAGTAGCAAAAAACTATCACTCAAAATCTTCAACATTTTTTTCCACCTAAGGCACATGTAACGCCCGCCTTGAACACCTTAAAGAAATACACACTTATGCTATATGAAACAGGAATTTTTTTTTAAAAAAATGATTAAGATAACAAAGTAATGTTAACATAACTAGTTACGACATATTCTCTAAGGATTCAAGGCTGCATTACTTTACAAACCAACTAACATAATTTAACATACATCAGTAACTGATCTAAATCCAATGCACAATTGAATAACTGATTCATATTCATTACATATCGTCAAATAATACAATCTACATGATCAAAAACATAACTGGAATGCTTTCATATAAGTACATCATGACATCCTTACATTATGAATGTTCTATTACACAAATCTGGTACAAGATTATACACATACATCTTCATTAACTGGGACAAGTACAATTGTCTAAAAATTAGAATAAATCTTTTCTGCATATGAACTTGACAAGGAATAACCAATGGATAATAAAGCTCTTCCACCCGACCATGTGGAACCCTAAGGTCCACCCCCCGAGCTAGGAGTTAACATGAGGACCCAAACAATGATGGTCAGGTAGACAAAGACTAACATGAACAAAGGATGACCAAACAACAATACAACACATGACAATAACATAAACAACACAACACAACTTAACTTCCAGAGGTGAAACAAAACAAATGAGGAGAGACCGAACAAGGGATGCTAGGTTGTAGTAGGGAGAGTGTCATTGCACGGTCCTAGCATGGGTTATCCTGACAACCTCTCACTAGGCGCCGGCCCCCATCTATGGTTATCCTGACAGCCTCTCACTAGGCGCCGGCCCCATAGGGTGACACATGCGGAATCAACCTTCCTTTCGTGAGGACAAGGAAGTCAATCATGCCAACTAGGCCTTCTCTACCCATCCTTAGTCTATACAAGCACTACAGGCCATGGGAGAGGAATCCATTAATCTTGTTTAATGTGAAAACTACCCTTAACGCCCTAGTTCATTTTAGGTTATCACTTGATTAGTCTACTTTCAACGGGTTATCCTGACTGCCACTTTGGGCGCCGGCCCCACGTTGAAAGCCACTCTCCTTCCTAACACCTAGTAACCTTAAACATCATACAAGACTTCATAACAATACACGTACATGTTCACTGCAAGGCATAAACCCTCTTGCATCACAATAGAATCATAACACCAATTGTTATCCAACACTTTTAACATTATAATACTTTACTCATTTACCAATTCCAGGTCTCTCCATATGACCGTTACGACAAAACGGGTACAAGACAGTCACAACTAAATAAAATATCTTACCCAGGGAATATTATATCCACAAAATACATTAACAACTTTCGACAATTCTTCATTCGTGATAGATTGTACTTCATACTCAATTAGAATCACATGTTTAAGACAACACAACACTAGAACACCTATCCACATGTTGGTTGTACTCAGACACGACATACTATGCCTCTGGAATTTTGACCACTAGCAATTTATCATATTATGACAACAAGAATTCTTAATTTCATTAACCATAATATATATAATCACAACGATTTTCTTTTAATCAAATAAATAATGGCAACATTATTCTAAATTCCCAATTTTATTTGGTTTTTAAACAATCAACTATACTTTTGAAATAATAATAATAATATTAATAATGATAATAATAATAATAGTATATCAACTAATTATCTGATTCAATTCCTCTTCAAAATATAAATACATTAATGATCTGAACAATTACCATCCCAGTTTATAACTATTTTTTGCAACCAATAGTAAGTTCCTTCTGTATCAAGATCCTAAACCAGAACCCAAACAATAATGATCAAATCAATTCTTTAAAATAACTTCAAAAACATTCATCAATTGATTCATCACCAATAAATATTTAAATTAAACAAATCCATCTATTAAAATAGCTCATTAGATTATACAAATCCTTCTATAGTATAAAAACTCAAAACACAAAAATAATTGAAGTATCCTATATCATTTCTCCATAGTTCCCTAGTACTCATGCACTCGGTTATCTTATCCTCCAACGATTTCTAAAGTTTCCAGGTTATATGAAATTGAACTTATAGTGAATGCTATACTAATAGCTAGACTTAAAAGGATTATGGATCAATTATACGGCTGAAGCATTAAAAGTATTATTGCACTAATCAAGAACATTATGAATTAATTATTCATAACTCCCAAATCATGTTGCTCACTAAATCCTCGATATACTCTTTGCTTTGAGTTGGCTCTAGAAAGCAATAATACAAAATGTTTATTTACAACAAATTATCCTACCATAAAACTTAATCGTTCCTACAGTGGAATTGCCAATAATATTATTATAAAATTAGGTATTTGTCCATCATCTTTCCATTTTGACTTAATAATAAGAATAGTAAAAATAATTATTATTATTATTATTGTAATAATAACAATAATGATAATAATAATAATTATAATTATAATAATGATACTAATAATAACATTGATATTAATGATACTACTATTAATATACCAAGGTCATTGAACACTATACATATACACATGCATTCAAACATATTGTAAAGAAAATAAACATTCCTTAGGGTTAATCTAAGCCAATCAAATGAAATGCATACAAGAAAGCACGACTAACCTAGATTAACAATGATGGGTTTCTGCAGACTAGAATTGAAATGATAAATCTTAATGCACGGAAAGTAAATAAGAAAACTCTGTTTCTGCCTCCAAAATGTGACTTCTTCTCAGTGAAGTGCATCAGATTCTGCGCAGTTATTATGCATACTGACAAAATGCATTCTACCTAACAAGATGGTTGTAGATTAGTCTTAAACCTATAAACTGCATTTTCTTAAAAGTTTATAAAGTCCCTTGCCAATGAACCCAATTTGCATATTATGCAAGCTTAGCAGGCCCATGAGACTTCATTTCTTTTAGGCGGCTGTAACATAGCTCATGCCTTAGTCTATACTTCCACGTTTTCCATATATGTCTCTCAGGACGAATGCAACTATATATCTGACAGAAATCCATTTCAAACTTCATTTTGACACGTTGAAGAGGATGCTGGTGCTAGTTCTAGAGTCTGGATTTACATCTGCCAGTTGCATTTGATTTTAGGTTTTCTAAAGTTTGTTCCACAAATCCATATTTGTGTATACGCCTGTTTAAAAGCTCCCAGATACAGATGCTCCTGATGGAATAATCCTCCATGATCTTGGCAGCAAGGAGCAACCGCCCCCTGCAGATGATCAAGGATGGGCACCTTACATCACGTGATGGCATCTTCACATCAAGGTCATCCCACTGCCTTGCTTCCATATTATATCTCAGCAGGCGGTATCCCTGCGCCGCAGTCACTGGCATTGCAAGGTAGTAGAAGAACCCTTCGAGCCAAATTGCATGGACCTCGTACCAGAACTGCAGAAACTCTTGCTTGGAATTGCAATGATAAATCCATCTTCCAAGCCTATAAAATTCCTTCAGTTTCGAGGTCAAATTTCAAGCATTTTTCAGTTATTTAGCGGACTCAATACAGCCCTGATAGACCTGATAGCATATCAATTAGATTTGTAAATATTAAACAACAAGGATCCAGTCTTCATCATCACGGGCTCTTGCTCTGTCTCCTCTTCTGAAGCGGGCAAATGAGACCATGCAGTCCGAATTGCTTCATACCCATTTCGGACATGATTGGCCATTGTATTGCCCACAGTTGTAAATCATAAACCTCGGTTATGCTCTCATCAGTGGATGACTCGGAGGTCCCAGTTACAAGGATTTTGAAAGAATTTGTGGTTTTGTTAGCCACCATGCCCACAATATCAATATAACGAATTTGGAGCATTTCTAGCAATATTTTTTATATACTAGAGAGAAATGAAATTTGCAAGAATCTGAGGGTGTCTATGTTATTAATGTTCGCCAAGGAGAAGACCTTGATTGCCCAAAACGAGATTGATTAAAGACTTTAGCCACACAGAGGATAATTTTCAAAAGGAAATTGGAAGTCAAAGTGGAATTATTCCTAGATCAAGAGAGAGCCCCTTATTCAGTGCACTTTGGGTTGCTTAGGGACTCCTACATAAGGTATCCACCAGGAATGTGGATAAATGCATACTGCTATTCACAAATAATGATGATCCATAGGGAAATGCTGATCTTGGGGTCAAAGCAGACATGACAAGGACAATAATTTGAGTATTTCAATTGAGCTTTTCCTTTTGAGTAAATCCAATGAAGAATTCAATGTTTCCATTTTTTTTGATATGCCTCTACAAGATATAGAGAATCGAGATTCGTTTGATGGCAAAACAGCAAGCTTGTATGTTAGAAGAGCTGTTTACTATGACCCAGAGATTGGGAGACTGTTAGAGGATCCATCCAAGAAAAGGTGTTTGCAACGATAATCTCTGTGATAGTAAACTAGGAGATAAGGTCCATCTGATAAAGTGATGCTGCTACCTGAAGATGACCCCAGTGCAACAGATATAATAATAGCCACTAGTATACAGAAAATGGCGTTTAGCTGGAAACAGCGATCCAGCTGGAGAAGGCACGATTTGCAGGTTAAACCACTATGGACACAAGCTAATTGACAAATAAGATAGCGCTGTCCAAATAATGATTATTGAAAATATATTAAGGTGAACTATCATTCACATAATCGGATCAGAGACTGCGGAATAAGACTGATGGCTTGCATAATTAGATCTAAATCGATTGTCCAACTCAGGATGCCATTCGCTACCTACTAAAGAGCCACTATAGCTAATAAATCATACTTTACTAAACCTAACCCTAGCACCAATTATAACAGCTTAAAATCTTCACATTTCTACCAGTCATAACTATCTTTACAGCGACGCGGTTCATGATTAAATCTTAATTGTGTTTCAGACTTCGGTTCTTTTCCAACTCCTACACAGAAATGGTGTAAATAGTGAAATTCTAACCGCCAGAGATCTAATAAATGACAGAGGAATTAAAACGATCCCTGGGTGCGGATGAATTTACGGCCATACCAATGTCTTTGCTACGCTTTCATGGAGAGGAAATCCGTTAAAAGAGGAACGGATTCAAGGTCAGCAAAGGCTGGACGGGGAAGTAAGGCTAGAAAATTTTAGACAATAAGAACTCCAGAATCCACTCGCAAGGTATGTGAGGTAATAATGCACGATGGACAGACATTGTCAATTTGTGTCCAGGGAAGAATGGTTGTATGTAGACATTGCGACATCTCACCTAAACCATTTATAAATTTTGTGCAAGCCCTTGATATATAAACTAAGAATTGGAAATAAAGACAATTGGCACTCGGTTAAAACATCGGAGGGATGCAAAAAACAGCTTAATTGCAAATTGAAATATCTCTTGAAGCATAAATTCAACCAAGACAATCCATTTAGAATCAAGGAAACAATCAACACCCACAGATTCAAAATTCAGAGGAAAGGAATTATGCATTTAAAGGAACCTGGTTGTGGTGTCAAATCGAGGAAACTGTTCCCACTACTGCAGACCAAGCTTCTCTCCAGTCTTCTTCTCTCTGCTTCTACCTGCAATGCTCCTCCCCTTTGCCTCTACCAACTTTTTCCTTTTATAACACAGTCCCTTCCAGCTTCCAAGGAACTCCGCACGCAACCTCGTGCATCTCCCTTCTATGTTTATTTAATTTAATAATCCCAAGGGTTTTCTTTTTTAAATATTAACACACAATTCTGACAACATTTAATTACTTTATAGCCGACCAACCATATTGTATTTAATAAAGTTATAACATTACAACAATCTATAATTGTACAACTATAAATTAATTTATTTTATTAATTGAGTTGTAAATCACAAATTACGACATAACTTACAACTATTTTATTTATTTATATATTTATTGTAAATAATATTATATTAAATAATACAAAATTTCTTACAATCTTTATTTAACAACTATACTTCTAATAAAATAATAATTTATTTACAACAATAATTAACAACTATCGACTCAATATTATCTTTTATCAATACATTTAATTATCAACATTATAATTTCCATAATATGATTCTATCTAATGCACAACGATACCTTACACACTTAGACACTTTCTAACCTAGTTAGACTCCAAGGTACAATATTACTTGTCCGCAAATCATGATCGAAAGACAGACAATGACCAAAGGGATAAACTGACAACCAGACAACACTGACATGGGACCTCACGTTAACTCCAAACAACTAATCCATTGGCGAAGGCACGCTCAGACCTGGTACATCAGGTGGAGTCGGTGCCTAGTACCTGCATTCCTGCAACAACGCACGGTTAAACATAACAAGATATATATCCACATACAGTCCTATAGTGAATGGAAATCGCAGTGGTGTAGGGTACTCGAGAGCGAGTAATACGACACTGTTCCATTCACGTTTATGAATAAACAATTAACTATGTTGAACAAGGTATCTAATTACTAGTCAACAACATAAAGCATTCAATCCTCTTACAATCCAATATCGTAATTGACATCAAAACATCTGTAACGTCTAATTCATTTATCAAATTCTAAAGCATAAAATAATAGAATCCAACATCAACAATTGTTATCATACTGATTAGGTCCATAATGAATTAACAACATAACAAGAGATCCATCATCAATCTATCTACGATAATGTCATAATGTCCAAAACTACTAAGCAAACATCAGTCTGATAGACGACAAGTTGAGGGGCACTACAGCACATATGTATATACCTAAACAATACAAATACATATGCCTATGCCTAAGCAATACAAATATAACATATACAAATATTTAAACCGGTTTTTAGTTTTAACATCAACTATACTTCAAACCATTAATAATCAAATAATCAATCTACTCACTTCATCATCAATATTTAACAAATATTTATTCCAACAAACAAACTCAACTTCAACTATGCTATGAAACTAAATATCAACTAATCAATTAATCAAGACGATTTACTAATAAAACATTGACAACTATAAACTTCACCAACTTATGAAATATATTTAACTTCCAACAATCTTTTCATCTCTAAAACAATATGTCATACCCCAATTATCAACCACAACACGCATACTACTACAACTGTACAAAGGCAGGTGCTTGCCACTGCATGGCACTTGTTTAAAATAGTGAAAACACTTATGAATCATAAATAAATAAACTTAAAATTTAATACATGTCAATATAATGGTTAATTTTTATGTGTTTATGTTTATACATAAAATTAGGAAATATATATTAATAATATCTTAATACCAAATTATTATTAGTCCCTCTCGTACGTAGGGGATACAGTTGTTTTCATAGCTACTTTTTGAATCTTGATGAATTTTTACTGATGGATGCTATGTTTCCTATGTGTTTATGTTTAAATATAAAATTAGGAAATATATAATAATAATATCTTAATACCAAATTATTATTATATATCATATTTTATATGTACATTATCTATAAAAAAAAGTTCTTGTAAAAATGAGATGTATTTAAATATAAAATTAGGAAATATATACCAATATATCTTAATGTCAAATTTATTATTATATATCATATTTTATATATTCATTGTATATAAGAACTTTCTTCTAAAAACCAGATGTGTTTAAATATAAAAATAGGAAATATATAATAATATATCTTAATACCAAATTCATTATTATATATCCTATTTTATATGTTCATTGTTTATGAATTTATTTTTAAAAAATGAGATGGGTTTAAATATAAAATTAGGAAATATATACTAGTCAATATACTAATAAGAAATTTATCATTATATATCATATTTTATTTGTATATTAGCTATCAAAATTTCTTTTAAAAATGAGATGTTATACTTGAGATTAATTCCATATGAAAGAAACTTATAAAATAAATTTAAAACTTTTTATGGAATAAATTAATTAGATTTTTAAAATAATAGTGTGTTAAACTAAGCATCAATGTTTAATTTCTTCAAATTTTTACTGTCCAAATTTTGAGGACAACTACTTATTAAAATAAACTCTATTTTTTAAACTAGCTGAAAACTTAATATAAACATGAAGCCAATTTAAAGTATAAACCATTTTTTATAGAGAAAAATAATAGATTATCAATTTCTTAAAAATGAACAGTAATTTTATGTTAAATATGTTATTCTATAATTATATGGAGTTTTATTGTAATTTATGTTAATAAATTGAATTCAATAACTCATTCCCAAACTTGAACCATAAAATCTACCATTCACCATTTCATTGAATGTATGCAAAGACTCAATAAATAGACATGACTGTTGCGACACTTATACATCAATTTTTTTAATACATCTCAATATAATGGTTAATTTTTATGTGTTTATGTTTAAATATAAACTTAGGAAATATATACTAATAATATCTTAATATCAAATTATTATTATATATTATATTTTATATTACATTATTTATAAAAAAAATCTTCTAAAAATGAGATGTGTTTAAATATAAAATTAGGAAATATATACCAATATATCTTAATGTCAAATTTATTATTATTTATCTTATTTTATATGTACATTGTCTATAAAAAATTTCTTTTAAAAATGAGATGTGTTTAAATATAAACTTAGGAAATATAGACCAATATATCTTAATAAGAAATTTATTATTATATATCATATTTTATTAGTACCTTCGGCTGGTACTATTGCAATGAGTTCAACTTATCTAGTTATTAATCTATTGATTGCAAACCAATCAAAAGATAGGATTATTTTTCTTGTCGGACAAATTTGATTTAAATTTGTACTTTTCCTATGTGAACATGATAAATTTTTAACAAAAAAATATTTAGAAATGATTTATTTGTATTGTCATTGGCTGAAAAAAAATGACCTCTTCTCTACGGATTGTCGGTTTGTCTGGAGAGTGCAACAAAAAACTATAAATGTGGAGAGAATTTTGATTTGAAGGGAGTACGTGGCGAGTAAACAAATTATGAACACAAATTTTGTCTCCCACTAGTTAAGTCATACCTAAATGGATGGCCATTAATTTTTTGCTTCATTAGCTAAAAGTAATATAATTTTAATTTAGTTTTTAGTGTTCTAGAGATTTTATTTTATGTAATTAGATTATTTATTTTATTTAGTCAAAACTTTAAAATCTATAGTATCATGAATTTAATTATATTTTTTATTTTATTCTTCAAACTTACAATATTTTAATGCATTTTAAATTATAAAAGTATTAGTATTATTACTATACTTTAGGGTTCTACACATAAATAACCTAATTTCACTAAAATATTTCTTAACTATTCATTTGATCTTAACCATTGATGTCTAATTAAATGGAGCTAAACTAAATACTTTTATTAATTGAATGCACCCAAAATTATTATTAAACCACAATATTACATTAATTAAAATAATTAAAATCATGTTGTCTAAAAGTACTTACTATTATTACTTAAATAAAAAATTAAGTGACTAAGATAAAATACTGTAGTGATGTAAATATGAATATGTTTTTGTTATTATATTATGTAATTATTCTTAAAACTTACAATATTTTAATGCATTTTAAATTGTAATAGTATTCAATATTATTACATTTTAATATCTTAGGCAGACATTTCAAATCTATCCACACCCAATTAGGGTTAGGGTTCTACACATTTTATTTTATGAAATTATATTATTTTTTGGATTTCAATTTCATTTAGTCAAGAGTTAAAAATTTAGGATTTCAATTTTATTTAGTCAAAATTTAAAAATCTACACTATCACAAAAAATATTTCGCCATGTTATTACATTTTTTATTTTATTCTTCAAACTTACAATATTTTAATGCATTTTAAATTATAAAAGTATTAGTATTATTACATTTTAAGGAAATATTTGTGTTATTTAATAGACTTTGTAAAAGTTTAGTTTTATAGTTAGGAAATATTTTAGTCCTATTTAATTTTTACCAAATTAGATTGTTTTTGAGATTTCAATTTTATTTACCTAAGACATTTCAACTCTCTTCAAAAATTAAATTTTCAATTATTGGAATGCAATTTGTCTATACAACCAATACCTAATCAACAAAAAAAAATACAACTAAACAAATACTATATACAACTAATAGCTAATCAACAAAAAAAATTACAACTAAACAAATACTATAATAACAACACTACATGGCCACTACGTGGCACTTGTTTGTATATTGTCTATCAAATTTTCTCTTAAATGAAATGTTATACTTAAAATTAATTTCAGACTAAGGAGACTTATAAAATAAATTTAAAAGTTTTTATGGAACAAATTAATTAGATTTTTAAAATAATAGCTTGTTAAGCTAAGGTTTAATTTCTTTCAAATTTTTACTGTCCAATTTTTGAAGACAACTACTTATTAAAATAAAGCCTCTATTTTTTAAACTCACACAAAACTTAATATAAACATCAAGCCAATTTAAAATATAAACAATTTTTTTTGGAGAAAAATAATGGATTACCAATTTCTTAGAAATGAACAGTAATTTTTAATAAATCTTGTTATATAAAATTGAGTTTAGTCACAGGTTAAATATGTTATTCTATAATTATATGGAGTTTTATTGTAATTTAAATTAATAAATTGAATTTAATAACTCATTCCCAAACTTCAACGATAAAATCTACCATTTCATTCAATGTATGCAAAGGCTGAGTTAATAGACATGACTGTTGCCGTTGTATAAATTCAGTCATAACCCTTGTGTTTGACATCCACCCTTGTTACTAGAATTTTACTCAAGGAAGGGACTGGTCCACACAGAAGCAATATGAGCACATTTGAAGCCATCCCTTCCATAACTCCTAATAATAATTATGGTAATTCTAGGGTTTTTCGATCTAGATCTAGAAGACAAAGAAAATCGAGTAGCACAGAGCTTTATCCTTCAAAGGAGATCATGCAAGAACTCTATGTTAAATTTGTTCAAGGCATGGATCCACAAGAACTAGAGTTGTTGCCAAGCCTAATGTTTCAAGTAGAGCAGGCTCATTGGCACTATGAGGACTATATAAGAGAGGACGATCCTTATCTCACGTCCCTTAGCCTAAGGGAATTCACCTTTCATTTTTTCACGAGTTGTGATCCATTTAAAGATTATCATGCTAACCATTTAGATGCTATACTTGACGATTTCAGGGCCTTTAAGAATACTATTCCAGTAGCAGGCTCAATAATTTTGGACCGGTTTCATGAGAAGTGTTTGCTTGTGAAGGGCTGGAATAGTGGTTCTTGGAGTTTTCCTAGGGGAAAGAAGGAAAATCCCGATGAAAATGACGATAAATGTGCTATTAGAGAAACGAGGGAAGAGATAGGATATGATATAACCTCACTTTTGAATGTCAATGACTTCATTCAACATTCTGAAGGGAAGAAAAGAGTGGTTTTGTACCTTATCGAAGGAGTGAATGAGAAATATGCTTTTGAACCAAAGACCAAGAAGGAAATCAGTGAAATTGCTTGGCATCCACTTCAAATCATGAAAACAAAACCCAACAAGTATTTTCAGGTTGGCCCATTTCTAGGCAAATTGGACAATTGGATTAAAAGAAAGTATGGGTCCTCATATACAACACCAACACCACTGAGTGGAACTGGTGAGATATGCACTGTTTGGAAAACTGATAAAGAAGAAAACAATTTGACTCCAAGGAGGACTCCTACACCTAAGGGTCCTTCCACTCCTTGCCCAAAGGTTAGAAATAATACCCGTGGTTCTTATTCTTATCTAAGTAGGTCTCCCAATCCCTGGTCCAGGTCTCCTCATCCAAGTAATTCTCCTCATCCAAGTAGTTCTCCTTATTCTAAACCTAATTATGATTGTCTAAGTAGGTCTCCCAATCCCTGGTCCAGGTCTCCTCATCCAAGTAATTCTCCTCATCCAAGTAGTTCTCCTTATTCTAAACCTAATTATCCTCATCCAAGTACTACTCCCACTCGCTGATAATATCTACTTGGCAAAGGTAAGCAGGTTTTGATCTCACTGTTTAATTGTTACCATTTAACTAATGATATCACTGTGTATTTATCCATCGTTCAAACTGTACTGAATGAATATGATATCACTGTGTATTTTTGTCAGATTGAACACCATATTCCTTGGAGCACTTTTCGCACTTCCGTTGCTTCTCGATGCTATGTTTCCTGCAGATGCGTTTCTTAATGCCAAATCTATTATATTAAATTTGGATAGATATCTATGCATGTTTAAATTATTTCTCTATTATAAAATTTTATTTTTCCCTCCGAAAAAAAGAGCTTTTATGAATGATCAAAGAGCAGCTTCACTATTGGTAATGCCCATTAACGAAAGTCTTCTATTTTGATTTGTATATTGTGTAGTTTAATTACTTTTTAAGTTATTTTTTATTATTAAAGATTATTTAATCTTCTGATCGTTAAAGTTTTGATTGTGCCTTTGCTCAGCATATTTGCTGAGCAAAGTGTTTAAAGTTTTGAAGTGTTTTATGGTTAATTTTTATGTGTTTATGCTTATACATAAAATTAGGAAATATATATTAATAATATCATAATACCAAATTATTATTAGTCACTCTCGTACGTAGGGGATACAGTTGTTTTCATAGCTACTTTTTGAATCTTGATGAATTTTTACTGATGGATGCTATGTTTCCTATGTGTTTATGTTTAAATATAAAATTAGGAAATATATAATAATAATATCTTAATACCAAATTATTATTATATATCATATTTTATATGTACATTATCTATAAAAAAAGTTCTTGTAAAAATGAGATGTGTTTAAATATAAAATTAGGAAATATATACCAATATATCTTAATGTCAAATTTATTATTATATATCATATTTTATATATTCATTGTCTATAAGAACTTTCTTCTAAAGACTAGATGTGTTTAAATATAAAAATAGGAAATATATAATAATATATCTTAATACCAAATTCATTATTATATATCCTATTTTATATGTTCATTGTTTATGAATTTATTTTTAAAAAATGAGATGGGTTTAAATATAAAATTAGGAAATATATACTGGTCAATATACTAATAAGAAATTTATCATTATATATCATATTTTATTTGTATATTGGCTATCAAAATTTCTTTTAAAAATGAGATGTTATACTTGAGATTAATTCCATATGAAAGAAATTTATAAAATAAATTTAAAATTTTTTATGGAATAAATTAATTAGATTTTTAAAATAATAGTGTGTTAAACTAAGTATCAATGTTTAATTTCTTCAAATTTTTACTGTCCAAATTTTGAGGAAAACTACTTATTAAAATAAAGTCTATTTTTTAAACTAGCTGAAAACTTAATATAAACATGAAGCCAATTTAATGTATAAACCATTTTTTATAGAGAAAAATAATGGATTATCAATTTCTTAAAAATGAACAGTAATTTTATGTTAAATAGGTTATTCTATAATTATATGGAGTTTTATTGTAATTTATATTAATAAATTGAATTCAATAACTCATTCCCAAACTTGAACCATAAAATCTACCATTCACCATTTCATTGAATGTATGCAAAGACTCAATAAATAGACATGACTATTGTGACACTTATACATCAATTTTTTTAATACATCTCAATATAATAGTTAATTTTTATGTGTTTATGTTTAAATATAAAATTAGGAAATATATACTAATAATATCTCTATATCAAATTATTATTATATATTATATTTTATATTACATTATTTATAAAAAAATTCTTCTAAAAATGAGATGTGTTTAAATATAAAATTAGGAAATATATACCAATATATCTTAATGTCAAATTTATTATTATTTATCTTATTTTATATGTACATTGTCTATAAAAAAATTCTTTTAAAAATGAGATGTGTTTAAATATAAACTTAGGAAATATAGACCAATATATCTTAATAAGAAATGTATTATTATATATCATATTTTATTTGTATATTGTCTATCAAATTTTCTCTTAAAAATGAAATGTTATACTTAAGATTAATTTCCGACTAAGGAGACTTATAAAATAAATTTAAAAGTTTTTATGGAACAAATTAATTATATTTTTAAAATAATAGCTTGTTAAGCTAAGGTTTGATTTCTTCAAATTTTTACTGTCCAAATTTTTAAGACAACTACTTATTAAAATAAAGCCTCTATTTTTTAAACTGACACAAAACTTAATATAAACATCAAGCCAATTTAAGATATAAACAATTTTTTTTGGAAAAAAATAATGGATTACCAATTTCTTAGAAATGAACAGTAATTTTTAATAAATTCTTGTTATATAAAATTGAATTTAGTCACAGGTTTAAATTTTTGTTAAATATGTTATTCTATAATTATATGGAGTTTTATTGTAATTTAAATTAATAAATTGAATTCAATAACTCATTCGCAAACTTCAACGATAAAATCTACCATTTCATTGAATGTATGCAAAGGCTAAGTTAATAGACATGACTGTTGCCGTTGTATAAATTCAGTCCTAACCCTTGTGTTTGACATCCACCCTTGTTACTAGAATAGACATGACTGTTGCCGTTGTATAAATTCAGTCCTAACCCTTGTGTTTGACATCCACCCTTGTTACTAGAATTTTACTCAAGGAAGGGACTGGTCCACACAGAAACAATATGAGCACATTTGAAGCCATCCCTTCCATAACTCCTAATAATAATTATGGTAATACTAGGGTTTTTCGATCTAGATCTAGAAGACAAAGAAAATCGAGTAGCACAGAGCTTTATCCTTCAAAGGAGATCATGCAAGAACTCTATGTTAAATTTGTTCAAGGCATGGATCCACAAGAACTAGAGTTGTTGCCAAGCCTAATGTTTCAAGTAGAGCAGGCTCATTGGCACTATGAGGACTATATAAGAGAGGAAGATCCTTATCTCACGTCCCTTAGCCTAAGGGAATTCACCTTTCATTTTTTCACGAGTTGTGATCCATTTAAAGATTATCATGCTAACCATTTAGATGCTATACTTGACGATTTCAGGGCCTTTAAGAATACTATTCCAGTAGCAGGCTCAATAATTTTGGACCGGTTTCATGAGAAGTGTTTGCTTGTGAAGGGCTGGAATAGTGGTTCTTGGAGTTTTCCTAGGGGAAAGAAGGAAAATCCGGATGAAAATGATGATAAATGTGCTATTAGAGAAACGAGGGAAGAGATAGGATATGATATAACCTCACTTTTGAATGTCAATGACTTCATTCAACATTCTGAAGGGAAGAAAAGAGTGGTTTTGTACCTTATCGAAGGAGTGAATGAGAAATATGCTTTTGAACCAAAGACCAAGAAGGAAATCAGTGAAATTGCTTGGCATCCACTTCAAATCATGAAAACAAAACCCAACAAGTATTTTCAGGTTGGCCCATTTCTAGGCAAATTGGACAATTGGATTAAAAGAAAGTATGGGTCCTCATATACAACACCAACACCACTGAGTGGAACTGGTGAGATATGCACTGTTTGGAAAACTGATAAAGAAGAAAACAATTTGACTCCAAGGAGGACTCCTACACCTAAGGGTCCTTCCACTCCTTGCCCAAAGGTTAGAAATAATACCCGTGGTTCTTATTCTTATCTAAGTAGGTCTCCCAATCCCTGGTCCAGGTCTCCTCATCCAAGTAATTCTCCTCATCCAAGTAGTTCTCCTTATTCTAAACCTAATTATGATTGTCTAAGTAGGTCTCCCAATCCCTGGTCCAGGTCTCCTCATCCAAGTAATTCTCCTCATCCAAGTAGTTCTCCTTATTCTAAACCTAATTATCCTCATCCAAGTACTACTCCCACTCGCTGATAATATCTACTTGGCAAAGGTAAGCAGGTTTTGATCTCACTGTTTAATTGTTACCATTTAACTAATGATATCACTGTGTATTTATCCATCGTTCAAACTGTACTGAATGAATATGATATCACTGTGTATTTTTGTCAGATTGAACACCATATTCGTTGGAGCACTTTTCACACTTCCGTTGCTTCTCGATGCTATGTTTCCTGCAGATGCGTTTCTTAATGCCAAATCTATTATATTAAATTTGGATAGATATCTATGCATGTTTAAATTATTTCTCTATTATAAAATTTTATTTTTCCCTCCGAAAAAAAGAGCTTTTATGAATGATCAAAGAGCAGCTTCACTATTGGTAATGCCCATTAACGAAAGTCTTCTATTTTGATTTGTATATTGTGTAGTTTAATTACTTTTTAAGTTATTTTTTTATTATTAAAGATTATTTAATCTTCTGATCGTTAGAGTTTTGATTGTGCCTTTGCTCAGGCTATTTGCTGAGCAAAGTGTTTAAAGTTTTGAAGTGTTTTATGGTTAATTTTTATGTGTTTATGCTTATATATAAAATTAGGAAATATATATTAATAATATCATAATACCAAATTATTATTAGTCACTCTCGTACGTAGGGGATACAGTTGTTTTCATAGCTACTTTTTGAATCTTGATGAATTTTTACTGATGGATGCTATGTTTCCTATGTGTTTATGTTTAAATATAAAATTAGGAAATATATAATAATAATATCTTAATACCAAATTATTATTATATATCATATTTTATATGTACATTATCTATAAAAAAAGTTCTTGTAAAAATGAGATGTGTTTAAATATAAAATTAGGAAATATCTACCAATATATCTTAATGTCAAATTTATTATTATATATCATATTTTATATATTCATTGTCTATAAGAACTTTCTTCTAAAGACTAGATGTGTTTAAATATAAAAATAGGAAATATATAATAATATATCTTAATACCAAATTCATTATTATATATCCTATTTTATATGTTCATTGTTTATGAATTTATTTTTAAAAAATGAGATGGGTTTAAATATAAAATTAGGAAATATATACTGGTCAATATACTAATAAGAAATTTATCATTATATATCATATTTTATTTGTATATTGGCTATCAAAATTTCTTTTAAAAATGAGATGTTATACTTGAGATTAATTCCATATGAAAGAAATTTATAAAATAAATTTAAAACTTTTTATGGAATAAATTAATTAGATTTTTAAAATAATAGTGTGTTAAACTAAGCATCAATGTTTAATTTCTTCAAATTTTTATTGTCCAAATTTTGAGGAAAACTACTTATTAAAATAAAGTCTATTTTTTAAACTAGCTGAAAATTTAATATAAACATGAAGCCAATTTAATGTATAAACCATTTTTTATAGAGAAAAATAATGGATTATCAATTTCTTAAAAATGAACAGTAATTTTATGTTAAATAGGTTATTCTATAATTATATGGAGTTTTATTGTAATTTATATTAATAAATTGAATTCAATAAGTCATTCCCAAACTTGAACCATAAAATCTACCATTCACCATTTCATTGAATGTATGCAAAGACTCAATAAATAGACATGACTATTGTGACACTTATACATCAATTTTTTTAATACATCTCAATAAAATAGTTAATTTTTATGTGTTTATGTTTAAATATAAAATTAGGAAATATATACTAATAATATCTCTATATCAAATTATTATTATATATTATATTTTATATTACATTATTTATAAAAAAATTCTTCTAAAAATGAGATGTGTTTAAATATAAAATTAGGAAATATATACCAATATATCTTAATGTCAAATTCATTATTATTTATCTTATTTTATATGTACATTGTCTATAAAAAAAATCTTTTAAAAATGAGATGTGTTTAAATATAAACTTAGGAAATATAGACCAATATATCTTAATAAGAAATGTATTATTATATATCATATTTTATTTGTATATTGTCTATCAAATTTTCTCTTAAAAATGAAATGTTATACTTAAGATTAATTTCCGACTAAGGAGACTTATAAAATAAATTTAAAAGTTTTTATGGAACAAATTAATTATATTTTTAAAATAATAGCTTGTTAAGCTAAGGTTTAATTTCTTCAAATTTTTACTGTCCAAATTTTTAAGACAACTACTTATTAAAATAAAGCCTCTATTTTTTAAACTGACAGAAAACTTAATATAAACATCAAGCCAATTTAAGATATAAACAATTTTTTTTGGAAAAAAATAATGGATTACCAATTTCTTAGAAATGAACAGTAATTTTTAATAAATTCTTATTATATAAAATTGAATTTAGTCACAGGTTTAAATTTTTGTTAAATATGTTATTCTATAATTATATGGAGTTTTATTGTAATTTAAATTAATAAATTGAATTCAATAACTCATTCGCAAACTTCAATGATAAAATCTACCATTTCATTGAATGTATGCAAAGGCTAAGTTAATAGACATGACTGTTGCCATTGTATAAATTCAGTCCTAACCCTTGTGTTTGACATCCACCCTTGTTACTAGAATTTTACTCAAGGAAGGGACTGGTCCACACAGAAACAATATGAGCACATTTGAAGCCATCCCTTCCATAACTCCTAATAATAATTATGGTAATACTAGGGTTTTTCGATCTAGATCTAGAAGACAAAGAAAATCAAGTAGCACAGAGCTTTATCCTTCAAAGGAGATCATGCAAGAACTCTATGTTAAATTTGTTCAAGGCATGGATCCACAAGAACTAGAGTTGTTGCCAAGCCTAATGTTTCAAGTAGAGCAGGCTCATTGGCACTATGAGGACTATATAAGAGAGGACGATCCTTATCTCACGTCCCTTAGCCTAAGGGAATTCACCTTTCATTTTTTCACGAGTTGTGATCCATTTAAAGATTATCATGCTAACCATTTAGATGCTATACTTGATGATTTCAGGGCCTTTAAGAATACTATTCCAGTAGCAGGCTCAATAATTTTGGACCGGTTTCATGAGAAGTGTTTGCTTGTGAAGGGCTGGAATAGTGGTTCTTGGAGTTTTCCTAGGGGAAAGAAGGAAAATCCCGATGAAAATGATGATAAATGTGCTATTAGAGAAACGAGGGAAGAGATAGGATATGATATAACCTCACTTTTGAATGTCAATGACTTCATTCAACATTCTGAAGGGAAGAAAAGAGTGGTTTTGTACCTTATCGAAGGAGTGAATGAGAAATATGCTTTTGAACCAAAGACCAAGAAGGAAATCAGTGAAATTGCTTGGCATCCACTTCAAATCATGAAAACAAAACCCAACAAGTATTTTCAGGTTGGCCCATTTCTAGGCAAATTGGACAATTGGATTAAAAGAAAGTATGGGTCCTCATATACAACACCAACACCACTGAGTGGAACTGGTGAGATATGCACTGTTTGGAAAACTGATAAAGAAGAAAACAATTTGACTCCAAGGAGGACTCCTACACCTAAGGGTCCTTCCACTCCTTGCCCAAAGGTTAGAAATAATACCCGTGGTTCTTATTCTTATCTAAGTAGGTCTCCCAATCCCTGGTCCAGGTCTCCTCATCCAAGTAATTCTCCTCATCCAAGTAGTTCTCCTTATTCTAAACCTAATTATGATTGTCTAAGTAGGTCTCCCAATCCCTGGTCCAGGTCTCCTCATCCAAGTAGTTCTCCCACTCCCTGGTCCAGGTCTCCTCATCCAAGTCCTACTCCCTCTGGCTGGTCCAAGTCTCCTCATCCAAGTAGTTCTCCTTATTCTAAACCTAATTATCCTTATCCAAGTAGTTCTCCTCATCCAAGTCCTACTCCCTCTCGCTGGTCCAAGTCTCCTCATCCAAGTAATTCTCCTCATCCAAGTAGTTCTCCTTATTCTAAACCTAATTATCCTTATCCAAGTAGTTCTCCTCATCCAAGTACTACTCCCACTCACTGATAATATCTACTTGGCAAAGGTAAACAGGTTTTGATCTCACTGTTTAATTGTTACCATTTAACTAATGATATCACTGTGTATTTATCCATCGTTCAAACTGTACTGAATATGATATCACTGTGTATTTTTGTCAGATTGAACACCATATTCCTTGGAGCACTTTTCGCACTTCCGTTGCTTCTTGATGCTATGTTTCCTGTAGATGCGTTTCTTAATGCCAAATCTATTATATTAAATTTGGATAGATATCTATGCATGTTTAAATTATTTCTCTATTATAAAATTTTATTTTTCCCTCCGAAAAAAAGAGCTTTTATGAATGATCAAAGGGCAGCTTCACTATTGGTAATGCCCATTAACGAAAGTCTTCTATTTTGATTTGTATATTGTGTAGTTTAACTACTTTTTAAGTTATTTTTTTATTATTAAAGATTATTTAATCTTCTGATTGTTAGAGTTTTGATTGTGCCTTAGTGTTTAAAGCTTTGAAGTGTTTTTGGTGCCTGTTTTATTATTTTCTTATTTTCTTGTATTATTATTGTTTCTCTTTTTTTGGGAGCAGTGTGAAGGGAAGGAAAGACATGTAAAGTATTTATTCCAGATTTGTATAGTTGTGCAAGTGTGAAAAAAAGATTGAGAAGCAATTCTTAAGAGAGTTTTAGTGCAGGTTTCAGTTGTGTTTTTGTCATTAATAAAGATATTTAATCTTCTAACTGTTGGAGTTTTGATTATGTCCTTGCTAAGCCTATGGTTTGAGCAAAGTGTTTAAAGCTTTGAAGTGTTTTTGTCTCATTGTGTAGGTGTCTCTCAAAAATATTTTTGCTAAAGCTTCTACTATTTCTTCAAAATTGTTTTTCATCATCTGTTTTCTAGTTTTAGAAATTTTCCTGAATTTTTTTTAATAAATTTGTAACTTTTAAATCATTTCAAACAAACATTTACTATATAGTGTAAAATTATAGTCCAATCTCTGGCACAAACAGTTTGAGAGAAACAATTGCTTTTCTCATAAACAGCGAGCTTACAAGACTTATGTTGTACGCGAGTGCATTGTCAATCATACTTGATATCCACAAAAGAGTATTTTGATTAGGAGGAATCTTATTCTCATGAACAAGACAAGTATCATGAAAAACGATATGTGAACTAATAGAGCACATCATATAATGACCATTAGGATCTCTTTGGCTAAGTGAGAAAAAATTAACTAAGAGGATAGAGAATATGTAAAGGCCATTAGGATCTATTTGGCTGAGTGAGAAACACTTACTTAAGAGGATAGATGATATAGGAGGTTGATGGGTGTCATCAATGGAAGTGGGATCCTAAGTGAGGGGCTAACTATCATAATCAACTCCCAATCCCGAGTCTAAGGGATTTCAAGATTGGGCCAAATTATTAATGCACTAATTATATAAATTACACCTATCTAAGCATATTAGTAATGATACGTCCTAAAGATAGTGATTCTAAGCTACTCTAAACTAGAATTAGACTAAGCTCTATTGGATGTTAGTACTCAAACTAGAAGAATTTCTTTGCATACAATTGCTTATGAAAAATGGAGGGGAAAGCCTCAATTTATAGATTTTTGGGGATGGAAATGGAGGGGTAGGATTGGATTGAAAGATCAAAGGTTGAGATTGCTTGAAGATCCTTAAGCAAGGAGAATTGGACAGATGAGATGATGAGAATGGATGATAAAATTATTCCAAGATTCAAGGGATGATCAATGGATGAAAATGAAGATGTGAAAGGATGGATGACCAAGACTGGTTAGGTGTATGACATGTAAGGCCTCATATATGAAAAGGCAAAGTTTGAATTTTGTGAGAAATTTTAAATTGTGAGGAGAGGACAAATGGAATTAAAAATTGGATGAATAGTGCATGAATAGTGCTACATAGAATTTTAAATTTGCATGAATAGTGACACTTGGGGTGGGATGGAAGAAATATGACAAGAGTACATTTTTCGGAAGATATGGCCATGCTTCCAAAGTACCACTTGTTATGTACATGCATGTACATTGAATGACAAGTGGACTTATAGAAACATATGGCTTGTAATTGAGAATTAATTAAAATAATTCTTGTGCACATGGTTTAGAAAAAAATAATGATGATTACTAAGAGTAATCAAAAGTGGACAAAATAGGGAATTAAATAAATATGGATATTTATTTAATTTTTGATGGATGAAATATGAACTATAGTTGCAAAATATTTAATTTTTTGAACTATAGTAGAAGAATTTTAATTTTTTGGTGAAGGGGGAAGACAAAGAATAAATTAATTAAATAATTAAAAAGTATTTAATTAACGTTTGGATCAAATAGAATGATGTGGGTGAATAGGTTTGGATTACGAAAATGGATGAAGGTGGTTGTGACTATTTTCATGTGTCTACATTTTACCTCTTTTTGATATGACATCATTGTTGTTAAGGTTGAGGGGATATCAAAGAAAATATTTTTTGATAAATATGCCCCAGTTGGTAGATGAGAGATGAATAGATAACCAGGTGATTGCCCCTTGAGAGATCGACAAAAAATAATAAATTTTCTAGCAATGTCTCAAAAGAGAGGGAAAAACAGAGGAAAAGAAAAAAGAGGGGGAACAGGGAATCTCGAGACTAAGGAAGGAGGAAATACAGAGCTAAGGGGTGAAAAATGGGGTCCAGGAAAGAAAATGAGGGCTGGGAGAGGAAATTAAGGTTGGTGGGGGCTACATATAAGGTGGAAGAGGCCCATAATCCTCATTTGACTTCTTGCATGCTTAACAAATTTTGATTAGAGGAGAGAAGGGCTTAGAGAGGAATGATGGCACACATACCACAAGAGGAGCACCATGTGAAATGAGTTTGAGAGTACCTATGACCAGCGGCAACTAGTGATCTAGTAGGTGTCGAAACCTCTCTTGTGATTTTGGGGTTGGGTAGTTTAGGTGCAAAAAATGTAGGGTGGGAAACGGTAGAATGTAGGCACTAGGAGGGGCTTTTTAGCACCTAGGTCGTGAATTAGTGCTGTGAACAAGAATTGTGGCACTCAGATTGACGATCAAGACCTGATCTAGGGATCAGTGCCCAATGAGGTGAATTAGTACTTAGGGGGGAGGAATTTTAGCATCTAAAATGAGCATTTTAGTGCTTAGTAGAAATTGTGGTGCCTAAAATGAAGATTTTAGTGCCTAGGTTTCAGTGGTCAGTCAGGCAATTAGCACCTAGGGATTTGGTGTAGCACCTAAAAACAAGGTGGTTTTAGCATTGAGAATGAACATTTCAGCACCTGGTCTGCAGGGGCATGCCTGGTCTACCGATTAGTGCCCAAACCAGAGGAGTAGCACCAAAAATGAGAAAAGTGGCACCTAGGTTGTTAGTGCCAAAAGGGCTAGAAGTAGTGGGTAAAAGTTCAAGTTGTGTCACACTTTGCACCAACTTATCACCATAAATGAATTTAAGTATTTTCAACTAAAGTCAATTTTGGTGAAACTTATGTTCTATCTAGATTCATCCTAGCTAAATTAGATCTAGGCCACAACTTTTCCAATTGGAAATATGTAGCATCACTTTGGGGCTCAGTTACCAAAAAAAAGAAATTATTTGAAAAACTTGATGCTCTTACAACTCCTATTCATGTAAATAATCATTTAAAAAAAATCTAAAAATACCCTTTTGTAGATCAATCAATCTACTTTGTAAGAATATAATTTTTTAAACATTTCAATTAGTGTTTATATTTTATTTTTTATTTCTATGTCAAAAGTAGGTCATTAGCACCAAAATATGGTGTCGATTGTGCTCTCAAGAGAAAATATTAAAATTTATCAAAAAAATTTGAAAAAATTATGATCCATTAGAGGAGAGATTCCTTGTCAAGATGACATAATTCTTTTCTATTTTGGATAAATAGTGAAGACAAAAGTTGATGTCTCATCGAAACAATTGTGTTTTCATTACACACAACTTCCAAGATTTATTTAAAAATATATATTTATCAACTTGGGGAAGAAAATAATCCATGCACTAAAGTTTTGAGTCCTTCCACTCCTTACCCCAAGGTTAGAAATAATACCTATAGTTTTCCTTATTCTAAAACTAATTCTCCTCATCCAAGTAGATCTCCTTATTCTAAAACTAATTCTTCTTATCCGAGTAGTGCTCTTTATTCTAAAACTAATTCTCTCAAGTAATTCTCCAAGTCTCCTCATCCAAATACTTCTCCCACTCACTAGTCCAAGTCTCCTCATCCAAATAATTTTCCTAGTTATCATTGTTAAATTGTTATCATTTAACTAATGATATCACAATCTATTTATCCATTGTTCAAACTGTACTGAATATGCTTTCCTACTTAAGTCTTTCAAGTGAATCAAAGATATCTAAATGATTTAATTCTTCATAAAGTTCTTTGTCTTACTTGCTAACCATACATGATCAATTTCACAATGTAGAAGGATTATTGGCAACCAAATGCATTATCTCTGTACATTTCTGGTTCTGCATAATAATCTCAAACTTGTAGATAAAGTTTCTTGAACTAGGGTTCCATTGTAGTCGTAGTAGTCTAATAAGTGTCAAAGGCTATGTTATTCATGTGGATGCATTTCTTGATTCCAAATCTATTATATTAAATTTCTAAGCATGTTTAAATTATTTCTCTATTATAATATTTTATTTTTCCTATAGTTTTGATGAATGATCAAAGGGAAGCTTCACTATTGGTAATGCCCATTAACAAAATTCTTCTATTTTGATTTGTATATTGTGTAGTTTAACTACTTTTAAAGTTATTTTTTTATTATTAAGGATGTTTTAATCTTCTAATCATTAGATTTTCTATTGTGCCTTTGCTAAGGCTATTTGTTGAACAAAGTGTTTAAAGATTTGAAGTGTTTTTGGTGCCTACTCTATTATTTTCTTGTATTTAATTATTTCTTTTCTCTTTTTGGGAGCAGTGTAAAGGGAAGTAAAAACATCAAAAGTATTTATTAGAGATTTGTATAGTTATGCAAGTGTGAATAAAAGATTGAGAAGCAATTCTTAAGAGAGTTTTAGTGCAGGTTTCAGTTGTGTTTTTTTCATTAGTAAAGGTATTTAATCTTTTAACTATTAGAGTTTTGATTCTGTCCATGCTAAGCCTATGGTTTGAACACAGTGTTTAAAGTTTTGAAGTGTTTTTGTCTCATTGTGTTTAAAGCTTCTTTGTCTCATTGTGTGAGTATATCTCAAATATTTTTGCTAAAGATTCTACTATTTTTTCAATTTAAGTGTTTTTCATCATCTATTTTCTAGGTTTAGAATTTTTCCTGAAGGAATTTTAATAAATATGTAACTTTTAAATCATTTCAAACAAACATTTTCTATATAGTGTAAAATTATAGTAAAAAATTTTTGGTAGAAGGATTTCTCTCTATTCCTTATAGTTTGAGAGAAACAATTGCTTTTCTCATAAAAAGTGTGCAAGTACAAGACTTATGTTGTACATGGGTGCATTGTCGGTCATACTTGACATCCATAATAGAAGATTTTTGATGAGGAGGAATCCTATTCTCATGAACAAGACAAGTATCATGAAAAACAAGATGTCAAAACTATTAGAGCACATCATATAATGGCCATTAGGATCTATTTGGTTGAGTGAGAAAAAATTAACTAAGAGGATGGAGGATATGTAATAAACATAACCATAACCCTAATTTTAAGCATAACCCTAATTCTAACCCTAACCCTAATTCTAACCATGATTCAAGCCCTAATTGTAGTCATGACCCTAATTTAAACCATAATCTTAGGCATAACCCTAATTATTACCCAAATGCTAATTGTAATCAAAACCTTCAATCTAACTGTAATTCTAAATCCAACCCTATTTAACATAATTCTAACCATAATTTTGGTTGTAACTCTAATACTAACACTAGTCATAATGCTAGCCATAATCCCAACCCTAATTTGAACACTAATTATATTTGTAACCCTAATCTTAATCTTAACACTAATGCTAACCCTAATTTCCTTTATTACATTAGCCTAGCACAAATATATAGAGATGATAAGGAATAAGAGTTCTTTTATCATTGCATAATGAACTACAAAATCAATTGTAATAAAAAAAACATGGTGAGCCAAAATGTATTCTTGAGTGCATTCTTTACATATTTAGAATCACTTGAAGTATGGTTAATTCTAGTATCAACATATTAGTTTAGATTTGATGCAGCACACAACATACACTCAACAGAATTGTGCCATTAAACACGAGAGACAAAAATTTGGAAGCTGAAACATAACAAAATTTCTATTCATCAACTCTGCCGCTACAATGAGAGAAAACTCTCTTATATCTAAGAAAACAAAAAAGACAAAAAAATTACCTTTTTTGGCAGATTTCGACAATTGTCAGATTTTGCCATTTTAGGTAATTTTACAATCATATTTTGAGAATCCAATTTTTTCCCAAAAAGCTTGAAAAGCTAAGGTAGGACAAAAAACCAACTAACATCCTAAATTCGAAACATGAGTTTCGAGTTATTAAAAAAAGCAACTTTTAAAAAACTAGAAAAAAACACTAATTTGCCATTTTGAGGGCCAAGATGAAAGTTTGAAGCCCTAAAAAAGTGCCAAGATGAGGTCCAACCGACTAGGGTCGGTTGGGAAACCACTGGCCACCTCATAACGCAGCCACCTGTAAAATTTCGTAGAAAACCCACATCCGAGTCAAAAGTTATGACCTCCGGAAGTCCCTGCATCATTCTCCTCTGGTTGAAAAGAACGCAGCTCCTGCAAGTGGGTGTCTTCAAACTGCTGCCATTTGACGGGATCTAACCTCTGCACTTCCCACTCTGTAATCCATGTGCTATCTGTGGGTGGCAATCCTTCCCACTGTACTAAATACTTGTTGTAATGCCCGTGCCGAGTGGAGATAGTGTTCTTATCAAGAATCTATGCAATCTTTTCCTTCTTCTTATGGGGAATGTGGTTGTGCCATGACACCTCTGGTTGACTATCTTCAGCATCATCCTCACCATGGAATGCATATAAATCAGAAATATTAAACACGGGAGAAATAGCGAGATCATCTGGTAAACTGACCTCATATGCATTATCATTGATCTTCTTTGTAATTCTGTAGGGACCAATTTTCTTGTACTTCAACTTGTGATATGTTCCAGTAGGAAACCGCTCTTTTCTCAAATATACCATCACTAAGTCACCTTCACTGAATGTCTGATGTCGCCGAATAGGATCCACTGAATTCTTATACCTCTCATTACTGTCCTGCAACTTCTGTCTCACTTCTTGCTGCAACTGTTGAAGGTGTTCTGCAAATGCTTCCCCATCATCACTGACCCGATCTTTCATTGGTAGCTGTACCAAATCTAGAACACCCTGAGGATTCCTGCCATACACAATCTGGAAAGGGGACTTTCCTGTTGATCGGTTAACAGAACTATTATAGGCAAATTCAGCCTAGGGTAATGCCAAATCCCATTGTTTTGGCTTTTCTCCAACAATACACCTCAGCAAATTTCCCAAACTCTGATTAACTACCTCTGTTTGCCCATCAGTTTGAGGATGATAGGCACTACTAAACTGTAACTTGGTCCCCATCTTCTTCCATAAAGTCCTCCAGAAATGACTGAGGAATTTGGTATCCCTGTCAGAGGTAATAGTCTTTGGAACACCATGTAGTCTAACAACTTCTGAAAAAAATAACTCTGCTACCCTCGTTGCACCATTAGTTTTCTTATAGGCAATAAAATGAACCATCTTGGAGAACCTATCAACAACTACAAAAATGGAATGATTACCTCATTGAGTATGTGGAAGTCCCAACACAAAGTCCATGCTCAAATCTGTCCATGGTGCAGCTGGTACTGGTAAGGGCATATACAATCCTATATTCTGTGAATGTCCCTTAGCCATTTGACAGATTCTACACCTTGTTACATACTTAGTTATATCCCTTTTCATCTTTGGCCAGTAATATGTATCTTCTATCAAGGCTATTGTCTTGTCCTTGCCAAAATGTCCAGCCAACCCACTACTATGAAATTCTCTGATAATGTTGTCCCTCATAGAGCCAGCCGGTATGCATAGTTGTTTTCCTTTAAATAGATACCCATCTTGCATAAAATATTCACCCCTAAAGTGATCCAAGTTACCAGATATTGGTGCCTTCAATTGTTCCACAATCTCCCAAAAAATCATCATCAGACTCATACAAATTTTTGATGGCATCAAAACCAATCACCTCAGCTTCCATTGTGGTCAAAAGTGCAACACGCCTACTTAATGCATCTGCAACCTGATTTTGTTTTCCAGACTTATGCTTCAGTACAAAGTTGTAACCCTGCAAGAAAGAGACCCACTTGGCATGCCTACTATTCAACTTTTTCTGTGTGTTCAAGTACCTCAGTGCAATATGATCTGTAAACAATACAAACTCTTGGGGAACTAGATAATGTCTCCAATGCCTCAATGCTTGAACAATTGCATAAAATTTCAAATCATAAGTAGAATAATTCTTTCTCACTGCATTCAGCTTTTCACTAAAGAAAGCTATAGGTTTGCCAGCTTGGCTAAGTACAGCACCTATTCCCACATGGGAGGCATCACATTCTACTTCAAATACTTTATCAAAATTTGGCAATGCAAGTATAGGTGCTTCTGTTACCTTTTTCTTCAAGTACTTAAAGCTCTCCTCAGCATCCTTGGTCCATACAAACTCCCTCCCTTTGGTGCAATCTATTATAGGAGCTACAATACTACTGAAATTGCAAATGAACTTTCGATAGAAAGTGGCCAGGCCATGAAAACTTTTTACCATTATGATGCTACTTGGACTAGGCCATTCTAGGACTGCCCTGACCTTTTCTGGATCCATTCTGACACCATCTTTAGAAATGACAAAGCCTAAAAAAACCAAACTGTCCTGCATGAACCTACACTTTTTCAAATTGGCATAGAGCTTCTCCTTCCTTAACACACCAAAGATGATCCTCAAGTGTTGTCGGTGCTCTTCTTTGCTGTTACTAAATACCAAAATATCATCAAAATAAACTACCACAAACTTACCAATGTAAGGGCGTAGTATAGTGTTCATCAATCTCATAAATGTGCTAGGTGTATTTGATAACCCGAATGGCATAACCATCCACTCATATAATCCATCTCCAGTCTTAAAGGTTGTCTTCCACTCATCCCCTTCTTGAATCTGGATTTGGTGGTAGCCACTTCGTAGGTCGATCTTGTTGAAATATTTAGCCCCTGCAAGGACATCCATCATGTCCTCCATACGAGGTATAGGAAACTGATACTTGATGGTAATCTTATTAATTGCTCTGCTATTAGTACACATCCTCCATGTTCCATCTTTTTTTGGGGTTAACAATGCAGGTACAGCACATGGGCTCATGCTATCTCTCACCACACCTTTACTTAGGAGTTCTGTTACTTGCTTATTCATCTTTGCATGTTGTGTTGGATTCATCCTATAAGCTGCTTGGTTGGGTAGAGTTGCTGCTCTTGGAATCAAATCAATATGATGCTGAATATCTCTCTTTGGCGGTAGACCATCAGGCAATTCATTAGGTAAAACATCAACAAATTCTCTCAATAGCTCGGCTACTTCTGGGGGAACTGAAATGTCTTCCTCTTCACCTTTTTTCACTACTAATGCATAGCAACACCCTATCACCTTCATTTCTTTAACAAGATCTCTTTCAGACAACATGGTCTCACCTTTTCCTTCATCCTTGAGAGGCAATAAAATCACCTTAGCGCCATCTTTCCAAAAGGTGTATGTGTTTTTCTCTCCATCATGCATAACTTTTCTATCATACTGCCATGGCCTTCCCAATAACACATGACAGGCATCCATTGGGACAACATCACACCATATCTCATCCTGATAGATCTTCCCTATGCTAAACTTAATTAGGCATCTTTTATCAACAGTGACTTCATTTCCCTTTTTAAACCATGCAATGCGATACGGATGAGGATGCTTTTCACAGTGTAAATTCAATTTGTCTACCATTTCTTTAGAAACCATATTTTCACAACTACCTCCATCAACAATGACTTGACATACCTTGCCACCCGAAGTGCATCTGGTTCTGAAGATATTGGTTCGAAGCCATGAACCATCAGAGCTTTTGGCTTGTGTTTTCTCCTTCTCTGGAATCACCATTGCTCTTCTCATCATGAGACTTTCTCCCACATCTGGTGGAACCTCCAGTTCTGTCCCTTCCACTTCATGCTGCATTTGAATCATGTTCACCCTAGGTTGTCCTCCTTGATTTCTTTCTTGCATGTTATAATTGGAGCATTCAAATGCCCTATGACCTTCTTCTCCATATCTGAAACAAGTGTAAGGCCTTCTCTGGTTTTCCCATCCTCTACTACTACCATAACCTCTACCTCTTTGAAATCCCCTTCCTCGTTCTTGATTCGGAGGATCTTGCCGAGTGTCTACTTGTTTTTCCAAACCATGGGATGACTCTCCCTTGCCATAATTTGAACCTCCTCGAAATGGGGTTGATGTACCCCTTCTTCCTCCTCTATTCCTTTGATGGTACTGTCTGTTTTGTTTTTCTTCAGCCTTTAGAGCCAATTGGTAAGCCTCTTCCATATTGTTGAGTCGATGCATGCTCAATTCATCTTGAATAGAAAATTTTAGGCTATTCACATATCTAGCGGTCATTTGTGCATCAGTTTCTTGATGCTCTATACATATAGACAATGTATAAAACTCATTTGTATAATCTTGCACAGAAGAGAGGTTCTGCTTTAAATTTTGAAACCTATGAAAAAGGGTTTGCGCATAATCTATGGGCAAAAATTTTTCTCTCAACTTCTTCTCCATTTTATTCCATGTCCTAATCTTATCCTTACCTTTCCTTGTTCATTCCTTTTGAAGACGATCCCACCAAATCATTGCATGACCCTTTAATTTGGTGCATGCAAATTTTACCTTCTTCTCCTCTGTCATGGATTTCCATTCAAAAAATTTTCTCATGCCATTCAACCAGTCTATCAACTCCTCTGGTTTAAGACTACCTGCATAATCTGAAACATATACCTTGATCCCTTCATTTTTTCCTTCTAAGGCCCTGAGCATCCTCTCTTCAAAACTCATGCCTTCTACTTCTTCTTCTTCATGTTCTGTATCTTGATTTGCACTTCCTTGACCTATCTCTTCATCAGATTCGTCTCCTCCTCTACCCAGTCTTTGGGTTTCCATCCATGTTGTAAGTTCTGCTATTTGCCTTTGCAGATTTTGCATTTCTTTATGCATCTGGGAAAGACCGCCTCTTCCTCTTCCTCTCCCAGCCATCTTCCTGCTCTGATACCAAATGATGCAGCACACAACATACACTCAACAGAATTGTGCCATTAAACACGAGAGACAAAAATTTGGAAGTTGAAACATAACAAAATTTCTATTCATCAACTCTGCCGCTACAATGAGAGAAAACTCTCTTATATATAAGAAAACAAAAAAAAAAAAAAATTACCTTTTTTGGCAGATTTCGACAATTATCAGATTTTGCCATTTTAGGTAATTTTACAATCATATCTTGAGAATCCAGTTTTTTCCCAAAAAGCTCGAAAAGCTAAGGTAGGACGAAAAACCAACTAACATCCTAAATTCGAAACATGAGTTTCAAGTTATTAAAAAAAGTAACTTTTAAAAAACTAGAAAAAAACACTAATTTGCCATTTTGAGGGCCAAGATGAAAGTTTGAAGCCCCGAAAAAGTGCCAAGATGAGGTCCAACCGACTAGGGTCGGTTGGGAAACCACTGGCCACCTCATAACGCAGCCACCTGTAAAATTTCGAAGAAAACCCACATCCGAGTCAAAAGTTATGACCTCCGGAAGTCCCTGCATCAAGATTCAATGATATAAGTTGATTGCCTTCGCAATATATGATGTTGTCTTATCTTGTACATGTAAAAAATTTACTAAGAACAAGTATACCCTACAAAAAAAATATAATATTAGAAGTTAGTTTCTACCTGCAAATGGGCATGTATGACATTGCACAACCTACACATGGGCGTGGGAAATGTAATCCCCATTCCCCATAGACCACGAGCCTATAGGGGCTTGGGGCTCCTTGTTTAAACTCAAACATATGCGTCTTGAGGAGTTGACGCATCTGCCCACCAAATTTTAGCCCTTTGAACAAACTCCCGGGTCAAAAGTTATTACCTCTGGAAGTTTTTTCATTAGGGAAAGTCTCTAGATCCTTCTTATCTCCTTATTGAAATAATTCTTTTAATTTATTCTAGTGCTAGTATTCTTTTGGGCAAGTAACTAAAATTTTCATAATTTATGGAAGATCCTTGTAGAAAAGTGACGACCACCAAGTAATAATACTTTTGATTCTAGTGGAGATTACATTATTCGTATTTAGGCTAAAATTCATTATTCCTTCATTAAAAAATATTTTTTAGCAAAATAATTTCTTTCTTTATTATTATAAGATCAACAAATATATATTAGTTTTATTTTCTGTATATTGAGCTTCACGAGAATTAAGTTTTCTTAGGGACATTATCATCCTATTAATTGTACCAATTTTGTAACAAGAGAACAAGGTAGCTAGAAAATTAAATATTTATCAATCTAAACATGATTGTGGAATGTAAGGTACTTAATCACTATAATTTAGTGACTCTACTGAAAAATAAATAATAAACAAATTTATTTATATTGTTTCATTTAAGTGTTATAGTGGTAATCAATATGACTTAATCATTTTGACCCCTTTTTTCACATTTAAAATAAACTTAGAGTTAGGTCTAGTTGCTTAGACTAGACCTCCTTTACCATATAGATATACCTTCAGGAGGACACCTTTAGATCTCCTATATGGGCATCATGAAATTTTGATTCCTAACCCTTCTAGGATGCCTCCATCCCTGGGTAGGCAAAATGAGTTCCACTCTACCCACTCATACTTTTTACATTACCCTCCTTCTAGATGGCATGCTTGAATGGAATTGCACATGTGGAATTTTTTGATAAGGCTTTATAAATTTTCATGCAAGTGCAATTAGTGGGTGTAAAGCCGAATTTCACAACCTTATCCAGCATCCTCCTTGCCTATGCCAAAATGGGATCTTCGGAACATGGTATGGACATCCATCAAAGCATATAGGATATGGGAATTTGGTTAGGTGTTGTAGTTGCAACTACCCTTGGAGGAGACATGTATGCAAAGTGTGGAAGCATAGACAAGGTGCATGAACTATTTAACATGATGCCTCAAAGAAATGTTATCTCATGGAATGCAATGATTGAAAGATATGCACAAAATGGATTTTTTAATAAGGCTTTAGAAACTTTCAAGCAAATGCAATTGGCGGGTGTAAAGACAAATTCCACAACCTTAGCCAACATCCTCATTGCCTATGCCAAAATAGGATCTTTAGAATAGGGTAGAGACATCCATCAAACCATAAAGGATATGGGAATTTCTTCAGATGATGTAGTTGCAACTGGCTTGGGAGACATGTATGCAAAATGTGAAAGCATAGATGTCAAGGTGTGTGAACTATTTGACATGATGCCTCAAATAAATGCAATCTCATAGAATGCCATGATTATAGGATATGCATAAAATGGATTTTTTGATAAGGCTTTACAAACTTTCAAGAAAATGCAATTGGCAAGTGCAAATCCAGATTCCACAACCTTAGCTAGCATCCTACTTGTCTATGCCAAAATGGGATCTTCAAAATAGGATATGGGCATCCATAAAATCATAAAGGATATGAGAATTTTGTCAGATTTTGTAGTTGCAACTACCATGGGAGACATGTATGCAAAGTCTAGAAGCATACACAAGGAGTGTGAACTGTTTGACATGATGGCTCAAAGAAATACCACCTCATGGAATGCAATGATTGCAAGATATGCACAAAATGGATTTTTTGATAAGGCTTTAGAAACTTTCAAGCAAATACAATTGGTGGGTGTAAAGATAAATTCTACAACCTTATATCTAGCATCCTCCTTGTCTATTCCAAAATGGGACCTTTGGAACATGGTATGGACATCCATAAAAGCATAAAGGATATGCAAATTTTATCATATGTTGTAGTTGCAACTACTCTAGGAGACATGTATGTAAAGTGTGGAAGCATAGACAAGGTGCATGAACTATTAGACATGATGTCTCAAAGAAATGTTGTCTCATGGAATGCAATGATTGCAATATATGCACAAAATGGATTTTTTTATAGGGCTTTAAAAACTTTCAATCACATACAATTGGCAGATGTAAAGAAAAATTCCACAACCTTAGGCAACATCCTCCTTGCCTATACAAAAATAGGATCTTTGGAATAGGGTATGGACATTCATGAAAGCATAAAGGATATGGGAATTTTGTGAGATGTTGTAGTTACAACTGCCCTAGGAGACATGCATGCAAAATGTGGAATCATAGACAAGGCATGTGAATTTTTTGACATGATTTATGAAAGAAATGTAGTCTCATGGATGACATGGTGTTGTTAGACCTTGTACTTGTTGGATTTAAGGCATACAACTGAGAGGGGGGGGGTGAATCAGTTGTATAAAACTTCTTGTTCTTTCAAACACTTGATTCTTCGTTGTTAGTTAACAACATATCAATTAATCATCCATGAAAGCATAATACGTAAACACAAGAGCAGATAAACATCAACACATTGAACACCAAGATTTTGACGTGGAAAACCTGGTTAAGGGAAAAACCATGGGGTGATTAACCCAAGGATTATTCTCTGTTAGAAGAATAAGAAAAAGAATGGCACTTGCCAATTAGGGCTCACTGCCCGAGCACACTGCTCACAAAGAGGCCCACTGCCTACAAGGAGACACACTGTCTACAAAGTGATAAGAATCACAATCTTGAACTGGAGAATGACATCTCTACCATGTCTGGATCAGTTCCATTTAAGCCCAAAACCTCTGCTCTGCCTTTCGCACTTCTTCTTCGCTATGCCACACTCATCCACACAATCCACACTACGAAATGAACTCACAAACCGTTATTTATACAAGACATCGACTTAGGAACAAACATCTAAGTCAGCAAACAACCATAAGAGTATCCGCAAGATGAATAACACATCCGATCGGCCACCACAAGAACATTCACAGGATGAACAACTCATTCGATCGGCTAAACAGAGCAAGAACTTCATCCGGAAGAATAACTTCAATTCCGGGCTCTACTATCAATGCGAACCAACAACACAACCTCAACATGATCCAAGAACCTTCACAAGCCTGCCTGAATGACCAGGTACATCTGCACTTTCTTTACTTACTAGAATCTCTTCTCTTCCCTATCTGGAACTTCAAGAACACTGTCTGTCGCCACTGTCATAATGCAAGAGGTACTTCCGGACCTCCAAATCATACACAACTTGAGATGGCACATCACAAGGACATCCCAAAGACTCCTTCCAATCCACAGATTAGGATTATACAGTTCCGGACCTCACTGGACCTTTTTGTGATCCTCTGTCACCTCTGAATACTTACCGGAACCGGTTCTACACCGACAGCCACAACTCCTTCAGATCTTCATGCGGACCTCTGAAATCTTAACTGAAGCATCTCAAGACTCATATCTACAAACCCTTTAATCCGCATCCTCCGGTTCTCAACCTATACAATACATTTGCCTTCTTCTCATCACGGTTCTTCACTGTTCCTGACTGAGGCTAATTTTCTCAATATCCTCAGCACACAGCTCATCCAATCCTTCTTGTCAATGCAATATGAGTATGTTGACATCAATGACAACATTGGCTCACCTCATACTTGCAACAATCTCCCCCTTTGTCATTGATGGCAACATATGATGTGAAAAACCATCAAGACAAGAACTTCTCCTTTCTGTCACAGCTCCCCCTATCAACAACAACTTTTCACATGTCTTCTCTTCCTTTACTGCTCCCCCTTTGATCATCAACCACTTGTTTTTCACATGTCTTCTCTCCCCCTTTGACATCAATGGCAAAGGGCTCATACTTGCAATTCTCATACATCAGAATCATACCAGCTGCTCCCCCTTAGTTGCAGCTCCCCATCATCAATCCGGATCACAAGATATGACTGTGATATCCACCGGACTGATGCACATCAGTGCATCCTAGTTCATCACCGGAGGGGCCATGACCCCTAACTTCTCCTGGAGATATTCAAAAGAGTCCTTGGGAAGAGGTTTAGTAAAGATATCTGCAATCTGATCCTTTGAGGGAACATACTCCAATCTGACTTCTTCCTTGTTCACTTGTTCTCTCAAAAAGTGAAACTTGATAGATATGTGCTTAGTCTTAGAATGTAATACTGGATTCTTAGAAATATTAATTGCACTTGAATTATCACAGAAAATTGTTATAGGCTCCTCATATTCAACTTTAATGTCTCTTAGCATCTGCTTCATCCATAAGATTTGAGTGCAACTACCTGCTGCTGCAATGTATTCTGCTTCAGTTGTAGACAGAGATATTGCATCTTGTTTCTTGCTTAGCCAAGAAACCAATCTCTTCCCCAAAAAGAATGCTCCACCACTAGTGCTCTTCCGGTCATCCACATCTCCTACCCAATCTACATCTGTGTAAGCATGAAGAGAGAAATCTGGATCTCTAGGGTACCATAGACCATACTTAACTATTCCTTTCAGGTACCTAAAAATTCTTTTGATTGCCATAACATGAGATTCTCTAGGATCAGCCTGGAATCTTGCCACAAGACCACAGCCTGCATTATATCTGGTCTAGTCTGAGTGAGATATAACAATCCACCAATCATTGATCTATACTTTGTCTGATCTGCCTTTGGGGAGTCATCATCTTTTCTCAACTTACATCCGGTTGCCATGGGAGTGTTCATTGGTTTTGAATCTTCCATACCATATTTCCTTAACAATTCTTTCACATATTTGGTTTGAGAAATGAAGATTCCTTTCTTTGTTTGAGTAATTTGCAGACCCAAGAAGAAATTCATTTCACCAAGCATAGACATTTCAAACTCACTTTTCATCTGATTTGCAAAAGTTTTGCACATACTATCTCTTCCTCCAAAAATGATATCATCCACAAACACTTCAATAATCAAAATGTTTTCATGAACAATTTTGAAATATAAGTTACTGTCAGCAGTACCTTTGTTGAATCCAATCTGCATAAGATGCTTATCCAACCTTTCATACCATGCTCTTGGGGCTTGCTTTAGTCCATACAATGCTTTCTTCAACTTGCAGACCATATCATCATTATCAGACAATTGAAATCCATCCGGTTGTTCAATGTAAACTTCTTCTTCCAGATCACCATTTAGGAAAGCAGACTTGACATCCATCTGATATAGCTTGAAGTCTTTGAAGGCAGCAAATGCAAGAAATAATCTGACTGCTTCAATTCTTGCCACCGGAGCAAAGGTCTCTTCAAAGTCAATTCCTTCTATTTGCGAGTAGCCTTTGTAGACTAATCTAGCTTTGTTTCTGATAACTTCACCAGCTTCATTCAGTTTGTTCCGGAAGACCCATTTGGTTCCAATCACATTCCTGTCTCTAGGTCTGGGAACAAGATCCCAAGTATGATTTTTCTCAATTTGCATTAATTCATCTTTCATTGCTTTAGTCCAGTTTTCATCATTGCAAGCTTCATTTACTATTTTAGGTTCAATCTTTGAAATCAGACAACATTCATCCTGATTTTGAGCAACATTCCTTCTAGTTTGCACACCTTTGGTTCTGTCACCTATGATCTGATCTTCAGAGTGGTTTAGTCTTACATACCTTGGAATTTTGGGAATATCCTGCACTGTTGCTCCTTGATCAAGTTCATTCTGACCTATTTCTTCTTCCTGATTTACTGGATCAAGTTGATTCTGACTTACCGGAGGGGATTGAGTCCCTTGAACCTGAACACCATCTTGATCATCTTCATCAAACTCATAAAATCTTGAAGGCTTCTCAATTCCTTCATCAACTTTCACATTGGTGCTTTCTATCATCTTCCTCAATCTCTTATTGTAACACCGGTATGCTTTGCTTTGAGTGGAGTAGCCCAAGAAAATTCCTTCATCACTTCTAGCATCAAACTTTCCTAGATCTTCATCTCTTTTAATATAACACTTGCTACCAAATACTCTGAAATATTTCACAGTAGGAGTGATGCCAAACCAGAGTTCATAGGGGGTCTTACCGGTGTTGTTTCTGATTTGAACTCGATTGAGAGTGTAGACTGCAGTGCTGATAGCTTCTTTCCAAAACATCTGAGGAACATTTTCTTCCAACATCATTGTCCTGGCAGCTTCCTGGATGGTCCGGTTCTTTCTTTCAACTACTCCATTCTGCTGTGGAGTCCTAGGAGCAGACAATTGTCTCCTTATACCCTGCTTCTCACAAAAGTCAATGAACTCACCAGATGTAAATTCACCACCTCTATCAGACCTTAGACACTTTAGTTTCAATCCGGTTTGATTCTCTACCATAGCTTTGAAGATTTTGAACTTCTCAAATACTTTTGATTTTTCTTTTAGAAAGGTAACCCACATCATCTGGGAATGATCATCAATTAACAACATGAAATATCTATCACCTTGCAGACTCTTGATTCTTGTCGGACCATAGAGATTAGTATGTACTAATTCCAACAATCCGGTAGAAGACTGATCTTTGCTTTTGAAAGAGACTCTGCTCTGTTTACCTAGCTGACATTCTTTGCACAAACTATTTGTAGGTTTCACCAATTTTGGAAGGTCTCTTACAGCCTGAATATTGCTTATCTTGATGATGTTATCAAAATTCACATGACACATTCTTCTATGCCATAACCAACTCTGATCAACTTGAGCAAACAGACAACTTTTGTTTGAACCAACCAGATGAAAGATATTACCTTTTGTTTGAGCACCGGATGCGATTTCAGTTCCGGAGCTTGTAAAGATTCTGCATTTTCCATTCTTGAACTGGAGATCATAGCCTTTGTCCACTAACTGACCAACACTGAGAAGATTGTGCTTCAATCCTTCAACATATAGTACATTACCTGTTTTGCTCTTTCCATCAAAAGAAATAGTTCCCCTACCTCTGATTCTGCCAGCAGAATTGTCACCAAACTTTACCATTCCTCCTTCATACCTTTCCAAATCTAAGAACTTATTCTTGTCACCAGTCATATGGTGAGAACATCCACTATCAATAACCCAATCATCCTTTTCTTCCACTTGAGCAGCCAAAGCTCTTTCCACAACCTTGTGATTGACAGATTCAGAGGATATTGAATCTTCTTCCTTGATGGCAATAAACACCCATTCATTTCCGGATTTGCTTTCTAGTTCTGATTCATCATCTGTTACTCCTTCATTGTCATCTTCTTCATGAACATAATAGCAGTTCTTTTGAAACCTTTGTCTGTTAGTATTAGACCTTGCAGATCTTTCCGGACATCTTGAAGCAAAACGACCAATCTTATTGCAGTTGAAACACTTAAAGGGTAGTTTTCCTTCATACTTACCGGATCCTCTTGGCAGTCTCTTTGCAATGAGGGCTTCAAGTTGAGCTGTTTCTGCTTCTTCTTCTTCCATGTCTCTTCTTGCTTGATCATACCATGACATCTTCCTTGATGAGTTTTCTCCCGGATCAAATCTCTGTTTGCCTTTCACATAGGCACTGGCTTTGAAAGAAGATTCAGTCTTGGGAGGATCATCTCCAAACTCGGTCATTTCAAATGCAGCTAGTTTGCCAGCCAGTTGTTCTGTTGTGACAGTTGTGTGGGCTCTGAATTCATCAATGGCAGCAACCTTGATTTTGTAGGCAGCAGGAAGGGATCTTAGGATTTTGTAGACAATCTCATTTTCATCTAGAGTTCCACTAGCATTTCTAATTCCACATACCAGCTCATTCACTCTTGGCATAAAGGTAGTGATGTTTTCATCATCTCTCATCTTCAATCTTTCAAATTTCCCTTTCAGACTTTGCAACCTTGCACTTTTGACAAACTCATCTCCTTCATACAGAAGTTCCAGTTTAGTCAGGATCTCATATGCAGTTGGTAGGTCAATAACATTTGAGAGATCTGAATCATTCAATGCGCTTAGTAGGGCTTCCTTGGTCCGCAGATTATTTTCAGCATCTGTGATTTCATTTAGAGTTGTCGGACCACCTTGCGGAGGTACATATGGTTTTGAGACCATAGCCAAGTATGCTTTTCCCATACATTCCAAGTGACACTTCATGCGACCTTTCCAGAGAGTGAAGTTGGTTCCATCGAACTTCGGACTATCCTTCTTGTATGACGACATCCTGGATCTCCTCAAGCGGTTAAGCTCCTTTCAGAGGAACTTGGCTCTGATACCAATTGTTGGATTTAAGGCATACAACTGAGAGGGGGGGGGTGAATTAGTTGTATAAAACTTCTTGTTCTTTCAAACACTTGATTTTTTGTTGTTAGTTAACAGCATATCAATTAATCATCCATGAAAGCATAATACGTAAACACAAGAGTAGATAAACATCAACACATTAAACACCAAGATTTTGACGTGGAAAACCCGGTTAAGGGAAAAACCACGAGGTGATTAACCCAAGGATTATTCTCTGTTAGAAGAATAAGAAAAAGAATGGCACTTGCCAATTAGGGCTCACTGCCCGAGCACACTGCTCACAAAGAGGCCCACTGCCTACAAGGAGACACACTGTCTACAAAGTGATAAGAATCACAATCTTGAATTGGAGAATGACATCTCTACCATGTCCGGATCAGTTCCATTTAAGCCCAAAACCTCTGCTCTGCCTTTCGCACTTCTTCTTCGCTATGCCACACTCATCCACACAATCCACACTACGAAATGAACTCACAAACCGTTATTTATACAAGACATCGACTTAGGAACAAACATCTAAGTCAGCAAACAACCATAAGAGTATCCGTAAGATGAATAACACATCCGGTCAGCCACCACAAGAACATTCGCAGGATGAACAACTCATCCGGTCGGCTAAACAGAGCAAGAACTTCATCCGGAAGAATAACTTCAATTTCGGGCTCTACTATCAATGCGGACCAACAACACAACCTCAACATGATCCAAGAACCTTCACAAGCCTGCCTGAATGACCAGGTACATCCGCACTTTCTTTACTTACTGGAATCTCTTCTCTTCCTTATCCGGAACTTTAAGAACACTGTCTGTCGCCACTGTCATAATGCAAGAGGTACTTCCGGACCTCCAAATCATACACAACTTGAGATGGCACATCACAAGGACATCCCAAAGACTCCTTCCAATCCGCAGATTAGGATTATACAGTTCTGGACCTCACCGGACCTTTTTGTGATCCTCTGTCACCTCTGAATACTTGCCGGAACTGGTTCTACACCGACAGCCACAACTCCTTCAGATCTTCATGCGGACCTCTAAAATCTTAACTGAAGCATCTCAAGACTCATATCTACAAACCCTTTAATCCGCATCCTCCGGTTCTCAACCTATACAATACATTTGCCTTCTTCTCATCACGGTTCTTCACTGTTCCTGACTGAGGCTAATTTTCTCAATATCCTCAGCACACAGCTCATCCAATCCTTCTTGTCAATGCAATATGAGTATGTTGACATCAATGACAACACTGGCTCACCTCATACTTGCAACAGTACTTTAGTTGAAAGTTTATCAGTTTTATCGATTGGGTTGTGTCCAAGGTTGTATGCAATAGGAGAGGAGATTCAAACATCCTAGTTTAGCAACAATTTTCTTATTTTTTTAAGAAAAGACTTTATAAAGAAAAATCTAACTAAAAAGCATGGAAATCTAAACTTAAAGAAAATCCATGAATGCATTTGAAATCCATTAACTAACTCATATTAACCTGTGAACTCAAAATAAATACTTAATCTAAGAAAGTATGGGAATATTAAAATCTAAATTATGCTAACACACTTTTATTAATCTACGAAAATTTGAGTCACATGTAAGAACTCCAAAAATTTTCTACTCCATGAGATAGAAGGACAAAGCTCTGGAACTTTGGAATATCTCAGTCCGCAACATTAGTGGTTGTTGATAAAAGGCCTATGGAGACATGGTCAGGGCACAAGCCTTCACTAAGACATCTTAGATGTTTTAGTTGTGAGGCATATGCACATGTGCCAAAAGAGAAGTGAACAAAGTTGGAGAACAAGGATTTAAAATGTATCTTCATTGGGTATAGTTATGGTGTGAAAGGATAGTAAGCTTTTGGACCCTATTACAGAAAGTGTAATATATAGTAGAAGTGTTATTTTTAGAGAAACTAAGCCTTCTTCTGTGACATTGCAGCCAAAACAAAGTGAACAAAAAGATGTGATTCAATTCCCTTCTACACTTGAGATAGTTAAATCGAGACCCCCAAATAGACATGAAGTTGAGGAGAGCTCATCTAGCTCTGGATCTTCAAAAGAGGAGGAAGAACCTCCAACTCAATTTATTCGAAGGTCTACAAGGCATATACAACCACTTGAAAGGTTTTCACCTAATGAATGGAGATGTATTTTTCTTTGAACACTAACATAGATGAACCTAGATCTGTAGAAGAGGCATTAGGGATTAATGATGCAAAGTCTTGGAAGATTGCTATGGATGAAGAAATGACATCTTTGAAAAAGAATGATACATGGGACCTAGTGTCATTGGTTGAAGGATGAAAACCTTTTGGTTGCAAATGGGTGTTCAAGAAAAATATTGGTTCATATGGAGGTATTGAGAAGTATAAAGCACGGTTGGTTTTGAAAGGTTACTGTCAGGTTGAGGGTGTTGATTATGGTGAGATATTTTCTCCTATTGCAAAAATGACTTCCATTAGATTCTTGCTTTCTATTGCTACTACTTATGATCTAGAGCTTAAGAAAATGGATATGAAAATGATATTCCTTCATGGTGATTTGGAGGAGGATATTTATATGACACAACCAAAGTACTACATGGTGAAAGGTAAAAGTAATTTGGTTTGTAAATTAAAGAAATCATTCTATGGCCTCAATCAAAAGTCCTAGGATATGGTACCAAAAATTTGATACATATGTGTTGAGTTTGAGATTTGAGTGTTCTAAATCCAATCACTTTGTTTATTATAAATCTGATGTGATCATTTCCTTTTTATTGCATTATATGTTGATGATATGTTATTTATTGGTAAAGGGAAAGGGATGATTTCAGAACTAAAGTCTCAACTTGTAGATAAATTTGAAATGAAAGATCTTGGTGTAGCTAAAAACATTCTTAGGATGGAAATAAGAAGAGATAGAGTGAACATAAAACTATGGCATGGCTAGAGTAAGTATGCCAATTCAGTTTTACAGAGGTTTAACATGAAGGATTGTAGACTATTATGTGTTCCTTTTATAGTTGGTATAAAGTTATCTTCTTCACAATGTCCAACATCCTCATCAGAGATGGAAGAAATGAGCAGAGTGCCTTACCAGAGTGTAGTCGAAAGTTGTTGTATTCTATGGTTTGTACTAGACTAGACATTGCCTAAGAAGTGGGAGTTCTTTCCAAATATATGTCTAATCTTGGTAGAGTTCCAATAGGATGCAATTAAAAGAGTCTTCAGATATTTGTGAGGTACCTAAGAGTATTTTTTGTTTTATCATGGTAATTTGATAGGAGACATGCATTCTCTTGATATTCATGGTTATGTGTATTAAGACTGGGATGGTGATTTTGATGCATATGATCCACCGATGCTTATGTATTTACTTTATTTGGTGGTGCAATTAGTTGGAGGAGTAAGTGATAGGTGGTAGTTTATTTTTCCAATAGTGAAGCTAAGTATATGGAAGCTACTCATGCTTGTAAAAAAGGCATTTGAATTAAGAGACTATGTTTAGATATCATAAAACAAGGTGTAGTGACAGTTTATTGTGACCATCATAGTGTGATCTTCCTAGCTAAGAACCCAAAATTTTATGCCAGGACCAAGCACATTGATATACAATATCATTTTTTTAGAGATATGGTCAGGAATGGCAAGGTGAAGCTAGTTAAGGTAGAGAATTTGATGAATGTTGCAGATGCATTAACTAAGCATGTGAGCACAAAGAAGTTCCAATGGTGTTTAGAGTCTATGGGCCTCTCAAACCCTAGAAATTAAATCATGGTGTTGATACTCCCTTTGGTCATGTAAATTTTTTGACAAGTGGGAGAATGTTAGGAAAATTGTCTCAACCTTGCAACTACAAAAGGTTACTATTCTTCCCATTTTTGGTCTTTTTGAATACCCTTTATCTTGAAGAATGGATTAAAACTTTCAATGTTTCCAAAAGGGACTAAAAATGTAGGGGTTACTCTATTTAGTAACTATACATTTGAGCACAGATGGACCCAAAATTTTCCCAAAAATGTGTAGAATTACCAAGTAAACATCTTTGGTGAGTTTCAACTCATGATCATGTTTGGATTGTAGGATATTAAATTTTTTGTTTCTTGAAACTCTTGGAAAAGTTTCAAACTAAGATTTGACACACTTAGAGGTCCCTAAATGCCCAAAATTTGTCATAATAAAAAAATTAGGTTACATCTTGATAGATATCTTCATAAGCATTACAATGCATCAAATAGTTCATCAATCAGACACCTAGATCAAAAGTTATGGCCTTCAGAAGATGGACATCCTATTTTAGGAAATGTGAAAACATGTTGCACACTTAAAAGAGTTGTAAAGGGGAGAGTTACACATGTTAGTGTTTGATTTGGCACATCACAAGGCATCTTTGATTGGAGATAATTTGGGCACCACTTTTGAGTGGTTTTGGCTTATGGTTTTATAATCACCGTTGGCAATTTACTGTATTGTATCTCCTATATATTAGGAGCTTGAGATGGAGGTTGTGTGTAAGAGTCATATAGATTTTGAGTTGCCTTCGAATCTTTGGTTGGTTATACTCCTACGAAATCTTTCTCTTCATGTATACTTTGATCTTCTTGATTCCTAAATGATATGTTGGGCAGCTTTGGAGTGTGGGGTTTTTCTCCTAAAAGGCTTTCCCCACACAATTATTGTGTTGTGGTATGATTTCTATTTGTGTTTATTTTTGTAACTGTTGTAAAGATCTGAAACATTTTGCATATCTCTCCTCTCAAGATTAGTGTGCTTGAAGTTGTTCTGCTACATTAGCTTCCTTACATAGGATTATACCTAGAATGAAGGAAGGATTCTCCTCAAAACACCCATTGCACCATCAAGAGAGTATAGTCTTTGAGGAAATATGAAACCAAATTGTGATGATTCAGGACCAAATTGAGATATTGAGTTAGGTTTCCAAGTTTAGGGTTCATGTTTAATGGTTTCATTGCAAGATGTGAGTTAAGGGTTCAAGATTTAAGATCTTTATGGTTGGGGTTTTGATTTTATACACCAACTTTGGAGTTTATTTATAATTTCATACATATCGATAACTAAAGTGTTCCTAATGAATGATAGACTTAGGTGTAAATAAATTGATTTGTTATTCTAATGGTGAGTTTAACATACCCATGTCAATTCCCATTTATTTTTTGGCCTATTTTGTTGGAACTACTTAATCCAACTACTTGATAAATGCTACACTCTTCTGTTATGTTTGGCTTATGGCCCAATGGTTATCAATTTTACACTAATCTACACTTCAATTTTACACTAATTTTAGTGCTCAAATTAAAGATTTGAGTGTGATTTTGAGGATAGATGTTCATTGCTAGCACATTGAGGGTTAACTGATCCTATTTTTGGCTCTCCAAAGAGATTAGTTGAAATTTTGGTAAGAGATTTGATTAGGTTTTTAATTTTAAGAGTTTAGGGTTTAGAGTTTAGGGATTAGGGTATAGGGTTTAAGATTAGGAACTAACAAAGTTGAGAAATTAATATGAATATATGTAAGAAACAATTTATTATGAATTTATGTTTTGAAATTAAATGTAAATTAAAAATGGTAAAAAATAATTAAAACAATAAAAAAACTACCTACCTAGTAACAATTAAGGGCCACTCCAGAGAAGGCAGGAAGGTTGTGGAGGCACACTATGGAGGTGAAATGATATGGGTGTCTGTTCTATTTTCCTATTTCCGTCACTATCCACCATTTCAATTGTTAAAAAATAAATAATTTTAGTGAATGAGCACCTATTCATAAAATAGGCTCCCATTCCATATACAAGAGTGTCACACCCCATTCTAAAAAAATATACTTATCATTTTTATTTCAAGAGGATAGATAGTTAGTCAATGAAAATATTATGATTAAATCAATGTTGTGTTAGAATAGAAAATACATTTGATTTATATTATTTTATATGCAATGAATACTTTTCTATGATGTTATTATTATGCACATGGTTAAATAATGTGATGGACTAACTACCATTGTGCCATTGAGGTGGATGCAGCAATAATGTTTTTACCCCTCCAAGATGAGGAGAGAGAGTATCACCATGGAGAGGGTGCTAGATCGCATCAATACAATGATCATTGTGCCATATGAAAACACACGCACTCACATTAGAGGTTATGTCAATTTTTGAATAAGTCTTATTCTTTATGTTATTGGTCACCTCAATAATATTTTAACATTGTGATCATTTCGTACTTGTTTAATATTGTCATCGTCATGTTGATGACTTAATCTTTTACGTTGATAATCAATAAGGTTGTGTATGTCTTTGAATTCCAAGATGACATGAGTAATTGACCAATCAAGTCTAGTTTTGACATAAAGGCCTAAGTCAGCTTTGCAAGACCCCATCATTGATATTGTGCTCATGAATAGAATAATTAAATAATTCAAAAAATGCATCAGTGACATCTAAGAATTAGGTGTACTATTGTTTTTCTTTTTTAATTATTTATAAGCTTAGTCATGGTTAAATTTAACATCTAGCTTGTGGTAAAGGAAGTTAAGTCCTAGAGACTCTCATCATGTTCTTCCGTAGATACTTGGAGGAGTGGAAAGGAGAATTAGCTCCATAATCCTATTTTCAATCACTTTAGATCATGGATGGTTGAGAGAAAGGGGTGGATAATTAAGTACAACTATTTTATAACTGACAGGGAGTGTGGTTATTATGGAAGGATAAGGGATCTCGATAAGGAAAGAAATAATAGAATCTTTAGAGATTCTTTGGCTAATACTGAATAGCTGTTGCATTCTATTTGTCATGTTATTCAGGAAAATATTAATGTGGCTAAGATGAAGAAATCCAAAGATCCTCCTACCGATCAAGAGATACGAATTTGTAGTATTTGGAATATTACTCAAAATCTCAATGACATGGATTACCAAAAAGATTACATAAGAAAGCACACTAGATGGAGACTTCCTCCAAGTGGTTGGGTTAAACTCAATTTTGATGGATGTTCAAAAGGTAATCTGGAACCTTCTATAGTAGGAGGTATTATAAGAAATGAGAAAGGTAATATTATTGAATGTTATGCCAAAGCCATAGGAAGGGCTACAAATAACTTTGCTAAGGCTTATGTATTATGGATGGGTCTTCAAAGAGTTTAGTTCTATGGCTTTAACTAGTTTGAAGTTGAAGAGGATTCAAAGGTGGTTCTTGATCTTGTTACTAAGGCATCTAATATCCCTTAGGAGTTAAGGGATTAAGTGGGGGGTATTCAAATTTCTCTTTCTAACATTACTAATGTTAGGATACATCATGTGTTTAGAGAGGGGAACCAATCTATTGATAAAGTTGCAAACTTGGGTTTACATGTTAAAGGGGGGCGGTCTACCATCATGTTCAAATATATCCTCAAGATATTCAAAACATTATTTCTAATGATAGAAAGAGTTAATCCTTTCCTTTATTTTTTTTATATGATAGGCCGAAACCTTTGGCTTAATCTGAAGAGACAGGTCAATGATAGACTTTTAAGAGAAGTAAAGATTAATGATTATGTAATGCCCCGTCATGCAACCTTAGAGTGCTAGACTAAAAGTGCAAAAATTACAGAAATAATTTTTTTTTGAAAGCAAGGTACTTCAATAACAGTCACCAAATATATATCATAAAACACAACATAAAGGAATTTACTCTTCTAACAACTCTAGGGCAACATAACTGCATTAGTCTATAACGTAAAATCATATAAAAGATAAACATTAAATTGCTGAAATAAATTTTACAATAGCAAGATGGTTTAATTACAAGGTCTCAGTACAAGATTACAAGACTGATCATGTCGGTTTACAAAAGAATACATATGAAAGTTTACAACACTACTGAAGGTAGAAAGCAAACTAGAACTGGAACATCTCCGCACAAGGCTTGATCTGAATCTCCAAGAATACCAATGGATAGCTCTGCCTCCCAACCATGTGGAACCCTGAGGTCCACCCCACCGAGCTAGGAGATAACATCGAGACTCCACTAGGCTGAAGTTACAACAGTGAAACAACAATAAGATACAGACTCCTCACAGACATACAAGATAACAAGACTGCACAGTAACGACCATAATCAACTAGACATAACCAACATCCAATCAAGATCAAACATGAAGCCAAAACTATACTCCAGAGGTAACAACAAAATAAAGAAAATGAAACTGAGTTGCGTAAGGAGAGTGTCATTGCATGGTCCTGACATGGGTTACCTAGGCTATATTTCACCAGAAGTCAGCCCCCATCTATGGTTACCCTGGCAGCCCCTCTCTAGGCACCGGCCACATAGGGTGACACATGCGGAACCGGCATGTCCTCTCATGGAGACGAGGAGGTTGGCCTTGCCAACCAGGCCTTCTCATCCCATCCTTCACCTGCGGAAGCACTCAAGGCATGGGTGAGGTATCTTACTTATCTTGTTAAGTGTTTACTACCCCAACCCTCCTAAAAGTTATTAAGTTTTCCACTAGCTCATAACTTCCATGGGATTACCCAGGCAGCCTCTCCCTAGGCACCGGCCCCACCATAGAGACCACTCCCTTAGCAATCTCTAAATAGGAAACCAAACCACCACGAGCAAAGATAAGGTCCAAAACAGCTTCCAACATTACTCATGCCATTCACTTGTTCCTGACAATACTAATCCCATTGCACTGACATGCCACTATATGATCCAAAACTCAAAACAACACACCTCTGGAGATAGGTACAAAACCAATGAAAAAGAACCCATTATCTGATGGGGAACATGTTTCCGCATTTTGACACCAAGAGGTCATGACATCTCACATGTTTTTCCCACTTCACAATTAACCAACACAAAGAGATAACTCCACCCAAGGTGAACACAAAGATCCCTTACAAGTATACAGATATGATAAGGATGACGACAAGACAAAGAGACTCAATAAACTCCTCTTGTAAAGCAAGTAACCAACCGTGTGATGTAACATTAAAAAAAAAGATTTAAGTTCATGACATCAACAATTTTTAATGAAATGACATAAATGAATATTTTCCTAGCATCTCACCATTTACTCACATCTATAAGTAAATACTTTTTCCCATATGAAATTCTAAAAACTACCAATTGTAAAAACAACATCAAAAACTATAATTTCCTTTAAGTATAACCTACTCATTAACATATTATTTTTTTCAACACTATGAACCTAAATATTTTTACTTACCAACCGAGATTTAACGCTTACCATTTCTAATAAAATAACTAAAAGTAATGACCTATACTGAGCATAAACCTTAATCACAATATACCAACTACAATTTAATCAAACAACTAAAATTATAATCCTATGTGCATGACTTACTATTGTCATAAAACACCAACAAAACAAAAATACTTCTTCTCCTGTAAACAAACTTTTTCATCTAATATTGAACCCTTATGATTTCAAAATAACATGATATCAACTATAGGCAATTACATTTCCCTAAAACAATATCCAACATTACTAAAACCTTCACAGCCAATTTAATTCTTTTCCCATAAGAACTTTAACTATCTATTATGTTAAAAATTTTAAATCAAACCTTAATAGTTTTCCATAAACTTAAATTACTATCTGGCATAAACAATTTCCATCAAAAACACATTTGCGTAAGTTATATTACCAACATTAAATATCCAGGACATCTTCCACACCATTTCAAACCACCAATATCAGTGTAAAAACTCCTATTGACTTGAGTCCCCAAAGGTGCTAATCCTCTACACTTCTAACACACCACTATAAGCTTCTAAATCTCTTTCCACAAGCATACATAACCATCTAATAATGACCACTACATTTCCTACTTCAAACTTATATAAACAATATTACAAAAGCTGAATTCCCTATCTTACAATTTCCAACCAAACATTGAAATCCTATAAGAAGGGTTTCTAACTCGCAACCAACCAGATATAAATCTAATGCAACAAACCTATATATGATATTCCAACCAAAAAAAATCGCTACCCATTACAACCATATCAGTTTCCTACTAACATACTACCATATAGAAGTACTGGCTAGCATAACAATAAAAAGTGTATGCATTTGTTCTATTCGAAAGACACAACCATCGACCCACTAACGGAGGCTCTAAACAAGCCACCCAACTCCAAATTACAACACTAAGGATGCCGACTACTAACTCCTCAATCTTATAGACTACAGTGACAAAAGCAAAGGCTAAACAATAGTTATGACTGGCATATGCCAAAACATAGGTCGCGGTTCTAACGACCATAGACAAAGGGGATGTACTCCCGCTAAACATCGATCTAACACTCCTTACAGAGCTTCCACGATTACAAATAAAATAGCTCAGGATGTAGAACCGGTCACACATCTATTGAAAGGGCGAGAAGACCAAAAGATATTTCTTGTTTTACAAAATATCTAGGGAAGAAAGAACACATGCAAAGGAGTTCGACTAAACATAGAAAGAAACTGTGAAGAAGGCTGACTACACCATACCATAGCAGCAACATAGCAAAGAGATAGTGACCTAAGGAAAAATAAGTGACCAAATCTAAATACCGTCGAACTACGTAGGTCGATGGCACATGACTGGGTTGGACGCCAACTTACCAATTATTACTCTAGGTTCACTATACCCTAGGCCGACAATGAGTCAATTTCTTTTTCCTAACTCATGGTCTCCAATGAAACAAAGATCTACATATAATCTAACTAGCAGAAAGGTGGCAGCAGACAGAGAGAAGGTCTGCGAGCTAACTATAGATGAAGGAGAGAAATTTCTAAAAGGAAGTTCCCTAGCAAAGTCTACAATAACACGTAATCTTAAGAGGTTGATCATAAAAAACTTCTATATGCCTCAAGTTGGTTTTATTTTCTTTTCAACAGATGAATTAACCAATTTCCTCTCAACCAATGAGGCATTTTTAGTGCAGATAAGGAGGGAGTTGTGAAGAAAACTTCACAATGTTTGGTCAAAATTTAAGATCTGCTTGCAGGGTAGCTTGCTAGAGATAGTAGTGTTGAAGGCCTAAGATTTTCTTCAGGGTTTCACAGATAGAAGCATGGCATCCAAGGTAAACAGAAATGTGAAGAGTATGAGGGCCAAATATAGGGCATTTCACTCCTATCAGAGAGATACAAATGTGAGACAAGTTGCAAGAATGAATGGGACAAGAGATGGATTAAAGATTAGAGTTGAGTCATTTATTTCCTAAGTTTAAGATCACAATGCAAGTTTAGAGATTATGGGCACAAGAATTCAGAGGGATAAAATAAAGATTCAACTAGAAGAATCCATTTTAGAGACATCTACAGGGTTTGGAGCAGTATTCAACCACACAGGACATGCACAAGGATAATTAAATTCCATATTACATGCAAGTATCACAAACAGGGCAGCTAGATCACACATAGAGCATCATAATAAATCATTAAGGTATTTTCCAACCACACATGAGCATAATAATAGAGCTCGACTATACACCACCAAACAAGATTACCAAAAAACAAGGCAAGGACCAAGTGACACAACACGACTCAAGACCACAATAGAAGACAAGGACCGACCTAGTGGAGTAGACCTCGTGTTATCTCCCATCAATAATATCCATTGGTGAAAGAATCCACTCAAACCTATTATATCAGGTGGAGTCAAGGTTTGGTACCTGCAGCCTGCATCCAAACAACTTGTTGTATATGATCAATTACATATATGTCTGCACACGGAGAGTCAAAGAATTGCAGCGCAGCAGGGCACTCGAAGAGAGTAATGCTGCACCATCCCTGCTCTTGAACAAGATTATAATCACAACATTTAAAATCAAATATCAATGAATCTAATAAAACATGCAAATAATAATCCATCACTAAACATGTCCAACACATCATAACTGAAGTAATCATAATGTCATCATCACTCATAACACATGTCTAAACATATCCATCAAACATAGTCCATCAAGGTCAAAGAGAACATAAACCATAACATACTAATCCAAATGTCTCAAAACTATAAATATGCAATAAAATATTATCAATTGTTTCAGAACCATTAGAGAGAAATATGAAACTAATATCTATCACAAGCCAAAAAGTGAGGGGCATTACATCCTCCCCCCTAGATCTAGGCTTACTCCTGGAAGCCTACAAATAAGTAAGGATATAACTCTCTTCATTAGGATCCCACTGGACCCTGACCTTCTCCACGTCTCTACCCCTGAGAGAAAGTCTCCTGTGCTAAAGAATGCCTACGGTCTCCAAATCTAGCTGCCTATCCTCTACCTGTAGAGTAGTCCAATCAAGAACATGAGCAATATCTAGATAGTAAGGTCTAAGTACAGAAACATGAAACACATCATGGATGCGTGAAAGGCTAGGAGGCAAAGCAAGATGATAAGCAATAGGGCCAATCCTCTCCAACACCTCAAAAGGTCCAACAAAGCGTGGTGCTAGCTTAGAGCCCTTTCCGAAGTGGATTAGACTCTTTCATGGTCGCACACGCAAGAACACCCAATCCCCAACAGAAAACTGACGATCGATCCTCTGAGCATCTGCATACATCTTCTGCCTATCCTAAACTACCACCAAATGTTCTCTAATCCTCTCAACTTGCTGCTCCATATCTCTAAGCATATCAGGACCTAGAAGAACTCTATCCTCTAGATGATCCCAACTCAAAGGGGTCCTACAAAGATGACCATACAAGGCCTTAAATGGAGACATGCCAATAGAACTATGATATCCATTATTATAGGCAAACTCCACTAGGTATAGGTAGTCCTCCCAATAGCTCTGCCGATCCATCACATACATCCTCAACATATCCTCAATAACCTGATTAACCCTCTCAGTCTGACCATCAGTCTTAGGATGGTAAGCTAAACTAAAGTTTAGCTGTGTCCCCAAGGCATACTGCAAGGAAGTCCAAAGGGAAGAAGTGAACACTAGATCCCTATCAGAGATGATCCTACGAGGAATCCCATGAAGTCTGACAATGTCCTCCATGAACACTCTGGCCACCGTAGAAGCATTGTAAGAAGCACGGACAGGAGAGAAGTGAGCTACCTTTGTCAACCTATCCATAGTGACCATAATAGCATCGTGTCGGTGAGAGGATATCAGCAAACCAACAATGAAGTCTATCAAAATGATATCCCACTTCCACTCTGGAATCAAATGAGGCTACAAAAGATCTACAGGGTGTTGGTGCTCCGCCTTCACCCTCCGACACTCAAGACATCTCGACACAAAATCAGCAATATCCTACTTCATACCACTCCAAAAATACATCTCACGCAGACCTGTATGCATCTTCTTGACACCTGAATGAGTAGAATAGGGTGCCTGATGTGCCTCTGACAACACTAGGGTGCGAAGACCCTCCGAACTAGGAACATAGATATGACCCAAATGTCATAAAAGACCATCTAACTCAAAAGAGTACCCAGAGAATCTACCCTCTAAAGGTCTACCAGACTAAATTTCGAATCTCACCTCCTAGCACCAACTATCGGTAGGAAGAGCTGCGAGAATCTGACCTCTCAAATCAACTGTAAGAGAGACTACTAAGATCTCATGCCTCCGACGACTAAGAGCATCTTCTACCACATTCTCCTTTCCCTAAATATATCTGACCACAAATTTGTACTCACACAAGAACTCCATCCAATGCCTCTGCCTTGCATTCAAGTTGGCTACGTGAAAATATACTGCAAGCTACGATGATCACTATGCAGCTCAAACTGATGTCCTAACAGAAAATGCCTCCACCTCACCAAGGCATGTACAACAACTGCTAACTCCAAGTCATGAGTGTGATAGTTCAATTCGTGATCCTTGAGTTTGCGAGACTCATAGGCAATCACGCGACCATCTTGCATCAGAACTACTCTCTAACCCTCCAAAGAAGCATCGATACAAACAACAAAGTCCCTAGCAGGATCAGGAACAGCTAAAATAGGTGCACTAGTCAACTGCTCCTTAAGAGTCTGAAAAGCTACCTGACACTGCTCTGACCAAACAAACTTCTTCCCTTTCCTCTAAAGAGAAGTAATAGGATGGGCAATCCTTGAGAAGCCCATAACAAAGTGACGATAGTAACCTACCAGCCCCATAAAACTGTGGACCTCAGAAACATTAGTGGGTGTAGGCCAGTCCATTATAGAAAAACTAAGACACAACACTCCACAAGAGAAGGAGATATAAATGAATCAGATGCACTAGAATCAAAAAGAACAGAAAAACCAATACCTCGCATGCGACTAGAAGTCTCCACCATGGTGCCCTGATGCTCTGCCTGTCGGTCATCCACCACTGCAAAGACTCAGTGTGACCTGCCTGCATCACCAACTGTTGACTTAGATGCCGCCGGTCGATGTCCAAACCCTGAAGCACCCTTCTGCGGGCACTGTCTAGCAATATGGCCCTGCTAGCTGTAAAAGAAGCACCCGGTGCCTCTACTAAAACATCTGTCACCCTGGAAAGCACTAGACTAGTGGAAACTACCTCTGCTCACTACGGACTACGTACTCTGAGCTAGCTGATCAAAATGATTGCGCTTATTACGCTGCCAAGACCGATCCTTCTTATTTTGAAATCTATTACCTTGCTGATGCTGAGAATTCTTCAGCTTGGACTATGAATACTGCTGCTGCTAACCACCCTTTGAGGGTGCATGAGAACCTGATGCCTGAGTGTGACCACCTCGAGAACCATATCCTGAAGAAGGTGCATTGCCAATGTGCACACCTTTATGTCCACCGAGTGTCATAGCCAAATTCTCCTCCACTAACCGGGCTTTCTCCATGGCAACCTCCATAGTCTTAGGTTCGAATACACGAACCCCTCCACTAATTCAAGAATTCAAGTCCCTGATAAAATGTTGCACCAACATAGACTTGTCATCCTTGATACCTGCATATTGTTTGAGCTCATAAAATATGCACTCATACTACTCAACTGTCATGGCCAACTTCCTCAGCTCATGGAACTCATCTGCTCGACGCTGCCTCCAATGGCTAGATAGAAAATGGGCTCTGAATCTCTCTAAGAACAACTCCCAAGACAGTGCTAATGTCCAAATGCAGCTTCTTCTCCTTTAACCACCACCAACTCGAAGCAAACCCTCAGAGATGCAAAATAGAACATCTAGTTGTGGTGTTGCTGCTATACGGATGCATGGCGAAACACCTGCCTAAGTCCAATAACCAAGTCTCCGCCTCAAGACCTCTACTAGCTACATCAAAGATGGGAGGGCATTCTCTCAGTAGATCCCTCATATGGCTGGCTAGTGTGCCCTCCTGTTCAGCTGTCAACTCTCTGCGCCTGGGAGACCTCTCTCTCTATCTAAGACCTGGCTGGTCTACCTCCTGACCTCCTCTAGGCTACTCAACCTCTTGTCTAGGACCTAATCAAGTGAGGGCCTCCTCTAGAATCTGTCTCAACTGGGCTCCAGCAAGCTGACCCTGACCCTCCATATTCTGACCCCCACATTCATGGGCACTCGCATGAGGAGAACTGGGAGGAGGTGTGCCACCACCACCTCTCCCATGACCCTTACCTCTGCCCTGACCTCGGCCCCTACCTCTAGGCATCTACCTACAGCACCAAAGGCAAATTATTACATTCAGAAAGGGTCACAACAGGGATAAAATTATTCTACAGAATTTAAGCACTAGGTTACATAATGGCCTCAAATATAACTAGGGTACCTAGTGTTTAAACTTGGTTTTGATACCAAATGTAATGCCCCGTCATGCAACCCTAGATTGCTAGACTAAAAGTGCAAAAATTACAGAAATAATTTTTTTTTGAAAGCAAGGTAGTGCAATAACAGTCACCAAATGTATATCATAAAACACAACATAAAGGAATTTGCTCTTCTAACAACTCTAGGGCAACATAACTGCATTAGTATATAAAGTAAAATCATATAAAAGATAAACATTAAATTGTTGAAATAACTTTTACAATAGCAAGATGGTTTAATTACTAGGTCTCAGTACAAGATTACAAGACCGATCATGTTAGTTTACAAAAGAATACACATGAAAGTATACAACACTACTGAATGTAGAAAGCAAACTGGAACTGGAATATCTCTGTACAAGGCTTGATTCGAATCTCCAAGAATACCAATGGATAGCTTTGCATCCCAACCATGTGGAACCCTGAGGTCCACCCCACCGAGCTAGGAGATAACATCGACGCTCCACTAGGTTGAAGTTACAATAATGAAACAACAATAAGATACATACTCCTCACAGGCATACAAGATAACAAGACTGCATAGTAACGACCGTAACCAACCAGACAGAACCAACATCCAATCAAGATCAAACATGAAGCCAAAACTATACTCTAGAGGTAACAGCAAAATAAAGAGAACGAAACTGAGTTGCATAAGGAGAGTGTCATTGCATGGTCATGGCATGGGTTACCCAGGCTATCTATCACCAAAAGCTGGCCCCCATCTATGGTTACCCTGGCAGCCCCTCTCTAGGCACCGACCCCATAGGGTGACACATGCGGAACTGACAGGTCCTCTCATGGAGATGAGGAGGTTGGCCTTGCCAACTAGGCCTTCTCATCCCATCCTTTGCCTGTAGAAACACTCAAGGCATGGGTGAGGTATCTTACTTATCTTGTTAAGTGTTTACTACCCCAGCCGTCCTAAAAGTTATTAAGTTTTCCACCATCTCATAACTTCCATGGGGTTACCCAGGCAGCCTCTCCCTAGGCACTAGCCCCACCATAGAAGCCACTCCCTTAGGAATCTCTAAACAGACAACCAAACCACCATGAGGAAAGATAAGGTACAAAACATATTCCAACCATTACTCATGCCATTCACTTGTTCCTGACAATACCAATCCCATTGCACTGACATGCCACTATATGATCCAAAACCCAAAACAACACACCTCTGGAGATAAGTACAAAACCAATGAAAAAGAACCCATTATTTGATGGGGAAAATGTTTCCGCATTTTGACACCAAGAGGTCATGACATCTCACATGTTTTCCCCACTTCACAATTAACCAACACAAAGACATAACTCCACCTAAGGTGAACACAAAGATCCCTTACAAGTATATAGATATGATAAGGATGACGACAAGACAAAGAGATTCAATAAACTCCTCTTGTAAAGCAAGTAACCAACCATGTGATGTAACATTAAAAAAAAAGATTCAAGTTCATGACATCAACAATTTTTAATGAAACAACATAAACAAATAGTTTCCTAGCATCTCACCATTTACTCACATCTATAAGTAAATAATTTTTCCCATATCAAATTCTAAAAACTACCAATTGTAAAAACAACATCAAAAACTATAATTTCCTTTAAGTATAACCTACTCATTAACATATTATATTTTTCAACAATATGAACCTAAATATTTTTACTTACCAACCGAGATTTAACGCTTACCATTTCTAATAAAACAACTAAAAGTAATTACCTATACTAAGCATAAACCTTAATCATAATATACCAGCTACAATTTAATCAAACAACTATAGGCAACTACATTTCCCTAAAACAATATCCAACATTACTAAAACCTTCACAACCAATTTAATTCTTTTCCCACAAGAACTTTAACTATCTATTATGTTAAAAATTTTAAATCAAACCTTAATAGTTTTCCATAAACTTAAATTACTATCTAGCATAAACAATTACCATCCAAAACACATTTGCGTAAGTTATATTACCAACATTAAATATCCAGGATGTCTTCCACACCATTTCAAACCACCAATATCAATGTAAAAACTCCTATTGAGTTGAGTCCCCAAAGGTACTAATCCTCTACACTTCTAACACACCACTATAAGCTTCTAAAACTCTTTCCACAAGCATACATAACCATCTAAATGACCACTACATTTCCTACTTCAAACTTATATAAACAATATTACAAAAGCTAAATTCCCTATCTTACAATTTCCAACCAAACATTGAAATCCTATAAGAAGGGTTTCTAACTCGCAGCCAACCAGATATAAATCTAATGCAACAAACCTATATATGATATTCCAACCAAAAAAAATCGCTACCCATTACAACCATACCGGTTTCCTACTAACATACTACCATACAAAAGTACTGACCAACATAACAATAAAAAGTGTATGCATTTGTTCTATTCGAAAGACACACCCATCGACCCACTAACGGAGGCTCTAAACAAGCCACCCAAATCCAAATTACAACACTAAGAATTGTGACTACGAACTACTCAATCTTATAGACTATAGTGACAAAAACAAAGGCTAAACAATAGTTATGATTGGCATACACTGAAACATAGGTCGCGGTTCTAATGACCACAAACAAAGGGGATACTCCCACCGAACGTCGATCTAACACTCCTTATGGAGCTTCCACGATTACAAATCAAATAGCTAAAGATGTAGAACCGGTCACACATTTACTGAAAGGGCGAGAAGACCAAAAGATATTTCTTGTTTTACAAAATAACTAGGGAAGAAAGAATGAATGCAAAGGAGTTTGACTAAACATAGAAAGAAACTGTGAAGAAGGCTGACTACACCATACGACAGCGGCAGCATAGCAAAGAGACAGCGACCTAAGGAAAAATAAGTGACCAAATCTAAATACTGTTGAACTACGCATCTCGATGGCACACGACTAGGTTGGATGCCAACTTACCAATTATTACTCTAGGTTCACTATACCCTAGGCCAAAAATGAGTCAATTTCTTTTTCCTAACTCACGGTCTCCAAGAGAACAAAGATCTAAATAGAATCTGACTAGCAGAAAGGTGGCCGCGGAAAGAGAGAAGGTCTATGAGCTGACTACAGATGAAGGAGAGAAATTTCTAAAAGGAAGTTCCCTAGCAAAGTCTACAACAACATGTAATCTTAAGAGGTCGATCATAAAAAACTTCTATATGCCTCAAGTTGGTTTAATTTTCTTTTCAACAGATGAATTAACCAATTTCCTGTTAACCAAAGAGGCATTTTTAGTGCAGATAAGGAGGGAGTTGTGAAGAAAACTTCACAATGTTTGGTCAGAATCTAAGATCTTCTTGCAGGGTAGCTTGCTAGAGATAGTAGTGTTGAAGGCCTAAGATTTTCTTCAGGGTTTCATAGATAGAAGCATGGCGTCCAAGGTAAACAGAAATGTGAAGAGTATGAGGGCCAAATACAGGGCATTTCACTCCTGTCAGAGAGATACAAATGTGAGACAAGTTGCAAGAATGAATGGGATAAGAGATGGATTAAAGATTAGAGTTGAGTCATTTATTTCCTAAGTTTGAGATCACAATGCAAGTTTACAGATTATGGGCATAAGAATTTAGAGGGATAAAACAAAGATTCAACCTGAAGAATCCATTTTAGAGACATCTACAGGGTTTGGAGCAGCATTCAACCACATAGGACACACACAAGGATAATTAAATTCCAAGTTACATGCAAGTATCACAAACATGGCAGCTAGATCACATATAGAGCATCATAATAAATCATTAAGGTATTTTCCAACCACACATGAGCATAATAACAGAACTCGACTATACACCACCAAACAAGATTACCAACAAACAAGGCAAGGACCAAGTAACACAACAAGACTCGAGGCCACAACAGAAGACAAGGACTGACCTAGTGGAGTAGACCTTGTGTTATCTCCCATCAATAATTTCCATTGGTGAAAGAACCCCCTCAAACCTATTATATCAGGTGGAGTCGAGGTTCGGTACCTATAGCCTGCATCGAAACAACTTGTTTTATATGATCAATTACATATATGTCTGCACATGGAGAGTCAGAGAATCACGGCGCAGCAGGGTACTCAAAGTGAGTAATGTTGCACCATCTGTGCTCCTGAACAAGATTATAATCACAACATTTAAAATCAAATATCAATGAATCTAATAAAACATGCAAATAATAATCCGTCACTAAACATGTCCAACACATCATAACTGAAGTAATCATAATGTCATCATCACTCATAACACATGTCTAAATATATCCATTGAACATAGTCCATCAAGGCCAAAGATAACATAAACCATAACATACTAATCAAAATTTCTCAAAACTGTAAATATGCAATAAAAGATTATCAACTGTTTCAGAACCGTCATAGAGAAATATGAAACTAATATCTATCACAAGCCAAAAAGTGAGGGGCATTATAGATTACTTCATTTGTGTGAATAGAAGTAAGGCTTTGAAGAGTAATAATGATACTTGGATTGGCATGTATGCTTTTATTATTCTCGACAAACAAAGCTTGCTTAATGGGTTGAGACTGGTTCTTAGCTATTGTGAGTTTCCTAAGCTAGTTTATTAAGGTTTGTAGGGTTTTGGTATTTATTTTGTCTGTGAGTTTATTATCATGGGGGGAAACTATTACAAGTGGAACCTGCTTCCTATGCTAGCCTTAAAAAGAACTAACAGATTTAGGAAAATTTTGAAGGATGCATAGTTAACTATGTGAAAGCTATGAGGGGTTACGACCACTCTGTAACAAAGCAATTTGTTAACACTTCGAGGAATAGGGAGGTGATTGTGAATGGTATTTCATTTTATGTGACTAAAGACCTTATAGAAGAGGCTATGGGTCTATCAGTGGATGGTTGAAAGGTTCAAAGAGTTGGCAATGGGGACTACAAGAGTTTCATAGACAACATTTTTGAGGGCAAGGAAACCCTAGTCAGACACCAAGATGGCTATCAAAGATTGGAACTACTTGCTCCATGGGGAATGGTGAGCTACCATATCATGAAGTACTTTACTCTATAGGGTAGGTATAAAACTATACAGGGTTACCAGTTTCCTTTGTTAGACCACCTTCATCATGGTAATTTCATTAGATTTCCATTTTATATCTTGTCTTCTCTCCAAAGAAGCATTATCAAGGGTGCAAATCACCCTTTACATTAGGGATTTATCTTGGTTTTGTATGAATTTAATATTATGTTGAACCCCCTATTCTTCATGGTACTAGAATGTACTGGAATGGTGTCTAACATTGATAGGGTTAAAAAGGGGAAGGGTAAAGTAGTTGACCCTAACTCTGGCATTTCTAATAAAAACCCTGATAGCACCCATAAGAAAAAGGAAGCAAAATGTAAGAAATATCCCCACACATATAGAGGGGAAAATATAGGTTCTAATCCCTCCCTTGAAACCTCAATTATTCATTCTAATAAAAACACTAGGAATAGGGACAATGACTCCCCTAAAAATATTCTATTATCCCTATAAGAGAAGGCTAGGACATCCTCTAACGGGTTGGGAAAGAAGACCAAAATTGTTAATATTAAGTATGGTACTGCTAATGTTAACTTAGCTTTGAGGTTTGTTGATCATGAGGGAAAAACCAATCAAATTAATGCAGCTAAAGAGAAGACATGCAAGGTTAGCTATGGCTAATATGTAGAATTATAACAAAAATAGTAAACACAAGAAGAATGTGGATGTCTCAATTGAAGAAATTGTATTCAAGATAATATTTTTTAGGATAATCGTAATTTGTATGATGAGATGGAAGAAGGGTTGGATGTTGATTAGGTTAATGAGACCCATATTGATAGGGATGAAGGTGATGGGGACCCTATTCAATGTGAAGAAAGGGTTGTAAGGGCTGATGAGAACATTCATTGTGAATAGTTTGATGATTTGGGGGGTAATTCCTTTGGGGATAATTGTTTTGAGGATGTCTATAAAGATTTAGGGAGATTTGAAATAGATGGGTCAACCCACAATAGTGGGTTACACTTTTATGGATGAAGAAAAATTGAAGGTGCCAAGAAAACTATAGCAGGCACCTTCGAACAAATGTATTTCCTTCGTTTGAAGGTCATGTCGACCTTATTAAATCTTAAAATATTAAGACCTTCGTTCGAAGGGGGTCTCTATTCGAAGGTATTTGGGTACCAAATTAAAACAATAAAATAATGCCTTCGATCGAAGACCCTCTTTGATCGAAGGTATTATTTTATTATTTTTTAATAAAAAGGTTAAAACTCTCAAATGATAGTTTTTTTTGTCATTTGAGAGCGCATAGTGTTCATGAACAGCGGATGAAGGTGATAGGGCTGACTACACATTCTAAGGAGTCGAAGGGGATAGCAAAAAAGGCTACAGCAAGGCCCCACATAAGGATTCTAGCGTGTACATCAACATTCATGCATGCCTCCAAGTGCATACCTTAGTATATATGCTCCTCGTTTCATAGATATAAGCTTGTCGTTTCACTATATATGTTCACCATTTGTCATAGAATATTTGTTGTTTCTCATTTGTACATATACACCTATGCATGAAAAATTCCATTGCGTTGTTGAATTCTTGAGTAGTTATTTAGTTCACCGTCAAACCCCAGTTTGGCAAACTTGGGTTTTTTCATGCCACCTTCTCAACCATATATGTTCTCTCTATTAGGATAACAGATAATATAAATCCATGTTATGAAAAAATAATCTATTTTCCATGAAAACTACTCTTGAGCTCTTTGCAACTATGAATGACTATAGCTAAAAGAGAGATTCCATTCAATAGCTCACAACTTTGTAAAAAAAAGCTCGTTTATTATTTATGAAATTATGCCTCTTATATTACTTAACAAATTACAAGAGAATTACTTATATTCAATGCAATGAGATGTTTATAACCACACAACCAATCTCTCTTTTTGCACCTGAAGGCAAAGAACCAGTTCAAAATTTGTAACTACATGCAATTTAGATGTATCATGTTCAACTTAATATGTGCTAGGTATCAAAATCCCTTATCTTATTTTAATTATTTCATGTTATATGACAATAGAAATCCATTGGTGGTACTTTCTAAAAATAATTTAAAGATATATAAATCCATTTCCAAAAAATTCTAACAACATAGACATGTAATTGTTATTAATAATGTTATCGACGATAATGATGTTGGTCAAATCTAATGCTACATTAAAGTGTCTTATGATTTTACTTTGGCTAGGACTAGTGATTGACATATCAATTACCTAGATAGGTTTAACCACTAGAACCTAGTGAACCATACATAAACATATAGTCAAATCATCTCATGATGAAACAAATACCTATTGAGTGATTAGCATCTATATGTTGTAGTAAAAGGTTACAATGATAAAACAACTTGGAAATGAGTCTTTAGTAATTTGAAAATGTTTGAGAATTAGATCAATCCTCATGACCCTAGGAGTGCTTTAAGTGTGCAACATCATTATGATTGCAATGAAATGTTAACCTCAACTCAATCATGCTAATTGCCTATTAGCACTAAGGGTGTCCAATGTGAATTCAATCAATTTTATATAATAATTATCTCATGAGCCAATGTGGGTTCCACACAAGACAAGTCCATGACTTCAACAAGGCTCATAACAAGTGTAACTCAACCTTTGAGGGCTTTAACCTAAACAACTATTAATTTGGAATGGTTTATCATAACCCAATCACCTGCAATCAGTATTTAAGAAGAAACTCTTCATAAGTCTTTAATTAAATAAAGGCTTGTGACCACACTAAATCACATTTTCATTCTCAAATAATTCATAAATAGGTAGCAACCATATAGCAAGTTTACAAATATCAAACTAAACTTCTCAATAAGAATCCTACTACAATACCCACTAAAAAACACATTTCTTGCCATTTCAAAACATATATAAGACCTTAAAGTTGTATAATTTATGTATTGACTTTATCCTAATCACCCATTGTTAAAAAAGTTAATTTCCTTACCTATAATTATTAAATTCCTAATTCTTTTATTAAATAGATCCACTACATTTAAACGCAATATTAATGTTCTCTTTATTATTCTTAGGATGATTAGTCTTAGTTTCATACTCCTATTCTTTTTATACACAGATCACATATTATTTACACCTCCAAACTCAATTCAAAATTCTTTGAGAGTTTGGGTAGCTTTAATCTATCTACTTACACTTTGCCAAATTCTATTTCATCAAAATATATCATTAAATATATTAAGGGAACAAAATCAAGGCTCTAATGAAAACCCTTGAATAGATCTCAAGTGTAGGTAAAGTGGAGTGAGATACAACTAGCACTAGTTGTGTTCTTCTGAACTATATGTTATCTACTATGTCATCCAAAACTATAGTTCATATAGATAGTTATAATATTATATATATTATTTTTTATTAGAATAAATTATTATCATATCTTTGGTTTTGTCCTATGAATATCTATGATTATCACCAATATTTTTATACATAAATCACATATTATTTATACCTCCTAACTCAATTCAAAATTCATTGAGAGTTTAAGTAGATTTAATCTATCTACTTACACTTTGCCAAATTGTATTTTGTTAAAACATAGATTGTTAAATATAATTAAGGGAACAACAACACTTGGTTTTAGTGAAAATCCTTGAATAGATCTCATGTGTAGGTAAAGTGCATCTTCCTCTCCTTCTATGTCACCATTGATTGCATTTTTTGATGAGGAGATTGTATAGAATAAGTATTATGGTCTTTTGTACATGCCAAGTATTATGTGAAGAGATATGTTGCTACAATTTCACTTGCAACCTTGTTATATATGAAAATAATTTATCAACCCATATTTGATTTAATCTAGGTTAATTGTGTTTAATTCTAGGTGCATTTATTTATTAGCCTATATTATTTATCTAAAGCATAAATAAAATATATTTATTTCTTTACAACTTTATATTCAACGATAAAATAGAGAACTTATGATCAAGGTATCCTTTATCAAATGTAGTATTATGTGCATGCCTAACATATGCTTTGAGGATAAAAGGTTGACTTTGAAAGTTCAATACCTTTTAAGGCTATCCTATATATATTACCTAACTTTAATCATCTGATAGGAAAATAAAAAAATGTCTACTAGATTACTACAATGTGTATGGAAATTTTGAAATTTGAAATTTATATTAATAATGTCTATTTGTAGTAACCAAAATAGTTTAATGGGAAGTTGAAAGAAAAACATGTATTTTAACCAAAAAAAATTGAAAGAAAATTCATAATTCAAATTATGAGCTCTTAATCTAATGCAAAATTATGTTGGGTCATGTCTCTAATGAATACAACTATACATGTAGATCTTTGATCCTCATAATGAATAAGATATTAACTTGAGAGCCATGAATTTCTCTAAAGAAGTAGTAAAACCTGTCACATATCTCATAATACATTGGACACCTAAAAATAAAGTGAGCTTTGACCCCTTGTAACAAGAAACCTAAGCTAGCTAGTGCAAAAACACAAAAAATAGATACTTTAATTAATTGATTCAACTATATGGACTAAATACATAGGGCTCCAAAAACTCTTTCAAGAGCTCAAATAAAAGATAACTCACTCTAAAAATGCTCTAGTCACTAACATCCTAGGCTTGAAATTCTTTAGAAACTATTACTCAAAATTTTCTCTCAATGTGAAAGTTTATCGTTTAAGTTATATAAAAAGTGAGATTGGGAGGCATTTTGATGACTTTAAATTGGAGGGGATTTGGGCTAGAAACATAGTTTGTGCGCTATTTGTCATGATCAAATGAGGTTGTTGTGAAAAACTGAGTGTGATTGGAGGATGTGGATGACACCTCTCCACTACATCCAAGGGTGAGGATAATTTCTGAAGCTCAGTTTCCTAGGACAAATGAAGGAGAAAGTTTCCCACCTAAGGGTGGTGATTCCCAATCATGATTTGAGATTTGGAAAGTGATATTTTAGGAGCTCTACAAGGTGTTCATTACACTAGATTTAAGACATGTTATCTCATTAAATAATTTGATTAAAAGGATAAAAAGGTGACATGGAAAGAGGGGTGATGAGTCATGAAAAGGGAAAGAGAAAAATACCTAAGACGAGGAGACAAAATAAAATAAAATATTATAAATCAAAAGGATGAACATAGAAGAGAACAAGGTGACATAGGTAAGCTAGGATAAGGCTAAGGGAAGCAAAAAAGAGGGTGGAAAAGGGGGTTAAAACATACATGCAATTCTAATATTCATAAACTTGAGTGCAAAATGTGATTAATCATTTAAATTTACATTATGTGTTTTTAAATTTATCTTGGCATGCAAGGAATTTGATGGTAGACAACACATCCATTCAAACTTGAACTTACATACTTGACTATGATTTTTCTATCTAGATATGATACAAATTATTTACCATGTGGTCCTTTAAGTTATTGCACTTGCTTTTAATGTTATCACTTGTTTCAAACATGTATTTAAATTTTTTCACTTAGTGAACTAGAATGTATGTGAGATTGGATGTTAAATTTAAAAATTAATTTAGATACATAGTAATAGATGTACACACATACATTGGAATAAGTAATTTATTTTTGTTCACAATTCAGGTCAAGATATATCATGGTACATGCACCACCACCTTCTGGACCTTCTATATTTACTCATATAGATACTGAGATCCAGAGATTGAGAGGTGTTCTTTCTGACCATAAACACTAATAAATCAATTTTATCTAGCTTGTAGTGCATTAGGTAGAGTCTAGGAGGTACACATGCTTATTTGGGTGATAGACAGTTATATGGAGAGGTTCATATGGGCCTCAAGGTCAACTACTTGGATTTGCCAGCATATTTTGGTTAGGGGCTGGGCAGGGTTTTTTGACAGAGATGCCTATTGTCGAGAAGATTGATAGGCTCCAGCTTATAGGGCCTTGGTTGGGGAGAGGATGCTTGCTATCTCCCCAGCCCTGGCCCCTGTTTCTAATCAGGTTGCCATTGCTTCCCAAAGGGAAGCAATCAACAGTGTTGGTGATATTACAGCTGCCACATCTATTATATCTTTTGATCATGTGGGAAGATATTTGATGAGTCATCTTGGATGATCTAGACCATCAGATCATGCTATTGATCCTTATGCTATCGTGGGTGTCCCTTCACCTGTAGACATAGATGGTCTTACAGGAGACCATATGCTTCAGACTAAAACAAGTTGTCTTTCTGAGGATCTATTGGAGTCATATGCTTTCATTGCATCAAAGATTTGTATCCCTTTACATGAGGTTAGAGGACATGTGGGTAGATCTTGCCATTCACAAACTAGGTCATGATCTAGTTAGGCTGCGAGGCATTCTCATTAGGTGCCTCATAGTACTTCACATCCTAATCTACCCACAAATCATTCAGCTATTGTAGAGGCAGATACACCTACCCCTCCTTCTATGAGTGTTGAGCATCAGACATCCCAGCCCTCCCTAGATTCACTTGAGGAGTTGCAGTTGTAGATGGGATCGTCAAGTTATGTGGATATGCTTCTACATTCAGGCTCTTCAATGCCAAATCGCTTGCATAGTCCACTTCACTTATCATTATTGGAGCTAGCCAAGGAGGCATTGGATATGAACATTGTAGTGGATCCTACACCACCTGATACACAGGTATGTACATGTGTATGTGCATGCATGCATGATTTAAACTTGAACTTAAATTAAATTAAGTTAAATTACTTTTCTAGATAGAGTCCTAATGTACACATTTATAATTTAATATATATATTTTTGGTAGAGGTTAGCTCATGTTACACCTAGTTTGGGGACAGACCGTGTAAGCAGGTGTGATTCAGCTGATGCTAGTAATGTTAGTTGACATGTGAGTTTTAAATTTTTAAATCATGTACTTACATGTTTGCATATAATTTGTATGTGCATGTACATATATATTTAACATATTCTAATTTAACATAATGTACACTTTTATGTGCATGTGTTGTACTATCTCCAGGGCTCAGCGCATCCATCAGAGTAGGATGCTCACTCAGAGGTTCGCTCAACTCGCAGCCGACATGATGACTAGGCTACCAACACTACCTAGACATGTTTCTCTAGATATTTCTCTAGATATTTGTTTTCAGACATTTCTATCTACATGTTTGTGGACATTTCTATCTACATGTTTGTGGATATTTCTATCTACATTTGTACATGTGTTTGATGATTATATATATTTATGTCCACATGTTTGTAGACATTTGCATGTTTGATGATACTTTTATGGACATAATTTATGTTAAATGATGATACATAATTTAAAATAGAATTGATTACATGTTTGATTCAATATATATATATATATATATATATAGACACACACACACATATGTTTAAATTTATAATAGATCTAGTATACATGTAATCACATTGGATAGAAGAATTTAATTAACTCATTTAATAATTTATTGTGAACGGTGTCCATAAAAAATAAACCTGCATGATTTTAAATAAAATGTGTTAAACTTGCCCACATGGGTAAAAACACACTACATATATGTATGCAATGTGGAGTATGCAATTTCCATTATTACAATAACATGAAGGTTAAGCATAACATGCTAATTTACCCTAATCTATTCTTCTTAGGCTCAAAGTAGAGATCATAGATGTGATAATAACATCTTTGAATGAACCATAAAAAGAACATAAAAGATTCTCAAAATGTGTTGTCATAAGGTTGCTATATGTTAAATGTTTCTATCTAGTAGAGATATTAAGATGAAATAGATATAATAAATAGCATATGTAGAAGAATGTGGTCCTAATAACTTTTTCCACTTTTTTAAAAGCACAAATAGGCAACATCAAGAGTAGCTACAAAACTAACAAATCTTATCTAAGAAAATATGTTTGATATACAAAACTAACAAATCTTAGAAGAAAATATATTTGATATACATGTAATATTTGTATATATAGACATGATACTCTTGTTGGGGAGAGCTTCCTACATGTCCTACTACATTCCATTCTCATCCTTAAAAAATTTATCTTATGATGTGGTATAAAATATTTAAACTTTAATTTGTTATGGTTCCAGAAATTACATACCTTGCACTTTTCTCCTTTATTGAAATTAAAATGAAATGTGGAGTATGCAATTTCCATTATTACAATAACATGAAGGTTAAGCATAACATGATAATTTACCCTAATCTATGCACTTCTTAGGATCAAAGTCTTAGAGATCATAGATGTGATAATAACATCTTCATGAAACATAAAAAGAACATAAAGGATTCTTAAAATGTGTTGTCATAAGGCTACTATATGTTAAATGTTTCTATCTAGTAAAGATATTAAGATTAAATCTATAATAAATAACATATGTAGAAGAATGTGGTCCTAATAACTTGTTACACTTTAAATTAAAAGCACAAATAGACAACACCTAGAGTAGCTACAAAACTAACAAATCTTTGAAGATAATATTTTTGGTGCAACATGATTATTCAAGTCTAGGGATGCTCCTACATCATTTGAACTTTGTTTCCCATTGGATAGGCACCAATGTTTGATAATGAATGATCAAATACTTTTAATAAATCATATTTGTATGTCCTCAAATAGTAGTGTAGTATAGTCTTAATCTTTGTCAATCTACATAGTTTAGTTTCATATAACATTGTATTTATCAAATATTTTGTGTGCCCATGTATCTAAAACATATTCATAGGACTATGAATATTGAATAATTTCAATTATATGTAACCTAGAAAATAACTTATTATAAATATCTTGAGAGCTTGTGATTGTTACAATTAAAGGGTATGGTTTTGTAAAGAACTATTATATGTTCTTATTTCCCTTTAATTATCATGTCAATAGCCTTTATGACCACCCTCATTGGCCTTGTAGATCCATAAGTACAAGTAGCTACTAACTCCTATTAATTGGCTAATTACTACATGTAGCCTAATGTTGAGTCTATCCCCTTGTGTCTAGATCAACATACATCCCTGAGTCTAGGTCTTGTGTACATTGTCTATGGTTGTAATTTATATAGTGTCAAATTTAGGGTCAACCTAACCCTCCCAACTAACCATTATGCATCAACTTGAAATGCATGAAATGTTCAGATTTTTTAACCTCAAGTAATTTTATATCTAAGGACTTTAACTCTAGTTTGAATTTGAACACATTAAAGTGCCTAACACTTAGAGAGCATGTTCAAAGAGCATATATCATTAAATAAAAGCATTCAAAAATTATCATATCACATGCTTGAATAAGAATCTAGGGAATTCTCTACATGAATTCTAATAGAGAGATCATTTACATTAAGAACCACATGTTGAAATTAAGATTTGTTCAATGAAAGAACTATTAATTTAACTTGCATAAATTGTAATTTACAATTAATACATGAACATAGATCTATGTAGTGAGTTTAGGTCTTTAGTAAATTAAAAATTATAAGTTCTTCATCCATATTTTTCATACCACATCAAGTGGTTCAGCCCACTCTTCAATGACATCTAATATTCTCTGATGATCATCACTATCTAGTCTCCACTTATGACGTCCACGTGAATGTGGAACTGAATGAAGAGATAAGCCAATAGCAATTACTAGGTGGCTATATACTGATATACCTTGTTCTTAGGTTGATAATCAATAAAGTGAATCCCGTGTTTAACAATCTTGACTTGTTTGAGATATGTCCCTTGCACTATACAACTAAACTTGTGGGGAACAACATTCCATGGTAAGACATAATATTTTCAAGGTAAATGTAACCTACATAGTTCATGTATAGAATTTTCTTTGCTCGGTAAGACATAACATAAATTATAATATAAATTCAATATTTCAATCACTCAAGGTACTTGAAATGTACATATGTAACAAATTCAAAATTATTTAAAAATATATTAAATAAAGTTAAACCTATGGGAAACAACATTCCATCACTTGTTTCTAGCTTTATTAGCTTTTGCCTCTCTTCTATGCAACACAATAAATAATAATGAATGTCTTCTATATTTCCAGCCTCTACTATGACTGCAGAAACATCTCCCGCACCAAATTTACATGTCCAAAATTTGTAACTTAAAAAATTTAGAGATACCTTATATTATATATATATCCTTTTTAGTCAATCCTGAAATATGGTTATAATCAATTGGAATCAAAGGAATGTCTTCAAAGCTTTCATCCTCATCTTCGTTGTATGTGTTGGTAACAACTAGTAGCACATATTTCTATTCACTAACATATCCACGTTGTTGGTTCTTACAATTCTCACAATCTCCTAACATACACTCATAACAAAAACAAGAGTAATCCCTAGTGCACAATGTCCATGTCTAGCTATTTGTACTCATGACACAATGCAAAGATCTTATTTTCTCTACCCTCTTGCATCCATGCATTGATCTTCTATCCACACCTACAAATTTATTATATTGCACATTATGAATATAATAGAAATAATTAAATTCAAACTAAAATAAATAAACTCATGTACACATATCATATATGAATATATATATTTAAAGTATTAAATTTTTAAACAATACATACCCGATATCTCCCAAAACACTCTGTGGAATGTATCAGTTTGTTCTAAAGATGTTCTGACCTCATTTGATGCAAAGTGTGTCTTACACCATTCAAAAACATCATGTGCATCATTTATATGATCTCCCTCATAATTCATTTGATGCTTTCTTAGAGTACATTTGATGCAAGCTCATGTGCCATCATGTTCACCCTTTCCATGCCCACTCTCAAAGAAACTCCAAACTTGTGGTATATTGTCATTTCGATGATATCTACATAGTGCTTAAAATGGCCTTGATGATTTGAATTGTGATGCACATCCATCTAACCATACAAAATGCTTTTCAATTTTTACGTGTGCCTGCTTGCCAATATTCAAAAAAATTCTTAAAATAATGTTCTACAAAATGTGTCATTTTTTCTTATCATCACTAATATAAAAGTTATATTCTTTCTTAATGACTTGTGCTTCAAATGTACTGTCAACACCATCCAAATCCAATTGTGCATGCCAATAAAACACATGCACCATAATAGTGATATGCTCTGGTAAGTAATATTATGATTGAATCTCTTTTTGATGTATAAAACAATAATTTTCTGCAAATTTGACTACTGATAAAACTGTTCCAAGTGGGAAAGTATCTCTTAATGTTTGAAACTATTGTGCTTGCCACTTAGGAAAAAAACATGATGTATGTATGGTTGTATCAATTTACGAAAAATTTCCATAAATGTTCCAATAGGTATCTCCTCTTCTACATAATCTAACCTTGTGGATTCTTTCCCATTTTTTATTTGACACTTTATGTACTTGTAACTCTTGTAATTTACCAACTTCCTAACAACATCTTGAATCCTGTCAGATCGAGGAGCTCTACACATAATTGCCCAATTGCTTTCTGAGGTACTTGTTATCACTAGGAATTTCACCCATATGCAAGGCTAGAAAAGTTCTGCAATTCCATGTAACATGAGACTAATTTTAGGTTGTGGGTGCCCTATAATGAAATTAGACCTCCAAATTGTGGGCTGGTTCCCTTTGAATGTTCTATTGGGATGCATGTTTTTTCTATTTTGCAAAAGGGAAGAAAGAAACTATATGAAATGGAAAAATGTAAAATTCGGTGATGCACCTGATTTGGATAAAACTATGCAATCTGATCCACAATATTACTCAAAAATTTGACTTTCACACAATCCAATCTTGGCATAAATATCACAAAAGTGATTCTATGGAAGGCTTGAAAATAGTCTTTCTATGAAGTAGATGGTTTTCACAACATAAAAAGACTAATTCTGATTAACACAACCTGAGACCTGTGATGATTATATGCTTAATGCTGCAAGCAATAAAGTGAGACAATAATTTAAAAGGTTTAATGGTTAAACACAAAAAAATTTTCATCAAATCATTTCAAATAATCAGCACTAAATGGATAGGTAATTTAATTGATCTCAAAGAAACAAAGGAAATACTGCAAAAAGACAAAAGTAGAACCTGTAACCTGTCAATCTCCCAATAAAACTATAAAAAATGAGCTACAAGAATTCTCCAATCTGTCTAAATCAGAATGAGAATCAAGAACTAGAAAAAACAAACTTTTCCTTTACAATATATAGGTTTTCTCTCTCAAAGAGGCATGCAAAATATGAACTTGTAGATAACTGCCTCTAAAAATAATCTCTCACGAGCAACCTCAAAAATCCTTAAAATTTGGATTTGAAACTACCACAAATTGAGAGAAAATAGCTCCAATTTGGGCCTCTCCATATGCTTGACCAAAAAGTTGACCAAGAACCCTAAAAATACTCTTAAAATCATGCAAAAAACTCATAAATGGCCTAGTTAAGTCAACTAATCAATTTGCATGATTTTGCATTTAGCAAAATTGATTGTGAGTAAATAATAAAGTAATAAAAATAATTACTTTATTATTGGTTACAATTTGTTCTAATTTAATAAAGTAATTTGGAAAATATTACTTTATTATTTATTTACAATTAATGTCTTTGTAAAATCATGCATGATGAGAAGAAAAAATAACACTCCTTATCTCTCCAATTTCCAGTTGCCTAATTTGCATGATATGAGCACAAATAGGACTTAGAAAAAACAAAAATCCCCTTATACCTCCATGTGGGAAAAACCCCTAGTTTGCATGATACATATTCATTAAGGCAAAATTTTACCCTTATCACTCCACATGCACTAAGGAGAAAATACTAATCCTCTCTCTGCAAGAAAAAACCTTAAGTCATCCTATACATTTATAATATCTCCATGCTCAAAACAATACACATTAATATCCTTATGACTCCCTTTGATGCCTTAATGCATACATATATCTTTATATCTTGAGGTCACCTTAGATCTCCATGTGCCCTTTCAATATCAAGAAAACCTTATAACTCCATGCATCAAACATTACACCATTGCATATGCTCACCTTGTCTGCCACCTTGTAAACTTACTCTGTCTTCATGCATATCATGTCCTAATACAATACTCCTTTGACCTTGTTGGCCACCATGCATAATAAAGAAGGATCTTTGACCTTTGAATGTTTGCAAAAAATGACAAAGAATCTTTGACTAGGCATGAGTTTCCTATGAGGCAGCTTCGACCATGTCATTTAATCGACCACAAAGGAAATAAATAAATCATAAGGCATGGAGCCTTGCCTTCTCATAACACTGACCCTTTTGACTTTATGAAAATCAAGTGTGACAATGTTTGTTAGCCCCTCCATATCATGATGACTAGGAAACCTCAAGACTAAAGTCTTGACCATGGGCATTTTGGATAAGGTAATTGATTTTTGTCTTTTGTGAAGTCAAAAAATGAGAGAAAGAACCATCAAACAAAACAAGAGATAACCCTAAAAGTTGTATTCATTTTTCATTTGGCATTCTCCCTCATTCGTTCTACAACTGCATCCTGTCGGCTAGGGTTTGAAGGATGTAAGCATATCTCTCTGGCGTTTTACTCTCTCTGGTCTTCTCTTGGTCGAATCATTAGAACTTTGCATTCAAGAAAGAAGGTAAATGTTTGGTTTGAGTACACTAGCATTTTTTTTGGCTTTTGTAGCTTCTTTCTCCTTTCATAGCTGCGGCTTCCATTCTCAGTGCTTTACACATTCTTTAACAAAATTCTTTTTGTCTCTGCAACTTTATCTTCTGCAACTGTAACCTATATTTGAGAGTTTGATACTCCTGTGAGGCCACGGATAGGTGTCTCTTCCTGCTAGAAAAACAAGGTAAGCATTTGTTTCTTGTCTCTCCTGTAGCTTCATTTGTCTCACTATAACTAAAGAATGACAAGGGTCTTCTAAGATTTATTGAAATGGGTATTGCATTTTATTGCAGAAAATAATATATCTCTTTTAGTCGTGCTTCTATACATCTCTTTTCATCCTTTATTTGACTGTAGGTGCAGAAATTTTGAGGATTTTTTTGATTTTATGACAAGGGTTTGTTCCTTTTTACACATACAAAGCCTTCATTTTGTTATGGCTATGCTCCATCTATATGTAGACACCAAAAATATGAAAATTTGTTGAGGGTTTCTAAATATGAAATAAGGGTTTCAACTTTATTTGCATAAAACCCTTATAACTGTCACGGCTAGCCTCCTGTAATATCCACTGTGTTCTCTTTTTGACTGTATACAGAAAAGAAACAAGGTTTTTGACTTATGCATATGGGTATTCTATTTTTTAGCATAAAATGTCTTTTCCTGGCATGGCTATGGTAGTAGATACATTTTATCACCTTCCTTTGGCTGTAAGTGCAAGATGGCACTAGGGCTTGAAATTTTCTGATAAGGGTCCATTCTTTTTGCACAAAAAGTCCTTCCTCTAGCACAACTATGGTATTAGCTCCATCTTATGGCACTCATTTCAACTGTATACAGAAAAGAAACAATGGCCTTACCTTTTTACAGATGGGTATTACATTTTTAACATAAAAAATGCCCTCCTGCTCACGGCCATCACATCTCTTCTCTGTATAGAAAATCTTTGACTGTATTTTTATCTGCAGGTAAAAAGGCACTAGGGTTTCAACTTTCTTTTACATAGAACTTTTTCCTCTGATATGGCCATGACACTATTTCATTTCAGTGACACTTCTTTTGCTTTCTTCTCTCTTCTGTATCATATATTGACATTTCTGTGCAATAAAGGTTCTCCTGTTGCAACATTTTAAATTGTTCATGCTATTTAATAACTTGATAGGAGATAAATACATGTATTAAAAGAAAAAATCCTGAACTTTCAAATGGCTCTTTTACCCTGTTCATTCTATTTCACTTTCTTGAGCTGAGATGGCTCCTATACCCTGTCTACATGTCATATATCTCCTTTTCCTGTTAACTGTAGTATGATTGATCATTTGTCATGTGTGATGATACATATATGTGACTTAACACTTATAATTAAAACAGAGAGTGGTAAATATATGCCCTATTTTCATTGGCCTAAACTAGGCTTTCAACTATTGAAATGGATGATGCTTAGAGTTGAATGATTGATGCCTCATGAGTGATTGTGGGATCATCTCCTGACTGCCTTTGTGTATGCTCCTCCTGACTGTCTTTGTTGCATTTGGATCCTACTTTAGCATACATATCATATTCTGATCTCTCCTTGGTTGTCTGTATTTCTTGGTCCATCTAAATCCATATGACGTCAGTTCCTTGCTCATTACAAAGTATGAATGTTTGATCAATGTTTATCTAGTGATGAGATTGGGATCCTGCTATAATTTCCATGTGTCACTTGAATGTCTAAATGTTGAACATTTGATTACATTGGGAACTGTGGTAGCTACTTGGGGATATAGGCTCTCTATTGATGACTTAATCATATGGGATTTTTGACCTAGTTGTTTCATGTTAAAAGCTATGACATAGCTTTTCCACATATACTATTTCATTTTCTTGATCATCCTGTTTCTTCATTATGGCATATGTCTGCCAGAGTTATTGATGCCTTGTTGTTTTTTATTTTGTCTTTTAAAGGCATAATCTGTATCATTTATCTTAGTTGGTTGATCACTTTGAGTACCTGTAACATGTCATTTTACTTCTTTCCCTTTTATCATAATTAGATGATACTTTTACATGATCTATCTTGTAACTTGCTCAAATGATACACAAGCTCTATGTCTTGGAAGCTTTATTCTATTTCTTTTCTCTTCATCAGGCACATTAATCTGAACACTTGTAGCATGTCCTTGTACTATGAATGCACTTTGTCAGTTGTTCCTATTACTTGTGATGAAATAAATACATGCATTCAAAATGATTCTGTACTTTAGATGGCTCCTATAGCCTGGATATTCTTTTGTGACTGTAACTTGATTTTTTCACTTTGTCTTTGTTAACTTGACTCAGTCATGTTAATTTGATTTGCTCCAATCAACTGTAATAATATCATGATGACATAACATTCTTCAAGGTGATTAGATAATGCATGATGTAGCTTGGAATAATGCATCCTATCTTTTGTAATACTCTTTTGAAAAGAAACATGCTGGGCTCAAACCCTTTTGGGAGCTAGATTTAATCCACATGTTTAAATGTCTTCAAATCAGCAACAAAACTTGTCCTATACCTGCACAGTGAGCAAACAAATTAGCATAAAAATATACCTAATAGTATTGATTGATCTTCCTCATGGTTTCTTCCTGATTTGTGTCATATATTTGATCTGATCTCTCATCTGAATGCATGATGTGAAAAGTAGATGTATCTGTCTAATAAAAGCATGTGATAACTTTAAACATTTGGAGCATTAACAGGGTTGTCCCCAAAATTTTGCAGGTTCAACTAATGATGGAGCTGAAGTAGAGACTAAAGACTAAAGACTTGAAGGTCGGCATCAACAAACAACCTTCTTTCTCAGGCAATGATGAATGTTTCAATTTATCATGTGTTCATTTCTTTTCCTTTTATCAAACAGATGCATAGCTTGCATGTCTACAATTGCTCTATCTAGTTACTCCCATGGCTTGTGTGGGACACATTTGAACACTTCTTTTTAAACATGATCTATTAATTTATCTTATGCATATGATGTATATGTATTTCCTTTTCAATCAATGCATGAGATAAAGTAATAGATACTTGAATGTATGTTCAAAACATGACATGAAATAACAGGTCAATACAAATATCTTTCTTTCTTTTATTCAAAATTGATTGACAGAATAATCAATCTAACTTATAACTCCTGAAAGATAACATGATGCAAAACAACTGTATTTCTTGAATTGCTGGTACCTTGACAATCCTATTCTCTTGTCATGATAACTCATCAGTCTTGATTAGACTGATGGGTTATCCTGTCAACTGAATCTCCTTCTATGCTCTTGTCAAGATATCAACATGCTTAATAAATGCATAACCTTGAAGATTTCTTTTATTCCTTCTAAACAATTACACTTAGGTCCGACTAATTTTAAGTGTGAACAAATAATTAGTAACATTTTTGGCGACCTCTCAGGGGTGTTTTCCTTCTAAATAGTTTAGAACTAGTAGCCTTTGTAACTCCATTGGGCATAGAGTCTTTTCTACCCTGAACTTAGAGAAATTTTGCAACTCACACTAACTGAACACAATAGTAGCAACTAACTAAAAAATTGAACTAAACTGATTTGCCTAAAACAAAACTAACAACATGTACAAAAGCACTTCTTGAAAACAAAACAATAATAACTGAAACTAAATGTGCAAAAGCACTTATTTACAGCATAAGGCTGCCTTACTAGTAGCATAACTTGAGGTGAATCCCATTGACTGGGACTGGCAACACCTCACCATCTAACTTAGCAAGCTAGAATGCATTGTGTTATTATATATGGTCCATCCCACATTGCATTAAACTTTGTATGTTGTCCTGGTCTTCTCTTTAACTCATTCCATTTGAAAACTAGATCTTCTTCTTTATAAACTCTTGGTACTGCCCTTTTATCAAAAGTTCTTTCCATTTGGGCCTAGTGTACTTCCAATGTTTTCAAGGCCTCTTTCCTAATTTATTCAAGCTCAATCAGTTGTGCAAGCTTGATTTCCATTGGTTGTTCTTCAAGTAACTCTAGCTCTTTTATGTAGCTAAGTGTTGGCAACTCCACTGTTATTGGTAACTTTGCTTCCTTTCCATCTGTAAGCACATAGGGTGAATTACCTGTTGATCTTTTAGGTGTAATCCTATCAGCCCATAATGCTAACTTTAACTTATCATGCCAAGACCTCTGATTCTCATCAACTATTTTCTTTATGATTTTAATTAGATTTTTGTTAGTTGATTCAGTCTGTCCATTACCTTGAGGGTAATAATTTGATGAAGTATTCAAAAATATGTTGTTTTTGACAGACCTATCAGATATTCTTAATCCAATAAATGCCAAAGCATTATCTGAAAAAATTGAGTTAGGAGTTCCAAACCTGGACACTAGATCTTGATAAAAATTTAGGACTGATGTTTTGTTTGCATCCTTCAAAGCAACTATTTTAGTCCACTTAGTGAAATAATTAGTGGAAGTCATAATCCACTTGTGTCCTTGGCTTGAAGGTGGATTAATAGGACCAATGAAGTCCAATCCCCACTTACCAAATGGTTGTTCCACTTGAATTGGATGCAAGTGTTGGAAACAAGGTAGATAACTGAGAGGGGGGGTGAATCAGTTATCTTAAATATGTTAATTTTCTTTTCTTCTTTAATATTAGTGCAGCATCAAAACATAAGAGCATACATAATCATGAGAGTAGAAATAAAATCAACAGATATAACACATGGATTTTTACGTGGAAAACCTTGTTAAGGGAAAAACCATAGGGTGACTAACCCAAGATTGTATTCTCTATTAAAAGAATAAGAAGTACAAAATGGCACTTGCCAATTAGGGCTCACTGCCCGAGCACACTGCTCACAAGAGGCACACTGCCTACAAGAGACTCACTATCTACAATGTTTATGAATAGTAACCAAGTGTTTGAACTGATGAGAAGCATCCACATATGCTGAGATTCAGTTTCGGTTAGGCTCAATACACTGATCTACTACACTTCATTCTTCCTTTGCTTTAGTGCTGCTTTTCTGTCACATATCAGACTTGTATTCCTGCTTCCACTCTGCTCTTTGCCTTTCCTCACACCCACTATTTCAACACACACACTTTCCATACCGAAATCAATTTGGTATATATATCCGCATCAACGATTTCAACATCTTTCTAATCGACAACCAAAGTATTGAAGATATTTACAAGGCACTGATCTGTTGGCTAAATCCATGCTTGATATGTGATGCATAGTCAAAACATAGAGTTAGAAGTCATTAATCAAGTGGACCAACCATGTATCATCTCTCAATTAGCTTGACCATCATCAATTTCTCATCTGTATTAATGTCTGATGCTCTGCTGGTCAGTTCTTCCTTAGTTTGCCCTGCCTGTCAGGAACCCAACACTTAGATGATCATATCTTTTCACTCTTTCATCACCGAAGGCTCAATCTCTAGTATGTAGCAGTCATGGTACTCTTCTTGACTTCCTCAAGTTTGCACTTTGCTGAGGTACATCCTCTGAGGGATCTAGACTTGATTGTCAGACCTTGCTGCATGCTCTATTTTTGATCATCGGACCAAAACACTCTTCAATTTGACTTTCGGTATAGACATACTATGTGTTGCGGATGTGTGGGATAAACTTTATTGCCATCAATGACAACAATAATGAAGGCACATAGTGTCTCTTGCCAACAATCTCCCCCTTTGGCATTGATGGCAACACTTAGTGAAAAATGACTAAGTGTCGTAGCAAACTCCCCCTTTACTGATGCTCTATCTTATGTACACTTTTACTGGAGCTCCCCCTTAGCTAGATTCCACATTTTTCACTACTCCTCACTCCCCCTTTGAGATCAATGGCAAAGGGTGGTATCCGCAGATGAAAATTTACAAAAACCAACCTATACATAGTTGCATAAGTATATATACATGTTATACTTACATATACTTAAGTATATCTGCAAAAATGGTCTTCAACTGGACAAATTCTATTGCCCAACTTTGCTTCATCCTGTCCAAAATTGAGATGTGACCACTCAACAAAAATAAAAAATCTTTTGCCCTCTTTAAGTCTATCGGATCACTGGTCTGGGCTGTGGTTTGAGCATCAGTTAAGGCCTCATGCATTGCCTCTAACTTAGGGATAATTATCCCTCTTAGCTCACTCATCCTGCTTATTCTATTCTTCTTTTCCTTTTCAAGCCTCTTTATTTCATTTATAGTGGCAATAGCCTGGCACTCTTGACTCATTATGGATAAGGTGAGAGGATCAAAATTCTGAGATAAACTTGACAATTTACCCTCTTGTTCTTCCACCTTCTTTACAATGTCATCTGTCACTTTGGACCAAGATAGAAAAAATTTATATAATTCTTTGCCATCTTTAAGAGCATATTCTAGGCTCTTTATCCCAATATCCAGATTTCTCCTATCATTTTCTATGAGTCCCTGTACTTCAGAGAATCTCTTTCCCAAAAACTCTTTCCAGACTTTCGCTTCTGCCAATTTTTCCAAAGAAACAAAATGTGTGCTAACAGAATTAACAAGAGATTTCAAGTTACCAGATGAAGAGGCTAAAAGATCCTTTTGGAAGGATGGCATGATCTTCTCTAATAGACCGGATGCAATCTCTATCAGCTCATAGTCTTCCATGTGAGACTTCAAAAGCTTTTCTTTTGCTTTAGCTTGAGCAAAAGATGCTACCTTCATTGTCTAGACTGGAGAGAGGGAGTCAAAATTGAGTGGTCCTTGAAATAGTTCTGGTTCATCTATTTCCATCATTTCTTTGGTCAGGAAGTTTTTCACTACTTCTGCAGTGTCTCATACCAAAGACAAAGTCTTCTTTTCTTTTGCAGCCTTAGAACTATCATCAGAGATCTTCTCTGTGTGTTCTTCTTCTCTTCCCTTTTTCTCCTCTTCTTGACTTAATTTCTCCTCTTTTCTTCCTTCTCCTTTAGTTCTGGAGTCAGCAGGGGGATCCAAAAGAGAGATGTTTACTTCTTCATGGACTTCCTCTTCTAGAATAGAGGAATCCAAGTCCTTAGTTCACTCCTCACCTATCTCCTTTGGCTCTTCTGCAATTTTCTCAGTAGATTCTTCTTTTGATGTACTTAGTCCTTCGTCATCCATGGCAGAACGTTCATCATTTATGTCCTCTATAATAGGAAGATTGAATCTTTTAAATGCATTTCAGAGTATGTCTTCATTCTCTTTTGCCACTTGATCAGTCTCTCCGAGCATAAGTTTGTTCATTCTTGCTTTGCTCCAGAACTCATCCTTGTAGTCCTTGAAGATCATGTTCATTTGTTTTGGAGTAATGAAAGGATAGAGCTAAATTGCAATCTGTTCCCAGATCTCCAAATCCTTTTCCTTGGCATTGTCTTTTTTGAGTTCAAGTACCTTCTCTAAACTTTTGGGAATTAGAGAGATGATTTCAATGAATTCTTTATTATAAATGTTTAGGTACTTAACTATAGCTTCTTCCAAGATCATTTTGTCTATGTCACTATATTCATCATAAAATTTTGTCATTGGTTGCAAATTCCCATCCAGAGTGACTGCCTTGATGACATCATCAGTAGAAAGAGTAGGTCTTTCAACAAATTCTTCTGCCTCTTCTTCCTTGTTTTGACCGGTAGAGGATTCCCCAGATGTTTTTTTCTTTTTCCTGATTTTCTTAACTTCCTCATCTGACTCTGTTTCTTCATCATCTTTCTAGCTTGTGTATGACCTTGTGGCCTTTGTCTTTGTTCTCTTCTCTCCCTTTCTAGATGTCTTGGCTTCCAGTTTTGAGGCTTTTGGGCTCTTAGAGGTGGTAGGTACAAAGCTCTTTGAGGATCTAGTCCAGGAGGGGACTTGCACTGAAACACTTTCTTTTTCTACTTCTTGTCTCTCTTTCTCTTCTCTTTCTATTTTCTCTCTATTGGCATCAACTGCCTCCTTTGATATGCCATATTTCTTGGCAATTTCCTCCACTTCCCTTCTCACTTTCCTTTTTATTTCTGGTTCTCTCAATTCAACATGTATTTTTACACTTAATTCTTGAAAGGTTCCAAACCTTTCTGCCTCAGGGTCCTTAGGTTAACTTAGTAGGTGTTGGACATGTAGCTCTAGGATTTTCTCATCTACCTCATAGCCCATTGGCATAATTCAGATTGTTCTGGGTTCCACTGCCTCCATTAGGCATTGATCAGTGTCTACCATGAAACACATTGTATCCTTGTATTTTTCAACTAGAGATTTAGGGATTCTCTCTCTGGCCTGCATCATGCCTTGGAAGTTTTTGAAGTATCCCTAGAGTGTTGTACTTTGAGCCTTAGCATCACTAGCCCATACATATAATCTCTAATTTGTATGGCCACTAGTCTATCATTTTGCCATACCCAACCACTTGATTTGGGTAGCTCATTCATATAGTAAAAGAATAAGCATAGTATTAAACCACCATACTTGAATGAGTTCTTCTTGTCCTTCTTGATCTTTCACAAATTTTCTAATAGTTGGCTTAGAAGAAGCTCACATAGATCATAGTCTGCATTTTCCCTTAGCATCTAATATGCTGTATAGATTGCAGTTCTAGATACAGAGTTCTCCCTGCTAGAATGATATATTTTGTAGCCAATTATCATGGAGGCAAATTTGATATCCGGATCTATGATATCTTCTATTGTCATTGCTCTTTTGTCAAACTTTGATCCGGTAGCCTCACTTACTATTTGGTTCTTGACGGATTTAAGAACAGGCAACCCACCGAATGAGTGCAAACTAGTTACTACCCTAATTGCATCCTTTGTTATCTTGAAGGGCTTCAACAACCATATGAAGTTATCATGTATTCTACTAAGCACATACCGGACCCATTCATCTTCTGCGAAATAGGGAAAGTGGATGCAATGTCCAAAATGCCTATCCCGGATGGCCTTGTATTGAGGTTTGAGTTCAAAGGTTTCATCTATTAGTTGTTTATGGTAGATATCAATCAGCGTTGATTCTCTGAATTCCTCAATATTTGCATGGATGTAAACCCTAACATCTTCTACATGTAGAACCCCATGCGGAATGCTAGAAAATGCACCTAAGGGATCAACTTCTAGGGATTAGTAGGGGTGTTTCATAAACTTTGGGTATGGCCTATCAGTGATCTTAACAACATTTGGAGTAGCCATCTTACAAAAGATTCAGAGAGGGATATTCAAGAATGGCAATACCTTTTTATGCTTCTAGGGTTTACAAAATGAGCCGAAAAAGATCACTGGTTGAATCGGATTTGATAGTTGATCCTTGAGAGAGTTGAAATAATCTTGTTGCAGAGCTCTTCCTTTCTTCTTTTCATAAGCAAATGTGCAAATGATGAATAAAAGAACCCTTATATTTTTGCGCAAACCCTAATTTCATGTTGCAATAAATGCACACCTTAAGTCATTCCAGTTCCCTTGTTATGACCTTGTTCTAACAAAGAGATCCTTCCAAATCACTGAGATGCACTTAGAATTATTCTTAGTGATATTTTACAATGTATCTCCCTTCCTCCAATCATGCCATTTATCTACAGATCAAGATATTTCAATTTTTGAATCATACCAGATCTAACTGTGAAAATCCTATTTTTACCAGAAGGCTGTCAAACCAGATCAATCTTGGATGATTAGACTCTTCAAATTTCCTTGCAGATCTTTTATATTTTTATCGAGGGTTATTTAGATCTCTTTAAGAACTCATCAATCCACAATACTCCATGTGCCAATTTTAGGCACCAATTGACTGGCTAGGGGAATTTATTTTCCTTTATAACTCCCCCTAAGCCAGAGCTCATCGATTTAGTTTCTGGAAGGAATATTAGCACCAGATTCTAGAGCAGATCCATCTCCAACATTTTTTGTACTTCTCTTCACCCAAATCTTGTTCATCTCCTTTTGAACTTCATCTGCATTCACTTTTCCTTTTCCTTTGTCTTGATTTTGATTATGATGCACCAGACCCCTTTTATCCTGATTCTTATTTCTACAAAATTTGACAATATGACCGGATCTATTGTAGTTGTAGCAAATAACATTTCTTTGTATATTTGACTGATATCCTCTTGATCTGCATTGATTAGCCATATGTCCCATTCTATTGCATGCAAAGCATCTACCATTGAATGAATTGTTTATTTGCATATTTTTGCATTCATGAGATTTGTGACCATACCTTTTGCAATTGAAACACTATCCAGAGAAGGATGAATTAGTTTGATTCATTCTTCTTCTATACTGAGATTATTTATGACCAAAGTTGTTGCAATTGTAGCAGTATCCATTGAAAGATGGATATCTTTGAGCATTTGGTTGTCTTACTGAAGGTCTTCTAGGCCTGTTTCTTTGATTCTCTGATCCAGAGTTCTTCTGACCAGATCCAGAGCTTTCACCTTTCTCATATCCCAAGCCATGCTTGTCATCTACCCTCTTTTGGCTTTCAAGAAGAACTTCAAGTTGAGCAGATCTTATCTTGAACTTCTCTTTGTATTCATTTGTTGTTTGAAGATCCCTTTTAAGAGTGTCTATCTGATTCTCAAGTCATTTTTCATTATCTCTGGCTTCTTTAAGATCAAATTCTAGATGCCTGATTATTCTATCCATTTTGTGGTAGTCCTCTGACTTCTCCTTGAGAGATTGTTTTAGATTATCTTCAATTTTCCTTTTCTCTTCAATTTCTTGGGTGAATCTCATAACCCCTGATTCCATTTCATGTCTAACCATAATGAGCTCTTTTGATAGCTTCTCACATAGCTTGTTTTTCTTATTCAGATCTTCATTAGTATCATTAGCTTCACTTTGACTTGCTAATTGTTGAAGTAGTTCATTTCTCTTTTTGATAGAGATACTTAGTTTTTCTTTTAGCTCATTTATGAAATCATCATCTTGTTTGAATCTTTCTCAAGTTATTGACTTCAGAGTGAGATTGCTCATGATCATCTAGGGAAGACTGAAGTTGTTCCTTCATACCATACATATCCATTGGGATTCCCAGATCTTCCTCAAGTTGTTAGGCTCTATTTAGAGGAACTTAGCTCTGATACCAATTGTTGGAAACAAGGCATATAACTGAGAGGGGGGGTGAATCAATTATCTTAAATATCTTAATTTTCTTTTCTTCTTTAATATTAGTGCAACATCAAAACATAAGAGCATACATAATCATGAGAGCAGAAATAAAATTAACACATATAACACATGGATTTTTATGTGGAAAACCTTGTTAAGGGAAAAACCACAGGGTGACTAACCCAAGATTGTATTCTCTGTTAAAAGAATAAGAAGTAAAAAATGGCACTTGCCAATTAGGGCTCACTGCCCAAGCACACTGCTCACAAGAGGCACACTGCCTACAAGAGACTCACTATCTACAATGTTTATGGATAGTAACCAAGTGTTTGAACTGATGAGAGGCATCCACATATGTTGAGATTCAGTTTCGATTAGACTCAATATATTGATCTACTACACTTCATTCTTCCTCTTCTTTAGTGCTACTTTTCTGTCACATACTGGACTTGTATTCCTGCTTCCACTTTGCTCTTTGCCTTTCCTCACACCCACTATTTCAACACACACACTTTCCATACCGAAATCAATCTGGCATATATATCCACATCAAGGATTTCAACATCTTTCTAGTCGGCAACTGGAATATTCAAGATATTTACAAGGCACTGATCTGTTGGCTGAATCCATGCTTGATATGTGATGCGTATTCAAAACATAGAGTTAGAAGTCATCAATCAAGTGGGCCAACCATGTATCATCTCTCAGTTAGCTTGACCATCATAAATTTCTCATCTTGATTAATGTCTAATGCTTTGCTCGTCAATTCTTCCTCAGTCTGCTCTGCCTGTCAGGAACCCAACACTTAGATGATCATATCTTTTCACTCTTTCATCACCAGAGGCTCAATCTCTGGTATGTAGCATTCATGGTACTCTTCTTGAGTTCCCCAATTCTGTACTTTGCTGAGGTACATCCTCTGAGGGATCCGGACCTGATTGTCAGACCTTGGTGCATGCTCTATTCTTAATCACTAGACTAAAACACTCTTCAATCTGACTTCTAGTATAGACATACTATGTGCTATGGATGTGTGGGATAAACTTTGTTGCCATCAATGCCAACAATAATGAAGTCACATAGTGTCTCTTGCCAACAACAACGGCATTGCTGCCAGCCTTTGTTTACCTGCAAAAACTAAACACTTTAGACATTTCTTTACCCATTCATGAGCACCTTTGAACATGCTAGGCCAATAGTAACCAGCTCTCATAATTTTTAGAGCTGTTGTTCTAGCTGCAAAATGACCTACAGTAGGTCCATATGGAATTCTTCTAGAATCCTGAGTTTGATATGGCTATACACATCTTAGCAAAACATTGTTAAAGTCTCTTTTGTATAGAATTCCATCAATTATAGCATAAGGGATTGCCTTTAATTTGTAATATCTTCTTTTAGATCTGTCCAGGCCCTGTGGGTAAACACTAGTGTGTAGATAATGGATCATATCATGCACCCATCTTTTTGGGGGGTCTGGGAGAGTAGATGTTTCATTGTTTTGAAGCACTGTCTCAGCCTCTCCTTCAAGTTCTTTTCTATATCCTTCATTTTCTGCAAGTTGTTCACATAGTCCTTTGCCTCGGACCAACTTTGTGACCTTAATTTGTATGTCATATTCCATGACTTTGGGTATCCATCCTACTTTCTTATCATTTAAATCCTTACTGAGCAAAAATTCTTTCACTGTGGGGTGAGCAAGCATTAATTGAATTCTATTATTTGAAAGCATATGTTTGAATTTCTTTAGGCTCCTGATAATAGCTAATACATGCTTTTCGACAAAAGAATATCTTACCTCATAGTCATGCAGAACTTGGCTGAAAAATGCCACAGGCTGTTCCATTCCTTCATTGTTCTGTTGACAAAGCATAGCTAATATAGTATCCACACTGCCAAATGTATATAAAATGAAGTCTTTATCAAAATTTGGATTTATGAGAGTGGGAGCAGCAGCAAGTGCCTCCTTTATTTCTTCAAATCTTTGCTTTCCTTCTTTGGTCTAGCTGAAAGCAATGTCCTTTTATAGGATTGCTGTAAGAGGTTGTAAAAGTGCTGCTATGTTAGGAATAAACCTTCTTACAAAATTAATTCTTCTCAGAAAGCTCTGTAAGCCTTTCTTATGTGTAGGAAGAGGTAATGCAAATATTGCAGTGATTCTTTTAGGATCAATTGATATTCCATCTTTAGACACTATGTGTCCCAACAGTTTGCCTTCATGAACATAGAAAATACTCTTCTTTGGGTTTAGTGATACCTCAAATTCTCTACATCTTTCAAAGATTAGTCTTAAATGGTGAAAATGATCTTCAGCTTTTTTAGAAAAAATAGTCACATCATCTAAATATACAAGCACAAATTTATTAATAAGACCTTGAAAGGCCATGTCCATTGCTCTCTGAAATGTTGTCCCTGCATTTGATAAGCCAAATGACATCTTTTTGTATGCTAGTGTGCCCCATTTTGTAGTAAAAGTTGTCTTGTACTGATCTTCTTCTTTTACAAGAATTTGGTTATAACCTGAATAACCATCCAATAAAGAAAACCTTTCTGACCCAGAAACAACCTGCAATATCTGCTCCATAGATGGTAAAACATAATGATATTTTAAAGATGCTATGTTTAAGTCACAAAAAATCAACACATAATCTAATTTCTCCATTTTTTTTCTGATAGGAACCAAGTTAGAAACCCACGAAGTATGTTTGATAGGAAAAATGATATTACCTCCAATGAGTTTATTGAGTTCTATCTTCATTAGCACTTTCAGCTTGGGATTCAGTGGCCTTTGCTTCTGTCTAACAAGTTTAGCTTTGGGTTCCAGCTCTATTGTGTGTTGAGCTAACTCAGGGTTGAAACCTTTCAGGTCTCCATATTCCCATGCAAATATGTCACTAAACTCTTGACAAAGCTGGATAAATGCTTGTTGTTCCTCCTTCGTACATATCGTTCCAAGCTTAAGTAACTTTCCTTTAAAGATCACTATGGGATCATAATGGTCTTGTTTTACTGACAAGTTGGCCTTTTCTTTTCTTACTTGATCATCAATATTAAAGATAGATTCCAAGGTCACTAAGCCCTTGGGTAGCTTGTTTGATCTTAATTGGAGTATTTGATCATCATATTGCTATACAAATTTTTGCTAATTACCTGTAAAAAATTTAGCCTCTTCCATTAAGAAATTTATAATCTGTTCATCACCGTCAAATACTTGCCAACTGACATTATTGTTCGAGACTGATGGTCTAATAGTAACTTTGACATATAGAGGAGAATGAACATTTTTCATTTCAGAAGGAATATCATATTTAGCTCCTATGGCAACTAATTTGTCATCTTGCTTATTATCAATTCTAGGTATAGATATCAGATTAAATGCATCAAACTCTTATATCATGTCCCAAACTCTATGCTTATATAACTTTAGCAAGTCAGTTTTTGTAGAAGCAAGGTTTTTGACTTGTTTAACCACTAATTCACTGTCTCCAAAAACTTTTAAACACTTGATTTTTCTTTTTCTTGCCCATTCTAGTCCATGAACTAAAGCCTCATATTTAGCTGAGTTGTTAGAATAGCTGAAAGCAAATATGAAAGATGAATAATATTTTTCACTTGTGGGAGAAACTAAAATAGCCCCTCCTCCAGCTCCTACCTTGCTTCTAGAACCATCAAAAAATAGTTCCCAAACATCATTTTCAGATTCTACAGTTTGATGTTTTTCTTCTTTCATCAAATTTGGAATAACTGTATTATTCTCTTGAATCATATACACACCAAGGCCTATCTCATCCATTTGTTCAAATAGATCTGTTTCATGGTTCTCTATTGCCCATTGATCTAAAACTATATCTAGAATTCCCTCTAAAGGTGTATTTGGGTCTTGGACAAGAATCATATCCTCTTGATAAAAAATTGATAGATTGGCATTTACTGAACTAGGTGTATAAGGCTCAAGGTGATCTTTGGCTAATGGTTTAGATTTAATTGTAACCTTGCTTCCATATCTAGTTCTGAAGAATAAATGTGTCCAATCAGATGATAAATATCCTCCTAGCCTTGCTGTAAAGTCTCTGGATAGGCAAATAGCAAAGGTAGGTGGCAGATCTATGACATAAATGTCTTGATGTATGACAAGGTTTGGACAAGCATGCAAAGTAAGGCCCAAATTTCTAAACATTCCAACTATATTGATCTCAATTCCATCCATTTGTACAACACCTCTAACAATAGGTTCATATTTCATACCTAACTTATTAGTTGTTTTGGAATAATTGAGCTGCTAACTCCTGAATCTATCATGCAATTATGTACTAAATAACCACCCACAATTAGAGTGACATAAAATGGTCAAGGTTTACCTACTTGTTTAGGCTGTTCTATTCTTTTTTCTGCCTCATTTGCAATTATAATATGAGGTTGATGTGATTTTTGTACTTCATTTGACAAAGGCAACTGAGATAATGCATTTTGTAACAAATCCTTTTGTCCTAGAATGTGTAAAGCATCTAAAATAGACATTCTTACTGTTGTCTTTTTCATATGATCTAAAATATTAAATGCAGGACCACTAACCTTTTGTTGTACTTTTGGGACATCAACCTCTAGTTGATCTTTAGCTAGCTGTTTATTCTCTACATTTAGCTGCCTTGACAAAATATGCAAATCCTTTGATGTAGAAGCTTGATTCTATTCATTCTGAGGTGTAGAAACTATACTTTTACCTTTATTAGCTTGTTGTGGTACATTTCTAACTTGCTGTTTACTAGTATCAGCTTGCTGTTTTGCAATTCCAGCTTGTTGTTGCAAGTCAACAACTCTCTTTTGTATCTTGTGTTTACTGCAATATTAGTAAAAGATTGATTTTGACTTGGCAACTAATTTACACCACAAAATTTATTAGCCTTCCTTTAGTTTATTGTTCACTAAGGAAGAGAAGACCTTTAATGTACCTCCTCTATTTGATTATTCAAATCATTTGGACATCACTAAGGATGTAGCACTAGTAGATGAGGAGAAGTTTCTCACATTAAATCCTTCAAGGATGGATGTTGAGATCACTCAAAATAATTTGCTTCTCCCACCACCTAAGAGGATAGTGAATATGTGTAATAATGAACTTCAACAAGAAAACATTCCACCTAACATTGAGTCAAACAAAGAAGCATTTAAGAATGAACAAAAGAATAATGACAAAAACATGGCAATGGTACCTTACACACCTTTTCTCTCTAACATTTGTGATTGGAAAGAAGATGATTTGATTGTTGATGACTTCTAGAATGGGCCTCTCTATAGGTAAGTATCTCTAACCCTTTATCTCTCTCATGATGTTCTTCCCCCGTGATGTGTTATGTGTTGTTTAGGCCTCCTGGGATGACCCCTGATTCTCTTGTAAGGTCTGGGATACCAGGAGACCGCCTCTATTGTGACCTTGTTCTATTTGTATAATCATTCTTCTAAATTGCCTCTCTTTGATTTCAATGTTGTGTGTTGTGTCTTACAGACATAGCGTTGCGGTTGGTGATTTGGGGGCACCCTCCTATGTAACTATCCTTAAGACACATGTTTCTTCTCTCTTATTTATTGTTTCCCTTCCTCTAGTATTTCCATCTAGTGGGCAGATGATGACAGACATTTATACTGATGCCGACCTAGTGTCCCTTTTGAGAGCAACCAAAAAATGGACTTAGTTCCTAATATGATGATGGGGTTGTATATCTTATCTAACACTTGGCTAGTGGAAGCACTCATGCTTTCCACGTAGTGAATTTCATGATGTTTCTATCACATTTATAAACCTTAACAATATTGTTGCTCTGTGCACCATTGTTTGTCTTTGAATCTAGCCTTGGTGGTACTCGATTCAGAGAGCTTCATGATATAGCCCCATGGTTATCCTTGAACTCTGAATTTGTTGTATAACCTTGGCTCTTTGTTTGGTTAAACATATGCATTGATGTTGTTGTTTATATGATCTTGTAGACACTAACATGTTTATTGTAGGGATGTGTTTGTGGGAACATTTAGCGATCGTAAAGTACATGTCACCTTTGCGAGGCATGGGCTTTGTGAAAGTTAGTGTTCCCTTGTGTGTTTTCTTCCTACCTTAACATACTTGATATCAATACCTGACATCAACCACCTTAAGGTGGGGGCATATATAAGGTAAGCTATTTGTTGTAGATGTTAGCATTGTTTGTCCTCAGGTGCAAACACGTACGTGATGAGTGCATCATGCATCCTAAGTTTGTTTGCAATCAATCAATCAATCAGTCATGTAATCCCTCTACGGAGGCAGGATATCATGTATATCCTTTTTATCTTAAGCCCTCTACGGAAGCGGGGATGGTGTATTTCTTAGAGAAAATTACATCATCCTATCATTTCCAAAAGTCCTATGTGGAGGCGGGGAGCGGTTATGTGACTAACTCAACCCTTAAGCATGTGTGTCTGTAATGTGCCTGAGATGGTGTTAAGCCTAGAAATAGAGAACACACCATCACTTGTCTGTCGTGTTTTCTCCCTGTCTTCAAGTGTGTGTGTTTTGGTGTGCTTGTTTTGTTTGGCGTGTTTGTTGCCCCATATGTAGTATAAAGATTAGTGCCTTAGGGTTGTGCTTCTTGCATTTTTGGGAGGTTTTGCGTGTTTTGAGTGTGTGTTGTGCCATATATACAAAGACTTGTGCGATGAGTGCATCATGTATTATGGGAGGTTTGTTTACTTTCCAGTACTTGCATCTGCATTTCATATATATGAGAAAAAGAAAAGAAAAGATATCATTTATGCTTTCCATGCATTAATGTGTGTCTTCTATGCATTGACTACATTATTCGTGTTATGTGTGACTGTAACTATCTTCTCCATGTTTTGCGTGCCTGTTACTATTTTCTATGTGATTAGCGTGTCTTCTCTGTGCTTGATGTGTTTGCTATGTTTGTGACCTTACTTTAATGCATGTATTGGCCTCACATTTATACATACATTAAAGTGGGGGCTAAATGTAATGTCAAAAAATGTCCCCTTGGGGGCTTTTCCCTCTTTAGTTTTAGCTCCCAGGTCTTTTGCATGCATTTAGGACATCTTTATAATTTGGCATTCTGATGGAATGATCTTTAGGTAACATGACAAATGGGACCTAGGAGGACCCCTTAAGCCTTACCCTGCCTAAAATAGGGGGGGAGGACTTGGGCACTCACACCATAGTCCTGCCCTATTTTGGGTTAGCCCCAATTTTTTGGTGTCAGTTTATGACCGTGATGCAGAGCGCATGGAGGAAGTGAACAATTGATCAATAAACTTGATTGGTGAGAGGTTGGCCTATGTCTTGGTGATCTACTTTTATCGGCCAAACATACTCCGTTGGACACCTTGCTATTTATCTCCCCGATCTCCTAACTCTCCCCGATGGAAAACTTATGTTTCTTGCCTTTCAGAAAGAAGAACACTATCAGCCTGCATTCCAAACCTCTCTCTGATGTACCGATGCTTTGTTAAAATCAACTCATATACATTGCTTGACTTATTATCACCGGTGGACTAAAGTTCATATGCACCAATTCACCATTACACCTAGTCACCAGTTGTATGTTTCGCCACATACAATCTCAATATACATTGACAATATGCATTTGGTGGGACCTCCTTTCTTCGGTATGACTTCAACTGTCGGAGAACTAAAACTTCTATCGGTCGATAGGCCAATGCTATGTCGATACACTCATCACTTCGACCACTCTTCAACTTCTATAAGACAATTATCATCGACCTCGTAAGAACTTATCACTCTGACGTTTAAGTCTCTTCGACACAGGACTTAGCACTTCTTGCTTTTCTGGCTAGACAACCATCGTTTGGGCTCTCTCTAATGGTTATTGTCCTGCTGATAACAAACTCTGCAATGCAAACACTTTCTCTCTTCTCAAAGTCCTAGCACATAGAGATGCTAGGCTCGACTAGCACATCTCACGCTCGATCCTGACACGGAGCATAAACAAAAATAAAAAAAACACAAACTATATAGATTGATCCATTCCACTGATTTCGAAGAAATCTCGTTGGTGGAATGGCTCAGTAATCCATCTGAATGACAAAATAGAAACTAACTACAGTGACACGGTGAAAGAACACAAAACAAAATAGGATCTTTTATTTACTTTTGGGAACTTCAGCACTAAAACAACTCTTCTATCTTCTTACTGTTGTTCTACCACGAATCACCGCATAATTACTATACTACTCTCTTACTCTACTTCTTTCCTATTCACTAAACTATTTATACATGTTCTATTCGTGACAGTTTGCATCAGTGGGAATTCCAACCATTCTGCAACTATCAACCCATTTAGTTACAACACATTTTCTCTTCAACTACCAGACAATATGACTTGTCCTAGATTTATTCCACTCAGACTCACACATGGCACTAGGGCTTACAATTTATCGCTTGGACCTTATACAACACCAAAACATCAAAATGAACATGAAATTAATTCTTGGGATTGATAGAATTCAATTCCCCTTGAATTATTTCTTGCTTTTCTTTCTGGTCTTCCAGTTCTTCTGCGCATTATGTTGGACTCCTACAAGAAAACTTGGTTCTCCCCTAGTGACCAACTTCACAGGCTTTCTTCATTCAACTGCTTTTCCTCCTCTAGTTTCCAAATCTCCAAGACTGCAATAGATATCTTCACATCTACCTGAACACTTGCAGGAAATCCTTGCAAACCTGCACACAACTGGTTAGAAATCAAAATTGTATTACCCCCATGTGTAGGGTCATTAACTACTCTATTTATGACAATCACATTATCATCCTTGTCTACTAAATTATCCTCAACTAGCACAACCATTTCCTGACTGCAAACAACAGTCTCAACTTGCATATCATCTTCTTCCATAGCTCCACCATTGTCTTTCCACTCATCCACAATGGCTGCAAATTTTGTCCACAAATCAGTTTCTTCTTCTCTGCCGGTTTCCTCTGTATCTCCAATAGATGGTAGGGAATTAGGCTTGTCTGTCTCGACCACTTCCTTGTGTTTCTATGGCAATTCACTGATCTCCTTAGGTTTCACTCCATTCACACCCTCACTCCTTTCCTCCTTAGGTTTCATAGCCAAATCTATTTCCTTCTCCTTTGAGAATGCTCTGTCCCTCACCATTATCAGACTAGTTTCCACAAGTTGTATCTCCTCGTCTATCAAGGACTGTATCCTGTATGTCACACCATCCTTCTTAAATGAATAAACATTCTTTTCACCATCATGATGAGCCTTTCCGTCAAACTACCATGGTCTACCTAGCAAAAGATGGCAAACATCCATTGGAAGGATGTCACACCAAATTTTATCTCTATACCCCCCAATACTGAATTCTACCCATGTCTGTTCATTTATGAGTATGTGCTACCCCTTATTCAACTAATTGATCTTGTATGGACAGCTATGGGGTATCCTCTTTAATTGCAACTTATTCATAGCTTCTAAGGATACAATGTTATTAGTGGAACCAGAATCTACAATCACTTTACAAACCTTACCTTGAATCTTGCAGTTGATTCGAAACAAAGCCCTTCTTTGAGGTGGTTCAGTCTGCATTGGTTCCTTGAGTGATGTCCTCTTGATCATTAGATTTTCTCCCATTTCAGAAGCTAGATTCACCTCAGGAGATATCACACTTTCTGCATCTTCTTGGGTCAAAGTGGTTCTTCTATCACCACCACGAGAAGTAGAGGTCTTCTCTGGACACTTGTAAAATGGGTGCCCTTTTTGATTGCAGTTATAACATCTCATATTGGAGAACTTGGACCCTCTCTCTGATCCTTCTGTCCAACCTTTCCCATTAGGCCTTCTTCCTTGGTAGCCTCCTCTACTACTTGAGTCTCCAACTTCCTCTTCTTGGCTAGACTCATCATTAGACCTCTGGTTAGGACTTCTTCCTCCAAAACTACCTCTGTCTCTAAAATTTCTATCACCTCTTCCTCTAGTGTTTTGATCACTTTTTCTTTTCAACTTCTCCTCTGCCCTAGAGGCTAATTGAAAACATTCATCCACTATTTTAGGAACCACCATACTAAATTCATCTTATATGTTATACCTCAGACCATCGAGATATCTGGTCACCATCTCTTTCTCCTCCTCCTTGTGATTGACTCTCATGCTCAATCTATGAAATTCTTTAGTATATGTAGCCACAGCCATATCCTTTTGTCTGAGATGATTAAACTTCCTAATGGTCTGTAACTCATAATCAGATGGCATGAACTTGTCTCTTAGCATGGCCACCATTCTACTCTATTTGGTGATAGGATTCTTTCCAACTTTCTCTCTTTCACCTTGCGTATAGTTCTACCAAACTAGGGCAGAACCTCTCAATCTTGTCTTAGCAAACTTGACTTTCTTGAGCTGTCACTATACTCCTTCAAGTCAAAATAGTTACATGTGGCTTCAATCCAATCCATGAGGGCATCTCCATCTAGTTTCCCATTGAATGTAGGAACATCCATCTTTGGATCGCCACTATGTCCATGAGCACCTTTGAGTGCATTCAAGAATGCCTTTTGGTCTGTAGACATACCTTGTTCTTGAGGGCTCTCTTCTTCCTCTTCTTCTTCTTCTTTCATCTCAGAAGTACTTCCAACCTCTTTACTCTTACCCTTGGAACTCTCTTCTTTCAACCTTGCTTCAAGCATCTCCTCTACCATCTTCTTGATGGCTTCTTTGCTCATAGACTTGGGAGGCATTGTGCTAGCCTTAGTTTCTATCTCCATGTCTGACATACACTACTTCAATTCAAATATTGGCTCTGATACCAATTTGATGCAGAGTGCATAGAGGAAGCAAACAATTGATCAATAAACTTGATCAGTGAGAGGTTGGCCTATGTCTTGGTGATCTACTCTTATCGGCCACACATACTCCATCGGCCACTTTGCTATTTATCTCCCCGATCTCCTAACTCTCCCCCGATGGAAAACTTATGTTTCTTGCCTTTCGGCAAGAACACTATCAGCCTGCATTCCAAACCTCTCTTTGATGTACCAATGCTTTGTTAAAATCAGCTCATATATATCGCTTGACTTGTTATCACCAGTGCACTAAAGTTCATATGCACCGATTCACCATTACACCCGGTCACCAGTTGTATGTTTCACCACATACAATCTCAATATGCATTTGGTGGGACCTCCTTTCTTTGGCATGACTTCAACCATTGGCGAACTAAAACTTCTATCGACCAATAGGCCGATGCTGCATCTATATACTCATCACTTTGACCACTCTTTAACTTTGGTAAGACAATTATCATCGACCTTGTAAGAACTTATCACTCTGACATTTAAGTCTCTTCGACACAGGACTTAGTACTTCTTTCTTTTCTGGCCAGACAACCATCGTCTGGGCTCTCTCCGATGGTTATTGTCCTGCCGATAACAAACTTTGAAACACAAACACTTTCTCTCTTCTCATAATCCTAGTACATAGAGATGCTAGGCTCAACTAGCACATCCCACGCTCGATCCTGACATGGAGCATAAACAAAAAGAAAAAAATACAAACTATACAGACTGATCCATTCCACTGATTTTGAAGAAATCTCATCGGTGGAATGGCTCAATAATCTATCCGAATGATAAAATAGAAACTAACTATAGTGACACGGTGAAAGAACACAAAAAAAAATAGGATCTTTTATTTACTTTTGGGAACTTCTGCACTAAAACAACTCTTCTATCTTCTTACTATTGTTCTACCATGAATCACCACACAATTACTATACTACTCTCTTACTCTACTTCTTTCCTACTCGCTGAACTGTTTATACATGTTTTGTTCATGACAGTTTGCATTGGTGGGAATGCCAACCGTTCTGCAACTATCAACCCATTTAGTTACAACGCATTTGCTCTTCAACTACCAGACAATACGACTTGTCCTAGATTTATTCCACTCGGACTCACACATGTCACTAGGCCTTACAATGGTTACTTGGACCTTATACAATACCAAAACACCAAAATGAACATGAAATTAATTAAAGTATCTAGGTGCCCCTGCACTAGACCATTATTTGGGTCCTTTGCCGAAATGGTAAGTTTGAATTACGAAAATCTGGGTGGGAGTGTTTGTAGTTGCATATAAAAGCATGCTTAGGCATTCATTTAGAAACTAGATGGCAATTGTGATGTTCATGCATTCTAAAGGTGATTCAAGGCTTTCACTATGTTACAAGAGTAGACTTGTGTGGTTTGTGTGTTTGTATTTGCAAATTTGAGTATCAATTTCCTCATGGAATGAAGAGCATCTTCCTCCCATGAGAGATTCACTACAAGGTGACATTATATTGTGTTTTGATCATCATTTCCTTTGTTTTTTTCCTCTGCCTCACAAGGGCACGTACTCTCTATTTGACAACGATGTTCAGAGACTTAAGTGTCCTCCAGGACTTGACTGATGCAAGCCTCTAAACACCACAACCCCCTCCCAAAATCTTGTGATTGTAGGTTATAGGTGTCGCATTTGGGAAAAGTGAAGTTGGAGGAAGGATTAGAAGACATCAAGGATTTAGGATCTAAAGAGAAGCAGAACATCAAAGCCTTTTAAGGACTTGGGCACTCACTCTAGTGTCCACAATTAATTTCTAGAAACAAGAGTTACAGTGTTGATCAGTGTCAGAAGGAGGTCAGGATCCTATGAAGAAACTAGTACCCTGGACTTGGGTGCTTGCTCTTGTGTCCCTAAATTTTCTGCCTCGAAACCTCAAAAATAGGTACTCCGTGAATCAACATTTTACTTCCCTTTGCAAGAGCTTTTTCAGTTATTCATCAATTTATTGCCGTATTTGCATAATCAGGGTTTTAAGGGTCAATTGAGAATATGAGAAGGAAATTTGATAATTAAATTCCCTAATCCAAGTTTCCCTACATCTCACAGCGATCTAGGGTATGATAGTGAATTGCCACTCGACCCTAGATCCTTAAATGTAAAGGGTGGAAGGAGGATTCAAACATCTAAGACACTAAACATTAAATAATCCAACTTTTACCCTAAACAGATTGAAATGTCAGAGATATATGTGGTTGATAGGTAGTCATGTATTTATATTCTTGTTAAAGATAGTTTAAATGAAAGTTAAACTTGTGTATATGCTGAATGATATATATATATATATATACACTAGCCGGTCATTAATCTTGAATGAATTTTGTTCTTATATGAATGTACTGTGTGTGAGATATTACCTATCTATCTATGGAAAGAACTTACCAATTAATTTAGTAGTAGAGCGAGACGTTACTTATTACCTTATGTCTTGAGTAGACCAAACCATATTAGTATTATGATGTCCTAGTTGTTGTCCCATAGTTGCCATTGCACCAAAAGGTTGACCTGTTAATGCTCGATACAACCACTAGAGTTAATGTATCCACGAGAGGCGGTTAAGCCATGTCACGAATCCTGTGAGAGATGCTAGCTTAGTGCCAACAACCCCCCATTGAAGCGTCACTCATGGGATCCAGCGTCACTCGTGGGAGCCTATGTCACTCGCGGGAGCCTGCGTCACTCATAGGGGAGATTTGAACCCAGAACCTTTGGCTCTGATCGTAATTGTTGGCCCATAGTTGCCATTGCACCAAAAAGTTGACTTGTTAATGCCTGATACAACCGCTAGAGTTAATGAATCCATAGGAGGTGGTTAAGCCATGTCACGAATCTTGTGAGAGATGCTAGCTCACTGCCAACACTAGTATCCTTTTAAAGGATCTATATCAGTTTGATGTTGAGAGGTATCATACTCTTGTTCATTATAAAAGTTTATAGCTTTTGAATGATCAATGACTTGATTAAAAGAATTTATTTGAATAGACTTCATATTCAGATAATCATACAGAAGAATATATTTAACTTATTCCATAGAGGTTGATAATATAAGTAATATCATTTTGATTTCTATGAGTAACCAAGAATTCTCATATACTATTATTTCCGGTTAAGAGGAAACCATTCTTTTATCTTATATTTTGACCAAGATCGATCAATAGATAATTGTAAATTGCTTTTACTTCATTATGGAAATATTATAGTGATTTTTATATACTTCACTTCGATAGGAAATTGGTTGAATATAATCATAGACTAATGCAGACATATCTTAGTGGCAAGAGTCTTAGAATTCTATAGATATCAAAATCAATGACTTTATGACAAAATTGATTATACCTTGAGATGTATACCAAATTTATTTATGAGCAGGGAAATGGGTTGACAAGCCCTTGAGTAGATTGATAGGTTGTCATAGACCCAAGATTGCAAGGATGCAAATAGGGGTCAATGCATGCTTTTAAGACACCTAATCTCTCACCTTATACTTGTCTTATAGTAAAGGGTATATTTTATGTCTTTAAGACTAATATTGAATCAACAAGGCAAAGAATGTTGATATAATATTTATTGAAAAATATGAATCTTGTCTCCAAGTTGAGAAAAGAGTGTGTGAACATATAACTTATTATATGAAACTTTGCCCAAAGTAATGCAAAAATCAATGCTTGCATTGTCAGTTCACTACGTACCAGATAGCTGAACAATTAGAGTGGGTTATACATAGCTAGAGCTAGAGTAGAGTTGAAAGCCCAATTATGTTTAGTTAGGACATTGCACTAGTTCTTAGATGGCACAAAGAATCAGTTGATTCTCATGATCTATACCCTCACAAAGGGAAGGGTCACTTATAGAAGGAAGGTGTGTGGGGGACCACTGGTCTGTGGATGGAGGAAAAACACTAGGGTGATGCTCTCTCTCTGTCCTACAATTGAATGCCAAAGACTTGTGAACATGAAACATTACTTATTATGTAAATGAAAATGATAAATATTGTAAGTCACAAGGAATGCGACCATCTATTATTTGTTATTGATAAAGTGCAAAATTTTTAAGTCACATGTGAAGTGACCATCAACTGAAATTATACATTGTACTTTGAAATTACAAATGTGTTATTATTGGATTTTTTTTGTTATAAAAAAAGAGAAATGAAATTTTTTCATTTAATCTATTTTTTTTTAATATTCCAGGTGGGATGTTACACATGGTATTAGAGCTACCGGGTTCAACACTTGGACCTAGGAGCTCATTGTGAGGTTTCACAGACTGGTAAGATATGCTAATGATTAAAACATTTGTTCTTGTGCTAGAATGGTAGGAAAGAGAAGGATAAGTGATAAGGGAAAATTGGAATGAATAATCAAATATATCAAATAAACCCACTAACTCAATGAAATATAGAAACAAAGAAATCAAACAGACAAAAACTAAACCTTGCAAACCTCAATACTTCATAGCTTCCATTGGTCACCTATCTAAATCAATCTTGTGTATGAATATGGCCCTCAGAAGGTACACTTCCTTGTGATTTTCTAAGATGTCAACGGAGAATGGTTGTGATAGTTTTTATTGTAATGAAGATGAGCTTCACAACAATGATAATAGTATGGTAACAAGTTGATCCCAAGAAAATGGAATGATATGGTAACAAAGGTGCGCTATAATTCCTACAAAGTAAGGGTACTAAAAGCTTGGATGAATGAAATGCAGGAATAGGGTTATACTTATAGACTTGGGAGAGAGAAGATCAATGGTATAGAAAGAATGAGAAGATCAATGGTTAAGAATGGTTGAGGAATGTGCACGAATAGGAATAAGACGTGTCCTACTCTATTTTGCATGAGAGGAATTAATAAAATAGAAGAATGAGTTAACTGAAGAGATTAATCATTTAAAAGTATAGATTAATCAGTTAGGAGAATAGAACTAGAGGATGGAAATTGCATGAGGATGAGAACATATTTTAGCTCAATTAAATATTTGGAATATTCAATTGCATGTGCACAAGGATTGAATTATATTTAGAGATAACTCAATTTAGAAGAAATGGACAACTTAAATAAATATTTGATTTATTTAAATTTAGAGAAGATATTATTAGAAGAAACAATAAAATAATTGGTATTATTTAATTTAGAATAACTTTGGAAGAACTAATTAAATAATTGAGATTTATTTAATTTGGAGGAATTTAATTAAATAAATGATTTTATCTAATTGTTGGAAGAATATGAATCAAATAAATAAATTTGTGTATTTATTTATTGATAGAGGAATTAGACTTAAATAAATATTAAGAATATTTATTTGGACAAAGTCGTGTCATTTTTAGGTGTATACATTTTGCCCCTCTTTGATGTAATGTATTTTATCACATCATTTCAAAGAATAAGGTTTGTGATAAAGATACATGCCCCAATTTGCCCCTGGTATAGGTTTAACGATGGTAGGATGCCCCCTTGGGAGATTGGATGGGAAGAAGGTAGAAGGGACATGAGATAGACAATCTCATGAAGAAGAAGGTAAAATATAGGTTAGGTTTGAAGAAATCAAGTTTAAGAAAGAGTTGAATGATACACAATATTCAAGATAGAATAATAACACACACAAGAAAGTAAGGAAGCATGCACAAATGATACAAGAACAAACAAGGTATTGCCCCTATCCAGTCGTAAACCAAGTGTTTTAATGGATATGAAATATGATAGTGTTGTCATGGCGAGGAATGATATATCCCTAGAGCAAACACGATAGGATAGCGTCTGGTTTTAGTAAATGAAACATGTCATGTAAGACGTGTGTGTTGGTCTGATTTCGACAATGCCACATCCTATATAAGACAATTGATTGAGTTGGTTTACGATCAGACAAGGATTAAGACCACTGATTGTGATTGGATCATTTGACAAGATTGACTTGACTTGATTGGTATGGATTAAGGATGGACCTTGCATTTGGATCATTGCTCAGACTTGACTAGATTGGGAAGAATGGATCACAACAATAGATAGAATTTTGATTGGTAGAAGAATAACTCGAGAGAAGGACTCACAAGCTTTTGTAAAAATTGTTACTCTGCATAGAATTATTTATTGCATGGGATATAGTGTGGATGATTTGTAGATGCTTTTGGATGTGAATGGTTTTGACATCTTGATATTACAAGTATTTTGAAGTTCTTATTTCATCATTGGGCTTTTTTGTTTTTGTGTGTTTTTGAAATGTTGTAAGAAAATGCAAGCATCTAGGTATAATTGAATAGAGATGACCTAAGCATCACTTACATGGATTTTGATTTAGCAAGTTAATACAAGAATCTAGGTATAATTAAACTGAGATGACCTAAGTATTTCATGTGTATCAATAGACAAGGATTGCCCCCTTTCATGTTAGGCCTGTGATGTCCTCGATGATCTTTTGTTGATCATGTCATTAGATGAGGCTTCACATTACTAGAGATTGATCCACAAATAACAAACAAAGAAAAGAATCGTGCCCCCATCATAGCTTCTCTAGCTTTTGGCATCCTTGAGTAGCATAGGAGACATTATAACAAAAATTGAAGACTTTAAGACACAACCTTAATGGAAACAAAACATTCTTGCATTTAGATGTATCTTTTTTACCATAATTTAGATATAATCAGTTTGGATCTTTTTGCTCTTTGATTTTGCTTTGCGTTGGATAGGTTGATTTCTTGTGTCAAAACTTTTTCTTGGAAATGGGCTTTGCTTGCATGCACTTGTGTCTGGTGAAAGCTTCCCACAATCCTTATTGGGGAGATGGACCTTAAGGGATTGACCTAGTGCCTTAGGGGCACATTGACAATGGCCTTGCCTACGTGACGATGCAGAGGCAACGTAGTTCAGGACTTGGACCATGGATATGGATGGACTAGAGGATAGATAACCAGATATGGGATGGACGGGAAGCATCGAGGGTGCATTGATAATGGCCTTGCCTACATGACGACACAAAGGGAATGTAGTTCGGGGTGGACCCTATGATATTGATGACAGACGCTATACTAGGATGACACTGAGGATAGGATATTGGATAAAGCCTTAGTTGATAAGGTGACAAAAGAGATAGAGTATCAAGCCATGATAGGTTATCATTAGGTTTTTTACTATGGAATAGATATGGATCTAATGAGACATGATGGTAGGAGGAATGGACAAAAGGTGATTGGTTTCCCAAAGATGGAGGAAGCAGTTTATCACAAGTAGCACCTATTTACTAGGTTTATCCCAAAGATGGAGGAAGAGGTTTATCATAAGTAATGCATGTTTGCCAGGTTGTTATTGTTGTTATCTTTTTTGTTGTTGTTGTATGGCCTATTGTGGTTTAGGAGTGGATCCTTGTATGCCATGTGTGTCTCGTTAGAGGTATGTTGTTGAGTACCTAGCTGATTTTGGTCAAGTATGTCTTGAATGACATGTTTAAGATGGATACAGTTGTTGGTCATGTGGCCTCTTCCTCTATGATACTCATAGAAATCAGTGTCTTTCCAATAGTGAGGTTTTACTTGAGGTTCATAGTCACTAGTGGGGGGAAGAGAGATTTCATTGTTGGCTAACAACTTTCTTAATATAGACTGCTGGGACTCCCCTAGGGGTGTGAATTTTTGTCTAGGCGTGGGGGTGAACCATTATTTTGGTACACTAGATGAAGGTTTGTTTGGCATAGCATTGTTTGGTGCTCCTTGAAAAGTGAAGATTGGTTGTGTTTGTTTGGGAGCTACTACTTTGGCATCAACTACTCTGTCATTGATGATGTTCTTGTTCTTTGTCCAAAACTTTGACTTCTCCATGGTGTAGTTAGAGATAGGTGTGTCTTTGTGCAACTTGATTTGCCCCTTGGCGATCATAGTTTTCTTGATAAATAATCCCATCTCAATGACTTTCCTGAATGAAGTAGGGCATTGAATTTGGATTTGGTAACTAAGATCGGGGTTAAGGTTGTGGACGAACATCTCTATCATTTTCTTCTTAGGCACATTATATGAGCATTTGCTCGGTAGTTATCTCCACCTTTGTAAGAAGGCGGTGAAAGACTCGCCACTCTTTTGCTTTGTATTGCATAGGTCTAGCATGGATACTTCGTGCTCAATGTTATAAGAGAAGTGTGTGATGAAGAGGTTTACTAACTCATGGAAAGTTTTGATACCTAGGGGAAGTCGTGAGAACCATTCCATGGCTTGTCCACCTAGAGATCTAGGGAATAGTCTCACTAGGAAAGTTTTGTTGTGAGCTACCTCTAGGCATGTTGCGCTAAACTCTCTAATGTGATCTCTTGGGCCCCCATTTCCTTTGTATTTGTCAAGCTTAGGAACTTCAAATTGAAAGGGGAAAGGTACCAGTTCAATCTTCTGTCAAAGGGGTAAGGTGAGATATCCTCCAATGAATAAGTTTTAGTGGGGGGCCCTATTTTGAGTTTTGTGTACTACTGTTGTAAATCTTGAATCTATTTCGTTAACGTGTCTATAGGTATGTTGGGGTCTGTTGTTTGCTTAATTTTGCCTTTCTCAAGGGTGTTGTCCTCATTTGTGCTCTTTTCAGGAATTATTTCTTCTCCTTGTTCTTTTAATGCATTGACGTGAAAGTCGGCGGGGAGTTTAAGCCCTATGTTTGGAAGATGAAGGAAGTACTTTTAAGGGTCCTCGTTGAGTACTTTGGCTAACATCCATTGAAATTTCTAATCTTGGAGGGCTCCATTGTATTGCTCATGGAAGATTTCCTCATCACTGCTGTGAGGGGATACAATACAGTCTGATGTTTTGGCCATTTCAAGTTGTTTTTGGTACTGGGACCTAGTGAGAACCATGCAAGGTGATGTGGGAAGAAGTGGGGTGAAACTAGAGACTTTGGTAAGGTGCTTGTGGAGGTTGGTGAGAAGGGGATATTTGCGTTGACAAGATTTGAACAAGGGACTCTTTTAATCAATGATTCCAAGTAAGTCGGTCGATACAAGATGATAGCCATAAGTAAGGATACTTGATACCTGTTTACTGTGTAGAGACTAGTCATGCACCAAGACCACTAGTGAAGTTCTGTGACCTACTAGGGTTACTTGAATCTGAAATGATTTGAAAAAGGTCTTGCTCTAATATGATATAGGATACTTTGACTTGTTTTGGGAAGACCTGGTAGAAGGTGGACAAGATGACCGACAAAAGAGAGGGTTTGATATGGAAATGGATGGAGAAGCGACTGCATAGTAATATTTGATCTCAGAAACTAGAACAAGGTTGAAATGGATAACCAGAAATGGTGAAAAATTTCTCTCAAAAGATGTGTAAATGCTCACTGTCAAGGATGCACAGAAACAAATGCACAAAAATAGGGGATAAAAGCGCAGCAAGTCAAGATAAAAGCGTAGTACTGGTGAATGGAAAATGCATAGTAACAGGTAACAGATGTAAAGAAAATCAGAGTATATGTGCAGAAAGTTGAAACAAATGCGCAACTTTAGATGGTAAATGCATAGCTCTAGTTTTTTGAATTTTTTTGTAAATTTTTCAACACGTTTTTTGGTGTTTTTGGATTTTTGATTGCAAGATAGTCTTTTTGATATGATTTTGTCAATTATGGCAAGAAGACAGAAAACGTAAAGAATACTTTCATGATTTTTTTATTTTTTTTGTAATTTTTGGACTCTTTCTTAGTCAAAAGCAAGTAAAAATCCTAGGCTGGCTATGACAATATAAACCGAATTCTCACTATTTCTAATTGAGGCATCCTCAGGAGGTAATAATCACCCTTCCCTGCACCAGCTTATAGGGGTTTTTGGCTACTAAAAATAAAGGATGATTAATAAGTGACATCGTTTGAGTGGTTATACACATGGCAGCACTACTCTCCATTATGAAGTCTCCCAGCCTGCAAGGGTTTTGGGGGAGGTTGGCTGTTGGTATAACATGTCACTCATTGTTTGAATCTTTTGCTCCAAACATAATTTATTTATAGTGGCTTGGGAGATCTTGGCTTTAGCTTGTTACCACTTAATGTCGTTCCCATAAGGATAGAAGGATATCCAAGGGCAGGCCTCTCTAAAGGAAAAACACATACGAAAATGATATGTCTGGCATTTTGGTCACCCAAGATAGGGGAGAGCATAGGCCTAGTATTATTCCCAAAAACACGAATGACAGTGGTTCTTTTCCCCTAGTTAAAATGAAAAAGACTAAATGAGTTATCTACTTGGGCACACACACAATTTTGTTAACTTTGAGAGCAAGATAGCAATGGTTCAATTGTATCCTCCTAGTATTGGGACTATATTCAATTTGTTGATGCAACAATATCAAATTACAATCCTTCCTAGTTAGAACAAAATGAGGAGCTTGCATGAACATCCATTTACTTTTCTTTAAGATCAAGAGATGAGTTAACAAATGCAGCTATATGACTAAACCCGTACATAGCTTGCAAGTAGATCAAAGAATATTCCTACGAAAAAGTGTTAGCATTAGCGAAACCACAAGAAAACTCAAAAAGTCATAGTCAGAATTAGATGTGCAGCTACAGAGAACATATGCGTAGTATTACAAATGCGTTGATACAGAGGTCAAAAGTGCAAGAAGACATGATATATGCGCAGAATCAACAAATGCACCGTATCAATGGATGAAAATAGAAAATAGAAAAGTTTTATATTTTGAATAAGGATGTAAAAATCCATTAAGAGAATAAAGTAAATATTTTGGCTTTTGTATTAACAAATGTAGATGTGATGCATCTCTGAGTTTTTGTATTACAATTTTATAATAGTATATCAAAAGTTAAATGTTATGATAAATTCCTATGCAAGTGTTAGGTGTGGATAAGTATTGTTATGGAACATACTGGAAATCAACCATGAGGAAGCCCTAATGGCCTAGATCTTGAAAATAATCCTATGACAAAATTAGATCAAAGTTGGTCAGTTTTAAACAAAACAAAAGAAAGATTGGAAACCCTAAAATAAGAAGTTAGAGGGGGAGAAAACAATCAAGAACACCACTCTAAGGAAAGAGAAGAATTCAGTTTTCATGGTGAGCTGAGAGTAAATAAACAAGACTCTCTAATTCACAATGAGGCAAAAACTCATCTTACCAATGAGTTAGCTCACTTGATATGAAGAAAGTTATACCTCCTAAGTTTTATGGAACTATGAGTGGAGATGCAACGGAGGCTTGAATGCCAGAGATGGAAAAGTACATTGAGATAAGAAATTACTATGAGATCACTAAAGTTGTATGGGAAGCATACTAGTTAGTAGGAGAAGCATCCACATGGTGGATGAATAAGAAAATGGAATTAGGGTTGAGTTCCTTAAGTCTAACTTGGGAGTTCATTTGTGCTCATATTCAAGAAAAGGTGGTTGCGCTAACTATACTTTGACCAAAAATTGATAGGTTTCCAAAATTTGCGTCAGGGAGATATGACCATCACTAAATAATGGGAAAATTTACTAGGTTGTTGAAGTATGTGCTACAATCTTAGAAGGATGAGAGATTTATGATAAGGAAGTTTATTATGGGATTCAATGCTCAAATAGACAAAGAAGTAGATATCCATGGACCCACAACCATGGATCAAGTCTTTGAGAAAGCCATCAAGTAGGAGAAAAGGCTCAAATCGATCTCAACATATCAAGAAAAATCTCAAAATAAATTTAACTGGAGTTGTTCTTCGACATCTTTCAAAAAAGAGAAGTAGAAATCACGAAACTAGGGAGAGAAAACATGGTAAAAGTTCTATGTATAATAGAAGTGAACCCACGGATGGAAACAAGGATTTTATTCCTGGTTCAAGAATGATGATAATTCAAACCAATCTTTAGGTAAGAAAGGTCCTCCTGGAGGGTGTTTTACCAATGGAGGAGATCACTATGCTAACCAGTACCCCACTCAGAGCTAAGGAAATTCATATCATGGCAATCCTTTACCTTCATAGAAAACAACCTTCCAACAAAGAATTCATGCTGTTTAGATAGTCACCGAGATAAGTATTAGGTTACTCCTATTGATACTTTATGTACAATTTTTGGAACCCCAATTTCTATTCTTATATATACAGGAGCAACTGAAAATTTTGTGAACCCTAGTACACTTAATAAGATGTCTAGGAAAGTTGATTTCATAGAAAATTCATGGATAGTAGAGTATGCAAACCAGTTAAGAGCTTGGGTAGACCAATGTTTGTTTGAAGCCAGATTAACATTACCCAATTTTTCCATAGAGGTCAATATGTATGTAGCACCTCTAGGGTCTTATTATGTCATTTTAGTGATGAAATGACTATTGTAACATAGGAAAAAAGTTGATTATTTTTCCAAAATAGTATAATGTTTAGATGATGTTGGAAATATTGTCCTAATCCAAGGATTTTAGCGTGAAATTAAAACCAAGCAAAATTCCATGATGCAATTGAAAAGAGGGAAGAAGAAAGATTACCATATGTTTGTAATTAAGATAGATGAGGTAAAAGAAGAATGGAAGGATAAATCTAAGTAAAACTCAATAGAAGCATACCCTTATCTTCATGACTTTTGGGATGTGTTTCTTGAAGACCTTCCAGGTCTGCCCTCGAAAAGGGTTTTTGATTTCTTAATTGATATTATTCTAGGTTCTAAACCAGTGTCCAAAGCACCTTATCAGATGACTACCACTGAGTTGATGGAGATGAAGGCTCAACTTTAGGAATTGTTATCAAAAGGGCTAATTAGACCCAGTGTGTCACCTTGGGGATCGCCATTGATCTTTGTCAAGAAGAAAGATGGCACTCTACACCTTTGTATAAATTATTATATGCTTAACAAAGTAATGATTAAGAATAAGTATCCTCTATCATGCATAGATGATTTATTTGACCAAATGTACAACACAATTGTATTTTCAAAGATTAACCTAAGGTTAGGTTATCATCAGTTCAGGTTGAAAGAAGATGACATTCCTAAGACATCTTTTTGAACAAGGTATGGGCATTATGAGTTCACAGTCTTACCTTTTGGTTTGACCAATACCCCAATAGCCTTCATGAATTTGATGAATAGTGTTTTTACAGATTGTCTAGATAAATTTGTTATGGTGTTTTCAGATGATATTCTAATTTATTCTCGCAATGAGGAGGAACACGTTCAACACTTGCAGATAGTTCTGCAATGTCTCGGAGAGCACAAGCTTTTTGGAAAACTAACCAAATGCACTTTCTTTCAAAAAGAAGTGTAGTACTTAGGCCACATCATCAGGTAAGGGACTTTCCGTTGATACCTCAAAGATAAAGGCTATTTTGGAATGGCCTACACCTAACAATGTTCATGAAGTATGTAGCTTTATGGGATTAGCAAGATATTACAGAAAGTTTGTTTTGAACTTCTCCAAAATTACCCATCCCATCACTTCCTTGCAAAGGAAAGGAAAATGATTTTAATAGTCAGACAAGTGTGAAGAAGCCTTCAATATTCTCAAAGGGAAATTGACTTTGACACCAATTATTAGAGTGCCAAATTGACAGGGTCATTTTGTTGTTGTGACTGACGCTTTAGGAGAAGGGTTGGGTGGAGTGCTAATGCAAGAAGACCAAGTTGTGGACTATGAATCTAGAAATTTGTGACCCTATCAGAAGAATTATGCTCCTCATGATCTAGAATTAGCAGCAATTGTACATGCTCTCTAGGTATGGAGGCATTATTTGTTAGGAAAACAATTTCAAGTAAAATCTGACAATCAAGGTTTGAAGTATCTTCACTTAGCCTAACCTTAATGCCCGACAGAGAAGACATGGGTAGAGCTAATTTCTAACTACGATTTTGAGATCAATTATATTAAGGGTAAATAAAATAGAGTGGCCAATGCCTTGAGTTGTAGAAGGCATATTACAACAATAGTGTCAGTACACTCCAATTTTTGAGCTCAAGTATTGAAGAATTTGATCGGAGATGAATATTATGAGAAAATTCTGAAATCTCTAACAAAAAATCCTCAAGACCCAAGGTATGATGTATTTTATTTCAAGAACCTGATGGATTATTGAGAAACAATAACTAAATTTATGTTCTGAATTAGGGAGATTTAAGAAGAACTGTGTGGAAAGAAGCACATTCTACACCATATTTAGGTCACCATGGAGTAACAAAATTGTTGGTTGATGTGAAACCCTTGTATTTTTGGAAGGGAATGAAGAATGATGCCGCAAGATTTGTGGCAAGGTGCCTTGAATGTTAATGAGTTACGGCTGGACACCAACACTCAATAGGATTCTTGTATCCTCATGATATTCTTGAATGGAAATAATAGGAAATCGGTATAGACATTGTCTAAGGATTTCCTATGTCATGTTATAATCATTATGTTATTACTGTAGTAATGGATAATCTTTTTAAGGTATCCCATTTTATACCTAGTAACCTTATAGATGGAGCACCCATTTTAGCCAAGAAAATCATGCAAGAAGTTTTTAGATTGCATGGAATTTTTGAAAAGATAATCTCGGATAGAGATGCTTAGATAACATCAAGGTTTTAGCAGACCTTGTATTCAGCATTAGGGACACAACTGAATATAAGACTAGCCTATCATCCATAGATAGATGGTCAAAATGAGAGAGTTAATCAAATACTAGAGGATTTGTTGAGGATATATTGCATGGATCAGCAGTATAAGTCCAGGAAGATTACCTTCCACTAGTTAAATTTGCATACAACAATTCTTATCATTCAACAATTAAGATGGCTCCATTCAAAGTATTGTATGGTATAAAGTGTTGAACTCCTATAAGCTGGGATGAGATAGAAGATAGGATTTGCCTTGGGCTAGAAATGTTATCAGAAATGGAAGAGCAAGTAATGTTGATTAGGAAAAGATTGGCAGAAGCTAATGATAGATTAAAAGCTATGTTGATTCCGTGCGTACACCCTGACAATTTTTGGTAGGAGATAAAGTTCTCTTGAGAGTCAAACCACATAAGTGTCCAATTAAGTTTGGAAATTTTTCAAAACTAGCACCTAGATATGTGGGACCTTTTGAAGTCCTAGACGTGGTTAATTTGGTTGCTTATAGGAAAGTTCGACCACTAGCTCTTTCTAGAATGCATGATGTTTTCCATGTATCTTATTTGAAGAAATATATATTAGGATCTAATCATATACTTGATTGGAATTCTCTCCAAGTACAAGACCCAGAGGTGGTAATGATTGAGCCTCTTAAAGTGCTTGAGGTACACAAGCTTTTCTTGCATAATAGAGAGCGTACTCAGTGCAAGGTCTAGTGAGACCAGTATTCAGACGAAAATATTACTTGGGAGGATTACAATGATTTTTATCAAAAATTTCCACATCTTTTTATGTAAACTTGATGTAAAAGAATATAATTATTATATTTATGTTTTTATGGCCACAATCATCAAGGATGATGATCTCTAAAGGGGGAGATATGTCACACCCCATTCTAAAACAAACATTAATATCATTTTTATTTCAAGAAGACAGATAGTTAGTCAGTAAAAATATTATGATAAAAGTAATGCCGTGTTAGAATAGAAAATGCATTTGATTTATATTATTTTATATGTAAGGAATAATTATCTATGACATTATTAGTATGCACATGGTTAAATAATGTGATGGACTAACTACCATTGTGTGACTGAGGTGGATGTAGGAATAGTGTTTTTTCCCCTCCAAGATGAGGAGAGAGAGTATCACCATGGAGAGGATGCTAGATTGTGTGAATACAATGATCATTGTGCCATCTGGAAACACACACTCACATTAGACATTATGTTAATTTTAGAATAAGTCTTTTTCTTTATGTTGTTGGTTGCCTCAATAATATTTTAACAATGTGATCATTTTGTGTTTGTTTAATATTGTCATCGTCATTTCAATGACTTAATCTTTTACATCGACAATTAGTAAGGTTGTGTATGTCTCTGAATGCCAATATGACATGATTAGTTGACCAATCAAGTCTAGTCTTGACATAAAGGCCTAAGTCATCTTTGCAAGACTCCATTGTTGATATTATGCTTGTGAATAACATAATTAAAGAATGCAAAAGAATGCATTAGTAACATCTATGAATTAGGTGTAGTATTATTTTTTATTTTAAAATTATTTGTAAGCTTAGTCATGGTTAAATTTAATGTCTATCTTGTGGTAAAGGAAGTTAAGTCTTGGAGACTCTCATTGTGTTCTTCCCTAGATATTTGGAGGAGTGGAAAGAAACATTAGCTCCATACTCCTATTTTCAATCTCTTTAGATTGTGGATGGTTGAGAGAAAGGGGGGGTAATTGTGTGCAACTATTTTATAACCAATAGGGAGTGTGGTTATTATGGAAGGATAAGGGATCTCGATAAGGAAAAAAAAGTTGAGAGCAAAAGGAGGACAATATCTCTTGGAATGGGAGAATAGAAGCGAGGTAGAAGGAGCTCGATAGGAGAGAGTATCAGTTGCATTAACAAAGTGACAATTATGCCAATGAACCAGTAGTAAACTATTAATATTAAGCTTCATACTATAGATAAAGTTGTTTCTATTTTCTAAGAAGCCTCAAGAGGCCACAAGTTTATATGAATCAATTTCTATCTACAGAAAATAAAGCTTCTCTATAATTATATACACTTTTGACATAGGAATATATCTATAGATTCTCCTAGAATGGTATTCTATTTCAATATAGTATTGAAGTTATCCGCCTTTAGAAAATCGTGAATGTTGTTCTGGGAAGATTATGATAAATATAGATATCATTCATATCATTTAGAATTTGGTTTGTAGAATGATCTAAATGTTAGAGATATATATATCTGATAGGTAGTCATGTATTTATATTCTTTTTAAAGATAGTTTAAATGCAAGTTAAACATGTGTATAGGCCGAATGATATATATATATATATATATATATATATATATATATATATATATATATATAGGTTGGTTATTAAGCTTGGATACATTTTGTTCTTATATGAATGTACTGTGTGTGAGATATTACCTTAGTATATCTGTTGTGAGAATATTGGATATAAGATAATATATGCTGAATGGTTCTGTGTGTTGTTGACTGTGTAAGGTCGATTTGAGAATATCAATATATACCTATCTATCTATGGAAAGAACTTACCAGTTAAGTTGGTAGCAGACCGAGAGCTTATTTATTACCTTATGTCTTGTGTAGACTGAAACATATTAGTATTATGACATTTGTCATAGTATCCTTCTAAAGGAGTTGTATTAGTTCAATGTTGAGAGGTATCATTACTCTTGTTAATTATAAAAGTTTATAGCTTGTGAATGATCAATGACTTGATTAAAGTAATTTAGTTGAATAAACTTCATATTCAGATAATCATGTAGAAGAATCTATTTAACTTATATCGTAGAGTTAGATAATATAAGTATTACCATTTTGATTTCTATGAAATTTATTGAGAGTTCTCATATACTACTTTTATTTTTGGTTAAGAGGAAACCATTTTTTTATCTTGTATTTTGGTCAAGATTGGTCAATAGATTATTGTAAATTACTTTTACCTCAGTATGGCAATATTATAGTAATTTTTGTATAGTTCACTTTGACAGGAAGTTAGTCTAATATAATCATAGACTAAGGTAGACATATCTTAGTTGTAAGAGTCTTAGAAGTCTATAGACATCAAAATCAATGACTTTATGACAAAATCGAGTATACCTTGTGAATGTATACCAAATTTATTTATGAGTATGAAAATGAGTTGACAAGCCTTTGAATAGATTGAGAGGTTGTCATAGACCTGAGATTGAAAGGATGCAAAGAGGGAACTTAATGCATACTTTTAAGTCACCTAAGCTCTCACCTTATACTTGTCTTATAGTAAAGGGTATATTTTATGTCTTCAAGACTGATATTGAATAAATAAGTCAAAGTATGTTGATATTATGTTTACTGAAATATAATAATGTTGTCTCCAAGTGGAGAAAAGAGTGTGTGAAAATACAACTTATTATATGAAACTTTGGCCAAAGTAATGCAAAAGTCACTGCTTGCATTGTTGGTTCACTATTTACTAGATCATAGATGAAGAGTTAGAGTGGGTTATACATAGCTAAATCTAGACTAGAGTTGTAAGATTGATTATTTTTAGCTAGGACACTGCACTAGTTCTTAGACGGTACAAAGAATTAGTTGATTCTCATTATCTATACCTTCATGAAGGGAAGGACCACTTCTAGAAGGAAGGTGTGCTTGGGACCGTCAGTCTATGGTTGGTGGAAAAGTACCAGGGTGATGCTCTCTCTCTCTCTCTGTCTCTATCTCTCTCTCTCTCTCTCCCTCTCTCTCCTGTAGTTGACTATTCAAGACTTGTGAACATGAAACATTACTTATTATGTAAATGAAAGTGATAAATATTGTAAGTCACAGGAAATCTTACCATTTGTTATTTGTTCTTGATTAAGTGTAAAATTTGTAAGTTGCATGTAAGTGATCATCAACTGAAATTATATATTGTACTTTGAAATTGCAAATACATATTATTGTTGGATTTTTCTGTTATAAAAAAAGAAATGAGATTTTTGCATTTATTGTATTTATTTTATTTAATATTCTTGTTGGGATGTTATAGAGTGTCTATATACAACGGGAGCCCATTTAGATTTAGGTTCCCGATCCTCAATGGGAGCCTGTTACATAACAAGCTCTTCTTTAGGCTCGGGCCCCCATTCCTAAGCGGACACATGCTATTTTCAAAGTAGGTGCCCATTTCCATTGGGTTTTTTTGTCCATGAATCTTATATGAAAAGTGCAATGACATTCTTGCTTTCCCCTAAAATATAAAATATAAAATAGTATTGTACCATACCAAGTCTTATGTACAATAGTGTTACAACTAATGCTATCTCACATAATCTTATTAGATGTATTTATATCCCTAAGAATTGTTGGAATTAGTCTAGACAACTAAGAGGGGGGTGAATCAGTTGTCCCTAAACTTTAACCTTTTTTGCACTTTTAAATCTTCTTTCTTAATTTACAACCAAATTAATGATGTAAACATTCAAGCATAAATCAACACATGAGCAGAATCAACATGAACACACAACACTAGAATTTTGACATGGAAAACCTGATTAAGGGAAAAACCACCAGTGGGGGTTAATGCACAAAAATGTGTACCCTGTTAAAAGTACTTAAGAAAATAGAAGGCACATGCCTTCGGGTGCACTGCCTAGAGCTCACTGCTCAAGAAGAGGCTCACTGCCTATAAGGAATTATGATTTACACAGAGATAATGAACTGATAAATAGCATCTACATTCATGCTTGAATCAATCCATTTGAAGGCTCACAAAACTTCTACTCCTACCCTCAAATTCTTCTTCACTGACTCTTCTCTCTATACTCCCTTCAGTCCTCTACTTATCTTCTCTTCTTTTGATCCTTTCTTCAGATTTAATTCATTTCATACCAGGATAATTTTCCCCAACTCTTCAACAAGAATTTATACACTTCATCAACCTTGGAATGAACAACAAGGTTGGCTAAACTTAATGTGGATATTTACACTGTCGGCCAAACATAGCTGAGACTTGAAACTTCCTCTATTAACATACTATGCTTCATAGAATGCTCTTAAGATCATCCGCAACATGCCAGGAACATCTAGTCGGCGAAGACTGGGAAGAACATCAACCTCAAAGAAGAAATCTTTAATTAACATGCTCAAACTTTAATGCAGACTTCCAACACAATAGCCACACAATCTAGAGACCTCCACAAGCACATTGAATTCACCAGTAACATCCACTCTAAACCAAATTACTACAATCATCTGTCTCTTCCTCCAGAACCTCAAGAACACTATTTGTAATGACTGACAAACTAGAAACATAGTTTGCGGACCTCCAAACCTCGAACCACTGGAGTTGATGATACACACTGACTTCCCAAACATGCCTTCAGATTTGTAGACCATCATATTTCACAGCGGAGCAATCTAGACCAACTTACTGTCACACTGTCTCTTCTGAATACTGCAAAATCTGATCCTACTCAGATGGCCATAACTTCTTCAAATCTTCATGCAGGCTTCTCAATTCTTAACTAGAGCAACCTCTGACAATCCTCTACACATCCATATGGTCTGCATGCATTGATTGTCATTAATTTTCTCAATACCCTCAACAATCTGGTCTTCTATACAAACAACAATATAGGATACATTTGACACCAATGGCAACATGGATATGTTGACATCAATGACAACACCACTTAGGCACATATTTCCAACAATCTCCCCCTTTGTCATTGATGGCAACATATGATGTGAAAAAATGAATTCAACCATCAAGACAAGAACTTCTCCCCCTTTCTCTTATTACACCTACAACCATTCACTTTCAAGTTTCTCACATGACTTCTCTCCCCCTTTTACATCAATGGAAAAGGCCACATATTTGTTATCTTTTCTCCCCCTTTTTGTTTCATACTAATCTCCAATATTTATATACTGACTACTCCTTAGAGTAGTATCTTCTCAACATCAATCCAGATCTCAAGATATGTCTGAGAATTCCATTAGACTGATGCACATAAGTGCATCTTAGTTCTGATCAGGAGGGGTAATAAACCCTAAATTCTCCCTGAGATACTCAAAATTATCCTTGGGAAGAGGCTTAGTGAAGATATCTGTGATGTGATCTTTGGAAGGTACAAACTCCAACTTGACTTCATTCTCATTTACCTTCTCTCTCAAGAAATAAAACTTGATAGATATATGTTTTCTCTTTGAATGCAATACCGGATTCTTTGAGATGCTTATTGCACTAGAATTATCATGGAAAATTGTGACTGGCTCCTCAAACACAATTTTGATATCTTTCATCATTTGCTTCATCCACAGAACCTGAGTACAATTATTTGCTGCTTCTATATACTCTACATCTGCAATAGACAAAGATATTGCCTCTTGCTTATCCAAGAGACCAATCTTCTCCCCCAGAATAATGTACCACCACTAGTACTTTTTCTGCCATCCACATGTCCTACCCAATCAGCATCTGTACATGCATGAAGAGTGAAATCATTATCCTTTGGATACCACAGTCCATGATCAATTGTCCCCTTAAGATATCTCAAAAAAAATTGACTGCCACAATATGGGATTCTTTTGGATCAGCTTGAAATCAGGCAACAAGTCCAACTACATTCATGATGTCAGGTTTGGTCTGAGTCAGATAGAGCAATCATCCAATCATTGATCTATACCTTTTCTAATTCACCTTGGGGGAGTCACCATCTTTTCTTATCTTGCATCCAGTTACAATAGGTGTACCTACTGTCTTTGAATCTTCCATTCCAAACTTCTTCAACAATTCTTTCACATACTTAGACTGAGATATGAAGATACCTTTATCTGACTGAACAATTTTCAAACCTAGGAAGAAATTCATCTCACCAAACATTGACATCTCAAACTCACTTTTCATCTGATTAGTAAATGCTTTGCACATATAGTCATTTCCACAAAAAATGATATCATCAATAAAGACCTCAATAATTAGAATGTCCTCATGATTAATCTTGAAGTACAGATTACTATTAGCAACTTACCTTTGCTAAAACCTAGCTTAAGCAAATGCTTATCCAATCTAGCATACCAGGCTCTTGGAGCTTTCTTGAGTCCATACAAGGCTTTTCTTAGTCTACAAACCATATCTCCTTGATTAGACAACTGAAATCCTTCTGGTTGCTCAATATAGACTTCTTCCTCCAAATCTCCATTCAAGAATACTGACTTGACATCCATCTGATATACTTTAAAATCTCTGAAAGTAGCAAAAGCAAGAAACAATCTAACTGCCTCTATCCTTGCCACCAGGGAAAATGTTTCTTCAAAATCAATTCCTTCCACTTGAGAATAGCCTTTACATACCAACCTTGCCTTATTCCTTACAACCTCACCATCTTCATTTAGTTTATTCTAGAAGACCCATTTGGTTCCAATCACATTTTTGTCCTCAAGTCTAGGAACAAGATCCTATGTGTGATTCTTTTCAATTTGCATCAATTCTTCTTCCATTTCTTTAACCCAATTTTCATCATTGCAAGCTTCACTGACTGATTTAGGTTCAATCTTTGGAATCAAACAAATCTCCTCTTGATCTTCAGTAATTTTTCTCCTAGTTTAGACACCTTTACTCTTATCTCCTATGATCTAATCTTTAGGATGATTCAACCTTACATACCTGGGAGTTTTAGAAATTGTTTGAACTTCTATTTCTTGAACTTGTTCCTCATCTTTTGTACTAATCTCTGGAGTTACTGGATCAATCTAAATCTGAGTCTCAATTTGAACTTGCCTTCCTTGACTTTGACTTTCATCTTGGTCATCTGAATCATATCCGCAGTACCTATAATGTCCTTCTTTGCTTTCATCAACTTTAACATTAGCAATTTCAATAGTCTTTTTCAACCTTTTTTTGAAGCATCGGTAAGCCTTACTTTGAGTTGAGTATCCCTAAAATATTCCTTCATCACTTCTTGTCTCAAACTTGCCTAAATCCTCATCTCTTTTGATATAGCATTTACTACCAAAAACTCTAAAATTTCTCACAGTAGGAGGATGACCAAACCATAGTTCCTAAGGAGTCCTACTAGAATTTCCTTTGATTTGCACCTAGTTAAGAGTGTAGACAACAATACTCATAGCTTCCCTCCAATAAGCTTGAGGAACATTTTTTTCCATCATCATGGTCTTGGAAGCTTCTTGAATGGTCCGGTTCTTCCTTTCCACAACTCCATTTTGCTGAGGAGTCCTAGGAGCATATAACTATCTTTTTATTCCATGTTTTTCATAGAAAGCATCAAACTCACAAGAAGTGAATTCTCCACCTTTGTCAGATCTCAGACACTTCAATTTCCCACCAATCTCATTTTCAACCATCATCTTGAACACCTTAAACTTATCGAGAGCTTCTAATTTTTCTTTTAGGAAAGTGGTGCAGGAGCACCTCATAAATGATACGACATCCTCCGTTCTCGAATGATTTGTTGTAAGGCCTAGACCCAAAATGAATTGATTGGACAAATGTGTCCCATGGATGAAATAAGTCATAAGTTGTAAGCCGATTGGCACTAGTGCATAGGTGTCATACTATGTTTGTAACTGTCTCATATATGAACCATTTTTAAATGAACCTAAGGTAGGGAAGGTGAATCGGTTAAGATTCCACCGAAGTGTAACTGCCTTGGCTAGGTTCTTTATAAGAGCATGTGCTTGAAGAGGACAGACAGAGAAGGAGGAGAAAAGAAAAAAAAGAAACATTTTGTAATTATACATTTCTCAATAGAAACAATAAAGATCTTGGTTTGGTCTTGTCGTAGTGTTTTTGTTTGGGACCATTCCATTGGTTGAGGCTTCTGCCGAAACTAGTGGAATGACTCCCCTAGGTTTTAATTTCCTTCCATTTGATTTAGTCCAGTAATCTAGGAGAAGAGTTATCAGTGCATCACCATCCATCATGGTGAAATGGTGGAGTTGGAGTGTCGAGTGTATCATTGGCCTATCAGTTGATCAGAGTTTGTTTTAGTGATGAGTTAAGTCTCACCAACAAGGAAGTCCGAAGGTGCCATTGACGAGATGGTGGATATCGGCGAAGGAAGTTTAGAAGTTGCCGACGGTAGGATGTCTTACCGAAGATAAAGTAGAGTGTTGAGGCATCGAAGAGAGGTGTGATCGGTGGAAGAAGTTTCAAGGTTGCCGATAGAACTTGTCTTGCCACTGAGCAAGAAACATAAGTTTTTTTTTCTATTGAAGTGAGTTGTGATGTCGGGATAACAAATTCAAAGGTTGCCGATAGTGATAGTCTGGCCGACAATGAAGAAAGTATGTATTTTGGTGTTGTATGGACCTTAAGAAGGGATTTTTAAAGCTATTTAAAGCTTAAATCTATTTGAGCTGTGGGTATGATGGGTATTTTCACCCTTGAATTGTATGTTTCCACTGCATGCTCCATATCAAAAAGTTACCCACATCATTCGGGAGTAATTAGCAATCAGCAACATGAAATATATGTCTCCTTGCACACTCCTAATTCTAGTAGGACCACAGAGATTAGTATGTACCAGTTCCAATCTTCCACTTGAACCTTGTTCCTAACTTTTGAATGAAATTCTACTCTATTTACCCAATTGACATTCTCTACATATGCTATCAGGTTTCACAAGTCTTTGAAGATCTCTTATAGCTTGAGTGGAACTTATTTTGAAAATGTTATCAAAATTCACATGACACATCCTCCTATGCCATAACCAAATTTGATCTGTTTGAAAAATGAAATAACTTTTTCCTAAACTACTTAAGTGAAAGATGTTACCTCTAGTTAGAGTACCGAATGCAATTTTAGTTCTGAAACTTTCCAAGATTCTGCATTTTCCATCCTTGAATCGAAGATCATAACCCTTGTCAACTAACTATCTAGCACTAAGAAGATTATGTTTCAGTCCTTCCACATACAGAACATCATTGGTGTTGTTCTTACCATCAAAAAGATAGATCCTTTGCGATGAATTCTACCAGCTGAGTTGTCTCCAAATTTCACAAGTCCTCCTTCATAATTTTCAAAACTCACAAGCTTACTCTTGTCACTAGTCATATGATGAGAACATCCACTATCAATCACCCATTCATCTCTTTCAATAACCTGAGAAACCAAGGCACTTTCCACATTTGTATAGCTGGCAGATTTAGTAGACACTAAATCTTCTTCTTTGATAGCAATGAACACCCAATCATTTTCAGAGGAAGCTCCATGATCAGATTCATCATCTGTGACTCCTTCTTCTCCATCTTCTTGGACATAGTAACATTTCTTCTAACCCTTGTACCTATTAGGGTTTGGTTTTGAAAACCTCTTCAGACATCTTAAGGCAAAATGACCAATCTTATTACAAGAAAAACATTTGAGTGGAAGTTTTCCTTCATACTTACCAAATCCTCTTGGCATTCTTTTGGAAATAAGAGCTTCAAGATCTATAGTTTCTATTTCAACATCTTCAAGATCCTTTCTTGTCTTCACAAATCTATTTGATCTTGTAGAAGAGTTTTCATGCAGATCATATCTTTGATTTCCATGTACACTGGCTTTCAATGTAGATTCAGACTTAGGAAGAGAATCACCAAATTCACTCAATTCAAAAGCTAAAACTTTACTAACTAAGTGATCTCTTGTAACATCTGAGATAGTCCTGATCTCCTCTATAGCAACAACCTTATGTTTGTATGAATTAGGCAAAGATTTGAGCACTTTTGCCACAATCTCTAATTCTTCCAAAATTCCACCAGCACACCTGATCCCACACACAAGTTTGTTTATCTTTTGCATGTAGATTGTGATGTTTTCATCTTCACTCATCCTCAGATTTTCAAATTTTCCTTTCAGACTTTGTAGTTTGGAACATTTGACATATTTATCTCCTTCATACAGATTATCCAACTTCTCCCAGATTTCATGAGCTATTTTCAGACCAAAAACATTTGTTATTTCTGAATCAGTCAAGGCACTCAACAAGGCTTCTTTAGCTCAAAGGTTATTTTCAATATCCTTGAGTTCATCTGGAGTTAAAGGACCTTTCTCCAGAGGTTCATACTTATCTTTGGTTATTAACCAATAAGCATCACCCATGCATTGTAACTAGCTTTCCATGTGACTCTTCCAAACTGAGTAATTTGTTCCATCGAATCTTAGACTATCTTTCTTGTAAGTTGACATCCTGGATCTCCTCGAGCAGTTAAGCTCCTTTTAGAGGAACTTGGCTCTGATACCAATTGTTGGAATTAGTCTAGACAACTGAGAGTGGGGGGTGAATTAGTTGTCTCTAAACTTTAACCTTTTCTGCACTTTTAAATCTTCTTTCTTAATTTACAACCAAATTAATGATGTAAACATTCAAGCATAAATCAACACATGAGTAGAATCAACATGAACACACAACACCAGAATTTTGACATGGCAAATCTGGTTAAGGAAAAACCCATGGTGGGGGTTAACCCACAAAAATGCATACCCTGTTAAAAGTACTTAATAAAATAGAAGGCACATGCCTTCGAGAGCACTACCTAGAGCTCACTGCTTAAGAAGAGACTCACTTCCTATAAGGAATTATGATTTACATAGAGATAATGAACAGAGAAATAGCATCTACATTCATGCCTGAATCAGTCCCTTTGAAGGCTCACAAAACTTCTGCTCCTATCCTCAAATTCTTCTTCACTAAATCTTCTCTCTATACTCCCTTCGCTCCTCTTCTTCTTTGCTCTGCTTTTGATCCTTTCTTTGGATTTAATTCATTTCATACAAGGATGATTTTCCACAACTCTTCAACAAATATTTATACACTTCATCAACCTTGGAATGATCAACAAGGTCAGCTAAACTTAATGCAGATCTTTACACTATCGGCCAAACATAACTGAGACTTGAAACTTCCTCTATTAACATACCATGCTTCATACAATGCTCTTAAGATCATCCACAACATGCCAGGAACATCCGATCGGCCAAGACTGGGAAGAACATCAACCTCAAAGAAGAAATCTTCAATTAACAGGATCAAACTTTAATGCAGACTTCCAACACAGTAGCCACATGATCCAGAGACCTCCACAAGCACATTGATTTCACCAGTAACATCCACTCAACCAAATTACTAAAATCATCTATCTTCCTCCAGAACCTCAAGAACACTATCTGCCATGACTGGCAAACTAGAAACATAGCTTACGGACCTCCAAACCTCGAACCACTAGAGTTGATGATACACACTAACTTTCCAAACACGCCTTCATATCCGTAGACCATAATATTTCACTACGGAGCAATCTGGACCAACTTACTATCACACTGTCTCTTCTGAATACTGCAAAATCCAATCCTACTTAGATGGCCATAACTTCTTCAAATCTTCATGTGAACTTTTGAATTCTTAACTGGAGCAACCTCTGACAATCCTCTACATATCCATATGGTCTGCATGCATTGATTGTCATTAATTTTCTCAATACCCTCAACAATTTGGTCTTCTATACAAACAACAATATAGGATACAGTTGACATCAATGGCAACAAGGATATGTTGACATCAATGACAACACCACTTAGGCACATATTTGCAACAAGAACAACCTAGAACAATTTGTTAATATGAATTTTATTGATTCTTACATCATCACTTTAGTGAAGGATGAAAATAATATCTAATAATCTTTTAAGTGTTTGGACACTTTATGTTTAGAGTTGGTTCAAATCTTCAATAGAGCAATAGTTAATTTTATAGGTAGTCCATTTCTCCTCCCCCATGTATCTTCAAGACTATGGTGGATGTAGATTAATCATGGAGAGATCTTCAAGTTCCTTAAGATTTCCTTTTCTTGAACCAAGCTTGTCTATCTATGCTTTATTAGTATATTGTGGAATAGAATGGAATTTAAAAATTGGATTATTGCATTACGAAGCCATTTTGCTTACATGTATGTTTCAAATTTGTTCTAAAGAAATAGATACCACACAATTGTACTATTCTTTATGTCGACTGACTTCTACAACATCATATAATAAACTAAAGAAACTTTTGTATTATTTTATTTGGTCCAACTCTGACCATAACAAAAGATTCCACATGGTGACTTAGGATTTGTGTTGTCTTCCGAAAGATTCTAGTGGCTTGGGTCTTATGAATTTTCATAGGCAATGAATAGGGCTTTGTGCCAAGTAGATAGTGTGTTTTATTGAAGGTAACGAATCTTAGAAAGTATTACTAAGGATTTGTATCTCCTTGGGTTCTCCTTAAGGGAGATTAACCTAGAAAGACTTAGGATTTCATTCCCTATCTAGCTCTCATGTTTTCATCAAAATTATAGGAATCTATCATGTCATTAAGATGGATTATGTGGAATGACACTGGTTTCAACAATGGCCTTTCTATTAACTAGAAATCTCCATGGTGGTATCCTACTATTTCTAAGATAAATCATTGGTTGAGATTCCTTAGATCCACATGCTCAAATTATTTAGAAAAGACATAAGATTCATTTAGGATTTATATTCCAAGTTTACTTTCACATGACTTTCTTTGCCAAAAGTGAAGGTGAAATATAACTTGAATAATTCATATAAAGAGTCATATGATAATATTGTGAAGGTTGTGTTTTTCAACATCTCATAAAATCTTTGTGAGATTGACTAAACTACAATAGAAAGATTGTATGTGGTATATTTTACCCATTTCCATGGATATTCTCCAAGAAAAGGATACAATTGGCTCTCCCACATCTACTAATGGTTCAAAATTTAATTGTATGATGGAATATCAAATATCCCTCCTATATTTGGAGTAAAGAGTTTCAAACTACTTGGGAAATGATAATGGAGCCGAAGCTGGCTCACTTCACCTAGTGTTTGTTGTACCAATGCTTACCTAGATGTAATCATTTGATACATTTAGGTTTTTCAAAACCTAAATTCCCCTTCTCTAGTCACTTTGAAATGATCAAGCATCTGTTTTGGGTTTTTACCCATGTGAAAGGTGCTTGGTCTTGAATTCATGACTTTTCAAACCCTTAGACTAGAGCCTTTTACTTGGCATAATATTCTGGTAGGGTGTGAGCCTCATATTCTTATAAAATTTGATCATCTTTGGAATGCTTTTAGATTAGAGATATTATTTTTTTATTTGGAAAAAAGAGGAATTTAGCTATTTTTAATTAAAATTCTATTGATATCAACTTCTCTACTCACACCAAGTACTTGGTGATTTTAAATATTAATTTTCACCCAAGCCCAGGCCAAAAAAGTGGTATGGAGGTGGTACATTTATAGACTTTATTGGATCATTGACATAACAAATTTTGTATTGTGGCACCTGTGTCTCTAGCTTCACTACATCATAGATGATTGTCCCTATCAGACTAAAGGTTTGGTTACTCTATCTCCTCCCAATGCTACTCTTGGAGCCTTTTAAGGTGATCTTGCCCTTTGTCAACTAGCCAACACACATGAATTATATTCCTCCTTGTGTAGGAAAAATTGGTTGGTCTCCTCCCCATGCTATCTATGCCTCCTTAACATCCTCTCAAAAACATGGTTGGGATCAACCCTAAGGGTAGGACAGATTTGCCTATTTGAATTTGGCTATCTCATCTTAGTGCTTTAATATTCAAAATGATGTTAATCAAGATGCTTCAAAGTTGTTGCTACTTATATGTATGAGAATGAAGAAAATACTCATTTGTTGGGAGCCGATAGATGATGGAAAGAGCTTTTCAAATGGAGGTTGGATAACCCTAATGATTGGGATCCTCCATTATGTATGGGCTTTATAGTTCTTTTTTCTTTGTCTTTAAATCATGTTTTAATTCCATTATGATCAATTATTTCTTTTCTGGGGATGAGTTTATTTGTGGTTGTTTCCTTTTTGAGAATAAATTAATTCTTAACTTTTATGTGTGTGACTTTTAGATGTAATCTCATTCCATCTACTATTTTTTAAAGATAACATATTGCAATTTTTAAAAAGTAATAGATATGCTCTATTTCATCAAAAAAATATTATTTCAAATGTACAAAGACCCAATATTTTCCCCCACACCTAATCAAATTATTATGTAATTTAAACACCTTAACACGTTAATGAACCTACTCTCACCCTATTCTAGTGATTTCTACTTTAATAGATGGTATGACACACCATATCATCCTAGTTAATTGAACTACAACCCTTTCTATATGTTTCAATATTTTATTATATTTATTAGATTTAAATAATTTAAATATTATTTATTATAACAAAGTATAATAAAATTTCAAATGAATTCAAGAACTATATATTATATATTATTTAGTACCTTTTGGGCAGTACTCTTGTAATCAAAATCACTTAACTAATGATTAATAATTTTCTTTCTTCATCAATCAAATTTTTATGGTTAAACAATGAACAAAGTCTATATTAAGAAATAAAAACAAATATTTATCTTACTAAATATTTTAGAAACTCTAAATCTAAATTATTTAAAAATTACCATTAAAAATCATAATAATTTTTTTTGAGTGGATCCGATCTTTTTGGTGATTTTATGATTGGCCTAAAATTTTATTGGTTGTTGCATGGTATTGACAACAAGTAATAAAATAAGTTTATCATTGTTGTCATCATAAATAATTTAATTCCCGGCATCCACGGAAAAGTTTTACTCACAACACATTTTTGGGAATTAGACATTTTTAAGGGAGCCATTCTTCTAATTATTTTCTAAAATGGTAGAAATGAGTGTTAATATATTTTGTGAAATATATTATAATCTCTAAAGTAGTTGAAATCCTTAGACATCACAAAATTCTTGCAAAAAGTTAAAAGACAAGATTCATGGTTTATAAATTAAAATGAGGGCAACTAAAGCCATTGGTTTATACTTCATTATAATTTACCAAGTTCATGTATTAAATATTTACTTTCTATGTAAATCCTAGATAAGGAGTACAACCAACACTCTCAAAGGTCTAATAACAAAAAGTTTGAACTTCTTACCATATAATAATTATGTGAATTTTACCAAATATCTAAATCTATCAAATCAAAATCATGTTCAAAATATCACTTGAACAAATAGATAGAAGTTTAGATTTTAGTATAGTATAATACTAATTTAACAACTAAATTAGTAAAAACAAAACTAAATTTACAATTTCAAAATATCACATGAACAAGAGAGATATAAGTTTAGATTTTAGTATAATATAATACTAATTTAACAACCAAATTAGTTAAAGAAACTAAATTTACAATAATCCCTATGGAAGATATTTATAATAGTAAAAAAACTTAAGACAATGAGATGTACATATTATATCTCATTTTTTAATATTAAAAAAAGTTAAGTTTATAGTAGACAACATTGATGAAAATATATGAGATAAAAACTAAATTTACCACAAATTATAATTTGATAGTACAATAGAATTTATAATGGAGAGAACAATGAAGTTAGATTACAAACAAGTATATAAGGATGAAAAAAATAGTAGCAAAAAACTATCACTCAAAATCTTCAACATTTTTTTCCACCTAAGGCACATATGTATATACCTAAACAATACAAATACATATGCCTATGCCTAAGCAATACACATATAACATATACAAATATTTAAACCGGTTTTTAGTTTTAACATCAACTATACTTCAAACCATTAATAATCAAATAATCAATCTACTCACTTCATCATCAATATTTAACAAATATTTATTCCAACAAACAAACTCAACTTCAACTATGCTATGAAACTAAATATCAACTAATCAATTAATCAAGACGATTTACTAATAAAACATTGACAACTATAAATTTCACCAACTTATGAAATATATTTAACTTGCAACAATCTTTTCATCTCTAAAACAATATGTCATACCCCAATTGTCAACCACAACATGCATACTACTACAACTCTAAAAACTCAGGTGCTTGCCACTACATGGCACTTGTTTAAAATAGTGAAAACACTTATGAATCATAAATAAATAAACTCAAAATTTAATACATGTCAATATAATGGTTAATTTTCATGTGTTTATGTTTATACATAAAATTAGGAAATATATATTAATAATATCTTAATACCAAATTATTATTAGTCGCTCTCGTACGTAGGGGATACAGTTGTTTTCATAGCTACTTTTTGAATCTTGATGAATTTTTACTGATGGATGCTATGTTTCCTATGTGTTTATGTTTAAATATAAAATTAGGAAATATATAATAATAATATCTTAATACCAAATTATTATTATATATCATATTTTATATGTACATTATCTATAAAAAAATTCTTGTCAAAATGAGATGTGTTTAAATATAAAATTAGGAAATATATACCAATATATCTTAATGTCAAATTTATTATTATATATCATATTTTATATATTCATTGTCTATAAGAACTTTCTTCTAAAAATGAAATGTGTTTAAATATAAAATTAGGAAATATATAATAATATATCTTAATACCAAATTCATTATTATATATCCTATTTTATATGTTCATTGTTTATGAATTTATTTTTAAAAAATGAGATGGGTTTAAATATAAAATTAGGAAATATATACTGGTCAATATACTAATAAGAAATTTATCATTATATATCATATTTTATTTGTATATTGGCTATCAAAATTTCTTTTAAAAATGAGATGTTATACTTGAGATTAATTCCATATGAAAGAAATTTATAAAATAAATTTAAAACTTTTTATGGAATAAATTAATTAGATTTTTAAAATAATAGTGTGTTAAACTAAGCATCAATGTTTAATTTCTTCAAATTTTTACTGTCCAAATTTTGAGGAAAACTACTTATTAAAATAAAGTCTATTTTTTAAACTAGCTGAAAACTTAATATAAACATGAAGCCAATTTAATGTATAAACCATTTTTTATAGAGAAAAATAATGGATTATCAATTTCTTAAAAATGAACAGTAATTTTATGTTAAATATGTTATTCTATAATTATATGGAGTTTTATTGTAATTTATATTAATAAATTGAATTCAATAAGTCATTCCCAAACTTGAACCATAAAATCTACCATTCACCATTTCATTGAATGTATGCAAAGACTCAATAAATAGACATGACTATTGTGACACTTATACATCAATTTTTTTAATACATCTCAATATAATAGTTAATTTTTATGTGTTTATGTTTAAATATAAAATTAGGAAATATATACTAATAATATCTCTATATCAAATTATTATTATATATTATATTTTATATTACATTATTTATAAAAAAATTCTTCTAAAAATGAGATGTGTTTAAATATAAAATTAGGAAATATATACCAATATATCTTAATGTCAAATTTATTATTATTTATCTTATTTTATATGTACATTGTCTATAAAAAAATTCTTTTAAAAATGAGATGTGTTTAAATATAAACTTAGGAAATATAGACCAATATATCTTAATAAGAAATTTATTATTATATATCATATTTTATTTGTATATTGTCTATCAAATTTTCTCTTAAAAATGAAATGTTATACTTAAGATTAATTTCCGACTAAGGAGACTTATAAAATAAATTTAAAAGTTTTTATGGAACAAATTAATTAGATTTTTAAAATAATAGCTTGTTAAGCTAAGGTTTAATTTCTTCAAATTTTTACTATCCAAATTTTTAAGACAACTACTTATTAAAATAAAGCCTCTATTTTTTAAACTGACACAAAACTTAATATAAACATCAAGCCAATTTAAGATATAAACAATTTTTTTTGGAAAAAAATAATGGATTACCAATTTCTTAGAAATGAACTAATTTTTAATAAATTCTTGTTATATAAAATTGAATTTAGTCATAGGTTTAAATTTTTGTTAAATATGTTATTCTATAATTATATGGAGTTTTATTGTAATTTAAATTAATAAATTGAATTCAATAACTCATTCGCAAACTTCAACGATAAAATCTACCATTTCATTGAATGTATGCAAAGGCTAAGTTAATAGACATGACTGTTGCCGTTGTATAAATTCAGTCCTAACCCTTGTGTTTGACATCCACCCTTGTTACTAGAATTTTACTCAAGGAAAGGACTGGTCCACACAGAAGCAATATGAGCACATTTGAAGCCATCCCTTCCATAACTCCTAATAATAATTATGGTAATTCTAGGGTTTTTCGATCTAGATCTAGAAGACAAAGAAAATCGAGTAGCACAGAGCTTTATCCTTCAAAGGAGATCATGCAAGAACTCTATGTTAAATTTGTTCAAGGCATGGATCCACAAGAACTAGAGTTGTTGCCAAGCCTAATGTTTCAAGTAGAGCAGGCTCATTGGCACTATGAGGACTATATAAGAGAGGACGATCCTTATCTCACGTCCCTTAGCCTAAGGGAATTCACCTTTCATTTTTTCATGAGTTGTGATCCATTTAAAGATTATCATGCTAACCATTTAGATGCTATACTTGACGATTTCAGGGCCTTTAAGAATACTATTCCAGTAGCAGGCTCAATAATTTTGGACCGGTTTCATGAGAAGTGTTTGCTTGTGAAGGGCTGGAATAGTGGTTCTTGGAGTTTTCCTAGGGGAAAGAAGGAAAATCCCGATGAAAATGATGATAAATGTGCTATTAGAGAAACGAGGGAAGAGATAGGATATGATATAACCTCACTTTTGAATGTCAATGACTTCATTCAACATTCTGAAGGGAAGAAAAGAGTGGTTTTGTACCTTATCGAAGGAGTGAATGAGAAATATGCTTTTGAACCAAAGACCAAGAAGGAAATCAGTGAAATTGCTTGGCATCCACTTCAAATCATGAAAACAAAACCCAACAAGTATTTTCAGGTTGGCCCATTTCTAGGCAAATTGGACAATTGGATTAAAAGAAAGTATGGGTCCTCATATACAACACCAACACCACTGAGTGGAACTGGTGAGATATGCACTGTTTGGAAAACTGATAAAGAAGAAAACAATTTGACTCCAAGGAGGACTCCTACACCTAAGGGTCCTTCCACTCCTTGCCCAAAGGTTAGAAATAATACCCGTGGTTCTTATTCTTATCTAAGTAGGTCTCCCAATCCCTGGTCCAGGTCTCCTCATCCAAGTAATTCTCCTCATCCAAGTAGTTCTCCTTATTCTAAACCTAATTATGATTGTCTAAGTAGGTCTCCCAATCCCTGGTCTAGGTCTCCTCATCCAAGTAATTCTCCTCATCCAAGTAGTTCTCCCACTCCCTGGTCTAGGTCTCCTCATCCAAGTCCTACTCCCTCTGGCTGGTCCAAGACTCCTCATCCAAGTAATTCTCCTTATTCTAAACCTAATTATCCTTATCCAAGTAGTTCTCCTCATCCATGTCCTACTCCCTCTCGCAGGTCCAAGTCTCCTCATCCAAGTAATTCTCCTCATCCAAATAGTTCTCCTTATTCTAAACCTAATTATCCTTATCCAAATAGTTCTCCTCATCCAAGTACTACTCCCACTCGCTGATAATATCTACTTGGCAAAGGTAAACAGGTTTTGATCTCACTGTTTAATTGTTACCATTTAACTAATGATATCACTGTGTATTTATCCATCGTTCAAACTGTACTGAATATGATATCACTGTGTATTTTTGTCAGATTGAACACCATATTCCTTGGAGCACTTTTCGCACTTCCGTTGCTTCTCGATGCTGTGTTTCCTAAAAATGCGTTTCTTAATGCCAAATCTATTATATTAAATTTGGATAGATATCTATGCATGTTTAAATTATTTCTCTATTATAAAATTTTATTTTTCCCTCCGAAAAAAAGAGCTTTTATGAATGATCAAAGGGCAGCTCTTCACTATTGGTAATGCCCATTAACGAAAGTCTTCTATTTTGATTTGTATATTGTGTAGTTTAACTACTTTTTAAGTTATTTTTTTATTATTAAAGATTATTTAATCTTCTGATCATTAGAGTTTTGATTGTGCCTTTGCTCAGGCTATTTGCTAAGCAAAGTGTTTAAAGCTTTGAAGTGTTTTTGGTGCTGCTTTATTATTTTCTTATTTTCTTGTATTATTATTGTTTCTCTTTTTTTGGGAGCAGTGTGAAGGGAAGGAAAGACGTGTAAAGTATTTATTCGAGATTTGTATAGTTGTGCAAGTGTGAAAAAAAGATTGAGAAGCAATTCTTAAGAGAGTTTTAGTGTAGGTTTCAGTTGTGTTTTTGTCATTAATAAAGATATTTAATCTTCTAACTGTTGGAGTTTTGATTATGTCCTTTCTAAGCCTATGGTTTGAACAAAGTGTTTAAAGCTTTGAAGTGTTTTTGTCTCATTGTGTAGGTATCTCTCAAAAATATTTTTGCTAAAGCTTCTACTATTTCTTCAAAATTGTTTTTCATCATCTGTTTTCTAGTTTTAGAAATTTTCCTGAATTTTTTTTAATAAATTTGTAACTTTTAAATCATTTCAAACAAACATTTACTATATAGTGTAAAATTATAGTCCAATTTCTGGCACAAACAGTTTGAGAGAAACAATTGCTTTTCTCATAAACAGTGAGCTTACAAGACTTATGTTGTACACGAGTGCATTGTCAGTCATACTTGATATCCATAAAAGAATATTTTGATTAGGAGGAATCTTATTCTCATGAACAAGACAAGTATCATGAAAAACGATATGTGAACTAATAGAGCACATCATATAATGGCCATTAGGATCTATTTGGCTGAGTGAGAAAAACTTAACTAAGAGGATAGAGGATATGTAAAGGCCATTAGGATCTATTTGGCTGAGTGAGAAACACTTACTTAAGAGGATAGATGATATAGGAGGTTGATGGGTGTCATCAATGGAAGTGGGATCCTAAGTGAGGGGCTAACTATCATAATCAACTCCCAATCCCGAGTCTAAGGGACTTCAAGATTGGGCCAAATTATTAATGCACTAATTATATAAATTACACCTATCTAAGCATATTAGTAATGATACGTCCTAAAGATAGTGATTCTAAGCTACTCTAAACTAGAATTAGACTAAGCTCTATTGGATGTGAGTACTCAAACTAGAAGAATTTCTTTGCATACAATTGCTTATGAAAAATGGAGGGGAAAGCCACAATTTATAGATTTTTGGGGATGGAAATGGAGGGGTAGGATTGGATTGAAAGATCAAAGGTTGAGATTGCTTGAAGATCCTTAAGCAAGGAGAATTGGACAGATGAGATGATGAGAATGGATGATAAAATTATTCCAAGATTCAAGAGATGATCAATGGATGAAAATGAAGATGTGAAAGGATGGATGACCAAGATTGGTTAGGTGTATGACATGTAAGGCCTCATATATGAAAAGGCAAAGTTTGAATTTTGTGAGAAATTTTAAATTGTGAGGAGAGGACAAATGGAATTAAAAATTGGATGAATAGTGCATGAATAGTGCTACATAGAATTTTAAATTTACATGAATAGTGACACTTGGGGTGGGATGGAAGAAATATGACAAGTGTACATTTTTTGGAAGATATGGCCATGTTTCCAAAGTACCACTTGTTATGTACATGCATGTACATTGAATGACAAGTGCACTTCTAGAAACATATGGTTTGTAATTGAGAATTAATTAAAATAATTCTTGTGCATATGGTTTAGAAAAAAATAATGATGATTACTAAGAGTAATCAAAAGTGCACAAAATAGGGAATTAAATAAATATGGATATTTATTTAATTTTTGATGGATGAAATATGAACTATAGTTGCAAAATATTTAATTTTTTGAACTATAGTAGAAGAATTTTAATTTTTTGGTGAAGGGGGAAGACAAAGAATAAATTAATTAAATAATTAAAAAGTATTTTATTAACGTTTGGATCAAATAGAATGATGTGGGTGAATAGGTTTGGATTACGAAAATGGATGAAGGTGGTTGTGACTATTTTCATGTGTCTACACTTTGCCTCTTTTTGATATGACATCATTGTTGTAAAGGTTGAGGGGATATCAAAGAAAATATTTTTTGATAAATATGCCCCAGTTGGTAGATGAGAGATGAATAGATAACCAGGTGATGCCCCCTTGAGAGATCAACAAAAAATAATAAATTTTCTAGCAATGTCTCAAAAGAGGGAAAAACAGAGGAAAAGAAAAAAGAGGGGGAATAGGGAATCTCGAGATTGAGGAAGGAGAAAATACAGAGCTAAGGGGTGAAAAATGGGGTCTAGGAAAGAAAATGAGGGCTGGGAGAGGAAATTAGGGTTGGTGGGGGCTACATATAAGGTGGAAGAGGCCCATAATCCTCATTTGACTTCTTGCATGCTTAACAAATTTTGATTAGAGGAGAGAAGGGCTTAGAAAGGAATGATGGCACACATTCCACGAGAGGAGCACCATGTGAAATGAGTTTGAGAGTACCTACAACCAGCGGCAGCTGGTGATCCGGTAGGTGTCGAAACCTCTCTTATGACTTTGGGGTTGGGTAGTTTAGGCGCAAAAAACGTAGGGTGGGAAACGGTAGAATGTAGGCACTAGGAGGGGCTTTTTAGCACCTAGGTCGTGAATTAGTGTTGTGAACAAGAATTGTGGCACTTAGATTGGCGATCAAGACCTGATCTAGGGATCAGTGCCCAATGAGGCAAATCAGTACTTAGGGGGGAGGAATTTTAGCACCTAAAATGAGCATTTTAGTGCTTAGTAGAAATTGTGGCGCCTAAAATGAAGATTTTAGTGCCTAGGTTTCAGCGCTCAGTCAAGCAATTAGCACCTAGGGATTTGGTGTAGTGCCTAAAAACAAGGTGGTTTTAGCATTGAAAATGAACATTTCAGCACCTGGTCTGCAGGGGTATGCCTGGTCTACCGATCAACGCCCAAACCAGAGGAGTAGCACCAAAAATGAGCAAAGTGGCACCTAGGTTGTTAGCGCCAAAAGGGCTAGAAGTAGTGGATAAAAGTTCAAAGTTGTGTCACACTTTGCACCAACTTATCACCATAAATGAATTTAAGTATTTTCAACTAAAGTCAATTTTGGTGAAACTTATGTTCTATCTAGATTCATCCTAGCTAAATTAGATGTAGGCCACAACTTTTCCAATTGGAAATATGTAGCATCACTTTGGGGCTCAGTTACCAAAAAAAAGAAATTATTTGAAAAACTTGATGCTCTAACAACTCCTATTCATGTAAATAATCATTTAAAAAAAATCTAAAAATACCCTTTTGTAGATCAATCAATCTACTTTGTAAGAATATAATTTTTTAAACATTTCAATTAGTGCTTATATTTTATTTTTTATTTCTAAGTCAAAAGTAGGTCATTAGCACCAAAATATGGCGTCGATTGTGCTCTCAAGAGAAAATATTAAAATTTATCAAAAAAATTTAAAAAAAATATGATCCATTAGCGGAGAGATTCCTTGTCAAGATGACATAATTCTTTTCTATTTTGGATAAATAATGAAGACAAAAGTTGACGTCTCATCAAAACAATTGTGTTTTCATTACACACAACTTCCAAGATTTATTTAAAAATATATATATCAACTTGGAGAAGAAAATAATCCATGCACTAAAGTTTTGAGTCCTTCCACTCCTTACCCCAAGGTTAGAAATAATACCTGTAGTTCTCCTTATTCTAAAACTAATTCTCCTCATCCAAGTAGATCTTCTTATTCTAAAACTAATTCTTCTTATCCGAGTAGTGCTTTTTATTCTAAAACTAATTCTCCCAAGTAATTCTCCAAGTCTCCTCATCCAAATACTTCTCCCACTTGCTAGTCCAAGTCTCCTCATCCAAATAATTTTCCTAGTTATCATTGTTAAATTGTTATCATTTAACTAATGATATCACAATCTATTTATCCATTGTTCAAACTGTACTGAATATGCTTTCCTACTTAAGTCTTTCAAGTGAATCAAAGATATCTAAATGATTTAATTCTTCATAAAGTTCTTTGTCTTACTTGCTAACCATACATGATCAATTTCACAATGTAGAAGGATTATTGGCAACCAAATACATTATCTCTGTACATTTCTGATTCTACATAACAATCTCAAACTTGTAGATAAAGTTTCTTGAACTAGGGTTCCATTGTAGTCGTAGTAGTCTAATAAGTGTCAAAGGATATGTTATTCATGTGGATGCATTTCTTGATGCCAAATCTATTATATTAAATTTCTAAGGATGTTTAAATTATTTCTCTATTATAATATTTTATTTTTCCTATAGTTTTTATGAATGATCAAAGGGAAGCTTCACTATTGGTAATGCCCATTAACAAAATTCTTCTATTTTGATTTGTATATTGTGTAGTTTAACTACTTTTTAAGTTATTTTTTTATTATTAAGGATGTTTTAATCTTCTAATCATTAGATTTTCTATTGTGCCTTTGCTAAGGCTATTTGTTGAACAAAGTGTTTAAAGATTTGAAGTGTTTTTGGTGCCTGCTCTATTATTTTCTTGTATTTAATTATTTCTTTTCTCTTTTTGGGAGCAGTGTAAAGGGAAGTAAAAACATCAAAAGTATTTATTAGAGATTTGTATAGTTATGCAAGTGTGAATAAAAGATTGAGAAACAATTCTTAAGAGAGTTTTAGTGCAGGTTTCAGTTGTGTTTTTTTCATTAGTAAAGGTATTTAATCTTTTAACTATTAGAGTTTTGATTCTGTCCATGCTAAGCCTATGGTTTGAACACAGTGTTTAAAGTTTTGAAGTGTTTTTGTCTCATTGTGTTTGAAGCTTCTTTGTCTCACTGTGTAAGTATATCTCAAATATTTTTGCTAAAGCTTCTACTATTTCTTCAATTTAAGTGTTTTTCATCATCTATTTTCTAGGTTTAGAATTTTTCCTAAAGGAATTTTAATAAATATGTAACTTTTAAATCATTTCAAACAAACATTTTCTATATAGTGTAAAATTATAGCAAAAAATTTTTGGTAGAAGGATTTCTCTCTATTCCTTATAGTTTGAGAGAAACAATTGCTTTTCTCATAAAAAGTGTGCAAGTACAAGACTTATGTTGTACATGGGTGCATTGTTGGTCATACTTGACATCCATAATAGAAGATTTTTGATTAGGAGGAATCCTATTCTCATGACCAAGACAAGTATCATGAAAAACAAGATGTCAAAACTATTAGAGCACATCATATTATGGCCATTAGGATCTATTTGGTTGAGTGAGAAAAAAATAACTAAGAGGATGGAGGATATGTAATAAACATAACCATAACCCTAATTTTAAGCATAACCCTAATTCTGACCCTAACCCTAATTCTAACCATGATTCAAGCCCTAATTGTAGTCATAACCCTAATTTAAACCATAATTTTAGGCATAACCCTAATTATTACCCAAATGCTAATTGTAATCAAAACCTTCAATCTAACTGTAATTCTAAATCCAACCCTATTTAACATAATTCTAACCATAATTTTGGTTATAACTCTAATACTAACACTAGTCGTAATGCTAACTGTAATCCCAACCCTAATTTGAACACTAATTATATTTGTAACCCTAATCTTAATCTTAACACTAATGCTAACCCTAATTTCCTTTATTACATTAGCCTGGCACAAATATATAGAGATGATAAGGAATAAGAATTCTTTTATCATTACATAATGAACTACAAAATCAATTGTAATAAAAAAAGCATGGTGAGCCAAAATGTATTCTTGAGTGCATTCTTTACATATTTAGAATCACTTGAAGTATGGTTAATTCCAGTATCAACATATTAGTTTAGATTCAATGATATAAGTTGATTGCCTTCGCAATATATGATGTTGTCTTATCTTGTACATGTAAAAAATTTACTAAGAACAAGTATACCCTACAAAAAAAATATAATATTAGAAGTTAGTTTCTACCTGCAAATGGGCATGTATGACATTGCACAACCTACACATGGGTGTGGGAAATGTAATCCCCATTCCCCATAGACCACGAGCCTATAGGGGCTTGGGGCTCCTTGTTTAAACTCAAACATATGCGTCTTGAGGAGTTGACGCATCTGACCACCAAATTTCAGCCCTTTGAATAAACTGCTGGGTCAAAAGTTATGACCTCTGGAAGTTTTTTCATTAGAGAAAGTCTCTAGATCCTTCTTATCTCCTTATTGAAATAATTCTTTTAATTTATTCTAGTGCTAGTATTCTTTTGGGCAAGTAACTAAAATTTTCATAATTTATGGAAGATCCTTGTAGAAAAGTGATGACCACCAAGTAATAATACTTTTAATTCTAGTGGAGATTACATTATTCGTATTTAGGCTGAAATTCATTATTCCTTCATTAAAAAATAATTTTTTGGCAAAATAATTTCTTTCTTTATTATTATAAGATCAACAAATATATATTAGTTTTATTTTCTGTATATTGAGCTTCATGAGAATTAAGTTTTCTTAGGGACATTATCATCCTATTAATTGTACCAATTTTGTAACAAGAGAACAAGGTAGCTAGAAAATTAAATATTTATCAATCTAAACATGATTGTGGAACGTAAGATACTTAATCACTATAATTTAGTGACTCTACTAAAAAAATAATAATAAACAAATTTATTTATATTGTTTCATTTAAGTGTTATAGTGGTAATCAATATGGCTTAATCATTTTGACCCCTTTTTTCACATTTAAAATAAACAAGTAGAGTTAGGTCTAGTTGCTTAGACTAGACCTCCTTTACCATATAGATATACCTTCAGGAGGACACCTTTAGATCTTCTATATGGGCATCATGAAATTTTGATTCCTAACCCTTCTAGGATTCCTCCATCCCTAGGTAGGCAAAATGAGTTCCACTCTACCCACTCACGCTTTTTACCTTACCCTCCTTCTAGATGGCATGCTTGAATGGAATTGCACATGTGGAATTTTTCGATAAGGCTTTATAAATTTTCATGCAAGTGCAATTAGTGGGTGTAAAGCCAAATTTCACAACCTTATCCAGCATCCTCCTTGCCTATGCCAAAATGGGATCTTCAGAACATGGTATGGACATCCATCAAAGCATATAAGATATGGGAATTTTGTTAGGTGTTGTAGTTGCAACTACCCTTGGAGACATGTATGCAAAGTGTGGAAGCATAGACAAGGCGCATGAACTATTTAACATGATGCCTCAAAGAAATGTTATCTCATGGATTTTTTAATAAGGCTTTAGAAACTTTCAAGCAAATGCAATTGGCGGGTGTAAAGACAAATTCCACAACCTTAGCCAACATCCTCATTGCCTATGCTAAAATAGGATCTTTGGAATAGGGTAGAGACATCCATCAAACCATAACGGATATGGGAATTTTTTCAGATGATGTAGTTGCAACAGGCTTGGGAGACATGTATGCAAAATGTGAAAGCATAGATGTCAAGGTGTGTGAACTATTTGACATGATGCCTCAAATAAATGCAATCTCATAGAATGCCATGATTATAGGATATGCATAAAATGGATTTTTTGATAAGGCTTTACAAACTTTCAAGAAAATGTAATTGGCAAGTGCAAATCCAGATTCCACAACCTTAGCTAGCATCCTACTTGTCTATGCCAAAATGGGATCTTCAAAATAGGATATGGGCATCCAGAAAATCATAAAGGATATGAGAATTTTGTCAGATTTTGTAGTTGTAACTACCATGGGAGACATGTATGCAAAGTCTAGAAGCATGCACAAGGAGTGTGAACTATTTGACATGATGGCTCAAAGAAATGCCACCTCATGGAATGCAATGATTGCAAGATATGCACAAAATGGATTTTTTGATAAGGCTTTAGAACTTTCAAGAAAATACAATTGGTGGGTGTAAAGATAAATTCCACAACCTTATATCCAGCATCCTCCTTGTCTATTCCAAAATGGGACCTTTGGAACATGGTATGGACATCCATAAAAGCATAAAGGATATGGGAATTTTATCATATGTTGTAGTTGCAACTGCTCTAGGATACATGTATGTAAAGTGTGGAAGCATAGACAAGGTGCATGAACTATTAGACATGATGTCTCAAAGAAATGTTGTCTCATGGAATGCAATGATTGCAATATATGCACAAAATGGATTTTTTGATAGGGCTTTAAAAACTTTCAATCACATACAATTGGCAGATGTAAAGAAAAATTCCACAACCTTAGGCAACATCCTCCTTGCCTATACAAAAATAGAATCTTTGGAATAGGGTATGGACATTCATCAAAGCATAAAGGATATGGGAATTTTGTGAGATGTTGTAGTTACAATTACCCTAGGAGACATGCATGCAAAATGTGGAATCATAGACAAGGCATGTGAATTTTTTGACATGATTTATGAAAGAAATGTAGTCTCATGGATGACATGGTGTTGTTAGACCTTGTACTTTAGTTGAAATTTTATCAGTTTTGTCGATTGGGTTGTGTCCAAGGTTGTATGCAATAGGAGAGGAGATTCAAACATCCTAGTTTAGCAACAATTTTCTTATTTTCTTATTTTTTTAAGAAAAGACTTTATAAAGAAAAATCTAACTAAAAAGCATGGATATCTAAACTTAAAGAAAATCCATGAATGCATTTGAAATCCATTAACTAACTCATATTAATTTGTGAACTCAAAATAAATACTTCATCTAAGAAAGTATGGGAATATTAAAATCTAAATTATGCTAACACACTTTTATTAATCTATGAAAATTTGAGTCACATGTAAGAACTTCAAAAATTTTCTACTACATGAGATAGAAGGACAAAGCTCTTAAACTTTGGAATATCTCAGTCTGCAACACACAAATTAATAGGACATCCTACATTAGTGGTTGTTGATAAAAGGCCTATGGAGACATGGTCAGGGCACAAGCCTTCACTAAGACATCTTAGAGGTTTTAGTTGTGAGGCATATGCACATGTGCCAAAAGAGAAGTGAACAAAGTTGGAGAATAAGGATTTAAAATGTATCTTCATTGGGTATAGTTATGGTATGAAACGATAGTAAGCTTTTGGACCCTATTACAAAAAATGTAATATATAGTAAAAGTGTTATTTTTAGAGAAACTAAGCCTTCTTCTGTGACATTGCAGCTAGAACAAAGTGAACAGAAAGATGTGATTCAATTCCCTTCTACACCTAAGATAGTTAAATCGAGACCCCCAAATAGACATGAAGTTGAGGAGAGCTCATCTCGCTCTGGATCTTCAAAAGAGGAGGAAGAACCTCCAACTCAATTTGTTCGAAGGTCTACAAGGCATATACAACCACTTGAAAGGTTTTCACCTAATGAATGGAGATGTATTTTTTCTTTGAACACTAACATAGATGAACCTAGATCTGTAGAAGAGGCATTAGGGTTTAATGATGCAAAGTATTGGAAGATTGCTATGGATGAAGAAATGACATCTTTGAAAAAGAATGATACATGGGACCTAGTGTCATTGGTTGAAGGATGAAAACCTTTTGGTTGCAAATGGGTGTTCAAGAAAAATATTGGTTCATATGGAGGTATTGAGAAGTATAAAGCACGGTTGGTTGTGAAAGGTTACCGTCAAGTTGAGGGTGTTGATTATGGTGAGATATTTTCTCCTGTTGCAAAAATGACTTCCATTAGATTCTTTCTTTCTATTGCTACTGCTTATGATTTAGAGGTTAAGAAAATGGATATGAAAATGATATTCCTTCATGGTGATTTGGAGGAGGATATTTATATGACACAACCAAAGCACTACATGGTGAAAGGTAAAAGTAATTTGGTTTGTAAATTGAAGAAATCATTCTATGGCCTCAATCAAAAGTCCTAGGATATGGTACCAAAAATTTGATACATATGTGTTGAGTTTGAGATTTGAGCGTTCTAAATCCAATCACTTTGTTTATTATAAATCTGATGTGATCATTTCCTTTTTATTGCATTATATGTTGATGATATGTTATTTATTGGTAAAGGGAAAGGGATGATTTTAGAACTAAAGTCTCAACTTGTAGATAAATTTGAAATGAAAGATCTTGGTGTAGCTAAAAACATTCTTAGGATAGAAATAAGAAGAGATAGAGTGAACATAAAACTATGGCATGGCTAGAGTAAGTATGCCAATTCAGTTTTACAGAGGTTTAACATGAAGGATTGTAGACTATTATGTGTTCCTTTTGTAGTTGGTATAAAGTTATCTTCTTCACAATGTCCAACATCCTCATCAGAGATGGAAGAAATGAGCAGAGTGCCTTACCAGAGTGTAGTCAAAAGTTGTATTCTATGGTCTGTACTAGACTAGACATTGCCTAAGAAGTGGGAGTTCTTTCCAAATATATGTCTAATCCTGGTAGAGTTCCAATAGGATGCAAATAAAAGAGTCTTCAGATATTCGTGAGTTACCTAAGAGTATTTTTTATTTTATCATGGTAATTTGATAGGAGACATGCATTCTCTTGATATTCATGGTTATGTGTATTAAGACTGGACTGGTGATTTTGATGCATATGATCCACCGATGCTTATGTATTTACTTTATTTGGTGGTGCAATTAGTTGGAGTAAGTGATAGGTTGTAGTTTCTTTTTCCAATAGTGAAGCTGAGTATATGGAAGCTACTCATGCTTGTAAAAAAGGCATTTGAATTAAGAGACTATGTTTAGATATCAGAAAACAAGGTGTAGTGACAGTTTATTGTGGCCATCGTAGTGTGATATTCCTAGCTAAGAACCCAAAATTTTATGCCAGGACCAAGCACATTGATATATAATATCATTTTTTTAGAGATATGGTCTAGAATGGCAAGGTGAAGCTAGTTAAGGTAGAGAATTTGATGAATGTTGCAGATGCATTAACTAAGCATGTGAGCACAAAGAAGTTCAAATGGTGTTTAGAGTCTATGGGCCTCTTGAACCCTAGCAATTAAATCATGGTGTTGATACTCCCTTTGGTCATGCAAATTTTTTGACAAGTGGGAGAATGTTAGGAAAGTTGTCTCAACCTTGCAACTACCCTTTATCTTGAAGAATGGATTAAAACTTTCAAAGTTTCCAAAAGGGACTAAAAATGTAGGGGTTACTCTATTTAGTAACTATACATTTGAGCACAGATGGAGCCAAAATTTTCCCAAAAATGTGTAGAATTACCAAGTAAATATCTTTGGTGAGTTTCGACCCATGATCATGTCTGGATTGCAGGATATTAAACTTTTTGTTTCTTGAAACTCTTGGAAAAGTTTCAAACTAAGATTTGACACACTTAGTGGTCCCTAAATGCCCAAAATTTGTCATAATAAAAAAATTAGGTTACATCTTGATAGATATCTTCATAAGCATTACAATGCATCAAATAGTTCATCAATCAGACACATAGATCAAAAGTTATGGCCTTCGGAAGATGGACATCCTATTTTGGGAAATGTGAAAACATGTTGCACACTTAAAAGAGTTGTAAAGGGGAGAGTTACACATGTTGGTGTTTGATTTGGCACATCACAAGGCATCTTTGATTGGAGATAATTTGGGCACCAATTTTGAGTGGTTTTGGCTTATGGTTTTGTAATCACCGTTGGTAATTTACTCTATTGTATCTCTTATATATTAGGAGCTTGAGATGGAGGTTGTGTGTAAGAGTCATATAGATTTTGAGTTGCCTTCGAATCTTTGGTTGGTTATACTCCTACGAAATCTTTCTCTGCATGTATACTTTGATCTTCTCGATTCCTGAATAATATGTTGGATAGCTTTAGAGTGTGGGGTTTTTCTCCTAAAAGGCTTTCCCCACACAATTATTGTGTTGTGGTATGATTTATATTTGTGTTTATTTTTGTAACTATTGTAAAGATCTGAAACATTTTGCATATCTCTACTCTCAAGATTAGTGTGCTTGAAGTTGTTCTGCTACATTAGCTTCCTTACATAGAGGAGGATCTTGAGAGGGATTATACCTAGAATGAAGGAAGGATTCTCCTCAAACACCCATTGCACCATCAAGAGAGTATAGTCTTTGAGGAAATATGAAACCAAATTGTGAGGATTTAGGACCAAATTGAGATATTGAGTTAGGTTTCCAAGTTTAGGGTTCATGTTTAATGGTTTCATTGCAAGATGTGAGTTAAGGGTTCAAGATTTAAGATCTTTATGGTTGGGGTTTTGATTTTATACACCAACTTTGGAGTTTATTAATATAATTTCATACATATCGATAACTAAAGTGTTCCTAATGAATGATTGACTTAGGTGTAAATAAATTGATTTGTTATTCTAATGGTGAGTTTAACATACCCATGTCAATTCCCATTTATTTTTTGGCCTATTTTGTTGGAACTACTTAATCCAACTACTTGATAAATGCTACACTCTTCTGTTATGTTTGGCTTATGGCCCAATGGTTATCAATTTTACACTAATCTACACTTCAATTTTACACTAATTTTAGTGCTCAAATTAAAGATTTGAGTGTGATTTTAAGGATAGATGTTCATTGCTAGCACATTGAGGGTTAACTAATCCTATTTTTGGCTCTCCAAAGAGATTAGTTGAAATTTTGGTAAGAGATTTGATTAGGTTTTTAATTTTAAGAGTTTAGGGTTTAGGGTTTAGGGATTAGGGTATAGGGTTTAAGATTAGGAACTAACAAAGTTGAGAAATTAATATGAATATATGTAAGAAACAAGTTATTATGAATTTATGTTTTGAAATTAAATGTAAATTAAAAATGGTAAAAAATAATTAAAACAATAAAAAAAGCAACTACCTAGTAACAACTAAGGGTCACTTCGGAGAAGGCAGGAAGGTTGTGGAGGCACACTATGGAGGTGAAATGATATGGGTGTCTGTTCTATTTTCCTATTTCTGTCACTATCCACCATTTCAATTGTTAAAAAATAAATAATTTTAGTGAATGAGCACCTGTTCATAAAATAGGCTCCCATTCCATATACAAGAGTGTCACACCCCATTCTAAAAAAATATACTTATCATTTTTATTTCAAGAGGATAGATAGTTAGTCAATGAAAATATTATGATTAAATCAATGTTGTGTTTGAATAGAAAATACATTTGATTTATATTATTTTATATGCAACGAATACTTTTCTATGACGTTATTATTATGTACATGGTTAAATAATGTGATGGACTAACTACCATTGTGCCATTGAGGTGAATGTAGGAATAATGTTTTTACCCCTCCAAGATGAGGAGAGAGAGTATCACCATGGAGAGGGTGCTAGATCGCATCAATACAATGATCATTGTGCCATATGAAAACACACGCACTCACATTAGAGGTTATGTCAATTTTTGAATAAGTCTTATTCTTTATGTTATTGGTCACCTCAGTAATATTTTAACATTGTGATCATTTTGTACTTGTTTAATATTGTCATCATCATGTTGATGACTTAATCTTTTACGTCGATAATCAATAAGGTTGTGTATGTCTTTGAATTCCAAGATGACATGAGTAATTGACCAATCAAGTCTAGTTTTGACATAAAGGCCTAAGTCAGCTTTGCAAGACCCCATCATTGATATTGTGCTCATGAATAGAATAATTAAATGATTCAAAAAATGCATCGGTGACATCTATGAATTAGGTGTACTATTGTTTTTCTTTTTTAATTATTTATAAGCTTAGTCATGGTTAAATTTAACATCTAGCTTGTGGTAAAGGAAGTTAAGTCCTAGAGACTCTCATTGTGTTCTTCCCTAGATACTTGGAGGAGTGGAAAGGAGAATTAGCTCCATAATTCTATTTTCAAGCACTTTAGATCATGGATGGTTGAGAGAAAGGGGAGGATAATTAAGTACAACTATTTTATAACTGACAGGGAGTGTGGTTATTATGGAAGGATAAGGGATCTTGTTAAGGAAAGAAATAATAGAATCTTTAGAGATTCTCTAGCTAATACTGAATAGCTTTTGCATTCTATTTGTCATGTTATTCAGGAAAATATTAATGTGGCTAAGATGAAGAAATCCAAAGATCCTCCTATCGATCAAGAGATAAGAATTTGTAGTATTTGGAATATTACTCAAAATCTCAATGACATGGATTACCAAAAAGATTACATAAGAAAGCACACTAGATGGAGACTTCCTCCAAGTGGTTGGGTTAAACTCAATTTTGATGGATGTTCAAAAGGTAATCTAGGACCTTCTATAGTAGGAGGTATTATAAGAAATGAGAAAGGTAATATTATTGAATGTTATGCCAAAGCCATAGGAAGGGCTACAAATAACTTTGCTAAGGCTTATGTATTATGGATGGGTCTTCAAAGAGTTTAGTTCTATGGCTTTAACCAGTTTGAAGTTGAAGGGGATTCAAAGGTGGTTCTTCATTTTGTTACTAAGGCATCTAATATCCCTTAGGAGTGAAGGGATTAAGAGGGGGGTATTCAAATTTCTCTTTCCAACATTACTAATGTTAGGATACATCATGTGTTTAGAGAGGGGAACCAAGCTATTGATAAAGTTGCAAACTTGGGATTACATGTTAATGGGGGGCAGTCTACCATCATGTTCAAAGATATCCTCAAGATATTCAAAACATTATTTCTAATGATAGAAAGAGTTAATCCTTTCCTTTATTTTTTTATATGACAGGCCGAAACCTTTGGCTTAATCTAAAGAGACAGGTCAATGATAGACTTTTAAGAGAAGTAAAGATTAATGATTATGTAATGCCCCGTCATGCAACCCTAGAGTGCTAGACTAAAATTACAAAAATTACAGAAATAATTTTTTTTTTGAAAGCAAGGTAGCTCAATAACAGTCACCAAATATATATCATAAAACACAACATAAAGGAATTTACTCTTCTAACAACTTTAGGGCAACATAACTGCATTAGTATATAAAGTAAAATCATATAAAATATAAACATTAAATTACTGAAATAACTTTTACAATAGCAAGATGGTTTAATTACAAGGTCTCAGTACAAGATTACAAGACCGATCATGTCGGTTTACAAAAGAATACATATGAAAGTTTACAACACTACTGAAGGTAGAAAGCAAACTAGAACTGGAACAGCTCCGCACAAGGCTTGATCTGAATCTCCAAGAATACCAATGGATAGCTCTACCTCCCAACCATGTGGAACCCTGAGGTCCACCCCACCGAGCTAGGAGATAACATCGAGACTCCACTAGGATGAAGTTACAATAGTGAAACAACAATAAGATACAGACTCCTCACGGACATACAAGATAACAAGACTGCACAGTAACGACTGTAATCAACCAGACAGAACCAACATCTAATCAAGATCAAACATGAAGCCAAAACTATACTCCAGAGGTAGCAGCAAAATAAAGAGAATGAAACTGAGTTGCGTAAGGAGAGTGTCATTGCATAGTCCTGACATGGGTTACCCAGGCTATCTTTCACCAGAAGTCGGCCCCCATCTATGGTTACCCTGGTAGCCCCTCTCTAGGCACTGGCCGCATAGGGTGACACATGCAGAACCGACATGTCCTCTCATGGAGATGAGGAGGTCGGCCTTGCCAACCAAGCCTTCTCATCCCATCCTTCACCTGCAGAAGCACTCAAGCCATGGGTGAGGTATCTTACTTATCTTGTTAAGTGTTTACTGCCCCAACCTTCCTAAAAGTTATTAAGTTTTCCAACTAGCTCATAACATCCATGGGGTTACCCAGGCGGCCTCTCCCTAGGCACCGGCCCCACCATAGAGACCACTCCCTTAGCAATCTCTAAATAGGAAACCAAACCACCACGAGCAAAGATAAGGTACAAAACGGCTTCCAACATTACTCATGCCATTCACTTGTTCCTAACAATACCAATCCCATTGCACTGACATGCCACTATATGATCCAAAACTCAAAACAACACACTTCTGGAGATAGGTACAAAACCAATGAAAAAGAACCCATTATCTGATGGGGAACATGTTTTCGCATTTTGACACCAAGAGGTCATGACATCTCACATGTTTTCCCCACTTCACAATTAACCAGCACAAAGAGATAACTCCACCCAAGGTGAACACAAAGATCCCTTACAAGTATACAGATATGATAAGGATGACGACAAGACAAAGAGACTCAATAAACTCCTCTTGTAAAGCAAGTAACCAACCATGCGATGTAACATTAAAAAAAAAGATTTATGTTCATGACATCAACAATTTTTAATGAAACAACATAAACGAATATTTTCCTAGCATCTCACCATTTACTCACATCTATAAGTAAATACTTTTTCCCATATCAAATTCTAAAAACCACCAATTCTAAAAACCACATCAAAAACTATAATTTCCTTTAAGTATAACCTACTCATTAACATATTATATTTTTCAACACTATGAACCTAAATATTTTTACTTACCAACTAAGATTTAACGCTTACCATTTCTAATAAAACAACTAAAAGTAATTACCTATACTGAGCATAAACCTTAATCACAATATACCAACTACAATTTAATCAAACAACTAAAATTATAATCCTATGTGCATGACTTACTATTGTCATAAAACACCAACAAAACAAAAATACTTCTTCTCCTGTAAACAAACTTTTTCATCTAATATTGAACCCTTATGATTTCAAAATAACATGATATCAACTATAGGCAATTACATTTCCCTAAAACAATATCCAACATTACTAAAACCTTCACAGCCAATTTAATTCTTTTCCCATAAGAACTTTAACTATCTATTATGTTAAAAATTTTAAATCAAACCTTAATAGTTTTCCATAAACTTAAATTACTATCTGGCATAAACAATTTCCATCCAAAACACATTTGCGTAAGTTATATTACCAACATTAAATATCCAAGATGTCTTCCACACCATTTCAAACCACCAATATCAATGTAAAAACTCCTATTGACTTGAGTCCCCAAAGGTACTAATCCTCTACACTTCTAACACACCACTATAAGATTCTAAATCTCTTTCCACAAGCATACATAACCATCTAATAATGACCACTACATTTCCTACTTCAAACTTGTATAAACAATATTACAAAAGCTGAATTCCCTATCTTACAATTTCCAACCGAACATTGAAATCCTATAAGAAGGGTTTCTAACTCGCAACCAACCAGATATAAATCTAATGCAACAAACCTATATATGATATTCCAACCAAAAAAAATCGCTACCCATTACAACCATATCGGTTTCCTACTAACATACTACCATATAGAAGTACTGGCTAGCATAACAATAAAAAGTGTATGCATTTGTTCCATTTGAAAGACACACCCATCGACCCACTAACAGAGGCTCTAAACAAGCCACCCAACTCCAAATTACAACACTAAGAATGCCAACTACTAACTACTCAATCTTATAGACTACAACGACAAAAGCAAAGGCTAAACAATAGTTATGACTGGCATATGCCGAAACATAGGTCGCGGTTCTAACGACCACAGACAAAGGGGAAACTCCCGCTAAACGTCGATCTAACACTCCTTACGGAGCTTCCATGACTACAAATAAAATAGCTAAGGATGTAGAACCGGTCACACATCTACTGAAAGGGTGAGAAGACCAAAATATATTTCTTGTTTTACAAAATAACTAGGGAAGAAAGAATGCATGCAAAGGAGCTCGACTAAACATAGAAAGAAACTGTGAAGAAGGCCGACTACACCGTACCATAGCGGTAGCATAGCAAAGAGACAGCGACCTAAGGTAAAATAAGTGACCAAATCTAAATACTGTCAAACTACATAGGTCAATGGCACACGACTGGGTTGGATGCCAACTTACCAATTATTACTCTAGGTTCACTATACCCTAGGCCGACAATGAGTCAATTTCTTTTTCCTAACTCACGGTCTCCAACAGAACAAAGATCTACATAGAATCTAACTACAGAAGGGTGGCAGCAGAAAGAGAGAAGGTCTGCAAGCTAACTATAAATGAAGGAGAGAAATTTCTAAAAGGAAGTTCCCTAGCAAAGTCTATAATAACACATAATCTTAAGAGGTTGATCATAAAAAACTTCTATATGCCTCAAGTTGGTTTTATTTTCTTTTCAACAGATGAATTAACCAATTTCCTTTCAACCAATGAGGCATTTTTAGTGTAGATAAGGAGGGAGTTATGAAGAAAACTTCACAATGTTTGATCAGAATTTAAGATCTGCTTGCAGGGTAGCTTGCTAGAGATAGTAGTGTTGAAGGCCTAAGATTTTCTTCAGGGTTTCACAGATAGAAGCATGGCATCAAAGGTAAATAGAAATGTGAAGAGTATGAGGGCCAAATATAGGGCATTTCACTCCTATCAGAGAGATACAAATGTGAGACAAGTTGCAAGAATGAATGGGATAAGAGATGGATTAAAGTTTAGAGTTGAGTCATTTATTTCCTAAGTTTAAGATCACAATGCAAGTTTACAAATTATGGGCACAAGAATTCAGAGGGATAAAACAAAGATTCAACCAGAAGAATCCATTTTAGAGACATCTACAGGGTTTGGAGCAGTATTCAACTACACAGGACACACACAAGGATAATTAAATTCCAAGTTACATGCAAGTATCACAAAAAGGGCAGCTAGATCACACATAGAGCGTCATAATAAATCATTAAGGTATTTTCCAACCACACATGAGCATAATAACATAACTCGACTATACACCACCAAACAAGATTACCAACAAACAAGGCAAGGACCAAGTGAAACAACACGACTTGAGACCACAACAGAAGACAAGGATCGACCTAGTGGAGTAGACCCTATGTTATCTCCCATCAATAATATCCATTGGTGAAAGAATCCGCTCAAACCTATTATATCAGGTGGAGTCAAGGTTCGATACTTGCAGCCTGCATCCAAACAACTTGTTGTATATGATCAATTACATATATGTCTGCACACGGAGAGTTAGAGAATCGTAGCGCAGCAGGGTACTCGAAGCAAGTAATGCTGCACCATCCCTGCTCTTGAACAAGATTATAATCACAGCATTTAAAATCAAATATCAATGAATCTAATAAAACATGCAAATAATAATCTGTCACTAAACATGTCCAACACATCATAACTGAAGCAATCATAATGTCATCATCACTCATAACACATGTCTAAATATATCCATCGAACATAGTCCATCAAGGTCAAAGATAACATAAACCATAACATACTAATCCAAATGTCTCAAAACTATAAATATGCAATAAAAGATTATCAATTTTTTCAGAACCATCAGAGAGAAATATGAAACTAATATCTATCTCAAGCCAAAAAGTGAGGGGCATTACATCCTCCCCCTAGATCCAAGCTTACTCCTAGAAGCCTGCAAATAAGTAAGGATATAACTCTCTTCATTAGGATCCCACTGGACCCTGACCTGCTCCACGTCTCTGCCCCTAAGAGAAAGTCTCCTATGCTAAAGAATGCCTACGGTCTCCAAATCCAGCTGCCCATCCTCTACCTGTAGAGCAGTCCAATCAAGAACATGAGCAATATCTAGATAGTAAGGTCTAAGTACAGAAACATGAAACACATCATGGATGCGTGAAAGGCTAGGTGGCAAAGCAAGACAATAAGCAATAGGGTCGATCCTCTCCAACACCTCAAAAGGTCCAACAAAGCATGGTGCTAGCTTAGAGCCCTTTTCGAAGTGGATTAGACTCTTTCATGGTTGCACATGCAAGAACACCCAATCCCCAACAGAAAACTGACGATCGATCCTATGAGGATCTGCATACTTCTTTTGCCTATCCTGGACTGCCACCAAATGTTCTCTAATCCTCTCAACCTACTGCTCCATATCTCTAAGCATATCAGGACCCAGAAGAACTCTATCCTCTAGACGATCCCAACTCAAAGGGGTCCTACAAGGATGACCATACAAGGCCTGAAATGGAGACATGCCAATAGAACTATGATATCCATTATTATAGGCAAACTCCACTAGGTATAGGTAGTCCTCTCAACAGCTCTACCGATCCATCACATACATCCTCAACATATCCTCGAGAACCTGATTAACCCTCTCGGTCTAACCATCAATCTTAGGATGGTAAGCTGAACTAAAGTTTAGCTATGTCCCCAAGGCATGCTGCATGGAAGTCCAAAGGGCGGAAGTGAACACTAGATCCCTGTTGGAGATGATCCTACGAGGAATCCCATGAAGTCTGACGATGTCCTCCATGAACACTCTGGTCACCGTAGAAACATTGTAAGAAGCATGAACAGGAGAGAAGTGAGCTACCTTTGTCAACCTATCCATACTGACCATAATAGCATCGTGTTGGCAAGAGGATATCAACAAACCAACAATGAAGTCTATCAAAATGATATCCCACTTCCACTTTGGAATCAAATGAGGCTACAAAAGACCTGCAGGGTGTTGGTGCTCCACCTTCACCCTCTGACACTCAAGACATCTCGACACAAAATCAATAATATCCTGTTTCATACCACTCCAAAAATATAGCTCACGTAGATCTGTATGCATCTTCTTGACACCTGAATGAGCAAAATAGGGTGCCTGATGCGCCTCTGACAACACTAGGGTGCGAAGACCCTCCGAACTAGTAACATAGATATGACCCAAATGTCGTAAAAGACCATTTGACTCAAAAGAGTACCCAGAGAATCTACCCTCTAAAGTTCTACCAAACTCAATTTTAGATCTCACCTCCTGGCACCAACTGTCGGTAGGAAGAGCTGTGAGAATCTGACCTCTCAAATCAACTGTAAGAGAGACTGCTGAGATCTCATGCCTCTAACGACTAAGAGCATCTTCTACCACATTCTCCTTTCCTTGAATATATCTGACCTCAAATTTGTACTCACACAAGAACTCCATCCAACGCCTCTGCTTTGCATTCAAGTTTGGCTGCGTGAAAATATACTGCAGGCTATGATGATCACTATGTAGCTCAAACTGATGTCCTAACAGAAAATGCCTCCACCTCACCAAGGCATGTACAATAGCTGCTAACTCCAAGTCATGAGTGGGATAGTTCAATTTGTGATCCTTGAGTTTGCAAGACTCATAGGCAATCACGCGACCATTCTGCATCAGAACTGCTCCCTAACCCTCCAAAGAAGCATCGATACAAACAACAAAGTCCCTAGCAGGATCAAGAACTGCTAAAATAGGTGCACTGGTCAACTGCTCCTTAAGAGTCTGAAAAGCTACCTAACACTACTCTGACCAAACAAACTTCTTCCCTTTCCTCTGAAGAGAAGTAATAGGATGGGCAATCCTTGAGAACCCCATAACAAAGCGACGATAGTAACCTACCAGCCCCATAAAACTGCAGACCTCAGAAACATTAGTGGGTGCAAGCCAGTCCATAATAGCTTGGATCTTCAAGGGATCCACCGCAATACCCTCTCCAGAGATGACATGACCCAGATACTTCGCCTCAGTCTGAAAGAACTCACATTTCGACAAATTAGCATAAAGCTAATTTTCCCTCAGACACTGCAACACCTGACATAGTTGCTCCTCATACTCCTCCATAGTCCTTGAATAGATCAATATATCATCAAGAAATACAAGGACAAATCAGTCAAGATAAGCATGGAAAACACCATTCATCAAGCTCATGAAAACTGAAGGTGCATTCGTCAACCTGAATGGTACCACTGTGAACTCATAATGTCCATAATGGGTACGAAATGTTGTTTTGTGAATATTTGCCTCAAATATCTGTAACTAGTGATATCCTGACTTAAGGTCAATTTTAGAGAATACCTTTGCTCCTTTAATCTGATCAAACAAATCATCGATCTAAGGCAAGGGGTACCTATTCCTCACTGTTACCTTATTGAGCTGTCGATAATCGATACATAGCCGCAGAGATCCATCCTTCTTTTTCACAAAGATCATAGGTGCTCCCCAAGGAGAAACACTAGGTCATATGAACCCTTTGGCTAATAGCTCCTCCAACTGCAGTCAAGGCTCCTTGAGCTCCTGAGTGGCATCCTGTATGGAGCTCGTGAGATAGGCTCTGCACCGAGAACCAGATCAATCCTGAAATCGATGTCACTCTTGGGTGGCATCCCCAGAATATTAGATGGAAAAACATCAGCATACTCCCTCAAGAGTGGGTGATCATCAAGAGATGCCTCTTGACTCTCCTCCATCTCCAAGTCACTAACAGTCATTGCAAAAAGATGACATCCCTGATGCATGCATCTCTTGAGTTGCATAGCTGAGATCATACATAGGTAAATAGGTCTCTGAACCCCTACAACCTCAACCTCTGCACCAGAATCATCCACACATCTAACAGACTTATGCCGACAATCAATCACTGCCTGATGGGCCTCCAACCAATCCATCCCCAAAACTATATCATATGAACGCAGGCATAGAATGCGAAGGTCCACAGTAGTAGATAGAGAGCCAATCATCAAATCACACCCTGAAACTAGAGACTCAACTGCTATCTTAGCCCTGAAAGCTAACTCAACCTGCCACCTATCAACCTACTTTGTTGCCACTAAGCCACAATGCTCCACAAGAGAAGGAGATATAAACGAATCAGATGCACTGGAATCAAAAAGAACAGAAAAACCAATACCTCACATGCGACCAGAAGTCTCCACCATGGTGCCCTAATGCTCTACCTGTCGGTCATCTACCACTGCAAAGACTCGGTGTGACCTGCCTGCATCACCAACCGTTGGCTCAGATGCCGCTGGTCGATGTCCAAACCCTGAAGCACCCTTCTGTGGGCACTGTCTAGCAATATGGCCCTGTTGGCTGCAAGAGAAGCACTCGGTGCCTCTACCAAAACCTCCATCACCCTGGAAAGCACTAGACTACTAGAAACTGCCTCTGCTCACTACGGACTGCATACTCTGAGCTAGCTGATCAAAACGATTGCGCTTATTGCGCTGCCAAGATCGGTCCTTCTTATTTTGAAATCTATTACCTTGCTGATGCTGAGAATTCTTCAGCTTGGACTGCAAATATTGCTGTTGCTGACCACCCTTTGAGGGTGCATGAGAACCTGATGCCTGAGTGTGACCACCTCGAGAACCATATCCTGAAGAAGGTGCACTGCCAATGTGCACACCTGTATGTCCACCGAATGCCATAGCCAAATTCCCCTCCACTAACCAGGCTTTCTCCACGGCAACTGACATAGTCTTAGGTTTGAATACACGAACCCCTCCACTAATCCAAGAATTCAAGCCCCTGATAAAATGCTACACCAACATAGACTTGTCATCCTCAATACCTACATATTGTTTGAGCTCATAAAATCTGCGCTCATACTACTCAACTGTCATGGCCAACTGCCTCAGCTCATGGAACTCATATGCTTGATGCTGCCTCCAATGGTTAGATAGAAAATGGGCTCTGAATCTCTCTAAGAAGAACTACCAAGATAGTGCTAATGTCCAAATGTAGCTTCTGCTCCTTTAACCACCACCAAGTCAAAGTAAACCCTCAAAGATGCAAAATAGCACATCTAGCTTTGGTGTTGTTGCTATACGGATGCATGGCAAAACACCTGCCTAAGTCCAATAACCACGTCTCTGCCTCAAGACCTCTACTAGCTCCATCAAAGATGGGAGGGCGTTCTCTCAGTAGATCCCTCATATGGCTGGCTAGTGTGCCCTCCTGCTCAGCTGTCAACTCTCTGTGCCTGGGAGACCTCTCTCTCTATCTAGGACCTGGCTGGTCTACCTCCTGACCTCCTCTAGGCTGCTCAACCTCCTGTCTAGGACCTAATCGGATGAGGGCCTCCTCTAGAATCTGTCTCAACTGGGCTCCAACAAGCCGACCCTGACCCTCCATATTCTGACCCCCGCATTCATGGGCACTCGCATGAGGAGAACTAGGAGGAGGTGTGCCACCACCACCTCTCCCATGACCCCTACCTCTGCCCTGACCTCGGCCCCTACCCTTAGGCATCTACCTACAGCACCAAAGGCAAATTATTACATTCAGAAAGGGTCACAACAGGGATAAAATTATTCTACAGAATTTAAGCACTAGGTTACATAATGGCCTCAAATATAACTAGGGTAGCCAGTGTTTAAAATTGGCTCTGATACCAAATGTAATGCCCCGTCATGCAACCCTAGAGTGCTAGACTAAAAGTGCAAAAATTACAGAAATAATTTTTTTTTGAAAGCAAGGTAGTGCAATAACAGTCACCAAATGTATATCATAAAACACAACATAAAGGAATTTGCTCTTCTAACAACTCTAGGACAACATAACTACATTAGTATATAAAGTAAAATCATATAAAAGATAAACATTAAATTGCTGAAATAACTTTTACAATAGCAAGATGGTTTAATTACAAGGTCTCAGTACAAGATTACAAGACCGATCATGTCAGCTTACAAAAGAATACACATGAAAGTATACAACACTACTAAATGTAGAAAGCAAACTGGAACTGGAATATCTCTGCACAAGGGTTGATCTAAATCTCCAAGAATACCAATGGATAGCTCTGCCTCCCAACCATGTGGAACCCTGAGGTCCACCCCACCGAGCTAGGAGATTACATCGACGCTCCAATAGGTTGAAGTTACAACAATGAAATAACAATGATACAGACTCCTCACATTTATACAAGATAACAAGACTGCATAGTAATGACCATAATCAACCAGACAGAACCAACATCCAATCAAGATCAAACATGAAGCCAAAACTATACTCCAGAGGTAACAGCAAAATAAAGAGAACGAAACTGAGTTGCATAAGGAGAGTGTCATCGCATGGTCGTGGCATGGGTTACCCAGGCTATCTATCACCAGAAGTTGGCCCCCATCTATGGTTACCCTGGCAGCCCCTCTCTAGGCACCGGCCCCATAGGGTGACACATGCAGAACTGATAGGTCCTCTCATGGAGATGAGGAGGTCGGCCTTGCCAAGCAGGCCTTCTAGTCCCATCCTTTACCTGTAGAAACACTCAAGGCATGGGTGAGGTATCTTACTTATCTTGTTAAGTGTTTACTGCCCCAACCGTCCTAAAAGTTATTAAGTTTTCCACTAGCTCATAACTTCCATGGGGTTACCCAGGTGGCCTCTCCCTAGGAACCAGCCCCACCATAGAAGCCACTCCCTTAGGAATCTCTAAACAGACAACCAAACCACCATGAGCAAAGATAAGGTACAAAATGGCTTCCAACCATTACTCATGTCATTCACTTGTTCCTGACAATACCAATGCCATTGCACTGACATGCCACTATATGATCCAAAACTCAAAACAACACACCTCTAGAGATAGGTACAAAACCAATGAAAAAGAACCCATTATCTGATGGGGAACATGTTTCCGCATTTTGACACCAAGAGGTCATGACATCTCACATGTTTTCCCCACTTCACAATTAACCAACACAAAGACATAACTCCACCCAAGGTGAACACAAAGATCCCTTACAAGTATACAGATATGATAAGGATGACGACAAGACAAAGAGACTCAATAAACTCCTCTTGTAAAGCAAGTAACCAACCATGTGATGTAACATTAAAAAAAAAGATTCAAGTTCATGACATCAACAATTTTTAATGAAACAACATAAACGAATATTTTCCTAGCATCTCACCATTTACTCACATCTATAAGTGAATACTTTTTCCCATATCAAATTCTAAAAACTACCAATTGTAAAAGTAACATCAAAAACTATAATTTCCTTTAAGTATAACCTACTCATTAACATATTATATTTTTCAACAGTATGAACCTAAATATTTTTACTTACCAACCGAGATTTAACGCTTACCATTTCTAATAAAACAACTAAAAGTAATTACCTATACTGAGCATAAACCTTAATCACAATATACCAACTACAATTTAATCAAACAACTAAAATTATAATCATATGTCCATGACTTACTATTGTCATAAAACACCAACAAAACAAAAATACTTCTTTTCCTGTAAACAAACTTTTTCATCTAATATTCAACCCTTACGATTTCAAAATAACATGATATCAACTATAGGCAATTACATTTCCCTAAAACAATATCCAAAATTACTAAAACCTTCACAACCAATTTAATTCTTTTCCCATATGAACTTTAACTATCTATTATGTTAAAAATATTAAATCAAACCTTAATAGTTTTCCATAAACTTAAATTACTATCTAGCATAAACAATTTCCATCCAAAACACATTTGCGCAAGTTATATTACCAACATTAAATATCCAGGCTGTCTTCCACACCATTTCAAACCACCAATATCAATGTAAAAACTCCTATTGACTTGAGTCCCCAAAGGTACTAATCCTCTACACTTCTAACACACCACTATAAGCTTCTAAAACTCTTTCCACAAGCATACATAACCATCTAATAATGACCACTACATTTCCTACTTCAAAGTTATATAAACAATATTACAAAAGCTTAATTCCCTATCTTACAATTTCCAACCAAACATTGAAATCCTATAAGAAGGGTTTCTAACTCGCAGCCAACCAGATATAAATCTAATACAACAAACCTATATATGATATTCCAACCAAAAAAAATTGCTACCCATTACAACCATACCGGTTTCCTACTAACATACTACCATACAAAAGTACTGACCAACATAACAATAAAAAGTGTATGCATTTGTTCTATTCGAAAGACACACCCATCGACCCACTAACGGAGGCTCTAAACGAGCCACCCAAATCCAAATTACAACACTAAGAATTGCGACTATGAACTACTCAATCTTATAGACTATAGTGACAAAAGCAAAGGCTAAACAATAGTTATGACTGGCATACGCTGAAACATAGGTCACGGTTCTAACGACCACAGACAAAGGGGATACTCCCGCCGAACGTTGATCTAACACTCCTTATGGAGCTTCCACGATTACAATTCAAATAGCTAAGGATGTAGAACCAGTCACACATCTGCTGAAAGGGTGAGAAGACCAAAAGATATTTCTTGTTTTACAAAATAACTAGGGAAGAAAGAATGAATGCAAAGGAGTTCGACTAAACATAGAAAAAAACTATGAAGAAGGCCGACTACACCGTACGACAGTGGCAGCATAGCAAAGAGACAACGACCTAAGGAAAAATAAGTGACCAAATCTAACTATTGTCGAACTATGCATCTCGATGGCACACGACTAGGTTGGACGCCAACTTACCAATTATTACTCTAGGTTCACTATACCATAGGCCGACAATGAGTCAATTTCTTTTTCCTAACTCACGGTCTCCAAGAGAACAAAGATCTAAATAGAATCTGACTGGCAGAAAGGTGGCAGTAGAAAGAGAGAAGGTCTGTGAGCTGACTACAGATGAAGTAGAGAAATTTCTAAAAGGAAGTTCCCTAGCAAAGTCTACAACAACATGTAATCTTAAGAGGTCGATCATAAAAAACTTCTATATGCCTCAAGTAGGTTTAATTTTCTTTTCAACAGATGAATTAACCAATTTCCTGTCAACCAAAGAGGCATTTTTAGTGCAGATAAGGAGGGAGTTGTGAAGAAAACTTCACAATGTTTGGTCAGAATCTAAGATCTTCTTGCAGGGTAGCTTGCTAGAGATAGTAGTGTTGAAGGCCTAAGATTTTCTTCAGGGTTTCACAGATAGAAGCATGGCGTCCAAGGTAAATAGAAATGTGAAGAGTATGAGGGCCAAATACAGGGCATTTCACTCCTATCAGAGAGATACAAATGTGAGACAAGTTGCAAGAACGAATGGGATAAGAGATAGATTAAAGATTAGAGTTGAGTCATTTATTTCCTAAGTTTGAGATCACAATGCAAGTTTACAGATTATGGGCACAAGAATTCAGAGGGATAAAATAAAGATACAACCTGAAGAATCCATTTTAGAGATATCTACAGGGTTTGGAGCAGCATTCAACCACATAGGACACACACAAGGATAATTAAATTCCAAGTTACATGCAAGTATCACAAACAGGGCAGCTAGATCACACATAGAGCATCATAATAAATCATTAAGGTATTTTCCAACCACACATGAGCATAATAAAAGAACTCGACTATACACCACAAAACAAGATTACCAACAAACAAGGCAAGGACCAAGTGACACAACAAGACTCAAGACCACACCAGAAGACAGGGACCAACCTACTGGAGTAGACCTTGTGTTATCTCCCATCAATAATTTCCATTGGTGAAAGAACCCACTCAAACCTATTATATCAGGTGGAGTCGAGGTTCGGTACCTACAGCCTGCATCTAAACAACTTGTTGTATATGATCAATTACATATATGTCTGCACATGGAGAGTCAGAGAATCACGACGCAGCAGGGTACTCAAAGCGAGTAATGTTGCACCATCCATGCTCGTGAACAAGATTATAATCACAGCATTTAAAATCGAATATCAATGAATCTAATAAAACATGCAAATAATAATTCGTCACTAAACATGTCTAGCACATCATAACTGAAGTAATCATAATGTCATCATCACTCATAACACATGTCTAAATATATCCATTGAACATAGTCCATCAAGGTCAAAGATAACATAAACCATAACATACTAATCCAAATTTCTCGAAACTGTAAATATGCAATAAAAGATTATCAACTGTTTCAGAACCGTCAGAGAGAAATATGAAAGTAATATCTATCACAAGCCAAAAAGTGAGGGGCATTATAGATTACTTCATTTGTGTGAATAGAAGTAAGGCTTTGAAGAGTAATAATGATACTTGGATTGGCATGTATGCTTTTATTATTCTCGACAAACAAAGCTTGCTTAATGGGTTGAGACTAGTTCTTAGCTATTGTGAGTTTGCTGAGCTAGTTTATTAAGGTCTGCAGGGTTTTGGTATTTATTTTGTCTGTGAGTTTATTATCATGGGGGGAAACTATTATGAGTGGAACCTGCTTCCTATGCTGGCCTTAAAAAGAACTAACAGATTTAGGAAAATTTTGAAGGATGGATAGTTAACTATGTGAAAGCTATGAGGGGTTACAACCACTCTGTAACAAAGCAATTTGTTAACACTTCAAGTAATAGGGAGATGATTGTGAATGGTATTTCATTTTATGTGACTGAAGACCTTATAGAAGAGGCTATATAGGGTTACCACTTTCCTTTGTTAGACCACCTTCATCATGGTGATTTCATTAGATTTCCATTTTATATCTTATCTTCTCTCCAAAGAAGCATTATATCAAGGGTGAAAATCACCCTTTACATTAGGGATTTATCTTGGTTTTGTATGAATTTAATATTATGTTGAACCCCCTATTCTTCATGGTACTAGAATGTAGTGGAATGGTGTCTGACACTGATAGGGTTAAAAAGGGGAAGGGTAAAGTAGTTGACCCTAACTCTGACATTTCTAATAAAAACCCTGATAGCACCCATAAGAAAAAGGAAGCAAAATGTAAGAAATATCCAAACACATATAGAGGGGAAAATATGGGTTCTAATCCCTCCCCTGAAACCTCAATTATTCATTCTAATAAAAACACTAGGAATAGGGACAATGACTCCCCTGAAAATATTATATTATCCCTATAAGAGAAGGCTATGACATCCTCTAACGAGTTGGGAAAGAAGGCCAAAATTGTTAATATTAAGTATGGGATTGCTAATGTTAACTTAGCTGTGAGGTTTGTTGATCATGAGGAAAAAACCAATCAAATTAATGCAGCTAAAGAGAAGACATGCAAGGTTAGCTATGGCTAATATGCAGAATTATAACAAAAATAGTAAACACAAGAAGAATGTGGATGTCTCAATTGAAGAAATTGTATTCAAGATAATATTTTTTAGGATAATCCTAATTTGTATGATGAGATGGAAGAAGGGTTGGATGTTGATCAGGTTAATGAGACCCATATTGATAGGGATGAAGGTGATGGGGACCCTATTCAATGTGAAGAAAGGGATGTAAGGGCTGATGAGAACATTCATTGTGAATAGTTTGATGATTTGGGGGGTAATTCCTTTGGGGATAATTGTTTTGAGGATTCTATAAAGATTTAGGGAGCTTTGAAATAGATGGGTCAACCCACAATAGTGGGTTACACTTTTGTGGATGAAGAAAAATTGAAGGTGCCAAGAAAACTATAGCAGGCACCTTCGAACAAATGTATTTCCTTCGTTTGAAGGTCATGTTGACCTTATTAAATCTTAAAATAATAAGACCTTTGTTCGAAGGGGGTCTCCATTTGAAGGTATTTGGGTGCCAAATTAAAACAATAAAATAATGCCTTCGATCGAAGACCCTCTTTGATCGAAGGTATTATTTTATTATTTTTTAATAAAAAGGTTAAAACTCTCAAATGATAGTTTTTTTTGTCATTTGAGAGCGCATAGTGTTCATGAACAGGGGACGAAGGCGATAGGGCTGACTACACGTTCTAAGGAGTCGAAGGGGATAGCAAAAAAGGCTACGGCAAGGCCCCACATAAGGATTCTAGCGTGTACATCAACATTCATGCATCCCTCCAAGTGCATACCTTAGTATATATGCTCCTCGTTTCATAGATATAAGCTTGTCGTTTCACTATATATGTTCACCATTTGTCATAGAATATTTGTTGTTTCTCATTTGTACATATACACCTGTGCATGAAAAATTCCATTGCGTTGTTGAATTCTTGAGTAGTTATTTAGTTCACTGTCAAACCCCAGTTTGGCAAACTTGGGTTTTTTCATGCCACCTTCTCAACCATATATGTTCTCTCTATTAGGATAACAAATAATATAAATCCACGTTATGAAAAAATAATCTATTTGCCATGAAAACTACTCTTGAGCTCTTTGCAATTATGAATGACTATAGCTAAAAGAGAGATTCCATTCAATAGCTCACAACTTTGTAAAAAAAAGCTCATTTATTATTTATGAAATCATGCCTCTTATATTACTTAAAAAATTACAAGAGAATTACTTATATTCAATGCAATGAGATGTTTATAACCACACAACCAATCTCTCTTTTTGCACCTGAAGGCAAAGAACCAGTTCAAAATTTGTAACTAGATGCAGTTTAGATGTATCATGTTCAACTTAATATGTGCTAGGTATCAAAATCCCTTATCTTATTTTAATTATTTCATGTTATATGACAATAGAAATCCATTGGTGGTACTTTCTAAAAATAATTTAAAGATATATAAATCCATTTCCAAAAAATTCTAACAACATAGACATGCAATTGTTATTAATAATGTTATCGACGATAATGATGTTGATCAAATCTAATGCTACATTAAAGTGTCTTATGATTTTACTTTGGCTAGGACTAGTGATTGACATATCAATTACCTAGATAGGTTTAACCACTGGAACCTAGTGAACCATACATAAACATATGGTCAAATCATCTCATGATGAAACAAATACCTATTGAGTGATTAGCATCTATATGTTGTAGTAAAAGGTTACAATGATAAAACAACTTGGAAATGAGTCTTTAGGAATTTGAAAATGTTTGAGAATTAGATCAATCCTCATGATCCCAGGAGTGCTTTAAGTGTGCAACATCGTTATGATTGCAATGAAATGTTAACCTCAACTCAATCATGCTAATTGCCTATTAGCACTAAGGGTGACCAATGTGAATTCAATCAATTTTATATAATAATTATCTCATGAGCCAATGTGGGTTACACACAAGACAAGTCCAAGACTTCAACAAGGCTCATAACAAGTGTAACTCAACCTTTGAGGGCTTTAACCTAAACAACTATTAATTTGGAATGGTTTATCATAACCCAATCACCTACAATCAGTATTTAAGAAGAAACTCTTCATAAGTCTTTAATTAAATAAAGGTTTGTGACCACACTAAATCACATTTTCATTCTCAAATAATTCATAAACAGGTAGCAACCATATAGCAAGTTTACAAATATCAAACTAAACTTCTCAATAAGAATCCTACTACAATACCCACTAAAAAACAAATTTCTTGCCATTTCAAAACATATATAAGACCTTAAAGTTGTATAATTTATGTATTTACTTTATCCTAATCACCCATTGTTAAGAAAGTTAATTTCCTTACCTATAATTATTAAATTCCTAATTCTTTTATTAAATAGATCCACTACATTTAAACGCAATATTAATGTTCTCTTTATTATTCTTAGGATGATTAGTCTTAGTTTCATACTCCTATTCTTTTTATACACATATCACATATTATTTAAACCTCCAAACTCAATTCAAAAGTCATTGAGAATTTGGGTAGCTTTAATCTATCTACTTACACTTTGCCAAATTCTATTTCATCAAAATATATCATTAAATATATTAAGGGAACAAAATCAAGGCTCTAATGAAAACCCTTGAATAGATCTCAAATGTAGGTAAAGTGGAGTGAGATACAACTAGCACTAGTTGTGTTATTCTGAACTATATGTTATCTACTATGTCATCCAAAACTATAGTTCATATAGATAGTTATAATATTATATATATTATTTTTTATTAGAATAAATTATTATCATATCTTTGGTTTTGTCCTATGAATATCTATGATTATCACCAATATTTTTATACATAAATCACATATTATTTATACCTCCTAACTCAATTCAAAATTCATTGAGAGTTTAAGTAGATTTAATCTATCTACTTACACTTTGCCAAATTGTATTTTGTTAAAACATAGATCGTTAAATATAAATAAGGGAACAACAACACTTGGTTTTAATGAAAATCCTTGAATAGATCTCATGTGTAGGTAAAGTGGATCTTCCTCTCCTTCTATGTCACCATTGATTGCATTTTTTGATGAGGAGATTGTATAGAATAAGTATTATGGCCTTTTGTACATGCCAAGTATTATGTGAAGAGATATGTTGCTACAATTTCACTTGCAACCTTGTTATTTATGAAAATCATTTATCAACCCATATTTGATTTAATCTAGGTTAATTGTGTTTAATTCCATGTGCATTTATTTATTAGCCTATATTATTTATCTAAAGCATAAATAAAATATATTTATTTCTTTACAACTTTATATTCAACGATAAAATAGAGAACTTATGATCAAGGTATCCTTGATCAAATGTAGTATTATGTGCATGCCTAACATATGCTTTAAGGATAAAAGGTTGACTTTGAAAGTTCAATACCTTTTAAGGCTATCCTATATATATTACCTAACTTTAATCATCTGATAGGAAAATAAAAAAATGTCTACTAGATTACTACAATGTGTATGGAAATTTTGAAATTTGAAATTTATATTAATAATGTCTATTTGTAGTAACCAAAATAGTTTAATGGGAAGTTGAAAGAAAAACATGTATTTTGACAAAAAAAATTTGAAAGAAAATTCATAATTCAAATTATGAGCTCTTAATCTAATGCAAAATTATGTTGGGTCATGTCTCTAATGAATACAACTATACATGTAGATCTTTGATGCTCATAATGAATAAGATATTAACTTGAGAGCCATGAATTTCTCTAATGAAGTAGTAAAACCTATCACATATCTCATAATACATTGGACACCTAAAAATAAAGTTAGCTTTGACCCCTTGTAACAAGAAACCTAAGCTAGCTAGTGCAAAAACACAAAAAATAGATACTTTAATTAATTGATTCAACTATACGGACTAAATACATAGGGCTCCAAAAACTCTTTCAAGAGCTAAAATAAAAGATAATGCACTCTAAAAATGCTCTAGTCACTAACATCCTAGGCTTGAACTTCTTTAGAAACTATTACTCAAAATTTTCTCTTAATGTGAAAGTTTATTGTTTAAGTTATATAAAAAGTGAGATTGGAAGGCATTTTGATGACTTTAAATTGGAGGGGATTTGGGCTAGAAACATAGTTCGTGCCCTATTTGTCATGATCAAATGAGGTTGTTGTGAAAAACTGAGTGTGATTGGAGGATGTGGATGACACCTCTCCACTACATCCAAGGGTGAGGAGAATTTCTGAAGCTCAATTTCCTAGGACAAATGAAGGAGAAAGTTTCCCACCTAAGGGTGGTGATTCCCAATCATGATTTGAGATTTGGAAAGTGATATTTTAGGAGCTCTACAAGGTGTTCATTACACTAGATTTAAGACATGTTATCTCAATAAATAATTTGATTAAAAGGATAAAAAGGTGACATGGAAAGAGGGTGATGAGTCATGAAAAGGGAAAGAGAAAAATACCTAAGACGAGGAGAAAAAATAAAATAAAATATTATAAATCAAAAGGATGAACACATAGAAGAGAACAAGGTGACATAGGTAAGCTAGGATAAGGCTAAGGGAAGCAACAAAGAGGGTGGAAAAGGGGGTTAAAACATACATGCAATTCTAATATTCATAAACTTGAGTGCAAAATGTGATTAATCATTTAAATTTACATTATGTGTTTTTAAATTTATCTTGGCATGCAAGGAATTTGATGGTAGACAACACATCCATTCAAACTTGAACTTACATACTTGACTATGATGTATCTATCTAGATATGATACAAATTATTTACCATGTGGTCCTTTAAGTTATTGCACTTGCTTTTCATGTTATCACTTGTTTCAAACATGTATTTAAATTTTTTCACTTAGTGAACTAGAATGTATGTGAGATTGGATGTTAAATTTAAAAATTAATTTAGATACATAGTACTAGATGTACACACATACATTGGAATAAGTAATTTATTTTTGTTCACAATTTAGGTTAAGATATATCATGGTACATGCACCACCACCTTCTGGACCTTCTATATTTACTCATATAGATATTAAGATCCAGATATTAAGAGGTGTTCTTTCTGACCCCAACACAACAAAGGTTTATAGGAACACTAATCAATCAATTTTATCTAGCTTGCAGTGCATTAGGTAGAGTCTAGGAGGTACACATGCTTATTTGGGTGATAGACTTGCTGCTATTCTTGCTGAGATGTAGCAAGAGGTGACTTGTGATGTTTCTCTTGCTTCTGTTTAGCTTAGTGTCTTGAAAGAGACCATCAAATTCCAATATTTTCCATATTATGTTGGTAGGTCTAATGTGAAGGGATACCAAGTGACTAGATGTGTAGACCCTCTTATGGCCCCGTTGATACATCCACATTTTCTTGCTGCTCATGGTCATTATCCCAATGATGACCAAATTCCTTTATATTTTGCACAACAGTTATATGGAGAGGTTCATATGGGCCTCAAGGTCAACTACTTGGATTTGCCAGCATATTTTGGTTAGGGGCAGGGCAGGGTTGCTGACAGAGATGCCTATTGTCGAGAAGATTGATAGGCTCCAGCTTATAGGGCCTTGGTTGGGGAGAGGATGCTAGCTATCTCCCTAGCCCTGGCCCTTGTTTCTGATTAGGTTGCCATTGCTTCCCAAAGGGAAGCAATCAATAGTGTTGGTGATATTACAGCTGCCACATCTATTATATCTTTTGATCATGTGGGAAGATATTTGATGAGTCATCCTAGATGATCTAGACCATCAGATCATGCTACTGATCCTTATGCTATCGTGGGTGTCCCTTCACCTATAGACATAGATGGTCTTACAGGAGACCATATGCTTCAGACTACAACAAGTTGTCTTTTTGAGGATTTATTGGAGTCATATGCTTTCATTGCATCAAAGATTTGTATCCCTTTACATGAGGTTAGAGGACATGTGGGTAGATCTTGCCATTCACAAACTAGGTCATGATCTAGTTAAGCTGCGAGGCATTCTCATTAGGTGCCTCGTAGTACTCCACATCTTGATCTAGCCACAAATCATTCAGCTGTTGTAAAGGCAGATACACCTACCCCTCCTTCTATGAGTGTTGAGCATTAGACATCCCAACCCTCCCTAGATTCACCTAAGGAGTTGCAGTTGTAGATGGGATCCTCAAGTTATGTGGATATGCTTCTACATTCAGGCTCTTCGATGCCAAATCGCTTGCATAGTCCACTTCACTTATCACTATTGGAGCTAGCCAAGGAGGCATCAGATATGAACATTGCAGTGGATCCTACACCACCTGATACACAGGTATGTACATGTGTATGTGCATGCATGCATGATTTAAACTTGAACTTAAATTAAATTAAGTTAAATTACTTTTCTAGATAGAGTCCTAATGTACACATTTATAATTTAATATATATATTTTTTGTAGAGGTTAGCTCATGTTACACCTAGTTTGGGGATAGACCGTGTAAGCAGGTGTGATTCAACTGATGCTAGTAATGTTAGTTGACATGTGAGTTTTATATTTTTAAATCATGTACTTACATGTTTGCATATAATTTGTACGTGCATGTACATATATATTTAACATATTCTAATTTAACATAATGTACACTTTTATGTGCATGTGTTGTACTATCTCCAGAGCTCAGCGCATCCATTAGAGTAGGATGCTCACTCAGAGGGTCGCTCAACTCGCAGCTGACATGATGATCAGGCTACCAACACTACCTAGACATGTTTCTCTAGATATTTCTCTAGATATTTGTTTTCAGACATTTCTATCTACATGTTTGTGGATATTTCTATCTACATTTGTACATGTGTTTGATGATTATATATATTTATGTCCACATGTTTGTAGACATTTGCATGTTTGATGATACTTTTGTGGACATAATTTATGTTAAATGATGATACATAATTTAAAATAGAATTGATTACATGTTTGATTCAATATACATATATATATGTAGACACACACACATATGTTTAAATTTATAATAGATCTAGTATACATGTAATCACATTGGATAGAAGAATTTAATTAACTCATTTAATAATTTATTGTGAACGGTGTCCATAAAAAATAAACCCACATGATTTTAAATAAAATGTGTTAAACTTGCCCACATGGGTAAAAACACACTATATATAAGTATGCAATGTGGAGTATGCAATTTCCATTATTACAATAACATGAAGGTTAAGCATAACATGCTAATTTACCCTAATCTATTCTTCTTAGGCTCAAAGTAGAGATCATAGATGTGATAATAACATCTTTGAATGAAACATAAAAAGAACATAAAAGATTCTCAAAATGTCTTGTCATAAGGCTGCTATATGTTAAATGTTTCTATCTAGTAGAGATATTAAGATTAAATAGATATAATAAATAGCATATGTAGAAGAATGTGGTCCTAATAACTTTTTGCACTTTTTTAAAAGCACAAATAGGCAACATCAAGAGTAGCTACAAAACTAACAAATCTTATCTAAGAAAATATGTTTGATATACAAAACTAACAAATCTTAGAAGAAAATATATTTGATATACATGCAATATTTGTATATATAGACATGATACTCTTGTTGGGGAGAGCTTCCTACATGTCCTACTACATTCCATTCTCATCCTTAAAAAATTTATCATATGATGTGGTATAAAATATTTAAACTTTAATTTGTTATGGTTCCAGAAATTACATACCTTGCACTTTTCTCCTTTATTGAAATTAAAATGGAATGTGGAGTATGCAATTTCTATTATTACAATAACATGAAAGTTAAGCATAACATGATAATTTACCCTAATCTATGCACTTCTTAGGATCAAAGCCTTAGAGATCATAGATGTGATAATAACATCTTCATGAAACATAAAAAGAACATAAATGATTCTTAAAATGTGTTGTCATAAGGCTACTATATGTTAAATATTTCTATCTAGTAAAGATATTAAGATTAAATCTATAATAAATAACATATGTAGAAGAATGTGGTCCTAATAACTTGTTACACTTTAAATTAAAAGCACAAATAGACAACACCTAGAGTAGCTACAAAACTAACAAATCTTTGAAGATAATATTTTTGGTGCAACATGATTATTCAAGTCTAGGGATGCTCCTACATCATTTGAACTTTGTTTCCCATTGGATAGGCACCAATGTTTGATAATGAATGATCAAATACTTTTAATAAATCATATTCGTATGTCCTCAAATAGTAGTGTAGTATAGTCTTAATCTTTGTCAATCTACATAGTTTAGTTTCATATAACATTGTATTTATCAAATATTTTGTGTGCCCATGTATCTAAAAAATATTCATAGGACTATGAATATTGAATAATTTCAATTATATGTAACCTAGAAAATAACTTATTATAAATATCTTGAGAGCTTGTGATTGTTACAATTAAAGGGTATGGTTTTGTAAAGAACTATTATATGTTCTTATTTCCCTTTAATTATCATGTCAATAGCCTTTATGACCACCCTCATTGGCCTTGTAGATCCATAAGTACAAGTAGCTACTAACTCCTATTAATTGGCTAATTACTACATGTAGCCTAATGTTGAGTCTATCCCCTTATGTCTAGATCAACATACATCCCTGAGTCTAGGTCTTGTGTACATTGTCTATGGTTGTAATTTATATAGTGTCAAATTTAGGGTCAACCTAACCCTCCCAACTAACCATTATGCATCAACTTGAAATGCATGAAATGTTTAGATTTTTTAACCTCAAGTAATTTTATATCTAAGGACTTTAACTCTAGTTTGAATTTGAACACATTAAAGTGCCCAACACTTAGAGAGCATGTTCAAAGAGCATATATCATTAAATAAAAGCATTCAAAAATTATCATATCACATGCTTGAATAAGAATCTAGGGAATTATCTACATGAATTCTAATATAGAGATCATTTACATTAAGAACCACATGTTGAAATTAAATTTTGTTCAATGAAAGAACTATTAATTTAACTTGCATAAATTGTAATTTACAATTAATACATGAACATAGATCTATGTAGTGAATTTAGGTCTTTAGTAAATTAAAAATTATAAGTTCTTCATCCATATTTTTCATACCACATCAAGTGGTTCAGCCCACTCTTCAATGACATCTAATATTCTTTGATGATCATCACTATCTAGTCTCCACTTATGACGTCCATGTGAATGTGGAACTGAATGAAGAGATAAGCCGGTAGCAATTACTAGGTGGCTATATACTGATATACCTTATTCTCAGGTTGATAATCAATAAAGTGAATCCCATGTTTAACAATCTTGACTTGTTTGAGATATGTCCCTTGCACTATACAATTGAACTTGTGGGGAACAACATTCCATGGTAAGACATAATATTTTCAAGGTAAATGTAACCTACTTAGTTCATGTATAGAATTTTCTTTGCTCGGTAAGACAACATAAATTATAATATAAATTCAATATTTCAATCACTCAAGGTACTTGAAATGTACATATGTAACAAATTCAAAATTATTTAAAAATATATTAAATAAAGTTAAACCTATGGGAAACAACATTCCATCACTTGTTTCTAGCTTTATTAGCTTTTGCCTCTCTTCTATGCAACACAATAAATAATAATGAATGTCTTCTATATTTCCAGCCTCTGCTATGACTGCAGAAACATCTCTTGCACCAAATTTACATGTCCAAAATTTGTAACTTGAAAAATTTAGAGATACCTTATATTATATATATATATATATATATATATATATATATATATATATATATATATATATCCTTTTTAGTCAATCCTGAAATATGGTTATAATCAATTGGAATCAAAGGAATTTCTTCAAATCTTTCATCCTCATCTTCGTTGTATGTGTTGGTAACAACTAGTGGCACATTTTTCTATTCACTGACATATCCACGTTGTTGGTTCTTACAATTCTCACAATCTCCTAACATGCACTCATAACAAAAACAAGAGTAATCCCTAGTGCACAATGTCCATGTCTAGCTATTTGTACTCATGACATAATGCAAAGATCTTGTTTTCTCTACCCTCTTTCATCCATGCATTGATCTTCTATCCATGCCTACAAATTTATTATATTGTACATTATGAATATAATAGAAATAATTAAATTCAAACTAAAATAAATAAACTCATGTACACATATCATATATGAAATATATATTTAAAGTATTAAATTTTTAAACAATACATACCTGATATCTCCCAAAACACTCTCTGTGGAATGTATCAGTTTGTTCTAAAGATGTTCTAACCTCATTTGATGCAAAGTGTGTCTTACACCATTCAAAAACATCATGTGCATCATTTATACGATCTCCCTCATAATTCATTTGATGCTTTCTTAGAGTACATTTGATGCAAGCTCATGTGCCATCATGTTCACCCTTTCCATGCCCACTCTCAAAGAAACTCCAAACTTGTGGTATATTGTCATTTCAATGATATCTACATAGTGCTTAAAATGGCCTTGATGATTTGAATTGTGATGCACATCCATCTAACCATACAAAATCCTTTTCAATTTTTACGTGTGCCTGCTTGCCAATATTCAAAAAAATTCTTAAAATAATGTTCTACAAAATGTCTCATTTTTTTTATCATCACTAATATAAAAGTTATATTCTTTCTTAATGACTTGTGCTTCAAATGTACTGTCAACACCATCCAAATCCAATTGTGCATGCCAATAACACACATGCACCATAATAGTGATATGCTCTGATAAGTAATATTATGATCGAATCTCTTTTTGATGTATAAAACAATAATTTTCTGCAAATTCAACTACTGATAAAACTGTTCTAGGTGGGAAAGTATCTCTTAATGTTTGAAACTATTGTGCTTGCCACTTAGGAAAAAAACATGATGTATGTATGGTTGTATCAATTTACGAAAAATTTCCATAAATGTTTCAATAGGTATCTCCTCTTCTACATAATCTAACCTTGTGGATTCTTTCCCATTTTTTATTTGACACTTTATTTACTTGTAACTCTTGTAATTTACCAACTTCATTGGGTCGATATCTTCATTTCTCAAAGGCATTTTAGCCAAATTTCCACATGTTTCACAAAGACCTTTTATGCAGTTTATTTGACCAGTTCCATTATCATCATCTGATTTATCACATAAGATGGATGCTATGAAATGACTTGCCCATTTAGGAGGTGCATTTACAAAACCATCATTGTCTTCTCTAATCTTTTGAAACACCCGATAGTAGAGATCAAATTCAATATGATAACGACAAAACAAGTTTCAAAAACCTTGTTTGTCTTCACATAATATGGACTTAGCCTTTCAAACATTGTTTGCCCAATCTTTATATGAGAATTTGAATTAGAAAACATCACATACATCTCATGTTGTGTTATGTCTAGCCAACATTTTGTATGTAGTTCATGACTATTGGGCCCAATTCTGTGTTTGATAACATCTCTACTATTTGATGAAGCACAAGTATTATCATTTGAAAAGGTTGAGATCAAGTTCCTAACAACATCTTGAATCCTGTCAGATCAAGGAGCTCTACACATAATTGCCCAATTGCTTTCTGAAGTACTTGTTATCACTAGGAATTTCACCCATATGCAAGGCTAGAAAAGCTCTGCAATTCCATGTAACATGAGACTAATTTCAGGTTGTGGGTGCCCTATAATGAAATTAGACCTCCAGATTGTGGGCTGGTTCCCTTTGAATGTGCTATTGGGATGTATGTTTTTTCTATTTTGGAAAAGGGAAGAAAGAAACTATATGAAATGGAAAAATGTAAAATTCGGTGATGCACCTGATTTGGATAAAACTATGCAATCTGATCCACAATATTACTCAAAAATTTGACTTTCACACAATCCAATCTTAGCATAAATATCACAAAAGTGATTCTATGGAAGGCTTGAAAATAGGCTTTCTATGAAGTAGATGGTTTTCACAACATAAAAAGACTAATTCTGATTAACACAACCTGAGACCTGTGATGATTATATGCTTAATGCTGCAAGCAATAAAGTGAGACAATAATTTAAAAGGTTTAATGGTTAAACACAAAAAAAATTCATCAAATCACTTCAAATAATCAGCACTAAATGGATAGGTAATTTAATTGATCTCAAAGAAACAAAGGAAATACTGCAAAAAGACAAAAGTAGAACCTGTAACCTGTCGATCTCTCAATAAAACTGTAAAAAATGAGCTACAAGAATTCTCCAATCTGTCTAAATCAGAATGAGAATCAAGAACTAGAAAAAACAAACTTTTCCTTTACAATATATAGGTTTTCTCTCTCAAAGAGGCATGCAAAATATGAACTTGTAGATAACTACCTCTAAAAATAATCTCTCATGAGCAACCTCAAAAATCCTCAAAATTTGGGTCTGAAACTGCCACAAATTGAGAAAAAATAGCTCCAATTTGGGCCTCTCCATATGGTTGACCAAAAAGTTGACCAAGAACCCTAAGAATACTCTTAAAATCATGCAAAAAACTCCTAAATGGCCTAGTTAAGTCAACTAATCAATTTGCATGATTTTGCATTTAGCAAAATTGATTGTGAGTAAATAATAAAGTAATAAAAATAATTACTTTATTATTGGTTACAATTTGTTCTAATTTAATAAAGTAATTTGGAAAATATTACTTTATTATTTATTTACAATTAATGTCTTTGTAAAATCATGCATGATGAGAAGAAAAAATAACACTCCTTATCTCTCCAATTTCCAGTTGCCTAATTTGCATGATATGAGCACAAATAGGACTTAGAAAAAACAAAAATCCCCTTATACCTCCATGTGGGAAAAACCCCTAGTTTGCATGATACATATTCATTAAGGCAAAATTTTACCCTTATCACTCCACATGCACTAAGGAGAAAATACTAATCCTCTCTCTACAAGAAAAAACCTTAAGTCATCCTATGCATTTATAATATCTCCATGCTCAAAACAATACACATTAATATCCTTATGACTCCCTTTAATGCCTTAATGCATACATATATCTTTATATCTTGAGGTCACCTTACATCTCCATGTGCCCTTTCAATATCAAGAAAACCTTATAACTCCATGCATCAAACATTACACCATTGCATATGCTCACCTTGTCTGCCACCTTGTAAACTTACTCTGTCTTCATGCATATCATGTCCTAATACAATGCTCCTTTGACCTTGTTGGCCACCATGCATAATAAGGAAGGATCTTTGACCTTTGAATGTTTGCAAAAAATGACAAAGAATCTTTGACTAGGCATGAGTTTCCTATGAGGCAGCTTCAACCATGTCATTTAATCGACCACAAAGGAAATAAATAAATCATAAGGCATGAAGCCTTGCCTTCTCATAACACTGACCCTTTTGACTTTATGAAAATCAAGTGTGACAATGTTTATCAACCCCTCCATATCATGATGACTAGGAAACCTCAAGACTAAAGTCTTGACCATGGGCATTTTGGATAAGGTAATTGATTTTTGTCTTTTGTGAAGTCAAAAAATGAGAGAAAGAGCCATCAAACAAAACAAGAGATAACCCTAAAAGTTGTATTCATTTTTCATTTGGCATTCTCCCTCATTCGTTCTACAACTGCATCATGTCGGCTGGGGTTTGAAGGATTTAAGCATATCTCTCTGGCGTTTTACTCTCTCTAGTCTTCTCTTGGTCGAATCATCAGAACTTTGCATGCAAGAAAGAAGGTAAATGTTTGGTTTGAGTACACTAGCATTTTTTTTGGCTTTTGTAGCTTCTTTCTCCTTTCATGGCTACGGCTTCCATGCTCAGTGCTTTACACATTCTTTAACAAAATTCTTTTTGTCTCTGTCTCTTTATCTTCTGCAACTGTAACCTATATTTGAGAGTTTGATACTCCTATGAGGCCGCGGATAGGTGTCTCTTCCTGCTAGAAAAACAAGGTAAGCATTTGTTTCTTGTCTCTCCTGTAGCTTCATTTGTCTCACTATAACTGAAGAATGACAAGGGTCTTCTAAGATTTATTGAAATGGGTATTGCATTTTATTGCAGAAAATAATATATCTCTTTTAGTCGTGCTTCTATACATCTCTTTTCATCCTTTATTTGACTGTAGGTGCAGAAATTTTGAGGATTTTTTTGATTTTATGACAAGGGTTTGTTCCTTTTAACACATACAAAGCCTTCATTTTGTTATGGCTATGCTCCATCTATATGTAGACACCAAAAATATGAAAATTTATTGAGGGTTTCTAAATATGAAATAAGGGTTTCAACTTTATTTGCATAAAACCCTTATAACTGTCACGGCTAGCCTCCTGTAATATCCACTGTGTTCTCTTTTTGACTGTATACAGAAAAGAAACAAGGTTTTTGACTTATGCATATGGGTATTCTATTTTTTAGCATAAAATGTCTTTTCCTGGCATGGCTATGGTAGTAGATACATTTTATCACCTTCCTTTGGCTGTAAGTGCAAGATGGCACTAGGGCTTGAAATTTTCTGATAAGGGTCCATTCTTTTTGCACAAAAAGGCCTTCCTCTAGCACAACTATGGTATTAGCTCCATCTTATGGCACTCATTTCAACTGTATACAGAAAAGAAACAACAGCTTTACCTTTTTACAGATGGGTATTACATTTTTAACATAAACAATGCCCTCCTGCTCACGGCCATCACATCTCTTCTCTGTATAGAAAATCTTTGACTGTATTTTTATCTGCAGGTAAAAAGGCACTAGGGTTTCAACTTTCTTTTGCACAGAACTTTTTCCTTTGATACGGCCATGACACTATTTCATTTTAGTGATACTTCTTTTGCTTTCTTCTCTCTTCTGTATCATATATTGACATTTCTGTGCAATAAAGGTTCTCCTATTGTAACATTTTAAATTGTTCATGCTATTTAATAACTTGATAGGAGATAAATACATGTATTAAAAGAAAAAATCCTGAAATTTCAAATGGCTCTTTTAGCCTGTTCATTCTATTTCACTTTCTTGAGCTGAGATGGCTCCTATACCTTGTCTACATGTCATATATCTCCTTTTCCTGTTAACTGTAGGATGATTGATCATTTGTCATGTGTGATGATACATATATGTGACTTAACACTTATAATTAAAACAGAGAGTGGTAAATATATGCCCTATTTTCATTGGCCTAAACTAGGCTTTCAACTATTGAAATGGATGATGCTTAGAGTTGAATGATTGATGCCTCATGTGTGATTGTGGGATCATCTCCTAACTGCCTTTGTGTATGCTCCTCTTGACTATCTTTGTTGCATTTGGATCCTACTTTAGCATACATATCATATTTTGATCTCTCCTTGGTTGTCTATATTTCTTGGTCCATCTGAATCCATATGACGTCAGTTCCTTGCTCATTACAAAGTATGAATGTTTGATCAATGTTTATCTAGTGATGAGATTGGGATCCTGCTATAATTTCCATGTGTCACTTGAATGTCTAAATGTTGAACATTTGATTACATTAGGAACTGTGGCAGCTACTTGGGGATATATGCTCTCTATTGATGACTTAATCATATGGGATTTTTGACCTGGTTGTTTCATGTTAAAGGCTATGACATAGCTTTTCCACATATACTGTTTCATTTTCTTGATCATCCTGTTTCTTCATTATGGCATATGTCTGCCAGAGTTATTGATGCCTTGTTGTTTTTTATTATCTTTTAAAGGCATAATCTGTATCATTTATCTTAGTTGGTTGATCACTTTGAGTACCTGTAACATGTCATTTTACTTCTTTCCCTTTTATCATAATTAGATGATACTTTTACATGATCTATCTTGTAACTTGCTCAAATGATACACAAGCTCTGTGTCTTGGAAGCTTTATTCTATTTCTTTTCTCTTCATCAGGCACATTAATCTAAACACTTGTAGCATGTCCTTGTACTATAAATGCACTCTGTCAGTTGTTCCTATTACTTGTGATGAAATAAATACATGCATTCAAAATGATTCTGTACTTCAGATGGCTCCTATAGCCTGGATATTCTTTTGTGACTCTAACTTGATTTTTTCACTTTGTCTTTGTTAACTTGACTCAGTCATGTTAATCTGATTTGCTCCAATCAACTGCAATAATATCATGATGACATAACATTCTTCAAGTTGATTAGATAATGCATGATGTAGCTTGGAATAATGCATCCTATCTTTTCTAATACTCTTTTCAAGATGAAAAGAAACATGCTGGGCTCAAACCCTTTTGGGAGTTAGATTTAATCGACATGTTTAAATGTCTTCAAATCAGCAACAAAACTTGTCCTATACCTGCACAGTGAGCAAACAAATTAGCATAAAAATATACCTAATAGTATTGATTGATCTTCCTCATGGTTTCTTTCTGATTTGTGTCATATATTTGATCTGATCTCTCATCTGAATGCATGATGTGACAAGTAGATGTATCTGTCTAATAAAAGCATGTGATAACTTTAAACATTTGGAGCATTAACAGGGTTGTCCCCAAAATTTTGCAGGTTCAACTAATGATGGAGCTGAAGTAGAGACTGGAGACTAAAGACTTGAAGGTCGGCATTAACAAACAACCTTCTTTCTCAGGCAATGATGAATGTTTCAATTTATCATGTGTTCATTTCTTTTCCTTTTATCAAATAGATGCATAGCTTGCATGTCTACAATTGCTCAATCTAGTTACTCCCATGGCTTGTGTGGGACACATTTGAACACTTCTTTTTAAACATGATCTGTTAATTTATCTTATGCATATGATGTATATGTATTTCCTTTTCAATCAATGCATGAGATAAAGTAACAGATGCTTGAATGTATGTTCAAAACATGACATGAAATAATAGGTCAATACAAATATCTTTCTTTCTTTTATTCAAAACTGATTGACAGAATAATCAATCTAACTTATAACTCCTGAAAGATAACATGATGCAAAACAACTGTATTTCTTGAATTACTGGTACCTTGACAATCCTATTCTCTTGTCATGATAACTCATCAATCTTGATTAGACTGATGGGTTATCCTATCCACTGAATCTCCTTCTCTGCTCTTGTCAAGATATCAACCTGTTCAATAAATGCATAACCTTGAAGATTTCTTTTATTCCTTCTAAACAATTACACTAAGGTCCAACTAATTTTAAGTGTGAACAAAAAATTAGTAACATTTTTGGTGACCTCTCTTTAACTCTTTAACTCATTCCATTTGAAAACTAGATCTTCTTCTTTATAAACTCTTGGTACTGCCCTTTTATCAAAAGTTCTTTCCATTTGGGCCTAGTGTACTTCCAATGTTTTCAAGGCCTCTTTCCTAATTTATTCAAGCTCAATCAGTTGTACAAGCTTGATTTCCATTGGTTGTTCTTCAAGTAACTCTAGCTCTTTTATGTAGCTAAGTGTTGGCAACACCACTGTTATTGGTAACTTTGCTTCCTTTCCATCTGTAAGCACATAGGGTGAATTACCTGTTGATCTATTAGGTGTAATCCTATCAGCCCATAATGCTAACTTTAACTTATCATGCCAAGACCTCTGATTCTCATCAACTATTTTCTTTATGATTTTAATTAGATTTTTGTTAGTTGATTCAGTCTATCCATTACCTTGAGGGTAATAATTTGATGAAGTGTTCAAAAATATGTTGTTTTTGACAGACCTATCAGATATTCTTAATCCAATAAATGCCAAAGCATTATCTGAAATAATTGAGTCAGGAGTTCCAAACCTGGACACTAGATCTTGATAAAAATTTAGGACTGATGTTTTGTTTGCATCCTTCTAAGAAACTATTTTAGTCCATTTAGTGAAATAATTAGTGGAAGTCAAAATCCACTTGTGTCCTTGGCTTGAAGGTGGATTAATAGGACCAATGAAGTCCAATCCCCACTTGCCAAATGGTTGTTCCACTTGAACTAGATGCAAGTGTTGGAAACAAGGTAGATAACTGAGAGGGGGTGCGAATCAGTTATCTTAAATATGTTAATTTTCTTTTCTTCTTTAATATTAGTGCAGCATCAAAACATAAGAGCATACATAATCATGAGAGCAGAAATAAAATCAACAGATATAACACATGGATTTTTATGTGGAAAACCCTGTTAAGGGAAAAACCATAGGGTGACTAACCCAAGATTGTATTCTCTATTAAAAGAATAAGAAGTACAAAATGGCACTTGCCAATTAGGGCTCATTGCCCGAGCACACTGCTCACAAGAGGCACACTGCCTATAAGAGACTCATTATCTACAATGTTTATGGATAGTAACCAAGTGTTTGAACTAATGAGAGGCATCCACATATGCTGAGATTCAGTTTCGGTTAGGCTCAATACACTGATCTACTACACTTCATTCTTCCTTTGCTTTAGTGCTACTTTTTTGTCACATACCAGACTTGTATTCCTGCTTCCACTTTGCTCTTTGCCTTTCCTCGCACCCACTATTTCAACACACACACTTTCCATACCGAAATCAATCTGGTATATATATCCGCATCAACGATTTCAACATCTTTCTAGTCGGCAACTAGAGTATTGAAGATATTTACAAGGCACTAATTTGTTGGCTAAATCCATGCTTGATATGTGATGCGTATTCAAAACATAGAGTTAGAAGTCATCAATCAAGTGGACCAACCATGTATCATCTCTCAATTAGCTTGACCATCATCAATTTCTCATCCGGATTAATGTCTGATGCTCTGCTGGTCAGTTCTTCCTTAGTTTGCCCTGCCTGTCAGGAACCCAACACTTAGATGATCATATCTTTTCACTCTTTCATCACCGGAGGCTCAATATCTAGTATGTAGCAGTCATGGTACTCTTCTTGACTTCCCCAAGTTTGCACTTTGCTGAGGTACATCCTCTAAGGGATCTAGACTTGATTGTCAGACCTTGCTGCATGCTCTGTTTTTTATCATCGGACCAAAACACTCTTCAATCTGACTTTTGGTATAGACATACTATGTGTTGCGGATGTCTGGGATAAACTTTGTTGCCATCAATGACAACAATAATGAAACCACATAGTGTCTCTTGCCAACAATCTCCCCCTTTGGCATTGATGGCAACACTTAGTGAAAAATGACTAAGTGTCGTAGCAAACTCCCCCTTTGCTGATGCTCTATCTTATGTACACTTTTACTGGAGCTCCCCCTTAGCTAGATTCCACATTTTTCACTACTCCTCACTCCCCTTTTGAGATCAATGGCAAAGGGTGGTATCCATAGATGAAAATTTACAAAAACCAGCCTATACATAACCACATAAGTATATATACATGTTATACTTACATATACTTAAGTATATCTGCAAAAGTGGTCTTCAACTGGACAAATTTTGTTGCCCAACTCCGCTTCATCTTGTCCAAAATTGAGATGTGACCACTCAACAAAAATAAAAAATCTTTTACCCTCTTTAAGTCTATCGGATCACTGGTCTGGGGTGTGGTTTGAGCATCAGTTAAGGCATCATGCATTGCCTCTAACTTAGGGATAATTATCCCTCTTAGCTCACTCATCCTGCTTATTCTATTCTTTTTTTCCTTTTCAAGTCTCTTTATTTCATTTATAGTGGCAATAGCCTGGCACTCTTGACTCATTATGGATAAGGTGAGAGGATCAAAATTCTGAGATAAACTTGACAATTTACCCTCTTGTTCTTCAACCTTCTTTGCAATGTCGTCTATCACTTTGGACCAAGATAGAAAAAAATTATATAATTCTCTGCCATCTTTAAGAGCATCTTCTAGGCTCTTTATCCCAATATCCAGATTTCTCCTATCATTTTCTATGAGTCCCTGTACTTCAGAGAATCTCTTTCCCAAAAACTCTTTCCAGACTTTCGCTTCTGCCAATTTTTCCAAAGAAACAAAATGTGTGCTAACAGAATTAACAAGAGATTTCAAGTTACCAGATGAAGAGGCTGAAAGATCCTTTTGGAAGGATGGCATGATCTTCTCTAATAGACCAGATGCAATATCTATCAGCTCATAGTCTTCCATTTGAGACTTCAAAAGCTTTTCTTTTGCTTTAGCTTGAGTAAAAGATGTTACCTTCATTGTCTGGACCGGAGAGAGGGAGTCAAAATTGAGTGGTCCTTGAAATAGTTCTGGTTCATCTATTTCCATCATTTCTTTGGTCAGGAAGTTTTTCACTACTTCTGTAGTGTCTCTTGCCAGAGACAAAGTCTTCTTTTCTTTTGCAGCCTTAGAACTATCATTAGAGATCTTCTCTATGTGTTCTTCTCTTCCCTTTTTCTCCTCTTCTTGACTCAATTTCTCCTCTTTTCTTCTTTCTCCTTTAGTTCTGGAGTCAGCAGGGGGATCCAAAAGAGAGATGTTTACTTCTTCATGGACTTCCTCTTCTAGAATAGAGGAATCCAAGTCCTTAGTTCTCTCCTCACCTATCTCCTTTGGCTCTTTTGCAATTTTTCTAGTAGATTCTTCTTTTGATGTACTTAGTCCTTCGTCATCCATGGCAGAACGTTCATCATTTATGTCCTCTATAATAGGAAGATTGAATCTTTTAAATACATTTCAGAGTATGTCTTCAATCTCTTTTGCCACTTGATCAGTCTCTCCAAGCATAAGTTTGTTCATTCTTTCTTTGCTCTGGAACTCATCCTTGTAGTCCTTGAAGATCATGTTCATTTGTTTTGGAGTAATGAAAGGATAGAGCTGAATTGCAATCTGTTCCCAGATCTCCATATCCTTTTCCTTGGCATTGTCTTTTCTAAGTTCAAGTACCTTCTCTAAATTTTTGGGAATTAGAGAGATGATTTCAATGAATTCTTTATTATAAATGTTTAGGTACTTAACTGTAGCTTCTTCCAAGATCATTTTGTCTGTGTCACTATATCCATCATAAAATTATGTCATTGGTTGCAGATTCCCATCCACAGTGACTGCCTTGATGACATCATCAATAGAAAGTGTAGGTCTTTCAACAAATTCTTCTACCTCTTCTTCCTTGTTTTGATTGGTAGAGGATTCCCCAGATGTTTTCTTCTTTTTCCTCATTTTCTTAACTTCCTCATCTGACTTTGTTTCTTCATCATCTTTCTGGCTTGTGTATGACCTTGTGGGGAAAATTTAACCTCCGAGTCTGATTAGGCTCCATATAACAACATCCAGGCCCTGTGGGCAAACACTAGTGTGTAGATAATGGATCATATCATGCACCCATCTTTTTGGGGGGTCTGGGACAGCAGGTGTTTCATTGTTTTGAAGCACTGTCTCAGCCTCTCCTTCAAGTTCTTTTCTATATCCTTCATTTTTTGCAAGCTGTTCACATAGTCCTTTGCCTTGGACCAACTTGGTGACCATAATTTGTATGTCATATTCCATGACCTTGGGTATCCATCCTACTCTCTTATCATTTAAATCCTTACTGAGCAAAAATTCTTTCGTTGTGGGGTGAGCAACCATTACTGAATTCTATTATTTGAAAGCATATGTTTGAATTTCTTTAGGCTCCTAATAACAGCTAATACATGCTTTTCGACAAAAGAATATCTTACCTCATAGTCATGCAGAACTTGGCTGAAAAATGCCACAGGCTATTCCATTCCTTCATTGTTCTGCTGTCAAAGCATAGCTAATATAGTATCCACACTGCCAAATGTATATAAAATGAAGTCTTTATCAAAATTTGGATTTATGAGAGTGGGAGCAGCATCAAGTGCCTCCTTTATTTCTTCAAATCTTTGCTTTCCTTCTTTGGTCTAGCTGAAAGCGATGTCCTTTTATAGGATTGCTGTAAGAGGTTGTAAAAGTGCTGCTATGTTAGGAACAAACCTTCTTACAAAATTAATTCTTCTCAGAAAGCTCTGTAAGCCTTTCTTATGTGCAAGAAGAGGTAATGCAAATATTGTAGTGATTCTTTTAGGATCAATTGATATTCCATCTTTAGACACTATGTGTCCCAACAGTTTGCCTTCATGAACATAGAAAATACTCTTCTTTGGGTTTAGTGATACCCCAAATTCTCTACATCTTTCAAAGATTAGTCTTATATGGTGAAAATGATCTTCAACTTTTTTAGAAAAAATAGTCACATCATCTAAATATACAAGCACAAATTTATTAATAAGACCTTGAAAGGCCATGTCCATTGCTCTCTGAAATGTTGTACCTACATTTGATAAGCCAAATGCCATCTTTTTGTATGCTAGTGTGCCCCATTTTGTAGTAAAAGTTGTCTTGTATTGATCTTCTTCATTTACAAGAATTTGGTTATAACCTGAATAACCATCCAATAAAGAAAACCTTTCTGACCCAGAAACAACCTGCAATATCTACTCCATAGATGGTAAAAGATATTGATATTTTAAAGATGCTATGTTTAAGTCACAAAAAATCAACACATAATCTGATTTCTCCATTTTTTTTTTGATAGGAACCAAGTTAGAAACCCATGAAGTATGTTTGATAGGAAAAATGATATTACCTCCAATGAGTTTATTGAGTTCTATCTTCATAAGCACTTCCAGCTTGGGATTCAGTGGCCTTTGCTTCTGTCTAACAAGTTTAGTTTTGGGTTCCAGCTCTATTGTGTGTTGAGCTAACTCAGGGTTGAAACCTTTCAGGTCTCCATATTCCCATGTAGATATGTCACTAAACTCTTGACAAAGATGGATAAATGCTTGTTGTTCCTCCTTTGTACATATCTTTCCAAGCTTGAGTAACTTTCCTTTAAAGATCACTATGGGTTCATAATGGTCTTGCTTTACTGACAAGTTGGCCTTGTCTTTTCTTACTTGATCATCAATATTAAAGATAGATTCCAAGGTCACTAAGCCCTTGGGTAGCTTGTTTGATCTTAATTGGAGTATTTGATCATCATATTGCTATACAAATTTTTGCTAATTACCTGTAAAAAATTCAGCCTCTTCCATTAAGAAATTTATAATCTGTTCATCACCATCAAATACTTGCCAACTGACATTATTGGTCGGGACTGATGGTCTAATAGTAACTTTGACATATAGAGGAGAATCAACATTTTTCATTTTAGAAGGAATATCATATTCAGCTCCTATGGCAACTAATTTGTCAGCTTGCTTGTTATCAATTCTAGGTACAGATATCAGATTAAATGCATCAAACTCTTATATCATGTCCCAAACTCTATGCTTATATAACTTTAGCAAGTCATTTTTTGTAGAAGCAAGGTTTTTGACTTGTTTAACCACTAATTCACTATCTCCAAAAACTTTTAAACACTTCATTTTTCTTTTTCTTGCCCATTCTAGTCCATGAACTAAAGCCTCGTATTTAGCTGAGTTGTTAGAACAGCTGAAAGCAAATATGAAAGATGAATAATATTTTTCACTTGTGGGAGAAACTAAAATAGCCCCTCCTCCAGCTCCTACCTTGCTTCTAGAACCATCAAAAAATAGTTCCCAAACATCATTTTTAGATTCTACAGTTTGATGTTTTTCTTCTTTCATCAAATTTGGAATAACAGTATTATTCTCTTGAATCATATACACACCAAGGCCTATCTCATCCATTTGTTCAAATAGATCTATTTCAAGGTTCTCTATTCCCCATTGATCTAAAACTATATCTAGAATTCCCTCTAAAGGTGTATTTGGGTCTTGGACAAGAATCATATCCTCTTGATAAAAAATTGATAGATTGGCATTTATTGAACTAGGTCTATAAGGCTCAAGGTGATCTTTGGCTAACGGTTCAGATTTAATTGTAACCTTGCTTCCATATCTAGTTCTGAAGAATAAATGTGTCCAATCAGATGATAAATATCCTCCTAACCTTGCTGTAAAGTCTCTGGATAGGCAAATAGCAAAGGTAGGTGGTAGATCTATGACATAAATGTCTTGATGTATGACAAGGTTTGGACAAGCATGCAAAGTAAGGCCCAAATTTTTGAACATTCCAACTATATTGATCTCAATTCCATCCATTTGTACAACACCTCTAACAATAGGTTCATATTTCATACCTAACTTATTAGTTGTTTTGGAATAATTGAGCTGCTAGCTCCTGAATCTATTATGCAATTATGTACTAAATAACCACCCACAATTAGAGTGACATAAAATGGTCAAGGTTTGCCTACTTGTTTAGGCTGTTCTATTCTTTTTTCTGCCTCATTTGCAATTATAATATGAGGTTGATGTGATTTTTGTACTTCATTTGACAAAGGCAACTGAGATAATGCATTTTGTAACAAATCCTTTTGTCCTAGAATGTGTAAAGCATCTAAAATAGACATTCTTACTGTTGTCTTTTTCATATGATCCAAAATATTAAATGCAGGACCACTAACCTTTTGTTGTAATTTTGGGACAGTAACCTCTGGTTGGTCTTTAGCTAGCTATTTATTCTCTGCATTTAGTTGCCTTGACAAAATATGCAAATCCTTTGATGTAGAAGCTTGATTCTTTTCATTCTGAGTTGTAGAAACTATACTTTTACCTTTATTAGCTTGTTGTGGTACATTTCTAGCTTGCTGTTTACTAATATCAGCTTGTTGTTTTGCAATTCCAACTTGTTGTTGCAAGTCAACAACTCTCTTTTATATCTTGTGTTTGCTGCAATATTAGTAAAAGATTGCTTTTGACCTGGCAACTAATTTACACGACAAAATTTATTAGCCTTCCAATTCATTAAAGCCACATCAGGATTAACATACTGAGTCTAAATATCTAGCTGGTTGTTTACATCACTTGCTGAATTTTCAGCAGCAACATAGTTATTCTATACCATCAAAGCTTGACTTACTATCCCATTTGGGCAAGTAGCTTGATTATGAGGTTGATTACATGGGTAACACCATGCATAATTCTGAACCATGTTATTCTGTATAGGCACTATTTCTATTGATGTACTAACAACATTTGGATTATATTGCTGATTTGGCCTATTATTGTAATTTCTCCTTTGACCCTGATAATCTACCTGATAACTAGGTCTATTTTCTTGGTAAGGGGCTTCTTGGTAAGGTCTATTAGTCTGGTTTGTTTGGATTTTTAGACTTACTAGGTCATTGCTCATAGTCTGCAATATTTTTGCTATACTTTGTTGGTTTTCTTTCAACTCTCAAAATTTAGAATGAATGGGATCTGTACCATTTTGTGCATTATTTGATAACCAAAAGATGGTATTGATGAAATATGTCGGGTTGAAATTGGGATTAGAGGCTGTATATCTAGAAAAATTAGCATTGGGGGCCTAGGTTCTATTTTACCATCTTGTATTAAACCATTTTATGCTCTTATTGCAATATCAAAGGCAGCTGGTAAAGTTACCCCCCATAGATTGTATCATAACAGCAATATCAGAATTTAATGCCCTCAAATAATACAAAAAAGCATGCTCTAGTGATGGTTTCACTATTTCTGGGATTCTATTCCATGTTTTATGAAATCTGAAGTTGAAATATGTCATTTGCTCTTATGGAGCCCTCTTAATAGTAGTCATTTGTTCAACTAATGATAAAAGATCAGATTTATCCTAAAATTGCCTATTCAAAGTAGCACCTAACTCATCCCAAGATCTAATTGAATTAACTCTTAAGCCACTAAACCATTGAAGAGATTTACCTTTTAGTGATGCTGCCAATAGCCTGATTGCAATGTTCTCCTCAGTAATGTGGTGAATAGAACACAACAAAGCCACATCTCTGATAGGTTTAATGGGTGTAGACCCATCTTCTCCTGTAAAACTTGGTAAAATTTTCATTGCAACCATTGGTATGTCATCATACTAATTTAGATTCAAAGGGATGCCTCCATTAAATGAAGCAAAAGGTTGATTTCGAGGTGGTGGTGGATTTCTTCCACCACCTCCACCACCTCCTGGAGGTGGTATTCCTCCTCCTACTCCTCCAAGAGGTGGAATTGGTCCTCCACCTCCACCTCCTCTGAGTAGATCCATTGGAGTAGATGGTATTTGAGCTAGTGCCTAGACTAGAACTACTTGGAATATTTCTTGTAACACAGGTTCTTCTTCCGTAAACTCAAGAAGAAGGGGTTCCTCTTGGAAAATAGGAATCTGCTCTCTTGAGCTTGCTGGTGGGGAACTAAGAAATTCTGATGATGAACTTGTAAATAACAGATTTCGGTGTGAAGCAAACTTAGGATGTGTACTTGGCAGATTTGAAATAACTATTGAATCTACTATTTTGATCACTCTATCTTCTTTTATTCTCCTCTTTGGTGGAGATAAATGAATATGCTTCTTTTAAGAATGTTTACTTGACCTTGTTTGATATTTTTTCATAAGCTACAAGATTTGATCTATAAAACCAAAGTGTTAGAGTTGCCATGTACTTGAAAATGAACCTCTAAAAAGGCTAGAATTCTATTGTTCATACCAAAAACAACAAAAGAAATAAGTTCTTTTGGACTGAAAGTTAGTTCAAGGTCCCACCGGGCGTGCCAAAAATTGTTATCATTGGGAATTGCACCAGTATGCAAGGCTAGAAAAGCTCTGTAATTCCATGTAACATGGAACTAATTTCAGGTTGTGGGTGCCCTATAATGAAATTAGACCTCCAAAGAATTTTCTATTGGGATGTATGTTTTTTCTATTTTGGAAAAGGGAAGAAAGAAACTATATGAAATGCAAAAATGTAAAATTTGGTGATGCACCTGATTTGGATAAAAATATGCAATCTGATCCATAATATTACTCACAAATTTGACTTTCACACAATCTAATCTTGGCATAAATATCACAAAAGTGAATCTAAGGAAGGCTTGAAAACAGGCTTTCTATGAAGGAGATGGTTTTCACAACATAAAAAGGACTAATTTGGGTTAACATGACCTAAGACCTATGATGATTATATGGTTAATGTTGCAAGCAATAAAGTGAGACAATAATTTTAAAGGTTTAATGGTTAAACACAACAAAATTTTCATCACATCATTTCAAATAATTAGCACTAAATGGATAGGTAATTTAATTGATCTCAAAGAAACAAAGGAAATACTGTAAAGAGACAAAAGTAGAACCTGTAACCTGCTAATCTCTCAATAAAACTGTAAAAAATGAGCTACAAGAATTCTCCAATCTGTCTGAATCAGAATGAGAATCAAGAACTAGCGAAAAAAAACTTTTTCTTTACAATATATAGGTTTTCTTTCTCAAAGAGACATGCAAAATATGAACTTGTAGATAGCTACCTCTAAAAATAATCTCTCACGAGCAACCTCAAAAATCTTTAAAATTAGGGTCTAAACATGCCACAAATTGACCAAAAAAAGCTCCAATTTGGGCCTCTCCATATGCTTGACCAAAACGTTGACCAAGAACCCTAAAAATACTCCTAAAATCATGCAAAAAACTCCTAGGTGGCCTAGTTAAGTCAACTAATCAATTTGCATGATTTTGCATTTAGCAAAATTGATTGTGAGTAAATAATAAAGTAATAAAAATAATTACTTTATTATTGGTTACAATTTGTTCTAATTTTGACTTTACAATTTGTGGAAAATAATAAAATAATTTGGAAAATATTACTTTATCATTTATTTACAATTAATGTCTTTGTAAAATCATGCATGATGAGAAGAAAAAATAACACTCCTTATCTCTCCAATTTATAGTTGCCGAATTTGCATGATATGGGCACAAATAGGACTTAGAAAAAATAAAAATCCCCTTATACCTCCATGTGGGAAAAACCCCTAGTTTGCATGATACATATTCATTAAGGAAAAATTTTACCCTTATCACTCGACATGCACTAAGGAGAAAATACTAATCCTCTCTCTACAAGAAAAACCTTAAGTCATCCTATGCATTTATAATATCTCCATGCACAAAACAATATACATTAATATCCTTATGACTCCCTTTGATGCCTTCATGCATACATATATCTTTATATCTTAAGGTCACCTTATATCTCCATGTGCCCTTTCAATATCAAGAAAACCTTATAACTCCATGCATCAAACATTACACCATTACATATGCTCACCTTGTCTGCCACCTTGTAAACTTACTCTGTCTTCATGCATATCATGTCCTAATACAATGCTCCTTTGACCTTGTCAGCCACCATGCATAATAAGGAAGGATCTTTGACCTTTGAATATTTGCAAAAAATACAAAGAATCTTCGACTAGGCATGAGTTTCCTATGAGGCAGCTTCGACCATGTCATTTAGTAGACCACAAAGGAAATAAATAAATCATAAGGCATGAAGCCTTGCCTTCTCATAATTTTGACCCTTTTGACTTTATGAAAATCAAGTGCGACAATGTTTGTTGGCCCCTCCATATCATGATGACTAGGAAACCTCAAGACTAAAGTCTTGACCATGGGCATTTTGGATAAGGTAATTGATTTTTGTCTCTTGTGTAGGCAAAAAATGAGAGAAAGAACCATCGAACAAAACAAGAGATAACCCTAAAAGTTGTCTTCATTTTTCATTTGGCATTCTCCCTCATTCGCTCTACAACTGCATTTTGTCGGCTAGGGTTTGAAGGATTTAAGCATATCTCTCTGGTGTTTTACTTTCTCTGGTCTTCTCTTAGTTGAATCATTAGAACTTTGCATGCAAGAAAGAAGGTAAATGTTTGGTTTGAGTACATTGGCATTTTTGTTGGCTTCTGTAGCTTCTTTCTCCTTTCATGGTTGCATCTTCCATGCTCAGTGCTTTACACATTCTTTAACAAAATTCTTTTTGTCTCTACATCTTTATCTTCTGCAACTGTATCCTATATTTGAGAGTTTGATACTCTTGTGAGGCCATGGACACATGTCTCTTCCTGCTAGAAAAACAAGGTAAGCATTTGTTTCTTGTCTCTCCTGTAGCTTCATTTGTCTCACTATAATTGAAGAATGATAAGGGTCTTCTAAGATTTATTGAAATGGGTATTGGATTTTCTTGCGGAAAATGATATATCTCTTTTAGTCATGCCTATGTACATCTCTTTTCATCCTTTATTTGATTGTAGGTGCAAAAATTTTGAGGGTTTTTTAATTTTATGACAAGGGTTTGTTCTTTTTTGCACATACAAATCCTTCATTCTGTTGTGGCTATGCTCCATCTATATGTAGACACCTAAAATATGAAAAACTGTTGAGGGTTTCTAAATATGAAACAAGGGTTTCAACTTTCTTTGCATAAAACCCCTATAACTATCATGACCAGCCTCCTGTAATATCCATTGTGCTCTCTTTTTGACTGTATACAGAAAAGAAACAAGGGTTTTGACTTATGCAGATGGGTATTCTATTTTTTAGCATAAAATGTCTTTTCTTGGCATGGCTATGGTAGTAGATACATTTTATCACCTTCCTTTGGCTGTAAGTGCAAGATGGCACTAGGGTTTGAAATTTTCTAATGAGGATTCATTCTTTTTGTACAAAAAGGCCTTCCTCTAGCACAGCTATGGTATTAGCTCCATCTTATTGGACTCATTTCAACTTTATATAGAAAAGAAACAAGGGCTTTACCTTTTTGCAGATGGGTATTACATTTTTAACATAAAAAATGCACTTCTGCTCACGACCATCACATCTATTCTCTGTATAACAAATCTTTGACTATATTTTTATCTGCAGGTAAAAATCCACTAGGGTTTCATCTTTCTTTTGCATAGAACGTTTTCCCTTGATACGACCATGACACTATTTCATTTTTGTGACACTTCTTTTGATTTCTTCCCTCTTCTGTATCATATATTGCCATTTATATGCAATAAAGGTTCTCCTGTTGCAACATTTTAAATTGTTCATGCTATTTAATTACTTGATAGGAGATAAATACATGCATTAAAAGAAAAAAACCTAAACTTTCAAACGGCTCCTTTAGCTTGTTCATTCTATTTCACTTTCTTGAGCTCATATGGCTCCTATAGCCAGTCTGCATGTCATATATCTCCTTTGCCTACTAACTGTAGGATGATTGATCATTTTTCATGTGTGATGATATATATATGTGACTTAACACTTATATTTACAACAGAAAGTGGTAAATATATGCCCTATTTTCATTGGCCTAGACTAGGCCTTCAACTATTGAAATAGATGATGCTTAGAGTAGAATGATTGATGCCTCATGTGTGACTATGGGATCATCTCTTGACTGCCTTTGTGTATGCTCCTCTTGACTGTCTTTGTTGCATTTGGATCCTACTGTAGCATACATATCATATTCTATACTCTCCTTGGCTATCTATATTTCTTGGTCCATCTGAATCCATATGATGCCATCTCCTTGCTCATTACAAAGTATGAATGTTTGATCAATGTTTATCTAGTACAGTGATGAGATTGGGATCCTTCTATAATTTCCATGTGCCACTTGAATGTCTGAATGTTGAACATTTGATTACATTGGGAACTGTGGTAGCTACTTGGGAATATAGGCTCTCTATTGATAACTTAATCATATGAGATTTTTGACTTGGTTGTTTCATCTTGAAAGCTATGACATAGCTGTTCCACATATAGAGTTTCATTTTCTTGATCATCCTATTTCTTCATTATGGCATATGTCTGCCAGATTTATTGATACCTTGTTGTTTTTGATTTTTTCTTTTAAAGGCATAATCTGTATCATTTATCTCAGCTAGCTAATCACTTTGAGTACCTGTAACATGTCATTTTACTTCTTGCTCTTTTATCATAATGAGATGACACTTTTACATGATCTATCTTGTAACTTGCTCAAATGATACACAAGCTCTATGTCTTGGAATCTTTATTCAGTTTCTTTTCTCTTCATCAGGAACATTAATCTAAACACTTGTAGCATGTCCTTGTACTATGAATGCACTCTATCAGTTGTTCCTATTACTTGTGATGAAATAAATACATGCATTCAAAATGATTTTGTACTTCAAATGGCTCATGTAGCCTGGATATTCTTTTGTGACTGTAACCTAATTTTTGCACTTTGTCTTTGTTAACTTGACTCAGTCATGTTAATCTGATTTGCTCCAATCAACTATAATAATATCATGATGACATAACCTTCTACAAGTTGATTAGATGATGCATGATGTAGCTTGGAATGATGCATCCTGTCTTTTTTGATACTCTTCAAAATGAAAAGAAACATGTTGGGCTCAAACCCTTGTGGGATCCACATTTAATCCACATGTTTAAATGTCTTCAAATCAGCAACAAAACTTGTCCTATACCTGCACAGTGAGCAAACAAGTTAGCATAAAAATATACCTGATAGTATTGATTGATCTTCCTCATGGTTTCTTCCTGATTTGTGTCATATATCTGATTTGATCTCTCATCTGAATGCATGATGTGACAAGTAGATGCATTTTTCTAATAAAAGAATGTGATATCTTTAAACATTCGGAGCATTAATAAGGCTGTCCCCAAAATTTTGTAGGTTCAACTGATGATGGAGCTAAAGTAAAGACTGGAAACTGAAGACTGAAGACTTGAAGGCCGGCATCAACAAACAACCTTCTTTCTCAGGTAATGATGGATGTTTCAATTTATCATGTGTTCATTTCTTTTCCTTTTATCAAATAGATGCATAGCTTGCATGTCTGCAATTGCTCGGTCTAGTTACTCCCACAGCTTGTGTGGGACACATTTGAACACTTCTTTTTAAACATGATCAATTAATTTCTCTTATGCATATGATGTATATGTATTTCCTTTTCAATCAATGCATGAGATAAAGTAACAGATACTTGAATGTATGTTCAAAACATGACATGAAATAATAGTTCAATACAAATATCTTTCTTTCTTTTATTCAAAACTGATTAACTGAATAATCAAACTTATAACTCCTAAAAGATAACATGATGCAAAAAAGCTATATTTCTTGAATGACTGGTAACTTGACAATCCTATTCACTTGTCATGATAACTCATTAGTCTTGATTAGACTGATGGGTTATCCTATCAACTAAATCTCCTTCTCTACTCTTGTCAAGATATCAACCTGTTCAAGAGATGCATAATGTTGCAACTTTCTTTTATTCCTTCTAAACAATTACACTTAGGTCCAACTAATTTTAAGTGTGAGCAAAAATTAGTAACAGTGCTATCATCTAATAATTTTCTCCTTTTCACATATTGTGTTACTGTCTTTCTACTGAAACCAATCTCAGTTGAAATTGAAGACAATTGTCTTTTTTTTGGAATTTTTTCACTTAAAATAGATGTCAACATCAGTCTTCTTGAAATGGACTTATCTGTAGATCGAGATTGTTTCACAATGGAAGCCAAACCTTCTTTAACATTTTCAATAATATCTTCTTCTAGGTGTGAACCTTTCCCCTTTTTCAATGACAAATCTACACCCAACAATTGTAATGGTTCATTTAGCTCCTTACTAAGAAGTACAATTGATAACAATTGGGTTCACCCAAGTGTATCAAGATTATCAAAATGACCAATTATTTCCTTTGCAATTTTATTCATTGACCTCCTATCAGTACGTCTAGGTTGTCCAGCCTAATGTTTCAATTTCTCAATATCCATTTCAAGTAAATGATCTAAATTTCTACAAGAAATTTTTCTCTTCACCTCTTTAGCTAGATTAATATTCTCATCCATACTAGTCAAAGGAAGCGATCCTGACCCATCTCCAACATCTATTGTTTGCACTTGGGCCTCCTCTGGGCTAACATCAACTATGTGTTCTTCAACCTCATTTGCTCCAGTATTTAAATTTGGGACAACTTCAGTTTCTATATCACACATGAAGGAAATACATATTAAAGAAAACTTATAATTTAGTTCCAAGTCTTGATATATTTTAAAGAGCCTCCATATCAAATTACTATAAAAATTAATATATGTACATGTGATGAAGGGGGTAACTCACAAAACACATAATAACAGATATTGAACACAGCAAATAGAACGTTCTTTTATTGAACTGGGCAACTCATTACATTACAGAAGCTCAATTACAATCAGAGGATAAATCCTCTACTGGCTGCAACACATTACAGCTTTCCCAACCTCAAGACTCTAGGATCTTCAGCCCTCTGTAACCCCAAATCAGCTAGGGTTTCTGTTTTCCCACCTATTCTTGACTCCACACTAGCCCCCTTGACTCTCTTCCCCCAGGGTTCCCAAAATAGTCATAAATAGCACTTTTTGGTAGCCTCCAGCTAAATTTTGAATTTTGCAACTCCCTCCAAAAGTAGGTCAACTTCCAAGAAGCATAACTTTTGATCCGGGTGTCCGATTGATGAACAATTTTAAGCGCCAGAAATCTCGTGATGTAAACTATCACGCTGAAAATTCATAAATGGATTTCTATCAACTTTTTGAGATGTTATGAGAAGTTTTAGTGCCTCATATCTCATTCCATAAATTTTCAGGGGCTTTTCAGAAAACAAAAACTTTAATATTTTTCAGCTCACAAATGATCTTTACCTGATTCCTTCACCAAAGGTCTTATATTTCCATTATGTAACTTTTTGGAAGTTTTTGCTTCATTACGTGCCAAAATGCAAACTTTCTAAAAATAGCAGGTACACTTTCCTAAAAAGGCAGGTCGCTATTTTTAGCAGTTTTGGAAAAACTAAAAGTCCTACATTATTATTCTAGATATTATGGAACCAAAAACACTAATTATGGGAAGAAATGAGAACAACTACGATGGTTTTGAATTAACTTCTTTTTGGGTGATGCAAGATTGCCCTTACACCTCTGGATGCTCCTGCATCATGTAATAAATAATATTTATGACCACAAGTGATATATATGGACTTGAATGCACACAAGTGACAAATATGAGTACAAGATACATATGTAGTTATGCCATTTAGGATAAGTGTGTAAGCGTACACAAATATTCAAGTAAGATGTACAATTTGATATATATGAAATCTCCTATAAGGGTGATTGCCCTCAATATGGACCATACATTTGGTAAGATAGCTCTTCAAGCCTTGAATGATTTAACAAAGCACACAATCTTTTGTTGGAATATATAAGATCAAAATGAAATAAGAATACTTGTAAAGAAAAGATAGGGCTTATATAAGTAGCAACATAATATAGCAAAATAAGCCTAAGACTAAAGTGAAGAGAAACCCCACCATGGATTCAAGGTAGTGAAGTTCATTAAGCTCAATTTGAATTCAAGGAAAATCAAATGAGATAAAAGAAACAGATCTCTCCAAGTTAGTGCAACAAGTACTATCATCTCCATTAAAGATGAGCACAAGAAATTTTTCCTATACAATTTTTTCTAGAGAACTAACTAATGAAAAGAAGGATGAGACTAGAATTTTAAGGACTAACCTTTGGCTCTAAATGGAGTTCTAGCTTACAATATATTTAATCTAGTGGCTAAGTTAGAGGTTCAACTATAAAATATGGTGACAAAATCTAAGCTACCACAAGCAAAAGCTTCCTTTTGGTAATGTTTTGAAATTAGAAGCATGACACACCTCCTAGGTTTACTAACACATAATCTACTTGTTAAAGATAGAGGTGAGAAAAATAATATAAAAGGAAGAGGAGAGAGAAGGTTGGAGAGAGCGAGAGGGATATGAAGAGTTAGAGAGGGAGAGAGATAGCTAGGGAGGCCCTAGTGAGGGAGAGGTAGAGGTAAAGAGAGTGGGCAACTTGAGAGAGAGAGAGAGTGGTGGATAGAGAGGGAGAGGTAGGTAGTTATCTCTAGGTAGAGGGGTGGGGATTATAGCCACTTGAATGAGGAATGACTTAAACTAAATGACATCCTAGCTACATGAAATCAACGTGTATATATTTAAGAATAAATCAAGTGACCTAGATTAAATGACATACTACTACATGATTCATCAACACATGTATATATTTAAGCATAAATAAAATGACCTAGATTAAAAATAGAAAAGAAAATATATGCATACCTTGTTTTTGTTTATAATATTTTTGTAATCTTTCTTCATTTAATATTTCTATAGTTTCTATGGAATACTTTCATGTAGTCTTATTTTGTCTTGTCTTTTTGTTTCCCATCTCCTTTGTAAAATATGACTTGAAAATTCTTCTCTCAAAGATTTTCTCCTCCCTTGCAGAACAAAAATGTGAATTTATCTTGTTACATTGATTTGTAAAAATGAAAAAAAACATCCTATTTATCTGCAATATGAAAAAATTAAAACATTTTAAAAAACAAGTCAGTAGTGCCTTCGAACGAAGGTCAGAGGTTAAAAAATTTAATTATTTTTTAATGCAATGAACCTTCATTCGAAGGTGGTCATTATGGGGATGTATGCACAATGTTTGGATCTTCATTCAAAGGTAACTGTACTTTGAATGAAGGACATCACCCACCTTCACTAGAAGGGGTATTCGAATGAAGACCCCTAGTAGACACCTTCCCTCCTTCCCTTCCCTTTTCTTCTACAAAATTTTGGATTTCAAAGCCTAGTTGAAGGTCCAAATGGATTCACCTTGCTAAACCAAATTGGAGGATCACAGTCCTCGAAATGCACTTTCTAACGAGTATAGTTTTGATATATTTTGCTTTTATTATGACTATTTTTTTTAGTTTTACTAAACATAGGTTTTTTCACCAAACATCAAGTTATCTATTCTACACACATGGAAAATTAGTAAATTAGTGAAAAAAAATTCTAAAAAATATATATGCCCTAGGTATTGATGTCCTTGTTTCAACAAAAAATAAATTGAATTTTAATACATACAGAAAAAGTTATGTTTTATGGAATATGTCTGTCTAAATTATAATTGGTTTGACTTCAAAATTTAGTTAAAAAAATATTCAACAAAACATTATGAAATCAAATGCATGACCTAGATATTGGTGTTACCAATCTAAATTCAAAAGAATTAGAATTTTATCCTTTGTAGAAAAAAAAGTTGTGTTATGGAATACACATCACTTTAAAAAAAAGTTGTTTATTATTAAAAACTAGTTATCAAAGGAGACGCAAAAAGTTTTACAATTTAACTCCAAATTTTTTTAAAAAAATATTTTTAGAATCTATAGACAAAATCTCACAAATCACTAGTCCGCATCATCTTCAAATTCCTAACAATTTAGCAGCTATAGGTGTCAGAAAGTGAAGATATAGTTAAAAATGTTGATTTCAATGTCAAGTTTGGCCAAAAAGTGTAACCCACTATTGTGGGATGACCCAAATCTTCTCAATAATTTTGATAAGAATCCAAAAGAAAACACATGTCTAGACCTTTAGGATCTATCAGCTAGATTGGAGAAAATTGAAGATGTCTTTAAAAGAAGGATGGATTGTTCAACATGCTAGAGTAACTGGACTAATATGTTTGACATGTGACAAATATTTCAAAACAAGATTGAGAGGTTAGAGAAAGGTCTGAAAGATCTAGCTAACTTCTCTAATGATATCATGAGAAAGACTGCATTTGAGGTTAAAATTATCAAGAATCAAATGGAGAAATGAAAGCTTTTGCAGGTTAATGGAATGAGTCTGGGAAAAGACAAAGGACTGACAAAGACACTTCTTCCTGGTAGGAGGAGGTGATTAAAATGTGTAAGGAATGGAGAACCTATGATATTTAGTCATTTTTTTGTTATGTGTAGTCTTGTAAAATCTATTGTTCTCTTGCTATTTTTTGCCTGTTCCCTTGGCCTATTCATGTTATTATTAGGGAAGTTTTTTTTAATGTTACCTAATACTTATTCTATGTTGGGTTTGTTATGGACTTGGCTCCATGGCCCTTTATGGCTTATTATTAGGGAGATTCATATTTTGGGGGTTGCTTTTCCTAGACTATTTGTTGTTTTTGATTGGGACTAGTTTTGTGACTATCTCTTGTTGTAGTCTCTTGGTGCCCTAGCCCTCCTTGGGTTATTGTCAAAGATTTATGCTGGAATGTGGGACTAATTTAACTTGCACTCTGTATGGGAATAGGACCCTTCTCTTAGCTAAACTTAATAAAAAACAAATTAGTAGGAGATGTAAGATAGTAGCTAGCATATGGCAGGGCCATAGCTAAACTTAATAAAAAAGAAATTAGTAGGAGATGTAAGGTAGTAGCTAGCATATGGTAGGGCCACATGAATGTGTATGATGTTTTAGAGTATTAGGAAAGGTGTCTCAACCTTGCAACTAGAAAAGGATACTATTCTTCCCAATTTTGGTCTTTTCGAATACCCTTTATCTTGAAGAATGGTTTAAAACTTTCAATGTTTCCACAAGGGACTAAATATGGCAGGGCTTACTATTTTTAGTAACTCTACATTTGAGCATGGATGGAGTTGAAATTTTTCCTAAAGGTGAAAAACTACCAAGTAAACATCTTGGGTGATTTTTGACTCAAGATCATGCATGTATTGCAAGATATTAAAGTTTCTATTTTTTGGAACTCTTGGAAAAGTTTTGAACTCAAATTTAAGGAACTTAGAGGTGCCTAAATATCTTTAAATTTGTCTTAATTGAATTATATCTTGATAGATCTCTTCATGAGATTTCCAACACATCAAACAATTCGTCAATCAGACACCTCAATCAAAAGTTATGGCCTCCAGAAGATGGATATCCTATTTTGGGAAATGTGAAAACATGTTGGACACTTAAAAGAGTTGTAAAGGGGAGAATTACACATGTTGGTGTGTGATTTGGCACATCACAAGGCATATTTATTAGAGATAATTTGGACACCACTTTTGGGTGGTTTTGGCTTATGGTTTTGTAATTACCATTGGTGGTTTACTGTATTGTATATCCTATATATCAGGAGCTTGAGATGGAGGTTGTCTATAAGATGTTGGGTTGCCTCTGGATCTTTGGTTGGTTATACTCCTAGGAAAACTTGCTCTAAAAGTCTATTCTAATCTTCTTGATTCCTGAATAATAGATTGGGTGGCTTTGAAGTGTGAGGTTTCTCTCCTGAAAGGGTTTCCCCACATAATTACTTTGTTGTGGTATGATTGCTATTTGTTTTTATTTCTATAATTGTTGTAAATATCTGAAAAGTTTTGCATATTAGTCCCCTCAAGATTAGTGTAGGAGGTTGTTCCACTACCTTAGCTTCCTTACAAGTGGTATCAGAGCTTGATTGTGCCTTTGGTTTTAGCTATGGGTTGTTGAGTTGTTTAAGCTAATCTAGTTTTGATTGGGAACTTGTGATGAAGATACTTTGTGATCTTGTTGTAGGGATTTTCAGATGGTGAACACATCAGGGAGAAGAGAGGTAGAAGATTTTTCTAGTAACAATTTTGAGATGTGGAAGTTGAAGATGGAGGATCTGTTAATTGATCAAGATCTGTGGGATGCTATTGATGAGAAAGTTTCAAGACCCACAAATGCTACTTTGGCTACTGAATATGATGTTATGGACTGTAAAGCCAAGGGTCTAATCATATTATGCTTGACAGACTCTATTTTAATCAATGTCCATGAGGATCCCTCTACAAAGAAACTATGGAAGAAACTTGGTGAAATATATCAAGCCAAATCTTTAGTGAACACAATTTTCTTGAGGAAGAAATTGTATTCCTTGAGAACGAAAGAGGGTGGATGAATTTTAGACCACCTAGAAGCATTCAATATGTTGATGGCTCAATTGGCATTAGTTGGTGTAAAAATGGATGAGGAGGAGAGATGTGAGATCCTACTTTGTTCTTTGTCTTGTTTATAGGATTCTCTTGTTATGGTGATTGGGAGTACTTTTGTTTTCTTGAAAGTTGAAGATGTCATGGGTTCTATGCTTTTTGAAGAAATGAGGAGGAAGGTATCCATCAGTGCCAAAGAAGCCCTAAATATTCATGGACAACCTGAATAAAAAAGGAAATAAGAGCAAGAAGCGCGACAAATCCAAGTCCAAGGGGAGATCCAAATCTCCTAGAAAGTCCAAAGTTATTTGCTAGAATTGCAGTAAGCCTGAACACTTTTGTAAGGAGTGTAAAGAAGAAAAGAAGAAGAAGAAGAAGAAATATGATACTAATTCTAAGTCTAAGAAGTAAGATGGTGATGTGTTCATTCCATTTTTGGCCACTCATGTAGGTAATGATGCATGGCTAATTGACTCAAGTGCATCTTTCCATATGACCCCTAATAGAGATTGATTTTCTGGATATGAAGAATTTTACGGAGGTAAGGTGTACTTGGGTGATTATTGTCATTTAAATATTGTTGGCCATGGTAAAGTTAAAATTAGATTTCCTAATGATAGACTAAAAAGGATTAATGGTGTGTTGCATATCCCTAGATTAGCACAAAATTTATTATCTGTGAGAAAACTAGTAGATGCGAGTGAGTAGGTAGTCTTTTTTGATACAAGATGCAAGATGGTTAGAGGTACTATGATGATCACTAGAGGTGTCAGACTTGGTACATTGTATAAGCTTGATGCATGCATTATTGAGTGTAATAGTACTTCTCTAAAAAGTAAATTTGTGACTGCTTCATTAGAAAAGGAGAGGGTTTCATTTTTAGTGGATGGTCACGGCTTCTGGGTACCTTAGGGTACTCTTTCTTCTAAATCAAAATTGCCTGTAGAGAATACTATGTTATGGCATCAAAGATTAGGCCACATAGGAGAAAATGTTCGAAGGACCTTGAAAAATAAAAACCTTGTTGAAGGGTTGACTAATTGTACTCTTGATTTTGATTTCTATGAGCATTGCATTTATGGTAAACAAAACTACGTTCAATTTTACTCGAGTTCTCATAAATCTTGTGGTGTATTGGATCTTATTAATTCTAATGTGTTTGGTCTTGTAGATGTTCCTTCCATTCAAAAATCCACATAATATGTTTCATTTATTGATTATTACAGCAAAAGAACATGGATATATTTTCTAAAGAATAAATCTAAAGTTTTTAGTCGATTTAAAGAATTTAAATCAATTGTTGAGTTGTAGATTGGAAAGAAAATAAAATGTTTGAGGACTGACAATGGTGATGAATGTTTTTGTAATGATTTTGATAGATTTTGTAAAAATTGTGGCATTCAAGGACAAAAGACAACTCCGTATTCTCCACAACAAAATGGAGTTGTAGAAAGAATGAATAAAACACTGATGGAGAAGGCTAGGAGTATTCTTAGTGGTGCTAGTCTAGAATAAAGGTTTTAGGCTGAAGCTATTGCTACCACTTGCTACCTAATTAACAGGACCTCCTACATTAGTTTTTGTTGATAAAACACCTTTGGAGGCATGGTCAGGGCACAAGCCTTCACTGAGACATCTTAGTTTTTTTGATTGTGAGGCATATGAACATGTGCCAAAGGAGAAGTGAACAAAGTTGGAGAACAAGGATGTAAAATGTATCTTCATTGAGTATAGTTATGGTGTGAAAGGATATAAGCTTTGAGACACTGTTGCACAAAAGGTAATATATAGTAGAAGTGTTATTTTTAGAGAAACTAAGCCTTCTTCTATTACATTGCAGCTAGAACAAAGTGAATAGAAAGATGTGATTCAACTCCATTCTATGCCTAAAAAAGTTAAATCAAGAACCCCATATAGACACGAAGTTGAGGAGAGCTCATCTAGCTCTGAATCTTCAGAAGAGGATGAAGAACCTCCAACTCAATTTGTTCAAAGGTCTACAAGGCATAGACAACCACTTGAAAGGTTTTAACTTGATGACTGCAGATGTGTTTTTGCTTTGAATACTCACATAGATGAACCTAGATCTGTACAAGAGGCATTAGGGATGAATGATGCAAAGTCTTGGAAGATTTCTATGGAAGAAGAAATGGCATCTTTGAAAAAAAAAGATACATGGGACCTAGTGCCATTGGTTGAAGGAAAAAAACCTTTTGGTTGCAAATGGATGTTCAAGAAAAATATTGGTTCATATGGAGGTATTGAGAAGTATAAAGCATGGTTGGTTGTAAAAGGTTACTCTCAGGTTGAGGGTGTTGATTACTGTGAGATATTTTCTCCTTTTGCAAAAATGACATCCATTAGATTCTTTCTTTCTATTACTACTAATTATGATCTAGAGGTTGAGAAAATAGATGTGAAAATGATATTCCTTGATGGTGATTTGGAGGAGGATATTTATATGACACAACCAGAGTACTACATTGTGAAAGGTAAAAGTAATTTGGTTTGTAAATTGAAGAAATCTTTCTAGGCCTCAAATAAAGTCCTAGGATATGGTACAAGAAATTTGATACATATGTGTTGAATTTGAGATTTGACCATTCTAAATCCAATCATTGTGTTTATTATAAATATGATGTGATCATTTCCTTTTTATTGCATTATATGTTGATGATATGTTATTTATTGGTAAAGGGAAAGGAATCATTTTAGAACTAAAGTGTCAACTTGTAGATAAATTTGGAATGAAAGATCTTGGTGTAGCTAAAAACATTCTTGGGATGGAAATAAGAAGAGATAGAGTGAACATAAAACTATGGCATGGCCAGAGTATGTATGTCAATTTAGTCCTACAGAGGTTTAACATGAAGGATTGTAGACCATTATGTGTTCCCTTTACAGTTGGAACAAAGTTATCTTCTTCACAGTGTCCAGCATCCCCATTAGAGATGGAAGAAATGAGTAGAGTGCCTTACCAGAGTGTAGTCATAAGTTTGATGTATGTTATGGTCTATACTAGACTAGACATTGCCCAAGTAGTGGGAGCTCTTTCCAAATATATGTCTAATCCTAGTAGAGTTCATTAGGATGCAATTAAAAGAGTCTTCAGATATTTGTGAGGTACCTCAGAGTACTTTTTATATTATCATGGTAATTTGATAGGAGACATGTATTGTCTTGATATTCATGGTTATGTGTATTCAGACTGGGTCAGTGATGTTAATGCAGATGATCCACCGGTGCTTATGTATTTACTTTATTTGGTGGTGCAATTAGTTGGATGAGTAAGTGACAGGTTGTAGTTGCTATGTCCACTACCGAATCTAAGTATATGAAAGCTACTGATGCTTGTAAAGAAGCCATTTGGATTAAGAGACTATGTTCAAATATCAGAAAAAAAACAAGGTGCAGTGATAGTTTATTGTGATAATTAGAGTGTGATCTTCCTAGCTAAGAACCCAAAATTTTATGCCAGGACCAAGAACAGTGATGTATACTATCATTTTTTAGAGATATGGTCAAGAATGGAAAGGTTAAGCTAGTTAAGGTAGAGACTTTGATGAATGATATAGATGCTTTAACTAAGCCTATGGGCCTTTCAAATCCTAGCAATTAAATCATGGTGTTGATACGCCCTTTAGTCTTGCAAATTTTTTAACAAGTGGGAGAATGTTAGCAAAGGTGTCTCAACCTTGCAACTACAAAAGTTTACTATTCTTCCCAATTTTGGTCTTTTTGAATACCCTTTATCTTGAAGAATAGATTAGAAATTTCAAAGTTTCCAAAAGGGACTAAAAATGTAGGGGTTACTCTATTTAGTAGCTATACATTTGAGTATAGATGGACCCAAAATTTTCCCAAAAATGTGTAGAATTTCCAAGTAAACATTGGTGAGTTTCGACTCATGATCATGCCTAGATTGCAAAATATTGAAGTTTTTGTTTCTTGAAACTCTTGGAAAAGTTTAAAACTTTGATTTGAGGCACTTAGATATCCCTAAACACCCCAAAGTTCTCATTTCTGAAACATTTGGTTACATCTTGATAGATATCTTCACAAGCATTCCAATGCATCAAATAGTTCGTCAATCAGACACCTAGATCAAAAGTTATGGCCTCTGGAAGATGGACATCCTATTTTTAGAAATGTGAAAACGTGTTGCACAATTAAAAGAGTTGTAAAGGGGAGATTTACACATGTTAGTGTTTGATTTAGCACATCAAAAGGCATATTTGATTGGAGATAATTTGGGCAACACTTTTGGATGGTTTTGGCTTATGGTTTGGTAATCAACGTTGATAATTTACTGTATTGTATCTACTATATATCATGAGCTTGAGATGGAGGTTGTGTTTAAGAGTCATATAGATGTTGAGTTGCCTCTGAATATCTGGTTGGTTATACTCCTATGAAATCTTGCTCTGTAACTATATTTTGATCTTCTCGATTCCTAAATAATATGTTGGGCGGCTTTGGAGTGTGGGGTTTTTCTCCTAAAAGGCTTTCCCCACACAATTATTGTGTTGTGGTATGATTTCTATTTGTGCTTATTTCTATAACAGTTGTAGAGATCTAAATTTTTTTACATATCTCTCTATTGTAAATAAAAGCATGACAGTGTAGAAAGAGATAAGCATGATGTTAAGCAATGTTGTCATTGATGACAACAAAGACTAATGGAAACAATGGTTGATGACAACAAAGGGTTAAGTTAGGATAGAGACTATGACATCAAAGGATAAAGGTAAAGTGTTCCAGAAAGTATTTTCCAGACATAAGGAGACAATTGTGTAGAATAGTTTGATTGGTAATTTTGCAAGAGGGTTTGATCCTCTTCCTTACAAGAAGACTTTATCCTCCATAGAAGACTACTGTGCAAGAAGATCTGATCCGGTAAGGAGATATGTTCTAAAATTTGGCTAAGTGTTATCCTAATAAAACTAAGCTACATAGTTCTAATAATTTGGTCAGCATCGGTCCACTATTAAAGATCTTTCTTTGCGGTTCTAGTATGTGGTTATTAGTCATTGGATACATCTAAATCTAGAATTTTGTTTACTAATAATCTTTGGTGTGAAAGATGTGAACAAAAGAAGTTCAGCCTAACATAGTATAGTTATTTCTGGCACAAAGCATGTAAGTACATAGATCCACATTTCTCTGGCATGAAATATTTTTCTTTACGGTTGTAATGTGTTGCTAGTGAATATTCAAAGACTCTAAATCCAAAGCTTCTAGTCCTAAAGTCCTCCAAAATGAAAGTTAAAGGTGATAGAGTATTGTACTCTGTATTGACAGTGTTTTGATAGTGCTAGTGATTTGCTACATAGATTCGAGGATAAGATTATGAATGTCTTTAGCATGTATATTCCAATTTTTAAGCAATTTGGAGGTCTACATACTGATTTGTGAAATTATAGATAGTTCATATTGTTGTTATCTTGTCAGTGGAGAGCTGACCTGAAGGAGTTGATGTTGTGCAGAGCTATGAAATGAATGAAGTGTTGTCATAGGAGTTTCTATAGGTTGTTTTGACCTATATGAGTTTTCTACATGTTTTTGTTTTCTCCACAAAGTATTTTATATTAAGGTTATGGCCGGCAAGTTCCATATTTTGATGTTTTGCATGTTACATCCAATTAGGTTGACCTAATTGATGTTGTGAAAGAAGCAGATATATATGAAGTATTATTTTTAGTGTTTTAAAAAATATACAAGATAGAGATGTGATATAGATGTGAAAAGTGCCTTTGGATACAAGTTGAGTGAATGTGGAGAAATGCAGTCTGGTATTTCAGAACAGTGTGATGAGTATTGTTTCTATATTATGAGCTTCATTGGAACTATACCCCATGCACATGTTAGATGCAATTGTAACAATTCTTTTTGGAAGTGAGCCATCCTCTTTCTTCTATTTATTTCTTTTAGGACAGTGAGTCCTTTGGTAGTGAGCCACCTACAATGAGTATTCTTAGACAGTGAGTCCACCAATTGTATCAACTTTAACTGGTTGTGTTATCATAATATATTGTGAGCTAACCCTTACTGTGGTTTTCCCCTTTTTGGGTTTTCCACATAAAAATCCTGGAGTTCATGTGTTATGTGTTGTTGCATGCTTTATGGTTTATTTCATTTACTACAATTGAATATGTCAAATAGATTGGATATCTAATGTCTAAATGGTTTGAGAGAATACTAATTCACCCCCCACCTCAGTATTCAATGTGTTCAACACTCTCCCCTCAAGATTAGTGTAGGAAGTTGTTATGCTACATTAGCTTCCTTACATAGAGGAGGATATTGAGAGGGATTATACCTAGAATGAAGGGAGGATTCTCCTCAACCAGCCATTGCACCATCAAGAGAGTACAGTCTTTGAGGAAATATGAAACCAAATTGTGAGGATTTAGGACCAAATTGAGATATTGAGTTAGGGTTCCAAGTTTATGTATCATGTTTAATGGTTTCGCTTCAAGATGTGAGTTAAGGGTTCAAGTTTGAAGATCTTTATGGTTGGGGTTTTGATTTTATACACCAACTTTGGAGTTTTATTAATATAATTTCATACATATCGATAACTAAAGTGTTCCTAGCAAATGATTGACTTAGGTGTAAATAATATGATTTATTATTCTAATGGTGAGTTTAGCATACCCATGTCATTTCCCATTTATTTTTTGGCCTATTTTTTTGGAACAACTTAATCTATTTACTTGTTGAAAAATGCTACACTCTTCTGTTATGTTTGGCTTATAACCCAATGGTTATCAATTTTACACTAATCAATACTTCAATTTTACACTAATCAAAGAGCTCAAATTAAAAATTTGAGTATGATTTTGAGGATAGTAGTTCATTGGTAACACATTGAGGGTTAACTGACCCTATTTTTGGCTCTCCAAAGAGATTAGTTGAAATTTTGGTAAGAGATTTGATTAGGTTTTTTATTTTAAGAGTTTAGGGTTTTGGGTTTTAGGTTTAGGGATTAGGGTATAAGGTTTAAGATTAGGAACTAACATTTAGTTTAGAAATTAATATGAATACATGTAAAAAACAAGTTATTATGAATTTAGGTTTTAAAATTAAATGTAAATTAAAAATGGTAAGAAACAATAAAAACAATAAAAAAACCACCTACCTAGTAACAACTAAGGATCACTCCGAAGAAGGCAGGAAGGCTGTGGAGATGCACTATGGAGGGGAAATGATATGGGTGTCTATTTTGTTTTCCTATTTCTGTCCCTATCCACCCTTTCAACTGTTAAAAAGAACTCACAAGCACTGTTAAAAATAAATACTTTAAGTGAATGAGTGCCCATTCATAAAATGGGCTCCCATTCCATATACGAGAGTGTCACACCCCATTCTAAAAAACATACTTATCATTTGTATTTCAAGAGGACAGATAGTTAGTCAGTGAAAATATTAGGATTAAAGTAATGTTGTGTTAGAATAGAAAATACATTTGATTTATATCATTTTATATGCAAGGAATAATTGGCTATGACATTATTATTATGCACATGGTTAAATCATCTGATGAACTAACTACCATTGTGCAACTAAGGTGGATGCAGGAACAGTGTTTTTTCCCCTCCAAGATGAGGAGAGAGAGTAGCATCGAGGACAACGTGCTAGATCATGTCAATACAATGATCATTGTTCCATCTAAAAACATACACACTGACATTAGAGGTTATGCCAATTTTGGAATAAGTCTTATTCTTTATGTTGTTGGTCACCTCAGTAATATTTTAACATTGTGATTATTCTATACTTGTTTAATATTGTCATCATCATGTTGATGAGTTAATCTTTCACGTCGACAATCAGTAAGGTTGTGTACGTCTTTGAATTCCAAGATGACATGAGTAATTGACCAATCAAGTCTAGTTTTGACATGAAGGCCGAAGTTATCTTTGTAAGACTCCATCATTGATATTGTGCTCATGAATAGCATAATTAAAGAATTCAAAAGAATGCATCAGTGACATCGATGAATTAGGTGTACTATTGTTTTTATTTTAAAATTATTTATAATCTTAGTCATGGTTAAATTTAACATCTAGCTTGGGGTAAAGGAAGTTAAGTCATGGAGACTCTCATCATGTTCTTCCCTAGATACTTGGAGGAGTGGAAAGGAGCATTAGCTCCATAATCCTATTTTCAAGCTCTTTAGACCATGGATGGTTGAAAGAAAGGGGAGGATAATTAAGTGCATCTATTTTATAACCGACAAGGAGTGTGTTTATTATGGAAGGATAAGGGATCTCGATAAGGAAAAAAGTCAAGAGTAGAAGGAGGACAATATCTCTTGGATTGGGATAATAGAAGGGAGGGAAAAGGAGCTCGATAGGAGAGAGTATCAATTGCATTAACAAAGTGGCAGGTATGTGTTGGTAAACAGATTTGTCACCGTGAAATAACCTTTGAAAATGACTTGTTGCCCTTAGAGCAGTGACTAAATAGTCCCAACAGTTGGAGAAGTTGTTACTGGACTAACAACTTTCCTCTGTGTTTGAGAGGGGCAGCTCCCTTGTATGATAGGGTTATTTGTGGGTTTTTGTGTACTTTTAACCTTAAAGTACAAAAAGGAAGAAAAGAAAAATAACAGGAGAAATGGGCATGTAGAAACCCTCGTGGTAGACGTATGAAAACCAACAGGAGTTTCACAATCTTATTGAAAAGTACGAGGGGGTTTCACCACAAAGCTAGAAACCACTTTCCTAAACTCTATGATGGATCTCATGACATATATGCAACAAAGATGAAGAAAGATGGCAAATCTCAACATACGAAGAGATAATTTATCTAAACACTTTCAAATCAGGATACCAAGACATGATTGTGCTTTATCACCCCAATTGCATGCTTTAATGGATAACTTTGATTCACACAAATACATAGAAAGATCACCAATTTGACATATGAGAAACTAGTAATCATGACTCAGAAATACATCAAGAATATACGAACTGAAGATGCATTCTTCATTATCTTTTCAAAATTATACAATTCCAAAAGTAGACTATACAATGTGTAGAACCAAAAATGTTCCAAGAAGTTTATTCATAAGTTCCCCCTGCAAACGTTCTCTCTAAAGAGTCCCCCTATACAATGTGAAGTCCAGTATATATAGACTTTCCCTCATAACCACCTAATAACCAACTTGTAACTACCCAATAACTACTTTGTAACTACCGATTTGAAATGTAATAATATAATAAACCTTATTTTTGGTTACTTTTTACATCACTTTTCCTAAAATAAGGTTCACTTTCTAACCTTTAGTTACAAAGAGTGACTTAAGTCACTTTTACAAACAGGTAACTAAAAACTTGTAAGTTTTGAGTTGTGAACTTTGCTAAGTTACTTTTCATCTTTATCTGCTCCATTCTCACCAGATCTTGACAAACACTCTAAATCTCTAATTACCTGAATCTTAGACTCCTGTGTTTGTGCATACAAAATATGGGTGAAGAGATACCTCTACATTTTATTGCTCTGTTGAAGTCATAAATGTCATTGCCATTCATGATTCATTTTAACCTCACATCATTATGTAGAGAAGGCAATTGAAGGAGATGTTGCACATACTGCTTACCCCCATGATGTCACTCAGTTTGCTAGTGACTTGAGAACAATATTACAATGTTCATGACAAGATCCTGAACCAATTACTTGAGTATTCTTGATAGACACAAGGGCTCTGTAAAGGCCATAGAATTTGTTTGTTTCAACATCATGTTCAACCTCATCATTGTCATTTGTATCTTAGAATATTCTATTTATTTGTACTGAGATTCTCTTCCAATTTTCACTCACAGGACCATTTCATAATTGTTTATGAATCAGATTGTCATGATGGCCTATAGCATGTTGAATCATAGATACCTGAATATTGAAGAGGAACTTTGCTTCCTTTGTCTCTTGTTATAACAAAAGTAACATCTTTCTGTCTCAACATTTGCAATCTCTTCCTTATAAGATTTCAAAACATCCTCACTATCATCAACAATATAGCATTGCTTAACCCAATATTTTGCATGGTGGCCAATGTCCTACCCTTGAATATCTAGATTCCTTTGAGAAACTTCCTCAGCAATTGAAGTGCCACCTCCAAATAAACAAATTTATTGTATGCATATTATGTAATCTTTGCAAAATATTTCAATTCCTTGTATTGGATTTCATATTATACATACATATCTATTAGAGAAGTTAAATGATCACACCTTCTTCAAAAGATCCCACTTCAGTACACGGGAAATGAGGAAACTAGCAATTGCACGGTCTTTGGCTTTACACCCACAAATTGCATTTGCTCTAAAATGTTCTAAAGTTGGCTCTATCATGTAATCTCATATTCCATTTGACCTAATTTCCTTGAGGCATATTGTCAGATAGCTTGCATGCATTTGTGGTCACCTTCATAACATTATTTAGACCTTGTTCTTGCTTTTCTCTTTCCTGACAACCCACCACTGTCCTCATTTCTGAAGGTCGTTCCTTGGGTAAAGAGCAATGCATCTATGCATAAAAGCTGACAAGGAGATTTGTAGACCTCAGATACACAAAATGTACATTGTCCAACCCAAGCAAGTGATTCTTTTGCATATGGGGATGATACTCCAGAATATCACTATAAATAAGGTCTCATACATCCTCTTTTAACATTTATCACTTCTCAAGCTCAAATTTAAACTTTATAATGGGTTATGCTAAAGGTTCACATTCACGGTCTCTAAGGTATGGGTCGGCCAAAGCTTGTTCAGCATAAGGATGCTCTTTTAGATCAAATGCAAGCAATTCACACAAAAGTCTTATGGACAAAGGATCTGTCTTTGGGAATTTATGTGTAAAAGAATTTGTAGGTTTCTTCCACTTGTAAGCCAGATATTTTCTAACTTTATCACTTTGATATTTTCTAGAAGAGACTTTTCGGCTGCTTCTTTCAGGTAAAACATGCTCTACATACTCTTGTATGAAAGAATAATGCGGCTAGAATATGGTAGCCTTTCTTTGGCAAAATGGAGAAAGTGAATATTAAGAACAAAAGAATCCATTGAAAGATAGTAAAAATGATAGTAAGCATGGGATTTGGATTTGCACCGATTGATGTGTTTGCTAGCAAGTTTCAAAAGATTTTATCAACAATTACATTCTGTATGTATTTTGCATGCCTTACACTCCATGCGATGACATATCTTTGAGGCGGTTTGTCAAATAACTTTCATTTGTATTGTCTATCCTTCTAGATTTTACATGTATTATTTGCCAGGGTGGCTCTATGATGACTTCAAGCTTGCAAATCGCATTTTCTTAAAACCTTTTCAATAAATAAGCTTTGTATGTATCCTATAATGGGACCACATTTCTATCAGGAATTTTGTCACACCATTCATGCGCCTTGTCTATGCTTTCACATTTCGAATATATATATCTACAATGGCACTTGCAACTTCAACATTGGACAAGAAACTGCTTTGAATTATATGTTGATTGATGTTCAAACTTCAATATTCCACAATTCTCATTTTGGTGCGGCTGAGAGGATGCTTAGCAAGATTATGGTGTTGAGCTTTACACCTACCAAATGCATCTGTATGAAAGTTTCTAACACCTTTTGGGAAAATCCATTTTGTTAATATCATGCAGTCATCGTATTCTAGAAGACCATGTTTCTTTAAGGCGCAATTGCATTTGATGAGATTACATCTCATTGAGGCGTTCTGTCAAGCAATTAATGTGCCTTTGTGCTTCCACATTTTTCATGCTAGTCTACCTAAGCATTTTGAACTATGATATTTGACAAAAGTCCTTCTTCCATTATGCTTTGATGGATGCCTATATCTTGCTCCAAAGTAGGCTGCAGGTACGCTTGTAATCATAGCAGCCCATGAGATCATGTCTCTGAGTATTGTATGCTCTTCCTCCATTTCAAGAAGCCTCTGCAATGATTCAACCACACCTATTCTTTCTTCTGAGGACTTGAACTGTAGTATACTCCACACTATAAAAAAAATGCATGCTTGAAGAAGACAAATGGAGCTTTGGGACTATTGACATGAGGCAGTTCCATGCTTAGCACTCTTTCATTGAGGCACTCTGTAGACTTTTCTGCAACAATTACCAAGTTCATCAATGCCTCCTCCTATGCATCTTCATATGGAGAAGATAGAAGATTTATAAACTCCTGCACTGCATCATAGTTAGCTAAAACAAGAACCACATTTTTTCCAAGATATCTTAGTGTGTGAGCTACCTCAATCTGAAGCTACGAAAAATCTGGTCTTCTGAGATACTTGAAGAAATAGAGGCAAAAAGGTTTCATTTACATGTCTGCTAAAGTTATAATCATTCTTTTTAGCAAGCTAAGTGAGATCTTGAAGCTGTCTTTTTAGAAATTTGAACTGAAAATTGTCTAATGATTTCAATAGATCAATTCTTGGATCTCCAATTTGGCACAGGCTGGTTCTACGGCCTTTTCAACAGTTGTGTGCAGATTTTAGTTATTAAGTAGTTATAATAACTACTAACTACTTCTTGTTTTCTTGTTTAAGTTCTTCATTGGCAATCCAAGAGGTTTCCAAAACCTCGTCGAGAGAAAGAAAAACTTTGAAAACTTGAGCCGATGATAAAAGAGCTTCCTTCTTCGCCGTGAAGGCTAATTTTGAAACTTATTAAATTGGGCAATAACAAAAACAAGTTTCTTTTGCTGGCACTTTAGATGGTTTTCAAAACCTTGGTGGAGGTAAACAATGCTTCTGAAACTAAACACAACCTCTGACAATGCATTTGAAGTGATGTTCTTAAGCTTGTCGGTGCCTTGGTTTTACTTCGCCGAAAGTACAAGTGGAGTTTCGCTTTGTGAAACTTGAAAATCATGCCCTTTGTTTTAGTTAGTCAGAAGTGAAAGTGAACACCAACTTAGGAAAAATCAAAAGTAGACTCTTTCTTAGGGAAAGATGAAAGTAAACCCGTACTTAGTCAATTTTGAAAGTAGACGGACTCCATTGTGCAAACTTTAACTTCTTCAATCGTTCAAGTGCGAAATATAGTAAAATTTGCATAACTTTTGATTGAAGCTGCGAATCTTTATGAAATTTTGACCAATCATTGATACAATTGATATGAGCCTAGTGGTGAAAGAATTTATTTTTAAACTCCAATAAATTTGTTTTTTTAATTGTTTCCGCAAACTACCCACTGAAAAATTGAAAGTTTAAAATCTTTCAAACCATATGGCACCATGAGATAAAAAGTTGCCACATTAGGCAAAACAGCCATATAAACTTTCCTGTAAAATGATTTCTTTCCAACCTTTGCAAATTTTGAAATTTAATTATTTTTTTGATTTCTAGCACAGTAGAACTGCTTCCAGGATTTCAACTGAAATGAGCAAACAATTCCTCTTTCAAACTAGAAATCAACTTGATACTTTTGGAGAATTTATAACTAGGGGTGATTGAACATAAGGATTTGACACAAAAGTTTTCAAATTGACAATTTGAAAACGAGGCCAACAGTATGCCAATAAACCAATAGTAAACTATCAATATTAAGCTTCATCCTATATATAAAATCATTTCTATTTTCTAAGTAAGTCTTGAGAGGCTGTAGGTTTATATGAATCAATTGCTATCTGTGGCAAATAAAGCTTCTCTATATTTATGTATGCTTTTGACATAGGAATATATCTGTGGATACTCCTAGAATGGTATTCTATTTTAGTATAGTATTGAAGTTATATTCCTTTAGAAAATTGTGAATGTTGTTCTGGGAAGATTATGTTAAATATAGATATCATTCATATCATTTAGAATTTGGTCTGAAGAATGATTGTGTAATGTCAGAAAATGTTCCCTTGGGGGCTTTTCCCTCTTTAGGTTTAGCTCCTAGGTCTTTTACATGCATTTAGGACATCTTACTTCATAATTTGGCATCCCAATGGAATGAGCCCTAAGTAACATGACAAATGGGACCTAGGAGGACCCCCTAAACCTTACCCTACCTAAAATAGGGGGGGAGGACTTGGGCACCCACGCCTTAGTCCTGCCCTATTTTGGGTTAGCCCCAATTTCTGGGTGTCAGTTTATGACCATTATTTGGGTCCTTTGCTGACACGGTAAGTTTGAATTATGAAAATCTCAACAGAAGTGTTTGTAGTTGCATATAAAAGCATGCTTAGGCATTCATTTAGAAACTAGATGGAAATTGTGATGTTCATGCATTCTAAAGTTGATTCAAGGCTTTCATTGTGTTGTAAGAGCAGATTTGTGTGGTTTGTGTGTTTGTATTTGTAGATTTGAGCATCAATTTCCTCATGGAATGAAGAGCATCTTCCTCCCATGAGAGCTTCACTAGAAGGTAACATTATATTGTGTTTTTATCATCATTTCCTTTGGTTTTTGCCTTTGCCTCACAAGGGCACACACTATCTATCTGATAATAGTGTTTGGAGACTTAAGTGTCCTCCAAGGCTTGACCGAGGCAAGCCTCTAAACACCACAACCCCCTCCCAAAGTCTTGTGATTGCAGGTTACAAGTGTCAAATTTGGGAAAAGTGAAGTTGCATGAAGGATTAGCAAACATCAAGGATTCAGGATCTGAAGAGAAGCAGGACACCAAAGCCTTTTTTGGGACTTGGGCACTCGCTCTAGTGTCCTCCGCAACTAAATTTCTAGAAATAGGAGTTACAGTGCTAATCAGTGTCGGAAGGAGGTCAGGACCCCACAAAAAAACTAGTACCTTGGACTTGGGTACCTGCACTTGTGTCCCTGATGTTTTCACCTCAAAACCTTGAAAATAGGTACTCTGTGGTTTGAAACTTTACTTCCCTCTATAAGAGCTTTTTCTGTTATTCGTCAATTTATTGTCGTATTTGCATAATTAGGGTTTTAAGGGTCAATTGAGCATAAGAGAAGGAAAATTGATAATTAAATTCCCTAATCCAAGTTTCCCTACATCTCATAGTGATCTAGGCTATGATAGTGAATTGCCACTCGACCCTAGATCCTTGAATGTAAAGGGTGAAAGGAGGATTCAAACATCTAAGACACTAAACATTAAACAATCCAAATTTTACCCTAAACATTTTGGTGAACCCATGTTTTTGGAATTAAATTACAACTTTCTGAGTGTGTGTCTTGAAATTTGGATTGATTTCATTCATTCATATAGTCATTCATTTTATTGCAGTGAGAAAAATTCAAAAAAATTGAAAATTTTGAAAAATTCAAAAAAATTGCATTGTTTGGCTTACTAAATTGCATCAATTCTTTCTAAATTTTCCTAATTCATGATTTTTGAATTAGATATTATATAAAATATAGGAAAACACAAAAATTCAATAATTTGCATTGCATTTTCATCACTAATTTGCTAGGCTTTTGTAGAAATTTTGATAATTTTTATATAACCTAGTAATTCTAAAATCTAGGGTTAGTAGGAAAAATCTTCTTTCAGATTTTTCTACTGATTTTAGAGGCTCATTCATATTATAATTTGTTTTTAGTCTTGCATTTTAGTGTAAATTTGCATTGAGATTTGAAATATTTGCATTTTTGTATAGAAATTTCAACAAAAAACTAGCAATTTTCATGCATTTTCATTAGATTTGCTTTGGCATTTTGCATATTAGAACTTTAAAATAATTTTCATATCTGAGATTAATTAATTTCCATAATAAATTAGACTTCAAAATATTCACATAGCATTTTGTCCCAACATCTCGAACCTAGGGCTTCAAAAACAATGATTTTCACTAAATTTGGCCTTATCGACTCTATAAACTTGCACCATAGGGGTGTTGTGAAAATTATTTTTGCATTAATTGTATTTTATCAGGGTAATCATTTTTTTCCCCTCCTAAAAATCTTCACAACACCCTTTTAACAAGCTCTTATATTAAAAATTTGGTTAAAAACTACACATTTTGACTATTTTTGCCCTAGGGTTTGACCTAGTTTGCACTCCAAGCATGTTGCGACAAGTTTTACGGATTGAGGTGACTGATATAATGAGTATCATTTTCTTCATATCCTAAATTTCATTACAACATGCCTTTTGCTAGGTCTTGGAATTGAATAACTGTGAAAATTTTTGCATATTTTGCTATATTTTCACTAGAGTTCTACCTTAAGTGGCACTCAAAGCATGTTGTGTTGGGTATTTTGGAATCAAGTGGATGTTATTACTAGATGTTATTACTGATATTATTTTCTTTCCATCATCATTTTCCTCACAACACCCTTTGTTATGCTCTTTTGCATTGAGTTTTGGTGAAAAAAGTGCCTATCTCAACTTATTTTCACTATAGTTTGACTTGGCATTATCTTGGATTTGCATCAAGAGTGTGTTGAGAAGGATAATATTTCTGTTTTGGACTGATATTAGACATATAACTTGATATCCATGATCAAAATCCTTACAACACCTTTTGTTTCATTCATCTGCATTGAAAAAAGTACAAAAAAACAAGCATTTAGGTCATTTTTGCATATAACTTTGCACTTGTCTTTTGCATACTTTTGGAAAGCTTTTAAAATCTGATATTGCATTGATTTGGAAACATATATCATGGCTACTTATTTAGAATAGTTGTTTGTATACATTGTAGACATTGATCATTTCCCTAAATTCATTGATAAACATCCTCAAGTTTTGGAACAAATAGCACACATTCATGATGTTGATCCCTCTATGTGCTCTACATACAAAATATTTTGTTATATATATGATTTTGATAGCTTCATAAACTTCATGGGAATATACCCTTGGATATTGGATGATCTCACTAAATTCATGATCAATAGTATATATACTAGTGATGACCTCAAAATATTAGATGAAGCCTTGGATGACTTTATGGAAAATTCCACTATGACACCTATTGCTAAAACATGTGATGATCCCTCTCCCAAGGTTGTTCCTCCACATGAGGACACTTGGATGCAAGAGGATGATTCCATTGACACATCTCTTAACATCATACCACCAAGTCTTCATTCTAAAACTCACTCTAGCCAAGATAAAGCATTAGCAAATGAAGAGCCATTACCACTTTCCCATTCCAATGCTCTCCCTGGCCAAGAGGAAGCATTAGTGAATGAAGAAATCCCTTTAACAAAGAACATTCCATGGGTAGAAAATGAGCATTCATTTAACATTAATCAAATTCCTACCTCTGTGGATCATCCCACCAACCTTCTTCCCTTAGTTGATTGTTCACACACCTTGGATTTCACTAAGGAAGAGAAGACCTTTAATGTACCTCCTTTGTTTGATTATTCAAATCATTTGGACATCACTAAGGATGTAGCACTATTAGATGAGGAGAAGTTTCTCACATTAAATCCTTCAAGGATGGATGTTGAGATCACTCAAACTAATTTGCTTCTCCCACCACCTAAGAGGATAGTGAATATGTGTAATAATGAACTTCAACAAGAAAACATTCCACCTAACATTGAGTCAAACCAAGAAGCATTTAAGAATGAACAAAAGAATAATGACAAAAACTTGGCAATGGTACCTTACACACCTTTTCTCTCTAACATTTGTGATTGGAAAGAAGATGATTTGATTGTTGATGACTTCTAGCATGGGCCTCTCTATAGGTAAGTATCTCTAACCCTTTATCTCTCTCATGATGTTCTTCCCTTGTGATGTGTTTATGTCTTGTAAGGTCTGGGATACCAGGAGACCGCCTCTATTTTGACCTTCTTCTATTTGTATAATCATTCTTCTAAATAGCCTCTCTCTTTGATTTTAATGTTGTGTGTTGTGTCTTATAGACATAGCGTTGCATTTGGTGACTTGGGGGCACCCTCCTATGTGACTATCCTTAAGACACATGTTTTCCTCTCTTATTTATTGTTTCCCTTCCTCTAGTATTTCCATCTAGTGGGCAGATGATGAAAGACATTTATACTAATGCCGACCTAGTGTCCCTTTCGAGAGCAACCAAAAAATGGACTTAGTTCCTAATATGATGATGGGGTTGTATATCTTATCTGACACTTGGCTAGTGGAAGCACTCGTGCTTTCCACATAGTGAATTTCATGATGTTTCTATCACATTTATAAACCTTAACAATATTGTTGCTCTGTGCACCATTGTTTGTCTTTGAATCTAGCCTTGGTGGTACTTGACTCAAAGAGCTTCATGATATAGCCCCATGGTTATTGGTGCAGAAGCACAAAGGGTTTGGAGCCCATGTATATACATTCGCATTTTTGGTGTGATGTTTTTGATTTTCAAATAGGAAAGAGTGGGAACATGCATTCAGTTCAATAGAGTGGTGACTGACGTTGGCGGTGAGAGGAACCGGTGGTAAGGAGTCAACCAATGCATATGAGAAGACATCAGTGTGATCGGGTGTATCGGTAGACAGGACCGGAGTTCCGCCGAAGTAGTAAGTCTGGCCGATAGCAAGCTAAGTCCATGCGGGTCCCACACAATGCATGCAAGCTTTGCATGTATATACAAGCAAGAAGGCATATCGGCATGACTGTCAGTATTGGTGGGAGAAGTTGAACGTTGGCTAATGTTGAAAGTCACACCGACAAGTGTGAAGGGCATCAGAGTGACTAAGGATATCGGTGGGAGAAGTTGAACATTGGCCAATGTTGAAAGTCACACTGACAAGTGTGAAGAGAAGGCTCATCGGGGTGACAATCGTAAGTGTTCACTGATGGTGAGCTTATCAGAGAGACAATAGTCATCGGGAAAGACTTTAAGAGTCACAGCGAATGACTGGGTCATGCTGATAGAAAGCTTATTAGTGTGAGATGCATATCGGGAGAACTGTTGAAAGCTTCACCGATGAGAAGGGGTCACGCCAACAGTAGGAGTATATTGGTGTATCAATGGAGGAATGTTTGGAGTCACCGATGAAAGAACTCTCATCGAAGACTAAGTAAAGGCGACCATCGGCGAGATGGTGGATATCGGCAGAAGAAGTTTAAAGTTGGACCGACCGTAGGAGGTCTCACTGACGGTTCAATGCTCATCGGAGTAAGTTGTATTATCGGCGAACAGAGGAAAAGTTACTCCGATGATACAAAGTCTGAGCGATGGACTCTATCCATTGGAGAGAGATGGCTTGTCGGTGAAAGAAATTAAGAAGTGGCCGATAAGGTAGGTCAGGCTGATAAGGAAGGAGAGGTCTAATTCGGTGAGACAATAGATGTTATCTTGTCGATGATAAAGTGAATGCATATTTTAGTATTGTATACGAATGTATATGTGAAGGAGCAATACGAATGGAAAACCTAACCTAACAGACAAAAAACCCTAATTGTTTGATAATAGAGAAATGACGAATGGTATAAGAACTATTTTTGGCTTTGTAGATCGGTTAGAGATAGAAGGTGGAAAAACGTGGAAGATTGAAGAACATACATTGAATGTAATAGAGAAACTTTTGATAATAGAAACATTGATAGTTTGAATCCATTTGTATATTGTCTGTAGAGTACTTGTATAATCCAGTTTCAAGTAGAGTAGACAGTTTAATTTCTGTTCTTTTGTTTCTGTATGTACAAGATGTCTCTGGCTTGATGCCCCTGCATTTTCCTTGTACAGTCATGGAGGGCCATCAAGCAGAGACCTTGTTTCTTTTGTTTCTATTTGTGTTAGTGATTGGATTGTCAATGGGAGACAATGAGAACTTGTCCTAGGCGAGCTCTGCTATAGCCCGGCTAGGTATGCAAGTTGCAGTCTAAGTAGACATGGGTGAAAAACAAAGAAGGGAGAATTGAGAACTAAGAAATCAAAACCCTGGACCTAAAAAGGAGGGTTGATAACAGGTTCAAGAAGGCTATAAGCCTTAGATATTGAGAATCTTGGTACACAGTGAGGACAAAGAAGAATACCTCACACCAAGAAAGCATTGTCTATACTAAAAATAACAAGCAAATAGGTCTTTCACCTTTGTAATAGATTGTGTAGGTTGGATTAGGCATTTTGGGTAGAAAATGTCTGTAAGCACTTGAATTGGTAGGGAACTTGGGTATGATTTAGGTCTTGAAGTGTTGGTTCAAGATAGGTTTTCTAAGCCCATAGGCCTCCCCATCAAATTGGTATCAGAGCAAGTTAAAGATTTGGGCTATTCCTAGGTTGGAATATAAAAAGTTGTATGTCATCACCGAGTTCAAGTGAGTCTGTAGGTTCATCCAAGAAGATGGTGACTAATGCAGAATTGGCAAAGAAGGTTGATGATCAAGAAGAGGAGAATAGGCTCCTACAGGAAAGACTAGCTGAGATGGAAAGTAAGCTAGGTACAATGATAATAAAGACTGAAGAAGTCAGTCGGAAAGTCAAGAGTTCTGAAGGTAAGGAAGAAGGTGTGTCTATAGAAGATGAAGAGCCCACACCTGATCCTGTGTTGATAGAAGAACCTTTCTTGAAGGCTTTGAAAGCCATGAGTGACAAGTCATTGGAAGGAGTTTCTTGTTTTAGTGGAAAGATGGAACTTGATTTGGTTATGGAATGGATAGAAGGTTTAGAAAATCACTTTGAATGTGATGGAGTGACTAAAGCACAAAAGGTGAAGGTGGCTAAATCAAGACTGAGAGGAGCTGCCTTGACATGGTGGAAATTTGTTCAAATAGAAAGAGAAAAAGAAAGCAAGAAATCCATAGCTACTTGGAAAGGTATGGTGGCTAAAATCAAAGAAGTATACATGCCTAGAGATTATGAAGTCTAGTTGTACAAGAAACAACAAAATTTGAGACAAAGAGAATTAGATATTAATGCATACACTGAGGAGTTTCAAAAGCTATGCCTAAGGTCTAAGGTGATGGAAGATGAAAATGTAAAAGTAGCCAAATATCTCAATGGTTTGAGGTGGAGTATTAAACAGGAAATCAGATTATTCTGTCCTACAACAGTGCATCAAAGCTATCAGCTAGCACTTAAGGTAGAGGAGAAGGGCAAGAAGAAACAAGAATCAAATAGCAGATCAAGAGGAAGAGGTAGAGACAATAGAGGAAGAGGAAATTATGGTGGTAGGAATACTGATCAAAGACCCCAAGGAGAATCCAAACTCATAGAGCAGAGTGGGGAGACTAGTAGTAGAGGAAACTACAGAGGAAGGGGATCTAACAGAGGAAGATCAGGAGGATCAGGTAGAGGATCCTACCTTACCACTGTGAAATGCTACAATTGTGGACAATTAGGCCATCCAGCATATAGGTGTCCTGATAAGGGTACACCTTCTTCTCAAGGAGTTGATAAAAGAAATCATTATGGACAAGATGATGCTTCAAGCAGCAAATCACCTGAAGTCAGTCTAGCCTCAGAAGTGGGAGAGAACATCATGGTAAGGAGGACTTTGATCAAAGAACTAGTGAAAGCTGAACCAAGCCAGAGGAGAGCTTTATTCAGAATCAGATGCAAGATTATGAATAAGGTATGTCAAGTAATTATAGACTCAGGGTCTACTGATAACATAGTGTTAGATGAAGCAGTTAGAAAATTAAATTTGCAAAGAATACCTCATTTAAATCCATATAGAGTCACATGGTTAAATAAAGGTTAGCATGTGATAGTCAATGAGCAAACTTGGGTTGATTTTGGTATAGGTGGATACAAAGACAAGGTACTCTGCGATATCCTACCTATGGATGCATGTCATCTACTATTGGGTAGACCATGGCAGTATGACCGGAAGGCCATACATGATGGTGAGAAGAATGCATATTCTTTTCAAAAAGATGGTGTCACCTATAAAATTCAATCATTGGAAGATGAAGAAGCAAATAAGATAAAAAGTCCTAGTGTCTTAATTGTGAGTGGTAAAGAGTTTTTGAACACTCTTAAGGAGGATGGTATTGGCTATGCTATCATAGTAAAGCCTAAGGAAGAGCAGAAAGACAAAAAGGTAGTGATCACAAAAGAGGTACAAACTATACTAGAACAGTATAAGGACATCATTCGTGATGGAACACTAGCAGCACTACCTCCACAAAGAACTATTAGTCATTAGATAGATCTGATCCTAGGAGCATCTTTGCCAAACAAAGCCCCTTACAAGATGACTCCAGAACAACATAAGGAGATAGCTAGACAAGTGCAAGAGTTTCTTGACCAAGGATTAGTTAGAAAAAAGCATAAGTCCTTGTGCAGTGCCTACAGTGTTGGCACCAAAGAAAGGAGGAACATGGAGACTATGCACATACTCTAGAGCTATCAATAAGATCACCATAAGGTATCAGTTTCCAATTCCTAGAATTGAAGATCTTATGGACTGTTTTGGAGGAGCTAAGTATTTCACCAAGATAGACCTGAAAAGTGGTTACCACTAGATCAAAATCAAGGAAGGTGATGAGTGGAAAACAACCTTCAAGACTATAGAAGGACTATATGAATGGCTTGTTATGCCATTTGGTTTATCAAATGCTCCCAGCACATTCATGAGGCTCATGAATGAAGTCCTCAAGGACTATACGGGTAAATTTGTAGTTGTTTATCTAGATGACATCTTGATTTTTAGTCAAACTAAAGAAGAGCATCTTGAACATGTAAATACTGTTTTGAAAAAGTTACATGATGAACAACTAACTATAAATTTGGAGAAGTGTGAATTCATGAAGCAGGAATTGGTATACCTTGGTTTTGTGTTGTCCAAAGGAAAATTGAAAATGGACAAGTCAAAAGTAGAAGCCATATTGAACTGGCCAACTCCCAGAGCAGCAACTGAGGTGAGAAGTTTTTATGGCTTAGCTCAGTTTTATAGAAAGTTCATAAAGAATTTCAGTGCTATTTGTGCACCCATGCTTGTTACAATAAAAGGTGGAATGAAAAAAAAGTTTCAATGGACACAAGTAGCTGATAAGAGTTTTGAATTGTTGAAGAAAGAAGTAGCCACACAACCAGTGTTAGTGCTGCCTAGTTTTGATAAGTTATTCACTTTAGAATGTGATACTAGCAATATTGTAGTAGGTGTAGTACTCAGCCAAGAGAATAGACCAATAGCCTTTTTCAATGAGAGGGTAAATGAAGCAAAGAGCAGATACTCTTCATATGACTTGGAGCTCTATGCTCTAGTCCAAGCACTTAGAAAATGGAGACATTATCTCCTACCTAAGGAATTTGTTGTGTATATAGACAATCAAGCTTTGAATTTTTTAAACTCACAAGATAAGTTGAGCCATAGGCATATCAAGTGGATGGAGTACTTACAATCCTACACATTCACAATTAAGCATAAGAAGGGCTAGCTCAACAAAGTAGCAGATGCTTTAAGCAGGAGGCTGCTCACAGTGCAAGAAGTGCAATTAAGAAGTATAGGGATGGAAGAGTTCAGAGCTCTTTACAAAGAGGATGAAGATTTTGTTGAAGCAATGAAGGTCTGTCAAGACTTTGAAAATCACTTTCATAGTGAATTTGCAGATTACACATTGCAGCAGGGATTGTTGTTCAAAGGTGGACAGTTGTGTGTACCAAAAGGATCCATAAGGGAAAATCTCATACAGGAGAAGCATAATGGCAGTTTGAGTGGACATTTTGGTCTGAATAAAACATTAGAGTTAGTCCAGAGGTTCTACTATTGGCTGAAGATGCACAAAGACATCAGAAAGTATGTGGAGCAGTGTATCATCTGTCAGAAGGCTAAGGGAACTTCTTCAAATGCTGGACTGTATCAACCATTACCCATTCCTTCCAGACCATGGGATTGTGTAAGTATGGATTTTGTAGTTGGTCTACCAAAGACTAAGACTAGTTTTGATAGCATTTTTGTAGTTGTTGATAGATTTAGCAAGATGAGTCATTTCATTCCCTATAAGGTGACTCATGATGCCAGTCATATAGCTCATTTGTTTTTCAAAGAGGTCATAAGGATTCATGGACTTCCAGCAAGCATCATGTCTGATAGAGATGCTAAGTTCATGGGACACTTCTGGAAAATTTTATGGCAGAGGCTAGGAACAAATCTATCTTTTGGATCAGCATATCATCCATAGATAGATGGCCAAACAAAAGTGGTGAACAGGACATTGGGCAACCTATTAAGGTGTTTGACAAAAGAACATGGATAGAGTTGGGATCAAGTCATTTATCAGGCAGAATTTGCCTATAATGACAGTGTGAATAGGACTACTGGAAAAAGTTCATTTGAGATAGTGTATGGAATGCATCCTAGAGGTGTATATGAACTTTGACATCTTGGAGACATGGAACATAGAAGTGGTCATGCAGAGGATTTTGCATAGTCTATGAAGGAGATTCATGACCAAGTGAAGCAGCAATTGATGGACAATACCTTGAAGATCAAAGATAGGGTAGATGCACACAGGAAGGATATTCAATTTGCAGTTGGTGATTTAGTCATGGTTCATTTGAACAAAGCCAGATTGCAGAAAGGGATGCCAACCAAATTGCAGATGAGATGGATTGGTCCTTGCAGAATTCTAAACAAGTATGGCAACAATGCTTATAGGATTGATTTACCAGCAGACTTGGCAATTTCACCAGTGTTCAATGTTCAGGACCTGGTACCTTATAAAGGTCCTCATCTAGTAGCAGGGGGATCTAGTTCAGAAGCTACATAGACAGTGAGTGATGTGACCTTGCCTCCAATAACCAAACCATAGGCTGAGAGAATTCTAGATTCTCGAGTATAGAAATAGACCAGACATGGCATGTACATGGAGCATCTGGTCAAGTGGCAATAGTTGCCTGAAGCAGAGGCTACCTGGATTGCCGAGTCTGAGTTCAAGAAGCAGGGCATTGATTTTTCTTTGTTGTCACTGGAGGTGACTTGACTTTCTTTGCATAGGGGGAGTACGGTGTAGGAGCACCAAGGGTTTGGAGCCCATGTATATACCTTCACATTTTTGGTGTGATGTTTTTGATTTTCAAATAGGAAAGAGCAGGAACATGCATTTGGTTCAATAGAGTGGTGACCGACAGTGGCGGTGAGAGGAACCGGCAGTAAGGAGTCAACCAATGCATATGAGAAGACATCCATGCAATCGGGTGTATCGGTAGACAGGATCAGAGTTCCACCGAAGTAGTAAGTCTGGCCGATAGGAAGCTAAGTCCATGCGGGTCCCACACAATGCATGCAAGCTTCGCATGTATATACAAGCAAGAAGGCATATCAGCATGAGTGTTAGTATCGACGAGAGAAGTTGAATGTTGGCCGATGTTAAAAGTGACACCGACAAGTGTGAAGGGCATCGGAGTGACTAAGGATATCGGCAGGAGAAGTTGAACATTGGCCAATGTTGAAAGTCACACTGACAAGTGTGAAGGGAAGGCTCATTGGGGTGACAACCACAAGTGTTCACCGATGGCGAGTTTATCAGAGAGACAATAGTTATCAGGAAAGACTTTAAGAGTCACAGCGAACGACTGGGTCATGCCGATAGAAAGCTTATCGGTGTGAGATGCATATCAGGAGAACTGTTGAAAGCTTCACCGATGAGAAGGGGTCATGCCGACAGTAGGAGCATATCAGTGCATCGGTGGAGGAATGTTTGGAGTCACCGATTAAAGAAGTCTCATTGAAGACTAAGTAAAGGCAACCATCGGTGAGATGGTGGATATTGGCAGAAGAAGTTTAAAGTTGGACCGACCATAGGAGGTCTCACTGATGGTTCAATGCTCATCAGAGTAAGTTGTATTATCAGCGAACAGAGGAAAAGTTACTCCGATGATACAAAGTCTGAGCGATGGACTCTATCCATTGGAGAGAGATGGCTTGTCGGTGAAAGAAATTAAGAAGTGGCCGATAAGGTAGGTCAGGTTGATAAGGAAGGAGAGGTCTAATTCGGTGAGACAATAGATGTTATCTTGCCGATGATAAAGTGAATGCATATTTTAGTATTGTATATGAATTTATATGCGAAGGAGCAATACGAATGGAAAACCTAACCGAACAGATAGAAAACCCTAACTATTCGATAACAAAGAAATGACAAATGGTATAAGAACTATTTTTGGCTTGGTAGATCAGTTAGAGAGAGAAGGTGGAAAAACATGGAAGATTGAAGAACATACATTGAATGTAATAGAGAAAATTCTGATAATAGAAACATTGACATTTTGAATCCATTTGTATATTGTCTATAGAGTACTTGTATAATCTGGTTTGCAGTAGAGTAGACAGTATAATTTCTGTTCTTTTGTTTCTGTATGTACAAGATGTCTCTGTCTTGATGCCGCTGCATTTTCCTTGTACAGTCATGGAGGGCCATCAAGTAGAGACCTTGTTTCTTTTGTTTTTGTTTGAGTTAGTGATTGGATTGTTAATGGGAGACAATGAGAACTTGTCCTAGGCGAGCTCTGCTATAGCCCGGATAGGTATGCAAGTTGCAGTCTAAGTAGACAGGGGTGAAAAATAGAGAAGGGAGAATTGAGCACTAAGCAATCAAAACCCTGGACCTAAAAAGGAGGGTTGATAACGGCTCAAGAAGTCTATAAGCCTTGGATATTGAGAATCTTGGTACACAGTGAGGACAAAGAAGAATACCTCACACCAAGAAAGCATTGTTTGTACTGAAAATAATAGGCAAATAGGTCTTTCATGTCTATAATAGATTGTGTAGGTTGGATTAGGCATTTTGGGTAGAAAATGTATGTAAGCACTTGAATTGGTAGGGAGACTTGGGTATGATTTAGGTCTTGAAGTGTTGGTTCAAGATAGGTTTTCTAAGCCCATAGGCCTCCCCATCAATTATCCTTGAACTCCAAATTTTTTGTATAACCTTGGCTCTTTGTTTGGTTAAACATATGCATTGATGTTGTTGTTTATCATGATCTTGTAGACACTAACATGTTTCTTGCAGAGATGTGTTTTTGGGAACATTTGGCGATCGTAAAGTACATGTCACCTCCGCGAGGCATGGGGTTTGTGAAAGTTACTGTTCCCTTGTGTGTTTTCTTAATACCTTAACATACTTGATATCAACCACCTTAAGGTGGGGGCATATATAAGGTAAGCTATTTGTTGTAGATGTTAGCATTGTTTGTCCTCAAGTGTAAACACCTGCGTGATGAGTGCATCATGCATCCTAAGTTTGTTTGCAATTAATCAATCAATCATGTAAGCCCTCTATGGAGGCAGGATATCATGTATATCCTTTTTATCTTAAGCCCTCTACGGAAGTGGGGATGGTGTATTTCTCAGAGAAAATTACATCATCCTATCATTTTAAAAAGTCCTATGTGGAGGTGAGGAGCGGTTCTGTGACTAACTCAACCCTTAAGCATATGTGTTTGTAATGTGCCTGAGATGGTGTTGAGACTAAAAATAGGGAACACACCATCGCTTGTCTGTCGTGTTTTCTCCCTGTCTTCAAGTGTGTGTGTTTTGGTGTGCTTGTTTTGTTTGGCGTGTTTGTTGTCCCATATACAGTATAAAGATTAGTGCCTTAGGGTTGTGCTTCCTGCATTTTTGGGAGGTTTTGCGTGTTTTGAGTGTGTGTTGCCCATATATATAAAGACCTGCATGATGAGTGCATCATGTATTATGGGAGGTTTGTTTACTTTCCAGTACTTGCATCTGCATTTCATATATATGAGAAAAAGAAAAAAAAGATATCATTTATGCTTTCCATGAATTAATGTGTGTCTTCTATGCATTGACTACATTATCCATGTTATGTGTGACTGTAACTATCTTCTCCATGTTTTGCGTGCCTGTTACTATTTTCTATGTGATTAGCGTGTCTTCTCCATACTTGATGTGTTTGCTATGTTTGTGACCTTACTTTAATGCATGTATTGGCCTCACATTTATACATACATTAAAGTGGGGGCTAAATGTAACGTTATAAAATGTCCCCTTGGGGGCTTTTCCCTCTTTAGGTTTAGCTCCCAGGTCTTTTGCATGCATTTAGGACATCTTCATAATTTGGTATTCTGATGGAATGATCCCTAGGTAACATGACAAATGGGACCTAGGAGGGCCCCTTGAGCCTTACCCTACCTAAAATAGGGGGGAGGACTTGGGTACTCACACCATAGTCCTGCCCTATTTTGGGTCAGCCCCAATTTTTTGGTGTCAGTTTATGACCGTGATGCAGAGTGCACAGAGGAAGCAAACAATTGATCAATAAACTTGATCGGTGAGAGGTTAGCCTATGTCTTGGCGATCTACTCTTAACGGCCAAACATACTCCATCGGCCACCTTGCTATTTATCTCCCCGATCTCCAAACTCTCCCCGATGGAAAACTTATGTTTCTTGCCTTTCAGAAAGAAGAACACTATCGGTCTGCATTCCAAACCTCTCTCCGATGTACCAATGCTTTGTTAAAATCAACTCATATACATTGCTTGACTTATTATCACCGATGGACTAAAGTTCATATGCACTAATTCACCATTACACCCGGTCACCAGTTGTATGTTTCACCACATACAATCTCAATATACATTGACAATATGCATTTGGTGGGACCTCCTTTCTTCAGAATGACTTCAACCGTCAGAGAACTGAAACTTCTATCAGTCGATAGGCCTATGCTATGTCGATACACTCATCACTTCAAGTACTCTTCAACTTCTATAAGACAATTATAATCAACCTCGTAAGAACTCGTCACTCTGATGTTTAAGTCTCTTCGACACAGGACTTAGCACTTCTTTCTTTTCTGGCCAGACAACCATCATCTGGGCTCTCTCCAATGGTTATTGTCCTACCGATAACAAACTCTTCAATGTAGACACTTTCTCTCTTCTCAGAGTCCTAGCACATAGAGATGCTAGGCTCGACTAGCACATCTCATGCTTGATCCTGACACGGAGCATAAACAAAAACAAAAAAAACACAAACTGTACAGATTGATCCATTCCACCAATTTCGAAGAAATCTCATTGGTGGAATGGCTCAGTAATCCATTTGAATGACAAAATAGAAACTAACTATAGTGACATGGTGAAAGAACACAAAATAAAACAGGATCTTTTATTTACTTTTGGGAACTTCTGCACTAAAACAACTCTTCTATCTTCTTACTATTGTTCTACCACGAATCACTACATAATTACTATACTACTCTCTTACTCTACTTCTTTCCTATTTGCTGAACTATTTATATATGTTCTATTCGTGATAGTTTGCATCGGTGGGAATGCCAACCGTTCTGCAACTGTCAACCCATTCAGTTACAACATGTTTGCTCTTCAACTACCAGACAATACGACTTGTTCTAGATTTATTCCACTCAGACTCACACATGGCACTAGGCCTTACAATTGGTCGCTTGGACCTTATACAACACCAAAACATCAAAATGAACATGAAATTAATTCTCGGGGTTGATAGAATTCAAGTCCCCTTGAATTAGTTCTCACTTTTTTTCTGGTCTTCTAGTTCTTCTGCGCATTATGTTGGACTCCTACAAGAAAACTTGGTTCTCCCCTGGTGACCAACTTCATAGGCTATTCTTCATTCAACTGTTTTTCCTCCTCTAGGTTCCAAATCTCCAAGACTGCAACAGATATCTTCACATCTACCTAAACACCTGCAGGAAATCCTTGCAAACCTGCACACAACTGGTTAGAAATCAAAATCGTATTACCTCCATGTGTAGGGTCATCAACTACTCTGTTTATGACAATCACATTATCATCCTTGTCTACTGAATCATCCTCAACTAGCACAACCATTTCCTGACTACAAACAACAGTCTCAACCTGCATATCATCTTCTTCCATAGCTCCACCATTGTCTTTCCACTCATCCATAATGGCTACAAATTTTGTCCACAAATCAGTTTCTTCTTCTCTACCGTTTTCCTCTGTATCTCCAACAGATGGTAGGGAAATAGTCATGTCTATCTTGACCACTTGTGTTTCTATGGAAATTCACTAATCTCCTTAGGTTTCACTCCATTCACACCCTCATCCCTTTCCTCCTTAGGTTTCATAGCCAAATCTATTTCCTTCTCCTTTGAGAATGCTTTGTCCCGCACCAATATCAGACTAGTTTCCATAGGTTGTATCTCCTCGTCTATTAAGGATTGTATCCTGTATGTCACACCATCCTTCTTGAATGAATAAACATTCTTTTCACCATCATGATGAGCCTTTCCATCATGATGTCACACAAAATTTTATCTCCATATCCCCCAATACTAAATTCTACCCATGTCTATTCATTTATGAGTATGTGTTGCCCCTTATTCAACCAATTGATCTTGTATGGACAGCTAGGGGGTATCCTCTTTAATTGCAACTTATTCATAGCTTCTAAGGATACAATGTTGTCAGTGGAACTAGAATCTACAATCACTTTACAAACCTTACCTTGAATCTTGCAGTTGATTCAGAACAAAGCCCTTCTTTGAGGTGGTTTAGTCTGCATTGGTTCCTTGAGTGATGTCCTCTTGATCATTAGATTTTCTCACATTTCTGAAGTTAGATTCACCTCAGGAGATATCACACTTTCTGCATCTTCATAGGTCAAAGTGGTTCTTTTATCACCAACACGAGAAGTAGAGGTCTTCTCTGGACACTTGTAAAATGGGTGCCCTTTCTGATTACAGTTATAACATCTCATATTGGATAACTTGGACCCTCTCTCTAATCCTTCTATCCAACCTTTCCCATTAGGCCTTCTTCCTCGGTAGCCTCCTCTACTACTTGAGTCTCCAACTTCCTCTTCTTGGCTAGACTCATCATTAGACCTCTGGTTAGGACTTCTTCCTCCAAAACTACCTCTGTCTCTAAAATTTCTATCACCTCTTCCTCTAGTGTTTTGATCACTTTTTCTTTTCAACTTCTCCTCTACCCTAGAGGCTAATTGAAAACATTCACCCACTATTTTAGGAACCACCATACTGAATCCATCTTGTATGTTATACCTCAGACCATTGAGATATCTGGCCACCATCTCTTTCTCCTCCTCCTTGTGATTGACTCTCATGCTCAATCTATGAAATTCTTCAGTATATGTAACCACATCCATATCCTTTTGTCTAAGATGATTAAACTTCCTAATGGTCTGTAACTCATAATTAGATGGCATTAACTTGTCTCTTAGCATGGCCACCATTCTATTCCATTTGGTGATAGGATTCTTTCCAACTTTCTCTCTTTCGCCTTGTGTATAGTTCCACCAAACTAGGGCAGAACCTCTCAATCTTGTCTTAGCAAACTTGACTTTCTTGAGCTGTCACTATACTCCTTCAAGTCAAAATAGTTACACATGGCTTCAATCCAATCCATGAGGGCATCTCCATCTAGTTTCCCATTGAATGTAGGAACATCCTAGGAACATCCATCTTTGGATCGCCACTATCTCCATGAGCACCTTTGAGTGCATTCAAGAATACCTTTTGGTCTACAGACATACCTTGTTCTTGGGGGCTCTCTTTTGTCTCTTCTTCTTCTTCTTCCATCTCAGAAGTAGTTCCATCCTCTTTACTCTTACCCTTGGACCTCTCTTCTTTCAACCTTGCTTCAAGCATCTCCTCTACCATCTTCTTGATGGCTTCTTTGCTCATAGACTTGGGAGGCATTGCGCTATCCTCAGTTTCTATCTCCATGTTTGACATGCACTGCTTTAATTCAAATATTGGCTCTAATACCAATTTGATGCAGAGCACACAGAGGAAGCAAACAATTGATCAATAAACTAGATCGGTGAGAGGTTGGCCTATGTCTTGGTGATCTACTCTTATCAGCCAAACATACTCCATCGGCCACTTTGCTATTTATCTCCCCAATCTCCTAACTCTCCCCGATAGAAAACTTATGTTTCTTGCCTTTTAGCAAGAAGAACACTATCAGCCTACATTCTAAACCTCTCTCTGATGTACCGATGCTTTGTTAAAATCAACTCATATACATCGCTTGACTTGTTATTGCCAGTGGACTAAAGTTCATATGCACCGATTCACCATTACACCTGGTCACCAGTTGTATGTTTCACCACATACAATCTCAATATGCATTAACAATATGCATTTGGTGGGACCTCCTTTCTTCGGCATGACTTCAACCGTTGGCGAACTAAAACTTCTATCGACCGATAGGCCAATGCTACGTCAATATACTCGTCACTTCGACCACTCTTCAACTTTGGTAAGACAAATATCATCGACCTTATAAGAACTTATCACTCCAACATTTAAGTCTCTTTGACACAGGACTTCACACTTCTTTCTTTTCTGGCCAGACAACCATTGTCTAGGCTCTCTCTGATGGTTATTGTTCTGCCGATAACAAACTTTGCAATGCAGACACTTTCTCTCTTCTCAGAATCCTAGCACATAGAGATGCTAGGCTCGACTAGCACATCCCCTGCTCAATCCTAACATGGAGCATAAACAAAAACAAAAAAAACACAAACTATACAGACTGATCTATTCCACCGATTTCGAAGAAATCTCATTGGTGGAATGGCTCAATAATACATCCGAATGACAAAATAGAAACTAACTACAGTGACACGGTGAAAGAACACAAAAAAAATAGAATCTTTTATTTACTTTTGGGAACTTCTGCACTAAAACAACTCTTCTATGTTCTTACTGTTGTTCTACCATGAATCACCACACAATTACTATACTACTCTCTTACTCTACTTCTTTCCTATTTGCTGAACTATTTATACATGTTTTGTTCATGACAATTTGCATTGGTGGGAATGCCAACCATTCTGTAACTATCAATCCATTCAGTTACAACGCGTTTGCTCTTCAACTACCAGACAATACGACTTGTCCTAGATTTATTCCACTTGGACTCACACATGGCACTAGGCCTTACAATGGTCTCTTGGACCTTATACAATACCAAAACATCAAAATGAACATGAAATTAATTAAAGTATCTAGGTGCCCCTACACTAGACCATTATTTAGGTCCTTTCCCGACACTGTAAGTTTGAATTACGAAAATCTGGGTGGGAGTGTTTGTAGTTGCATATAAAAGCATGCTTAGGCATTCATTTAGAAACTAGATGGCAATTGTGATGTTCATGCATTCTAAAGGTGATTCAAGGTTTTCACTATGTTGCAAGAGCAGACTTGTGTGGTTTGTGTGTTTGTATTTGCAGATTTGAGCATCAATTTCCTCATGGAATGAAGATCATCTTCCTCCCATGAGAGATTCACTACAAGGTGACATTATATTGTATTTTTATCATCATTTCCTTTGTTTTTTTCCTCTGCCTCACAAGGGCACGTACTCTCTATTTGACAACGGTGTTCAGAGACTTAAGTGTCCTCCAGGACTTGACTGAGGAAAGCCTCTAAACACCACAACCCCCTCCCAAAATCTTGTGATTGTCGGTTACAAGTGTCGCATTTGGGAAAAGTGAAGTTGCAGGAAGGATTAGCAGACATCAAGGATTTAGGATCTGAAGAGAAGCAAAACATCAAAGCCTTTTTAGGACTTGGGCACTCACTCTAGTGTCCACAACTGAATTTCTAGAAACAAGAGTTACAGTGTTGATCAGTGTTAGAAGGAGGTCAGGATCCCATGAAGAAAATGGTACCCTGGACTTGGGTGCCCGCTCTTGTGTCCCTGACTTTTCTACCTTGAAACCTCAAAAATAGGTACTCCGTGAATCAACATTTTACTTCCCTTTGCAAGAGCTTTTTCGGTTATTCATCAATTTATTGCCGTATTTGCATAATTAGGGTTTTAAGGGTCAATTGAGCATAAGAGAAGGAAATTTGATAATTAAATTCCCTAATCCAAGTTTCCCTACATCTCACAGTGATCTAGGGTATGATAGTGAATTGCCACTCGACCCTGGATCCTTGAATGCAAAGGGTTAAAGGAGGATTCAAACATCCAAGACACTAAACATTAAACAATCCAAATTTTACCCTAAACAGATTGAAATGTTAGAGATATATGTAGTTGATAGGCAGTCATGTATTTATATTCTTGTTAAAGATAGTTTAAATGAAAGTTAAACTTGTGTATGGGCTGAATGATATATATATATATATACACTAGCCGGTCATTAATCTTGAATGAATTTTGTTCTTATATGAATGTACTGTGTGTGAGATATTACCTATCTATCTATGGAAAGAACTTACCAATCAAGTTAGTAGTAGAGCGAGACGTTACTTATTACCTTATGTCTTGAGTAGACTGAACCATATTAGTATTATGATGTCCTAGTTGTTAGCCCATGGTTGTCATTGCACCAAAAGGTTGACCTGTTAATGCTCGATACAACCGCTAGAGTTAATGAATCCATGAGAGGTGGTTAAGCCATGTCACGAATCCCATGAGAGATGCTGGCTCAGTGCCAACAACCCCCTGCCAAAGTGTCACTCATGGGATCCAATGTCACTCATGGGATCTTGCATCACTCGTGGGAGCCTACATCACTCGCGGGAGCCTGCGTCACTCGCAGGGGAGATTTGAACCTAGAACCTTTGGCTCTGATCATAATTGTTGGCCCACAGTTGTCGTTGCACCAAAAAGTTGACTTGTTAATGCCTGATACAACTGCTAGAGTTAATGAATCCATAGGAGGTGGTTAAGCCATGTCACGAATCTTGTGAGAGATGCTAGCTCACTACCAACACTAGTATCCTTTTAAAAGATCTATATTAGTTTGATGTTGAGAGGTATCATACTCTTGTTAATTATAAAAGTTTATAGCTTTTGAATCATCAATGACTTGATTAAAAGAATTTATTTGAATAGACTTCATATTCAGATAATCATACAGAAGAATATATTTAACTTATTCCATAGAGGTTGATAATATAAGTAATATCATTTTGATTTCTATGAGTAACCGAGAATTCTCATATACTATTATTTCCGGTTAAGAGGAAACCATTCTTTTATCTTATATTTTGGCCAAGATTGATCAATAGATAATTGTAAATTGCTTTTACCTCATTATGGAAATATTATAGTCATTTTATATAGTTCACTTCAATAGGAAATTGGTTGAATATAATCATAGACTAATGTAGACATATCTTAGTGGCAAGAGTCTTAGAATTCTATAGATATTAAAATCAATGACTTTATGACAAAATTGAGTATACCTTGAGATGTATACCAAATTTATTTATGAGTAGGGAAATGGGTTGACAAGCCCTTGAGTAGATTGATAGGTTGTCATAGACCCGAGATTGCAAGGATGCAAATAGGGGCTCAATGCATGCTTTTAAGACACCTAATCTCTCACCTTATACTTGTCTTATAGTAAAGGGTATATTTTATGTCTTTAAGACTAATATTGAATCAACAAGGCAAAGAATGTTGATATAATATTTATTGAAAAATATGAATCTTGTCTCCAAGTTGAGAAAATAGTGTGTGAACATATGACTTATTATATGAAACTTTGCCCAAAGTAATGCAAAAATCAATGCTTGCATTGTCAATTCACTATGTACCAGATAGTTGAACAATTAGAGTGGGTTATACATAGCTAGAGCTAGAGTAGAGTTGAAAGCCCAATTATGTTTAGCTAGGATACTGCACTAGTTCTCATATGTCACAAAGAATCAGTTGATTCTCATGATCTATACCCTCACGAAGGAAATGGTCACTTATAGAAGGAAGGTGTGTGGGGGACCACTGGTTTGTGGTTGGAGGAAAAACACCAGGGTGATGCTCTCTCTCTCTCTCCTACAATTGAATGTCAAAGACTTGTGAACATGAAACATTACTTATTATGTAAATGAAAATGATAAATATTGTAAGTCACAAGGAATGCGACCATGTATTATTTGTTATTGATAAAGTGTAAAAATTTTAAGTCACATGTGAAGTGACCATCAACTAAAATTATACATTATACTTTGAAATTGCAAATGTGTTATTATTGGATTTTTTTTGTTATAAAAAAAGAGAAATGAAATTTTTTCATTTAATCTATATTTTTTTTAATATTCCAGTTGGGATGTTACACATGGTATTAGAGCTACTGGGTACAACACTTGGACCTAGGAGCTCATTGTGAGGTTTCACAGACTGGTAAGATATGCTAATGATTAAAACATTTGTTCTTGTGCTAGAATGGTAGGAAAGAGAAGGATAAGTGTTAAGGGAAAATTGGAATGAATAATCAAATATATCAAATAAACCCACTAATTAAATGAAATATATAAACAAAAAAATCAAACAGACAAAGAACTAAACCTTGCAAACCTCAATACTTCATAGCTTTCATTGGTCGCCTATCTAAATCAATCTTGTGTATGAATATGGCCCTCAGAAGGTACACTTCCTTGCTATTTTCAAAGATGTCAACAGAGAATGGTTGTGATAGTTTTTATTGTAATGAAGATGAGCTTCACAACAATGATAATAGTATGGTAACAAGTTGATCACAAGAAAATGGAATGATATGGTAACAAAGGCGCAATGTAATTCCTACAAGGTAAGGGTACTAAAAGCTTGGATGAATGAAATGGAGGAATAGGGTTATACTTATAGACTTGGGAGAGAGGAAATCAACGGTATAGAAAGAATGAAAAGATCAATGGTTAAGAACGGTTGACGAATGTGCACCAATAGGAAGAAGAAATGTGTCCTACTCTATTTTGCATGAGAGGAATTAATAAAATAGAAGAATGAGTTAATTGAAGAAATTAATCATTTAAAAGAATAGATTAATCAGTTAGGAGAATAGAACTAGAGGATGGAAATTGCATGAGGATGAGAACATATTTTAGCTCAATTAAATATTTGGAATATTCAATTGCATGTGCACAAGGATTGAATTATATTTAGACATAACTCAATTTAGAAGAAATGGACAACTTAAATAAATATTTGATTTATTTAAATTTAGTGAAGATATTATTGGAAGAAACAATTAAATAATTGGTATTATTTAATTTAGAATAACTTTGGAAGAACTAATTAAATAATTGAGATTTATTTAATTTGAAGGAATTTAATTAAATAAATGATTTTATCTAATTGTTGGAAGAATATGAATCAAATAAATAAATTTGTGTATTTATTTATTGATAGAGGAATTAGACTTAAATAAAGATTAAGAATATTTATTTGGACAAAGTCGTGTCATTTTTAGGTGTATACATTTTGCTCCTCTTTGATGCAATGTATTTTATCACATCGTTTCAAAGAATAAGATTTCTAATAAAGATACATGCCCCAATTTTCCCCTGGTATAGGTTTAATGATGATTGGATGCCCCCTCGGGAGATTGGATGGGAAGAAGGTAGAAGGAACATGAGATAGACAATCTCATGAAGAAGAAGGTAAAAAATAGGTTAGGTTTGAAGAAATCGAGTTGAAGAAAGAGTTGAATGATACACAATATGCAAGATAGAATAATAACACACACAAGAAAGTAAGGAAGCATGAACAAATGATACAAGAACAAACAAGGTATTGCCCCTGTCCAATCATAAACCAAGTGTTTTAATTGATATGAAATACAATAGTGTTGTCATGGTGAGGAATGATATATTCCTAGAGCAAACACGATAGGATAGTGTCTGGTTTCAGTAAATGAAACATGTCATGTAAGACATGTGTGTTGGTCTGATTTTGACAATGCCACATCCTATATAAGACAATTGATTGAGTTGGTTTACGATCAGACAAGGATTAAGACCACTGATTGTGATTGGATCATTTGACAAGATTGACTTGACTTGATTGGTACAGATTAAGGATGGACCTTGCATTTGGATCATTGCTCAAACTTGACTGAATTGGGAAGAATGGATCACAACGATAGATAGAATTTTGATTGGTATAAGAATGACTCAAGAGAAGGACTCACAAGCTTTTGTAAACATTGATACTCTGCATAGAATTATTTATTGCATGGGATACGGTGTGGATGATTTGTGGATGCTTTTGGATGTGAATGGTTTTGACATCTTGATATTACAAGTATTTTGAAGTTCTTATTTCATCATTGGGCTTTTTTGTTTTTGTGTGTTTTTGAAATGTTGTAGGAAAATGCAAGCATCTAGGTATAATTGAACTGAGATGACCTGAGCATCGCTTACATGGATTTTGATTTAGCAAGTTAATACAAGAATCTAGGTATAATTGAACTGAGATGACCTAAATATTTCATGTGTATCAATAGACAAGGATTTCCCCCTTTCATTTTAGGCTTGTGATGTCCTCAATGATCTTTTGTTGATCATGTCATTAGATGAGGCTTTACATTACTAGAGATTGATCCACAAACAACAAACAAAGAAAAGAATCGTGCCCCCATCATAGCATCTCTATCTTTTGGCATCCTTGAGTAGCATAGGAGACATGATAACAAAAATTGAAGACTTTAAGACACAACCTTAATGGAAACAAAACATTCTTGCATTTAGATGTATCTTTTTTACCATAATTTAGATATAATCAATTTGGATCTTTTTGCTCCTTGATTTTTCTTTGCATTGGATAGGTTGATTTCTTGTGTCAAAATTTTTTCTTGGAAATGGGCTTTGCTTGCATGCACTTGTGCCTAGTGAAAGGTTCCCACAATCCTTATTGGGGAGATGGACCTTAAGGGACTGACCTAGTGCCTCGAGGGTGCATTGATAATGGCCTTGCCTACGTGACGACACAGAGGCAACGTAGTTTGGGACTTGGACCATGGATATGGATGGACTAGAGGATAGATGACTAGATATGGGATGGATGGGAAGCATCAAGGGTGCATTGATAATGGCCTTGCCTACATGACGACACAGAGGCAATGTAGTTCGGGGTGGACCCTATGATATTGATGACAGACACTATGCTAGGATGACACTAAGGATAGGATTTTGGATAAAGCCTTAGTTGATAAGGTGACAAAAGAGATAGAGTATCAAGCCATGATAGGTTATCATTAGGTTTTTTTACTATAGAATAGATATGGATCGAATGAGACACGATGGTAGGAGGAATGAGCAAAAGGTGATTAGTTTCCCAAAGATGGAGGAAGCAGTTTATCACAAGTAGTGCCTATTTACTAGGTTTATCCCAAAGATGGAGGAAGAGGTTTATCACAAGTAGCGCATGTTTACCAGGTTGTTATTGTTGTTGTTATCATTTTTGTTGTTGTTGTATGGCCTGTTGTGGTTTAGGAGTGGATCCTTGTATGCCATGTGTGTCTCGTTAGAGGTATGTTGTTGAGTACCTACCTGATTTTGGTCAAGTATGTCTTGAATGACATGTTTCAGATGGATACAGTTGTTGGTCATGTGGCCTCTTCCTCTATGATACTCATAGAAATTAGTGTCTTTCCAATAGTGAGATTTTACTTGAGGTTCATAGTCACTAGTAGGGGGAAGAGAGATTTCATTGTTGGCTAACAAATTTCTTAAAACAGACTGCTGGGACTCCCCTAGGGGTGTGAATTTTCATCTAGGCGTGGGGGTGAACAATTATTTTGGTATGCTAGATGAAGGTTTGTTTGGTATAGCATTGTTTGGTGCTCCTTGAAAAGTGAAGATTGGTTGTGTTTGTTTGGGAGCTGCTACTTTGGCATCAACTACTCCATCATTGATGATGTTCTTGTTCTTTGTCCAAAACTTTGACTTGTCCATGGTGTAGTTAGAGATAGGTGTGTCTTTGTACAACTTGATTTGCCCCTTGGCGATCATAGCTTTCTCGATAAATAATCCCATCTTAATGACTTTCGTGAATGAAGGAGGGCATTGAATTTGGATTTGGTAACTAAGATCAGGGTTAAGGTTGTGGATGAACATCTCCATCATTTTCTTCTTAGGCACATGATATGAGCATTTGCTCGGTAGTTATCTCCACCTTTGTAAGAAGGCGGTGAAAGACTCGCCACTCTTTTGCTTTGTATTGCATAGGTCTAGCATGGAGACTTCGTGCTCAATGTTATAAGAGAAGTTTGTGACGAAGAGGTTTACTAACTCATGGAAAGTTTTGATACCTGGGGGAAGTCATGAGAACCATTCCATGGCTTGTCCACCTAGAGATCTAGGGAATAGTCTCACTAGGAAAGTTTTGTTGTGAGCTACCTCTAGGCATGCTGCGCTAAACTCTCTAATGTGATCTCCTGGGTCCCCTTTTCCTTTGTATTTGTCAAACTTAGGAACTTCGAATTGAAAGGGGAAGGGTACCATGTTCAATATTCTGTCAAAGGGGTAATGTGAGATATCCTCCAATGAATAAGTTTTAGTGGGGGGTCCTATTTTGGGTTTTGCGTACTACTATTGTAAATCTTGAATCTATTTTGTTAACGTGTCTATAAGTATGTTGGGGTCTGTTGTTTGCTTAATTTTGCCTTTGTCAAGGGAGTTGTCCTCATTTGTGCTCTTTTCAGGAATTATTTCTTCTCCTTGTTCTTTTAATGCATTGATCTCATAGTCGGCGGGGAGTTTAAGCCCTAAGTTTGGAAGATGAAGGAAGTACTTTTAAGGGTCCTCGTTGAGTACTTTGGCTAACATCCATTGAAATTTCTGATCTTGGAGGGCTCCGTTGTATTGCTCATGGGAGATTTCCTCATCACTGTCATGAGGGGATACAATACAGTCTGATGTTCTAGCCATTTCAAGTTGTTTTTGGTACTGAGACCTAGTGAGAACCATGCAAGGTGATGTGGGAAGAAGTGGGGTGAAACTAGAGACTCTGGTAAGGTGCTTGTGGAGGTTGGTGAGAAGGGGATATTTGCATTGACAAGATTTGAACAAGGGACTCTTTTGATCAATGATTCCAAGTAAGTCGGTCGATACAAGATGATAGCCACAAGTAAGGATACTCGATACCCGTTTACTGTGTAGAGACTAGTCATGCACCAAGACCACTACTGAAGTTCTGTGACCTACTAGGGTTACTTGAATCTGAAATGATTTGAAAAAGGTCTTTCTCTAATCTGATATAGGATACTTTGACTTGTTTTGGGAAAACTTGGTAGAAGGTGGACGAGACGACCGACAAAAGAGAGGGTTTGATATGGAAACAGATGGAGAAGTGACTACATAGTAATATTTAATCTCAAAAACTAGAACAAGGTTGAAATGGATAACCAGAAATGGTGAAAAATTTCTCTCAAAAGATGTGTAAATGCTCACTGTCATGGATGCGTAGAAACAAATGTGCAAAAATAAGGGATAAAAGTGTAGCAAGTCAAGATAAAAGCGCAGTACTGGTGAATGGAAAATACATAGTAACAGGGGACAGATGTGTAGAAAATCAGAGTATATGTGTAGAAAGTCAAAACAGATGCGCAGCTTTAGATGGTAAATGCACAACTCTAGATTTTTGAATTTTTTTGTAAATTTTTCAACACGTTTTTTGGTGTTTTTGGATTTTTGGTTGCAAGATGGTCTTTTTGATATGATTTTGTTAATTATGGCAAGAAGACATAGCAAACATAAAGAATGTTTTCATGATTTTTTTATTTTTTTTGTAATTTTTGGACTCTTTCTGAGTCAAAACCAAGTAAAAATCCTAGGCTGGCTATGACAATATAAACCGAATTTCTAGTTGAGGCATCTTCAGGAGGTAATAAGTGCCCTTCCCTGCACCGGCTTATAAGGGTTTTTAGCTACTAAAAACAAAGGCTGATTAATAAGTGAAACCATTTGAGTGGTTATACACGTGGCAGCACTACTCTCCATTATGGAGTCTCCCAACCTGCAAGGGTTACGCCTTGGAGGGTTTTGGGGGAGGTTGGTTGTCAGTATAACATGTCACTCGTTGTTTGAAGCTTTCGCTCCAAACATAATTTATTTATACTGGCTTGGGAGATATTGGCTTTAGATTGTTACCATTTAAGATTGTTCCCATAAGGATAGAAGGATATCCAAGGGCAGGCCTTTCTAAAGGAAAAACACATTTAAAAATGATATGTCTGGCATTTTGGTCACCCAAGATAGGGGAGAGCATAGGCCTAGTATTATTCCCAAAAACACGAAAGACAGTGGTTCTTTTCCTCTAGTTAAAATGAAAAAGACTAAATGAGTTATCTACTTGGGCACACACACAATTTTGTTAACTTTGAGAGCAAGATAGCAATGGTTCAATTGTATCCTCGTAGTATTGGGACTATATTCAATTTGTTGATGCAACAAGATCAAATTACAGTCCTTCCTAGTTAGAACTAAATGGGGTTTGCATGAACATCCATTTACTTTTCTTTAAGATCAAGAGATGAGTTAACAAATGCAGCTATATGACTAAACCCATACCTAGCTTGCAAGTAGATCAAAGAATATTCCTACGAAAAAGTGTTAGCATTAGCAAAACCACAAGAAAACTCAAAAAGTCACAGTCAGAATCAGATGTGCAGCTACAGAGATTACATGTGTGGAAATAGAGAACATATGCGTAGTATTACAAATGCATTGATACAGAGGTCAAAAGCGCAGGAAGACAGGATATATGCGCAGATTTAGCAGATACACCATATCAAAGGTCAGATGCACTGAAATAGAGCCTATATGCACTGAAAGATCAAATGCATTAGGACAAACAATAGATGAGTGTTAGAATTGCTCAGATGCACATAATCCTCCTGTGTATGGTTTCCTAACGTACAAAAACTTAGTTTTTGGGTTAAATTGGGGCTAGGCCCCACGATGGGTGCCAAAAATGTAAAGGGAAAATTGGAATGAATAATCAAATATATCAAATAAACCTAATAACTCAATGAAAGGGGAAATAACCAATATTCAAAAAAACAAACAATAAACCTTGCAAACCTCAGTACTTCATAGCTTCCATTGGTCTCCTATCTCAATCGATCTTGTGTATGAATATGGCCCTTAGAAGGTGCACTTCCTTGCTATTTTCCAAGATGTCAATGAAGAATGGATGTGATAGTTTATTGTAATGAAGATGAACTTCACAACAATGATAATAGTATGGTAACAAGTTGATCACAAGCAATGAAGGACTTGGTACCAAAGTCGAGCTATGATTCCTACAGAGTAAGGGTACTAAAAAGCTTGGATGAATGAAATGGAGGAATAGGGTTGTACTTATAGTCTAGAGAGAGAGAACATCAATGGTATAGAAAGAATGAGAATATCAATGGTTAAGAATGGTTGAGGAATGTGCGCAAATAGGAAGAAGACATGTGTCCTGCTCTATTTTGCATGAGAGAAATTAATAAAATAGAAGAATAAGTTAACTAAAGAGATTAATCAATTAAAAGAATAGATTAATCAGTTAAGAGAATAGAACTAGAGGATGGAAATTGCATGAGGATGAGAAGATATTTTAATTCAATTAAATATTTGGAATATTCAATTGCATGTGCACAAGGATTGGATTATATTTAAAGATAACTCAATTTAGAAGAAATGGACAACTTAAATAAATATTTGATTTATTTAAATTTAGACAAGATATTATTGGAAGAAACAATTAAATAATTAGTATTATTTAATTTAGAATGATTTTGGAAGAACTAATTAAATAATTGAGATTTATTTAATTTGGAGGAATTTAATTAAATAAATGATTTTATTTAATTGTTGGAAGAATATGAATCAAATAAATAAATTTGTGTATTTATTTATTGATAGAGGAATTAGACTTAAATAAATATTAAGAATAATTATTTGGACAGAGTCGTGTGATTTCTAGGTGTATACAATAAGAAAGAAAGCCAACAAAACAAAACCTAGGGATATGCCTAAGGTCACCATTAAGAAAGAGCGATCTCCTAAGATAAAAATGAAGGAACTAGTGAGTTACTCAGAAGGAGCTTGGCTCACTTATTAAGAAAAACTAGTCGATGCACTCAAACATATCTACCTAGAGAGGAGGAAATAGATTGAGGTAGCAAAAAGGTTGCCAACCCCTACTATTCTTAAGATTATTAAACCATCCACCACCATGATATGCCTTTTGGGTGTTGTTGGGATGCACCTATAATAGCAAAAGAGGTGATGATTAAGTAGTCATGAGTACACCCACCCACTAAGTTTGTGTTAGTTGATTCTGACGGGGAGGAGGAACCTAAGGAAATTCTTGTGTTAGAAAGTGATATGTAGACACTTATGCATGAAAATAGAAAAGTTTTATATTTTGAATAAGGATGTAAAAATCCATTAAGAGAATAAAGTAAATATTTTGGCTTTTGTATTATCAAATGTATATGTGATGCATCTCTAAGTTTTTGTATTACAATTTTATAATAGTATATCAAAAGTTAAATGTTATGATAAATTTCTATGCAAGTGTTAGGTGTGGATAAGTATTGTTATGGAACATACTGGAAATCAACCACGAGGAAGCCCTAATGGCCTAGATCTTGAAAATAATCCTATGACAAAATTAGATCAAAGTTGGTCAGTTTTAAACAAAACAAAAGAAAGATTGGAAACCCTAAAATAAGAAGTTAGAGGGGGAGAAAACAATCAAGAACACCACTCTGAGGAAAGAGAAGAATTCAGTTTTCATGGTGAACTAAGAGTAAATAAACAAGACTCTCTAATTCACAATGAGGTAAAAACTCATCTTACCAACGAGTTAGCTCACTCGATATTAAGAAAGTTATACCTCCTAAGTTTTATGGAACTATGAGTGGAGACGCAACCAAGGCTTGGATGCCAAAGATGGAAAAGGACATTGAGATAAGAAATTACTTTGAGATCACTAAAGTTTAATGGGGAGCATACTAGTTAGTAGGAGAAGCATCCACATGGTGGATGAATAAGGAAATGGAATTAGGGTTGAGTTCCTTAAGTCTAACTTGGGAGTTCATTTGTGTTCATATTCAAGAAAAGGTGGTTGCACTAACTATACTTTGACCAAAAATTGATAGGTTTCCAACATTTGCGTCAGGGAGATATGACCATCACTAAATACTGGGAAAATTTACTAGGTTGTTGAAGTATGTGCTACAATCTCAGAAGGATGAGAGATTTATGATAAGGAAGTTTATTATGGGATTCAATGCTCAGATAGACAAAGAAGTAGATATCCATGGACCCACAACCATGGATCAAGTCTTTGAGAAAGCCATCAAGTAGGAGAAAAATCTCAAATCCATCTCAACATATCAAGAAAAATCTCAAAAGAAATTTAACTGGAGTCGTTCTTCGACATCTTTCGAAAAAGAGAAGTAGAAATCATGAAACTAGGGAGAGAAACCATGGTAAAAGTTCTATGTATAATAGAAGTGAACCCAGGGATGGAAACAAGGATTTTATTCCTGGTTCAAGAATGATGATAATTCAAACCGATCTTCAGGTAAGAAAGGTCCTCCTGGAGGGTGTTTTACCAATGGAGGAGATCACTATGCTAACCAGTGCCCCACTTAGAGCTAAGGAAATTCATATCATGGCAATCCTTTACCTTCATAGAAAACAACCTTCCAATAAAGAATTCATGCTGCTTTAGATACTCACCAAGTTAAGTATTAGGTTACTCCTATTGAAACTTTAGGTACAATTTTTGGAACCCCAATTTCTATTCTTATATATACAGGAGCAACTAAAAATTTTGTGAACCCTACTACACTTAATAAGATGTCTAGGAAAGTTGATTTCATAGAAAATTCATGGATAGTAGAGTATGCAAACCAGTTAAGACCTTAGGTAGACCAATGTTTGTTTGAAGCCAGATTAACATTACCCAATTTTTCCACAGAGGTCAATATGTATGTAGCACCTCTAGGGTCTTATGATGTCATTTTAGTGATGAAATGACGATTGCAACATAGGAAAAAAGTTGATTATTTTTCCAAAATAGTATAATGTTTAGATGATGTTGGAAATATTGTCCTAATACAAGGATTTTAGCATGAAATTAAAACCAAGCAAAATTCCATGATGCAATTGAAAAGAGCAAAGAGGAAAGATTGCCATATGTTTGTAATTAAGATGGATGAGGTAAAAGAAGAATGGAAGGATAAATCTAAGTAAAACTCAATAGAAGCATACCCTTATCTCCATGACTTTTGGGATGTATTTCTTGAAGACCTTCCAGATCTGCCCTCGAAAAGGGTTTTTGATTTCTTAATTGATATTATTCTAGGTTCTAAACCAATGTCCAAAGCACCTTATCAGATGACTACCACTGAGTTGATGGAAATGAAGGCTCAACTTTAGGAATTGTTATTAAAAGGGCTAATTAGACCCAGTGTGTCACCTTGAAGATCACTAGTGATCTTTGTCAAGAAGAAAGATGGCACTCTACACCTTTGTATAAATTATTGTATGCTTAACAAAGTAATGATTAAGAATAAGTATCCTCTATCATGCATAAATTGATCTATTTGACCAAATGTGCAACACAATTGTATTTTCAAAGATTGACCTAAGGTCAGGTTATCATCAGTTCAGGTTGAAAGAAGATGACATTCCTAAGATATCTTTTTGAACAAGGTATGGGCATTATGAGTTCACAGTCTTACCTTTTGGTTTGACCAATACCCCAATAGCCTTCATGAATTTGATGAATAGTGTTTTTACAGATTGTCTAGATAAATTTGTTATGGTGTTTTCAAATGATATTCTAATTTATTCTCGCAATGAGGAGGAACGCCTTCAACACTTGCAGATAGTTTTGCAATGTCTCAGAGAGCACAAGCTTTTTGGAAAACTAACCAAATGCACTTTCTTTCAAAAAGAAGTGTAGTACTTAGGCCACATCATATCAGCTAAGGGACTTTCCATTGATCCCTCAAAGATAAAGGCTATTTTGGAATGGTCTACACCTAACAATGTTAATGAAGTATGTAGCTTTATGGGATTAGCAAGATATTACAGAAAGTTTGTTTTGAACTTCTCCAAAATTACCCATCCCATCACTTCCTTACAAAGGAAAGGAAAATGATTTTAATAGTTAGACAAGTGTGAAGAAGCCTTCAATATTCTCAAAGGGAAATTGACTTTGACACCAATTATTAGAGTGCCAGATTGACAGGGTCATTTTGTTGTTGTGACTGACGCTTTAGGAGAAGGGTTGGGTGGAGTGCTAATGCAAGAAGACCAAGTTGTGGACTATGAATCTAGAAATTTGCAACCCTATCGAAAGAATTATGCTCCTCATGATCTAGAATTAGCAGCAATTGTACATGTTCTCTAGGTATGGAGGCATTATTTGTTAGGAAAACAATTTCAGGTAAAATCTGACAATCAAGGTTTGAAGTATCTTCACTCAACCTAACCTTAATGCCCGACAGAGAAGACATGGGTAGAGGTAATTTCTGACTATGATTTTGAGATCAATTATATTAAGGGTAAATAAAATCGAGTGGCCAATGCCTTGAGTTATAGAAGGCATATTACAACAATAGTGTCAGTACACTCCAATTTTTGAGCTCAAGTATTGAAGAATTTGACCAGAGATGAATATTATGAGAAAATTATGAAATCTCTAACAGAAAATCCTCAAGACACAAGGTATGATGGATTTTATTTCAAGAACCTAATGGATTATTGAGAAACAATAACAAAATTTATGTTCCAAATTAGGGAGATTTAAGAAGAACTGTGTGGAAAGAAGCACATTCTACACCATATTTAGGTCACCATGGAGTAACAAAATTGTTGGCTGATGTGAAACCCTTGTATTTTTGGAAGGGAATGAAGAATGATGCCGCAAGATTTGTGGCAAGGTGCCTTGAATGTCAATGAGTTAAGGCTGAACACCAACACTCAGTAGGATTCTTGTATCCTCATGATATTCTTGAATGGAAATAATAGGCAATCAGTATAGACATTGTCTAAGGATTTCCTATGTCATGTTATAATCATTATGTTATTGTTGTAGTAATGGATAATCTTTTTAAGGTATCCCATTTTATACCTAGTAACCTTACAGATGGAGCACCCATTTTAGCCAAGAAAATCATGCAAGAAGTTTTTAGATTGCATGGAATCTTTGAAAAGATAATCTCGAATAGAGATGCTCAGATAACATCAAGGTTTTAGCAGACCTTGTATTTAGCATTAGGGACACAACTGAATATAAGCCCAGCCTATCATCCATAGATAGATGGTCAAACTGAGAGAGTTAATCAAATACTGGAGGATTTGTTGAGGATGTATTGCATGGATCAGCAGTATAAGTGGGAAGATTACCTTCCACTAGTTAAATTTGCATACAACAATTCTTATCATTCAACAATTAAGATGGCTCCATTCAAAGTATTGTATGGTATAAAGTGTTGAACTCCTATAAGCTAGGATGAGATAGAAGATAGGATTTTGCCTTGGGCTAGAAATGCTATCAGAAATGGAAGAGCAAGTAATGTTGATCAGGAAAAGATTGGCAGAAGCTAATGATAGATTAAAAGCTATGTTGATTCCATGCGTACACCCTGACAATTTTTGGTAGGAGATAAAGTTCTCTTGAGAGTCAAACCACATAAGTGTCCAATTAAGTTTGGAAAGTTTTCAAAACTAGCACCAAGATATGTGGGACCTTTTGAAGTCCTAGACGTGGTTAATTTGGTTGCTTACAGGAAAGTTCTACCACTAGCTCTTTCTAGAATGCATGATGTTTTCCATGTATCATATTTGAAGAAATATATATTAGGATCTAATCATATACTTGATTGGAATTCTCTCCAAGTACAAGACCCAGAGGTGGTCATGATTGAGCCTCTTAAAGTTCTTGAGGTACACAAGCTTTTCTTGCATAACAGAGAGCGTACTCAACGCAAGGTCCAGTGAGACCAGTATTCAGATGGAAAAATTACCTGGGAGGATTACAATGATTTTTATCAAAAATTTCCACATCTTTTTATGTAAACTTGATGTAAAAGAATATAATTATTATATTTATGTTTTTATGGCCACAATCATCAAGGATGATGATCTCTAAAGGGGGAGATATGACACACCCCATTCTAAAACAAACATACATATCTTTTTTATTTCAAGAAGACAGATAGTTAGTCAGTAAAAATATTATTATAAAAGTAATGTCATGTTAGAATAGAAAATGCATTTGATTTATATTATTTTATATGTAAGGAATAATTATCTATGACATTATTAGTATGCACATGGTTAAATAATATGATGGACTAACTGCCATTGTGTGACTGAGGTGGATGTAGGAATAGTGTTTTTTCCCCTCCAAGATGAGGAGAGAGAGTATCACCATGGAGAGGATGCTAGATCATGTGAATACAATGATCATTGTGCCATCTAGAAACACACACACTCACATTAGACGTTATGTTAATTTTAGAATAAGTCTTATTCTTTATGTTGTTGGTCGCCTCAATAATATTTTAACATTGTGATCATTTTGTACTTGTTTAATTTTGTCATCATCATGTCGATGACTTAATCTTTTACATCGACAATCAGTAAGGTTGTGTATGTCTCTGAATGCCAATATGACATGATTAGTTGACCAATCAAGTCTAGTCTTGACATAATAGCCTAAGTCATCTTTGCAAGACTCCATTGTTGATATTATGCTTGTGAATAACATAATTAAAGAATGCAAAAGAATGCATTAGTGACATCTATGAATTAGGTGTAGTATTATTTTTTATTTTAAAATTATTTATAAGCTTAGTCATGGTTAAATTTAATGTCTATCTTGTGGTAAAGGAAGTTAAGTCTTGGACACTCTCATCGTGTTCTTCCCTAGATATTTGGAGGAGTGGAAAGAAACATTAGCTCCATACTCCTATTTTCAATCTCTTTAGATTGTGGATTGTTGAGAGAAAGGGGGGGTAATTGTGTACAACTATTTTATAACCAATAGGGAGTGTGGTTATTATGGAAGGATAAGTGATCTCGATAAGGAAAAAAAAGTTGAGAGCAAAAGGAGGACAATATCTCTTGGAATGGGAGAATAGAAGCGAGGTAGAAGGAGCTCGATAGGAGAGAATATCAGTTGCATTAACAAAGTGACAATTATGCCAATGAACCAGTAGTAAACTATTGATATTAAGCTTCATACTATATATAAAGTTGTTTCTATTTTCTAAGAAGCCTCAAGAGGCCACAAGTTTATATGAATCAATTTCTATCTATGGAAAATAAAGCTTCTCTATAATTATATATGCTTTTGACATAGGAATATATCTATGGATTCTCCTAGAATGGTATTCTATTTCAATATAGTATTGAAGTTATCCACCTTTAGAAAATCGTGAATGTTGTTCTAGGCAGATTATGATATAAGTTGGTAGCAGACCGAGAGCTTATTTATTACCTTATGTCTTGTGTAGACTGAAACATATTAGTATTATGACATTTGTCATAGTATCCTTCTAAAGGAGTTGTATTAGTTCAATGTTGAGAGGTATCATTACTCTTGTTAATTATAAAAGTTTATAGCTTGTGAATGATCAATTACTTGATTAAAAGAATTTAGCTGAATAAACTTCATATTCAGATAATCATGTAGAAGAATCTATTTAACTTATGTCATAGAGTTAGATAATATAAGTATTACCATTTTGATTTCTATGAAATTTATTAAGAGTTCTCATATACTACTTTTATTTTTGGTTAAGAGGAAACAATTTTTTTATCTTATATTTTCAGGATTGGTCAATAGATTATTGTAAATTGCTTTTACCTCAGTATGGCAATATTATAGTAGTTTTTGTATAGTTCACTTTGACAGGAAGTTAGTCTAATATAATCATAGACTAAGGTAGACATATCTTAGTTGTAAGAGTCTTAGAAGTCTATAGACGTCAAAATCAATGACTTTATGACAAAATCGAGTATACCTTGTGAATGTATACCAAATTTATTTATAAGTACGAAAATGAGTTGACAAGCCTTTGAATAGATTGAGAGGTTGTCATAGACCTGAGATTGATAGGATACAAAGAGGGAACTTAATGCATACTTTTAAGTCACCTAAGCTCTCACCCTATACTTGTCTTATACTAAAGGTTATATTTTATGTCTTCAAGACTGATATTGAATAAATAAGTCAAGGTATGTTGATATTATATTTACTGAAATATAATAATGTTGTCTCCAAGTGGAGAAAAGAGTGTGAAAATATAACTTATTATATGAAACTTTGGCCAAAGTAATGCAAAAGTCACTGCTTGCATTGTTGGTTCACTGTTTACTAGATCATAGATGAAGAGTTAGAGTGGGTTATACATAGCTAAATCTAGACTAGAGTTGTAAGCCTAATTATTTTTAGCTAGGACACTACACTAGTTCTTAGATGGTACAAAGAATTAGTTGATTCTCATTATCTATACCTTCATGAAGGGAAGGACCACTTCTAGAAGGAAGGTGTGCTTGGGACCGTTAGTCTATGGTTGGTGGAAAAGTACCAGGGTGATGCTCTCTCTCTCTCTCTCTGTCTCTATCTCTCTCTCTCTCTCTCCCCCTCTCTCTCCTGCAGTTGACTATTCAAGACTTGTGAACAGGAAACATTACTTATTATGTAAATGAAAGTGATAAATATTGTAAGTCACAGGAAATCTTACCATTTGTTTATTTGTTCTTGATTAAGTGTAAAATTTGTAAGTTGCATGTGAAGTGACCATCAACTGAAATTATATATTGTACTTTGAAATTACAAATGCATATTATTGTTGGATTTTTCTGTTATAAAAAAAGAAATGAGATTTTTGCATTTATTGTATTTATTTTATTTAATATTCTTGTTGGGATGTTACAGAGAGTCTTTATACAACGACAGCCCATTTAGATTTAGGTTCCCGATCCTCAACGGGAGCCTGTTACATAACAAGCTCTTCTTTAGGCTCGGGTTCCCATTCCTAAGTGGACACATGCTATTTTCAAAGTAGGTGCCCATTTCCATTGGGTTTTTTTGTCCACGAGTCTTTTACAAAAAGTGCACTCACATTCTTGCTTTCACCTGAAATATAAAATATAAAATAGTATTGTACCATACCAAGTCTAATGTACAATAGTGTTACAACTAATGCTATCTCACATAATCTTATTAGATGTATTTATATCCCTAAGAATTATTGGAATTAGTCTAGACAACTAAGAGGAGGGTGAATTAGTTGTCCCTAAACTTTAACCTTTACTACACTTTTAAATCTTCTTTCTTAATTTACAACCAAATTAATGATGTAAACATTCAAGTATAAATCAACACATGAGAAGAATCAACATGAACACACAACACTAGAATTTTGACGTGAAAACCTGGTTAAGGGAAAAACCACGGTGGGGGTTAATGCACAAAAATGTGTACCTTGTTAAAAGTACTTAAGAAAATAGAAGGCACATGCCTTCGGGTGCACTGCCTAGAGCTCACTGCTCAAGAAGAGGCTCATTGCCTATAAGGAATTATGATTTACACAGAGATAATGAACTGAGAAATAGCATCTACATTCATGCCTGAATCAATCCATTTGAAGGCTCACAAAACTTCTACTCCTACCCTCAAATTCTTCTTCACTAACTCTTCTCTCTATACTCCCTTCTCTCCTCTACTTCTCTTCTCTTCTTTTGATCCTTTCTTTAGATTTAATTCATTTCATACAAGGATGATTTTCCCCAACTCTTCAACAAGTATTTATACACTTCATCAACATTGGAATGAACAACAAGGTTGGCTAAACTTAATGTGGATATTTACATTGTCGGCCAAACATAGCTGAGACTTGAAACTTCCTCTATTAACATACTATGCTTCATACAATGCTCTTAAGATCATCCGCAACATGCCAAGAACATCTAGTCGGCCAAGACTGGGAAGAACATCAACCTCAAAGAAGAAATCTTCAATTAACATGCTCAAACTTTAATGCGGACTTCCAACACAATAGCCACACGATCCAGAGACCTCCACAAGCACATTGAATTCACTAGTAACATCCACTCTAAACCAAATTACTACAATCATCTGTGTCTTCCTCCAGAACCTCAAGAACACTATTTGTAATGACTAAAAAACTAGAAACATAGCTTGCGGACCTCCAAACCTTGAACCACTAGAGTTGATGATACACACTGACTTCCCAAACATGCCTTCAGATCTGCAGACCATCGTATTTCACTACGGAGCAATCCAGACCAACTTACTGTCACACTGTCTCTTCTAAATACTGCAAAGTCCGATCATACTCAGATGGCCATAAGTTCTTCAAATCTTCATGCGGGCTTCTCAATTCTTAATTGGAGCAACCTTTGACAATCCTCTACACATCCATATGGTCCGCATGCATTGATTGTCATTAATTTTCTCAATACCCTCAACAATTCGGTCTTCTATACAGACAACAATATAGGATACATTTGACACCAATGGCAACATGGATATGTTGACATCAATGACAACACCACTTAGGCACATATTTCCAACAATCTCCCCTTTTGTCATTGATGGCAACATATGATGTGAAAAAATGAATTCAACCATCAAGACAAGAACTTCTCCCCCTTTCTCTTATTACACCTACAACCATTCACTTCCAAATTTTTCACATGACTTCTCTCCCCCTTTGACATCAATGGCAAAGGGCACATATTTGTTATCTTTTCTCCCCCTTTTTGTTTCATACTGATCTCCAATATTTATACTGACTACTCCTTAGAGTAGTATCTTCTCAACATCAATCTGGATCTCAAGATATGTCTAAGAATCCCACTGGACTGATGCACACATGTGCATCTTAGTTCTAATCAGGAGGGGGTAATAAACCCTAACTTATCTCTGAGATACTCAAAAGTATCCTTGGGAAGAGGCTTAGTGAAGATATCTGCGATGTGATCTTTGGAAGGCACAAACTCCAACTTGACTTTATTCTTATTTACCTTCTCTCTCAAGAAATAAAACTTGATAGATATATGTTTTGTCTTTGAATGCAATACCAGATTCTTTGAGATGCTTATTGCACTAGAATTATCATAGAAAATTGTGACTGGCTCCTCAAACACAATTCTGATATCCTTCAACATTTGCTTCATCCACAGAACCTGAGTACAATTATTTGTTGCTACTATATACTCTACATCTGTAATAGACAGAGATATTGCCTCTTGCTTATCTAAGAGACCAATCTTCTCCCTAAGAATAATGCACCACCACTAGTACTTTTTCTGTCATCCACATCTCCTACCCAATCAGCATCTATACATGCATGAAGAGTGAAATCATTGTCCTTTGGATACCACAGTCCATGATCAATTGTCCCCTTCAGATATCTCAAAAAGAAATTGACTGCCACAACATGGGATTCTTTTGGATCAGCTTGAAATCTAGCAACAAGTCCAACTGCATTCATGATGTCAGGTTTGGTCTGAGTCAGATAGAGCAATCCTCCAATCATTGATTTATACATTTCTGATTCACCTTGGGGGAGTCATCATCTTTTCTTAGCTTGCATCTAGTTACAATAGGTGTACCTACGGGCTTTGAATCTTCCATTCCAAACTTCTTCAACAATACTTTCACATACTTGGACTAGGATATGAAGATACCTTTATCTGACTGAAAAATTTTCAAACCTAGGAAGAAATTCATCTCACCAAACATTGACATCTCAAACTCACTTTTCATCTGATTAGTAAATGCTTTGCACATACATTCATTTCCACAAAAATGATATCATCAACAAAGACCTCAACAATTAGAATGTCCTCATGATTAATATTGAAGTATAGATTACTATTAGCAGTACCTTTGCTAAAACCTAACTTAAGCAAATGCTTATCCAATCTAGCATACCAGGCTCTTGGAGCTTTCTTGAGTCCATACAAAGCTTTTCTTAGTCTACAAACCATATCTCCTTGATCAGACAACTGAAATCCTTCCGGTTGCTCAATATAGACTTCTTCCTCCAAATCTCCATTCAAGAATGCTGACTTGACATCCATCTGATATACATTAAAATCTCTGAAAGTAGCAAAAGCAAGAAACAATCTAACTGCCTCTATCCTTGCCACCGGGGAAATGTTTCTTCAAAATCAATTCCTTCCACTTGAGAATAGCCTTTACATACCAACCTTGCCTTATTCCTTACAACCTCACCATCTTCATTTAGTTTATTCCGGAAGACCCATTTGGTTCCAATCACATTTTTGTCCTCAAATCTAGGAACAAGATCCCACATGTGATTCTTTTCAATTTGCATCAATTCTTCTTCCATTTCTTTAACCCATTTTTCATCATTGCAAGCTTCACTCACTGATTCAGGTTCAATCTTTGAAATCAAACAAATCTCCTCTTGATCTTTAGTAATTTTTCTCCTAGTTTGGACACCTTTACTCTTATCTCCTATGATCTAATCTTTAGGATGATTCAACCTTACATACCTGGGAGTTTTAGAAATTGTTTGAACTTTTGTTTCTTGAACTTGTTCCTCATCTTCTGTATTAATCTCTGGAGTTATTGGATCAATCTGAATCTGAGTCTTGATTTGAACTTGCCTTCCTTGACTTTGACTTTCATCTTGATCATCTGAATCATATCTGCAGTACCTAGAATGTCCTTGTTTGCTTTCATCAACTTTAACATTAGCACTTTCAACAATCTTTTTCAACCTTTTGTTGAAGCACCGATAAGCCTTAGTTTGAGTGGAGTATCCCTAAAATATTCCTTCATCACTTCTTGTCTCAAACTTGCCTAAATCCTCATCTCTTTTGATATAGCATTTACTACCAAAAACTCTAAAATATCTCACAGTAGGAGGATGACCAAACCATAGTTCCTAAGGAGTCTTACCATAATTTCCTTTGATTTGCACCTAGTTAAGAGTGTAGACAACAATACTCATAGCTTCCCTCCAATATGCTTGAGGAACATTTTTTTCCATCATCATGGTCCTGGAAGCTTCTTGAATGGTCTGGTTCTTCCTTTCCACAACTCCATTTTGTTGAGGAGTCCTAGGAGCATATAACTATCTTTTTATTCCATGCTTTTCATAGAAAGCATCAAACTCACAAGAAGTGAATTCTCCACCTCTATCATAACTCAGACACTTCAATTTCCCACCAATCTCATTTTCAACCATCATCTTGAACACCTTAAACTTATCGAGAGCTTCTAATTTTTCTTTTAGGAAAGTGGTGCAGGAGCACCTCATAAATGATAGGACATCCTCTGTTCTCGAATGATTTGTTGTAAGGCCTAGATCCAAAATGAATTGATTGGACAAATGTGTCCCATGGATGAAATAAGTCATAAGTTTTAAGTCGATTGGCACTAGTGCATAGGTGTCATACTATGTTTGTAACTGTCTTGTATATGAACCATTTTTAAATGAACCTAAGGCAGGGAAGGTGAATTGGTTAAGATTCCACCAAAGTGTAACTACCTTGGCTAGGTTCTTTATAAGAGCATGTGCTTGAAGAGGACAGACAGAGAAGGAGGAGAAAAGAAAAAAACAAACATTTTGTAATTATACATTTCTGAGTAGAAACAATAAAGATTTTGATTTGGTCTCGTCGCAGTGTTTTGGTTTGGGACCTTTCCACTGGTTGAGGCTTCCGTTGAAACTAGTGGAATGACTCCCCTAGGTTTTAATTTCCTTCCATTTGATTTAGTCTAGTAATCTAGGAGAAGAGTTATCGGTGCATCACCATCCATCATGGTGAAATGGTGGAGTTGGAGTGTCGAGTGTATCATTGGCCTATCGACCGATTGGAGTTTGTTTCAATGATGAGTTAAGTATCACCAACAAGGAAGTCCAAAGGTGTCATCGATGAGATGGTGGATATCGGTGAAGGAAGTTTAGAAGTTGCCGATAGTAGGATGTCTTACGGAAGATAAAGCGGAGTGTTGAGGCATCGAAGAAAGATGTGTGATCGGTGGAAGGAGTTTCAAGGTTGCCGATAGAACTTGTCTTGCTGCTGAGCAAGAAACATGAGTTTTTTTTCCATCAGAGTGAGTTGTGATGTCGGGATAACAAATTTAGAGGTTACCGATAGTGATAGTCTGGCCGACAATGAAGAAAGTATGTATTTTGGTGTTATATGGACCTTAAGAAGGGATTTTTAAAGCTATTTAAAGATTAAATTTATTTGAGCTATGGGTATGATAGGTATTTTCACCCTTGAATTGTATGTTTCCGCTGCATGCTCCACATCAGATTGTTACCCACATCATTCGGGAGTAATTAGCAATCAACAACATGAAATATATGTCTCCTTGCACACTCCTAATTCTAGTAGGACCATAGAGATCAGTATGTACCAGTTCCAATCTTCCACTTGAACCTTGTTCCTAACTTTTGAATGAAATTCTACTCTATTTACCCAATTGACATTCTCTACATATGCTATCAGGTTTCACAAGTCTTCAAAGATCTCTTACATCTTGAGTGGAACTTATTTTGACAATGTTATCAAAATTCACATGACACATCCTCCTATGCCATAACCAAATTTGATCTGTTTGAAAAATCAAATAACTTTTGCCTAAACTACTTAAGTGAAAGATGTTACCTCTAGTTAGAGTACCAGATGCAATTTTAGTTCCGAAACTTTCCAAGATTCTACATTTTCCATCCTTGAATTGATGATCATAACCCTTGTCAACCAACTGTCCAACATTGAGAAGATTATGTTTCAGTCCTTCCACATATAGAACATCATTGGTGTTGTTCTTACCATCAAAAAAGATGAATCCTTTGCCACAAATTCTACCAGCTGAGTTGTCTCCAAATTTCACAAGTCCTCCTTCATAATTTTCAAAACTCACAAGCTTACTCTTGTCACCAGTCATATGATGAGAACATCCACTAGCAATCACCCATTCATCTCTTTCCACATTTGTATAGCTGGCAGATTTAGTAGACATTGAATCTTGTTCTTTGATAGCAATGAACACCCAATCATTTTTCAGAGGAAGCTCCATGATCATATTCATCATCTGTGACTCCTTCTTCTCCATCTTCTTGGACATAGTAACATTTATTCTAACCCTTGTACCTATTAGGGTTTGGTTTTGAAATTCTCTTCGGACATCTTAAGGAAAAATGACCAATCTTATTACAAGAAAGACATTTGAGTGGAAGTTTTCCTTCATACTTACCGGATCCTCTTGGCATTCTTCTAGCAATAAGAGCTTTAAGATCTATAGTTTCTATTTCAACATCTTCAAGATCCTTTCTTGTCTTCACAAATCTGTTTGATCTTGTAGAAGAGTTTTCACCCAGATAATATCTTTGATTTCCATGTACATTGGCTTTGAATGTAGATTCAGACTTAGGAAGAGAATCACCAAATTCACTCAATTCAAAAGCTAAACCTTTACCAACCAAGTGATCTCTTGTAACATCTAAGATAGTCCTGATCTCCTCTATAGCAGGAACCTTATGTTTGTATGAATTAATCAAAGATTTGAGCACTTTTTCCACAATCTCTAATTCTTCCAAAATTCCACCAGCACACCTAATCCCACACACAAGTTTGTTTATCTTTTGCATGTAGATTGTGATGTTTTCATCTTCACTCATCCTCAGATTTTCAAATTTTCCTTTCAGACATTATAGTTTGGCACATTTGACATATTTATCTCCTTCATACAGATTATCCAACTTCTCCCAGATTTCATGAGCAGTTTTTAGACCAAAAACATTTGTTATTTCTGAATCAATCAAGGCACTCAACAAGGCTTCTTTAGCTCAAAAGCTATTTTTAGCATCCTTGAGTTCATCTGGAGTTGAAGGACCTTTCTCCAAAGGTTCATACTTATCTTTGGTTATTAACCAATAAGCATCACCCATGCATTGTAACTGGCATTCCATGTGACTCTTCCAAACAGAGTAATTTGTTCCATCGAATCTTGGACTATCCTTCTTGTAAGTCGACATCTTGGATCTCCTCAAGCAGTTAAGCTCCTTTTAGAGGAACTTGGCTCTGATACCAATTGTTGGAATTAGTCTAGACAACTGAGAGTGGGGGGTGAATTAGTTGTCCCTAAACTTTAACCTTTTCTGCACTTTTAAATCTTCTTTCTTAATTTACAACCAAATTAATGATGTAAACATTCAAGCATAAATCAACACATGAGCAGAATCAACATGACCACACAACACTAGAATTTTGACATGGCAAATCTGGTTAAGGAAAAAACCATGGTGGGGGTTAACCCACAAAAATGCATACCCTGTTAAAAGTACCTAAGAAAATAGAAGGCACATGCCTTCGAGAGCACTACCTAGAGCTCACTTCTCAAGAAGAGGCTCACTCCCTATAAGGAATTATGATTTACATAGAGATAATGAACAGAGAAATAGCATCTACATTCATGCCTGCATCAGTCCCTTTGAAGGCTCACAAAACTTCTGCTCCTATCCTCAAATTCTTCTTCACTGAATCTTCTCTCTATACTCCCTTCACTCCTCTGCTTCTTTGCTTTGCTTTTGATCCTTTCTTTGGATTTAATTCATTTCATACAAGGATGATTTTCCACAACTCTTCAACAAATATTTATACACTTCATCAACCTTGGAATGATCAACAAGGTCAGCTAAACTTAATGCGGATCTTTACACTATCGGCCAAACATAACTAAGACTTGAAACTTCCTCTATTAACATACCATGCTTCATACAATGCTCTTAAGATCATCCACAACATGCCAGGAACATCCGATCGGCCAAGACTAGGAAGAACATCAACCTCAAAGAAGAAATCTTCAATTAACAGGCTCAAACTTTAATGTAGACTTCCAACACAGTAGCCACATGATCCAGAGACCTCCACAAGCACATTGATTTCACTAGTAACATCCACTCAACCAAATTACTAGAATCATCTGTTTTCCTCCAGAACCTCAAGAACACTATCTGCCATGACTGGCAAACTAGAAACATAGCTTACAGACCTCCAAACCTCAAACCACTAGAGTTGATGATACACACTAACTTTCCAAACATGCTTTCAGATTCACAGACCATAATATTTCACTACGGAGCAATCTGGACCAACTTACTGTCACACTGTCTCTTCTGAATACTGCAAAATCCAATCCTACTCAGATGGCCATAACTTCTTCAAATCTTCATGCGGACTTCTAAATTCTTAACTGGAGCAACCTCTGACAATCCTCTACACATCCATATGGTCTACATGCATTGATTGTCATTAATTTTCTCAACACCCTCAACAATTTGGTCTTCTATACAGACAACAATATAGGATACAGTTGACACCAATGGCAACAAGGATATGTTGACATCAATGACAACACCACTTAGGCACATATTTGCAACAAGAACAACCTAGAACAATTTGTTAATATGAATTTTATTGATTATTACATCATCAATTTAGTGAAGGATGAAAATAATATCTAATTATCTTTTAAGTGTTTGGACACTTTATGTTTAGAGTTGGTTTAAATCTTCAATAGAGCAATAGTTAATTTTATAGGTAGTCCATTTCTCCTCCCCCATGTAGCTTCAAGACTATGGGGATGTAGATTAATCATGTAGAGATCTTCAAGTTCCTTAAGATTTCCTTTTCTTGAACCAAGCTTGTCTATCTATGCTTTATTAGTATATTGTGGACTAGAATGGAATTTAAAAATTGGATTATTGCATTACGAAGCCATTTTGCTTACATGTATGTTTCAAATTTGTTCTAAAGAACTAGATACCACATAATTGTACTATTCTTTATGTCAAGTGACTTCTACGACATCATACAATAAACTAGAGAAAATTTTGCATTATTTTATTTGGTCCAACTCTGACCATAACAAAAGATTCCACATGGTGACTTAGGATTTGTGTTGTCTTCCTAAAGATTCTAGTGGCCTGGGTCTTATGAATTTTCATAGGCAATGAATAGGGATTTGTGCTAAGTAGATAGTGTGTTTTATTGAAGGTAATGAATCTTAGAAAGTATTACTAAGGATTTGTATCTCCTTGGGTTCTCCTTAAGGGAGATTAACCTAGAAAGACTTAGGATTTCATTCCCTATCTAGCTCTCATGTTTTCATCAAAATTATAGGAATATCTCATGTCATTAAGATGGATTATGTGGAATGACACTAGTTTCAACAATGGCCTTTCTATTAACTAGAAATCTCCATGGTGGTATCCTACTATTTCTAAGATAAATCATTGGTTGAGATTCCATAGATCCACATGCTCAAATTATTTAGAAAAGACATAAGATTCATTTAGGATTTATATTCCAAGTTTACTTTCACATGACTTTCTTTGCCAAAAGTGAAGGTGAAATATAACTTGAATAATTCATATAAAGAGTCATATGATAATATTGTGAAGGTTGTGTTTTCCAACATCTCATAAAATCTTTGTGAGACTGACTAAACTACGGTAGAAAGATTGTATGTGGTATATTTTACCCATTTCCATGGATATTCTCCAAAAAAAGGATACAACTGGCTCTCCCACATCTACTAATGGTTCAAAATTTAATTGTATGATGGAATATCAAATATCCCTCCTATATTTGGAGTAAAGAGTTTCAAACTACTTGGGAAATGATAATGGAGCCTAAGCTGGCTCACTTCACCTAGTGTTTGTTGTACCAATGCTTACCTAGATGTAATCATTTGATACATTTATGTTTTTCAAAACCTAAATTCCCCTTCTGTAGTCACTTTGAAATGATCGAGCATTTGTTTTGGTTTTTCACCCATGCGAAAGGTGCTTGGTCTTGAATTCATGACTTTTCAAACCCCTTAGACTAGAGCCTTTTACTTGGCATAATATTTTGGTAGGGTGTGAGGCTCATATTCTTATAAAATTTGATCATCTTTGGAATGCTTTTAGATTAGAGATATTATTTTTTTATTTGGAAAAAAGAGGAATTTAGCTATTTTTAATTAAAATTCTATTGATATCAACTTCTCTACTCACACCAAGTACTTGGTGATTTTAAATGTTAATTTTGACCCAAGCCCAGGCCAAAAAAGTGGTCTGGAGGTGGTACATTTATAGACTTTATTAGATCATTGACGTAACAAATAATGTATTGTGGCATCTGTGCCTCTAGCTTCACTACATCATAGTTGATTGTCCCTATTAGATGAAAGGTTTAGTTACTCTAGCTCCTCCCAATGCTACTCTTGGAGCCTTTTAAGGTGATCTTCCCCTTTGTCAACTAGCCAACACACATGAACTATTTTCCTCCTTGTGTAGGAAAAATTGGTTGGTCTCCTCCCCATGCTATCTATGCCTCCTTAACATCCTCTCAACAACATGGTTGGGATCAACCCTAAGGGTAGGACAGATTTGCCAATTTGAATTTGGCTATCTCATCTTAGTGCTATAATATTCAAAATGATTTTAATCAAGATGCTTCAAAGTTGTTGCTACTTAGATGTATGAGAATGAAGAAAATACTCATTTGTTGGGAGTCGATAGATGATGGAAAGAACTTTTCAAATGGAGGTTGGATAACCCTAATGATTGGGATCCTCCATTATGTATGGGCTTTATAGTTCTTTTTTTTTTGTCTTTAAATCATGTTTTAATTCCATTATGATCAATTATTTCTTTTCTGGGGATGAGTTTATTTTGTGGTTGTTTCCTTTTTGAGAATAAATTAATTCTTAACTTTTATGTGTGTGACTTTTAGATGTAATCTCATTCCATCTACTATTTTTTAAAGATAAAATATTGCAATTTTTAAAAAGTAATACATATGCTCTATTTCATCAAAAAAATATTATTTCAAATGTACAAAGATCCAATATTTTCCCCCACACCTAATCAAATTATTATGTAATTTAAACACCTTAACATGTTAATCAACCTACTCTCACCCTATTCTAGTGATTTCTACTTTAATAGATGGTATGACACACCATATCATCCTAGTTAATTGAACTACAACCCTTTCTATATGTTTCAATATTTTATTATATTTATTAGATTTAAATAATTTAAATAATATTTATTATAACAAAATATAATAACATTTCAAATGAATTCAAGAACTATATATTATTTAGTACCTTTTAGGCAGTACTATTGTAATCAAAATCACTTAACTAATGATTAATAATTTTCTTTCTTCATCAATCAAATTTTTATAGTTAAACAATGAACAAAGTCTATATTAAGAAATAAAAACAAATATTTATCTTACTAAATATTTTAGAAACTCTAAATCTAAATTATTTAAAAATTACCATTAAAAATCATAATAATTTTTTTGAGTAGATCTGATCTTTTTGGTGATTTTATGATTGCCCTAAAATTTTATTGCTTGTTGCATGGTATTGACAACAAGTAATAAAAGTAAGTTTATCATTGTTGTCATCATAAATAATTTAATTCCCGGCATCCACGGAAAAGTTTTACTCACAACACATTTTTGGGAATTAGACATTTTTAAGGGAGCCATTCTTCTAATATAAAATTTATGGGCTAAAAATTATTTTCTAAAATGGTAGAAATGAGTGTTAATTAAAATATAGAGTAAGAAAGGTATCTATTTAATTATTACTTATTTATTGAAGTTGTAGAAATGAATGTTAATATATTTTGTGAAATATATTATAATCTCTAAAGTAGTTGAAATCCATAGACATCACAAAATTCTTGCAAAAAGTTAAAAGACAAGATTCATGGTTTATAAATTAAAATGAGGGCAACTAAAGCCATTGGTTAATACTTCATTATAATTTACCAAGTTCATGTATTAAATATTTACTTTCTATGTAAATCCTAGATAAGGAGTACAACCAACACTCTCAAAGGTCTAATAACAAAAAGTTTGAACTCCTTACCATATAATAATTATTACGATATTCTTTTATTTGTTGATACTTAGAATCTCCTATTTTTAGTTAATGGTCAGTTTCTTGTAACGGTATGTAATTATGACAAGATCGTGTGTCGATCTCTAGCAATCTTTGGCAGTTTCTAAATATAGAAACTTGCTTTCTTTGTAATTACTTGTAACCTATTTAAGAGCATTTGCTCTATGTGAATATCATCCAACATTCTGCCATTTACCTGTGTAATATGGTATCAGAGCTTGCTTCGACTTCGAAAACATAATTTCATTCGAAATTATTCAAGTTTTTTTTCGAATCTCGAATTTGTTTTGGGCTCTTTGGTTGGTTCTGGTTTTTTTCGGTGAGGCCGGATTTTTTTCTGTAGACTTCTTGTTTTTTGAATTTGCTGAGTGCCTAGGGCACAAAATTTTTTCGTTTAGGGTTTTGACCCTCAAAAATTTGATGAAATTTTGTTTCAAAGACATATTCCTGGTGGGTTTTTCGAGTAGATTTCTGGGTCTTTGTCCTAATTTTTTTCCGGTTTTCTGAAATTTTTGAATGCCTAGGACACGAAATTTTTTTGTCTAGGGTTTTGACCCTCAAAAATTTGATGAAATTTTTTTCGAAGACATATTCCTGGTGGGTTTTTCAAGCAGATTTCTGGGTCTTCGTCCATTTTTTTGGGTGCATCATTTTCTATGCACTATTTTTTGTACAGCGTACCTATTTTGAAATTTGTGCTAGTTTAGTTCTGTTCGGTGTACCTGCAGTGTTCTGTCTAGAATTTTAGTTCGCATCCACTTCTGTTTGTCATTTTTTGTGCCTCAAAAAATGTGTGGAATGGCAAACTTGTCCAATATTATGTTGGAAGGCAGTCAGTGGTTCAATGACCGCAACTACAACACTTGGAAGCAGTGAATGATGACCATATTTGAATATCGCTGCCTCGCTCAGATCATTCTAGGCACTACCACTCGTCCAGCAATGGCGGGTACAGACCAAGATAAGTTTGATGAACAAACCCGTGAAGCAGTCATGCTCATTAAGCTATCAGTCACAGATGATTAGCTACCTCAGATTCTGGCTAGAAAGACAGCAAAGGAGATTTGGGACCATCTGAAGGGTTTGCATGAAACCTCTGACAAGAGCCGTACATTCTTTCTAAAAATTATACTATTTTCTATCATGATGGATGAGAAGACATCTTTGCAGACACACCTGAACAAGATCCAGGAGATCAGAGATCAGCTAGTGGCTATTGGTCAAAAAATGGAGGAAGAAGACCTGGTTGTGATCACTTTGAAAAGTTTACCTAAGTCCTATGAACATTTCATCGAGACTCTCAACATTACATCATCTAATGTTGATCTGAAGTTTCCAGAACTCTGTACTATCCTCTTGCAGCAGGATCACTGGAAACAACAGTTCGGTAGTAGTGCTTCTTCGTCCTCTTCAGAGTAGGCTTTTGCAGCCAAGTTTCAGGCTCAGAATAAAGGCAAAAGTTAGCCTCCACAGCAGAATCAGCCAGCGCCATCTCAGGACAGTGGTAAGAAGAAGAACATTCAGTGTAACTACTATCACAAGTTTGGACACATCAAGAAAGATTGTCGTGCACGTATCGCTTCTGAATAGAAGAAGCAGGGAGGGTCTTAGTAGAAGGCCAACAGTGTGGAGCACACTGAGCAGAAGGAGTCTGTGTTTTACGCCTTCATGGCTAAAAGACCTGCAGACCATGCAAAATCCTCTACCTGGTACATTGATTCAGGTGCTTCGCGTCACTTCACTCATTGTCGTGACTAGTTTACAGAACTCTCCCTTTTTAGTGATTCAGTGGTCTTTGGTGGTGGAGAAGTGTACACAGTTGCTAGTAAGGGCATTGTTCAGCTTCAGTATGGTGGGAGGAAAATCACATTCCTCAACGTATATTATGTTCCTGGTATGGAACTTAACTTGCTTTCAGTCAGCCAGATCATGAAACACTCTCCATAACTTGATGTGGTGTCCAGCGCTCACAAGTGCTCGATCATCGACCAGGAGACCAAATGCACTGTCACCATTGGCATTGAGGACCATGGTCTTTATCGACTTGTGGATTCGGATGGTCCTCCTGAATCAGCCCTAGCAGCTCGACACTCTTCAGTTACTAGTCTCTGGCATCAGTGGTATGGGCACCTGAATGTGCACTACCTATCTCAACTCTCCCGACAACACCTCGTAGATGGGCTCCCTAAGATTCAGGCTCAGAACTTCGGTGTCTATGGATCGTGTCAAGCTGGGAAACAACACCACACACCATTCCTGACTCATGACTCCTAGCACGCATCCAAGGTACTTCAGTTGGTTCATGTTGATGTTTGTGGACCTATGAATACTCTTTCAGTTACTGGATGCAAATACTTTTATTGTTTGTTGATGATTTTAGTAGGAAAATGTGGATTTACTTTCTTAGACAGAAATCAGATGTGTTTTCAGTTTTTCAGAAGTTTACGGCCTTAGTAGAAAAAGAGTCTGGTTGTTCCATTGTAACTCTTAGGTCAAATAATGGGGGGAATTTTGTTCAAATGCATTCTCCAACTTCTGTGATACACATGGCATCAAATGCGAATTGACCACACCCTACACTCCTCAACAGAACAGTGTTGTAGAGTGGTGCAACCGCACTATAACTGAGCTAGCCCGTTCCATGATGGAGCACAGATGTGTTCCTAAGAAATTTTGGGCAGAAGCAGTTTTCACTGCAGTTTACCTCCTTAACCGGTCTCTGACCTATGCAGTTAAGGATAAAACTCTAGAAGAAGTCTGGATTGGCCACAAGCCACGGGTCAGTCATCTGAAAATTTTTGGCTCTCTTGCCTATGTTTGGATTCCTGATGCCAAGCGCTCTAAACTGGACTCCAAGAGTCAAAAATTAATGTTCACAAGATACAGTGATAACCACAAGGCCTATTGGCTCATTGACATTGAGACAGACAGTCTCATCTTCAGTCGTGATGTGGTTTTTTATGAAGAGCGGGGACCCTTCTTCTCTCCCTCTTATGTGCAGCAATTCGAAGATCAGCCTTTGAAGGCTCCTGACTTGGGTGTCTGTCTTCCATTAGGTCCACCTTATGGGAGGGATGCTGATAATTCTTTAGATTCTGATGATTCTTAGTTTGACATCCCTGAGGATGATCCTGAGTATCCTCCTGATGCACCTGTTCTACATGATGCACATGTTCTACATGATGCCCCTGTTCTACCTATTGCACCTATTCCAGAACCTCCTACTGAACCTGACGTTGGCCCATCTACCCGTTGTCCCAAATGGTGGTCTCAGACGATTGTCGATCTTCATGATGATGAACTTGTTAAGGGTAGATCCTCCCAGAATAAGAGCAAACAGCAACATACAGTAAACTTTACTCTCATGGCCAACTTGCACAGTGTCTATGAGCCTCAGACTTATTCAGAGGCTAAAGGTATTCCAGAGTGGGATACGGCGATGGAATCAGAACTCCAGAGCCTTCAGAAGAACCACACCTGGGTCCTTTCAGATCTTCCTCCACGGAAGAAACCCATTAGCTACAAATGGGTGTATAAAGTTAAGTACAAGGCTGACGGAACCCTAGACAAGTACAAAGCATGGCTTGTTGCTCGGGGTTTCTCACAGAAAGAAGGCATCGACTATGAGAGACTTTTGCTCCTACAGCCAAGATGAGTACCATACGGCTCGTCCTTGCCTTAGTAGCCCAGTTTGGATGGAAAGTCCATCAGATGGATGTCAAAAGTGCCTTTCTCAACAGTGAGTTGCAGGAAGAAGTCTATCTGACATAGCCTCCTGGTTTCAAGGTTGCCGGATAAGAACAGAAAGTCTATAGACTGGTCAAAGCACTTTATGGCTTGAAGCAAGCTCCAAGAGCATGGTACATCAAGATCGACAAGTACCTCACAGATCATGGCTTTAAGCAGAGTCCATCTGACCCAAATTTGTACATCAAACATACTGGTAATGATATATTGTTGCTCATTATCTATGTGGATGACTTGATGATTACTGGTAGCTCGGCACATCTAATCGATAAGATCAAACAGGACCTATGCAAATCCTTTGATATGACAGATTTGGGACTTTCACACTATTGTCTAGGTGTTGAGGTTTGGCAAACTTAGAACAGCATCTTCATCTCTTAGTCGAAGTATGCTCGCAGTCTTCTAGATAGGTTCCGAATGCAGGACTGCAAACCAGCCTCCACCCCGATGGAAAAAGGACTTAAGCTGTCCGCTAAGTCTAACTCACCAGTGGTTGATGAGTCTCTGTTTAGATAGCTAGTAGGTAGTCTTATCTACCTGACTGCTACTAGACCAGACATTAGTTTTGTAGTTAGCTACATTTCACGATTTTGACAGCTCCTAAGGCTGTTCATTGGGTAGCGGCTAAGCATGTGCTGTGGTACGTGAAAGGCACTTCTGACTTTGGAATTCTTTACACAAGGAATTCTGATCCCAGCCTTAGAGGCTTCACAGATTCAGATTGGGCAGGTTCAGTTGATGACAGAAAATTAACTTCTGGGTATGTGTTCAGTTTGGGATCCAGTGCCGTCACATGGACCAATAAGAAGCAGCAGGCTGTAGCACTCTCCTCCATAGAAGTTGAGTATCGAGGTGCAGTGAAGGTAGCTTGTTAGGCAATTTGGCTTCGCCGGATGCTTGCAGATATGCGACTATCTCAAGCAGGTCTGACTCACCTATTTTGTGACAATCAGGGAGTTCTCAAACTTGCCAAGAATCTGGTCTTCCATGAAAGAACCAAGCATGTAGAGATGCATTGTCACTTCATCAGATCATTGGTTGAAGACGGATCAATTCAGTTGCTGTATGTTCCGACTGAGGATCAGACAGCTGATATTCTCACCAAGTCCCTTAGTCCTGACAAGTTTGTAAAATTCAAGGGGTCTCTTGGTGTAGTGAATAGGTTGACCATTAAGGAGGGTATTAAGATATTCTTTTATTTGTTGATACTTAGAATCTCTTATTTTTAGTTAATGGTCAATTTCTTGTAATGGTATGTAATTATGACAAGATCATGTGTCGATCTCTGGCAATCTTTGGCAGTTTCTAAATATAGAAACTTGCTTTCTTTGTAATTACTTGTAACCTATTTAAGAGCCTTTGCTCTATGTGAATATCATCTAGCATTCTGCCATTTACCTGTGTAATAATAATTATGTGAATTTTACCAAATATCTAAATCTTTCAAATCAAAATCATGTTCAAAATATCACTTGAACAAATAGATAGAAGTTTAGATTTTAGTATAGTATAATACTAATTTAACAACTAAATTAGTAAAAACAAAACTAAATTTACAATTTAAAAATATCACATGAACAAGAGAGATATAAGTTTAGATTTTCGTATAATATAATACTAATTTAACAACCAAATTAGTTAAAGAAACTAAATTTACAATAATCCCTATGGAAGATATTTATAATAGTAAAAAAACTTAAGACAATGAGATATACATATTCCATCTCATTTTTTAATATTAAAAAAAGTTAAGTTTATAGTAGACAATATTGATGAAAATATATGAGATAAAAACTAAATTTACCACAAATTATAATTTGATAGTACAATAGAATTTATAATGGAGAGAACAATGAAGTTAGATTACAAACAAGTATATAAGGATGAAAAAAATAGTAGCAAAAAACTATCACTCAAAATCTTCAACATTTTTTTCCACCTAAGGCACATACGTATATACCTAAACAACACAAATACATATGCCTATGCCTAAGCAATACAAATATAACGTATACAAATATTTAAACTGGTTTTTAGTTTTAACATCAACTATGCTTCAAACCATTAATAATCAAATAATCAATCTACTCACTTCATCATCAATATTTAACAAATATTTATTCCAACAAACAAACTCAACTTCAACTATGCTATGAAACTAAATATCAACTAATCAATTAATCAAGACGATTTACTAATAAAACATTGACAACTATAAACTTCACCAACTTATGAAATATATTTAACTTGCAACAATCTTTTCATCTCTAAAACAATATGTCATACCCCAATTATCAACCACAACACGCATACTACTACAACTCTACAAAGGCAGGTGCTTGCCACTGCATGGCACTTGTTTAAAATAGTGAAAACACTTATGAATCATAAATAAATAAACTCAAAATTTAATACATGTCAATATAATGGTTAATTTTTATGTGTTTATGCTTATACATAAAATTAGGAAATATATATTAATAATATCATAATACCAAATTATTATTAGTCACTCTCGTACGTAGGGGATACAGTTGTTTTCATAGCTACTTTTTGAATCTTGATGAATTTTTACTGATGGATGCTATGTTTCCTATGTGTTTATGTTTAAATATAAAATTAGGAAATATATAATAATAATATCTTAATACCAAATTATTATTATATATCATATTTTATATGTACATTATCTATAAAAAAAGTTCTTGTAAAAATGAGATGTGTTTAAATATAAAATTAGGAAATATATACCAATATATCTTAATGTCAAATTTATTATTATATATCATATTTTATATATTCATTGTCTATAAGAACTTTCTTCTAAAGACTAGATGTGTTTAAATATAAAAATAGGAAATATATAATAATATATCTTAATACCAAATTCATTATTATATATCCTATTTTATATGTTCATTGTTTATGAATTTATTTTTAAAAAATGAGATGGGTTTAAATATAAAATTAGGAAATATATACTGGTCAATATACTAATAAGAAATTTATCATTATATATCATATTTTATTTGTATATTGGCTAACGAAATTTCTTTTAAAAATGAGATGTTATACTTGAGATTAATTCCATATGAAAGAAATTTATAAAATAAATTTAAAACTTTTTATGGAATAAATTAATTAGATTTTTAAAATAATAGTGTGTTAAACTAAGCATCAATGTTTAATTTCTTCAAATTTTTACTGTCCAAATTTTGAGGAAAACTACTTATTAAAATAAAGTCTATTTTTTAAACTAGCTGAAAACTTAATATAAACATGAAGCCAATTTAATATATAAACCATTTTTTATAGAGAAAAATAATGGATTATCAATTTCTTAAAAATGAACAGTAATTTTATGTTAAATAGGTTATTCTATAATTATATGGAGTTTTATTGTAATTTATATTAATAAATTGAATTCAATAACTCATTCCCAAACTTGAACCATAAAATCTACCATTCACCATTTCATTGAATGTATGCAAAGACTCAATAAATAGACATGACTATTGTGACACTTATACATCAATTTTTTTAATACATCTCAATATAATAGTTAATTTTTATGTGTTTATGTTTAAATATAAAATTAGGAAATATATACTAATAATATCTCTATATCAAATTATTATTATATATTATATTTTATATTACATTATTTATAAAAAAATTCTTCTAAAAATGAGATGTGTTTAAATATAAAATTAGGAAATATATACCAATATATCTTAATGTCAAATTTATTATTATTTATCTTATTTTATATGTACATTGTCTATAAAAAAATTCTTTTAAAAATGAGATGTGTTTAAATATAAACTTAGGAAATATAGACCAATATATCTTAATAAGAAATGTATTATTATATATCATATATCATATTTTATTTGTATATTGTCTATCAAATTTTCTCTTAAAAATGAAATGTTATACTTAAGATTAATTTCCGACTAAGGAGACTTATAAAATAAATTTAAAAGTTTTTATGGAACAAATTAATTATATTTTTAAAATAATAGCTTGTTAAGCTAAGGTTTAATTTCTTCAAATTTTTACTGTCCAAATTTTTAAGACAACTACTTATTAAAATAAAGCCTCTATTTTTTAAACTGACACAAAACTTAATATAAACATCAAGCCAATTTAAGATATAAACAATTTTTTTTGGAAAAAAATAATGGATTACCAATTTCTTAGAAATGAACAGTAATTTTTAATAAATTCTTGTTATATAAAATTGAATTTAGTCACAGGTTTAAATTTTTGTTAAATATGTTATTCTATAATTATATGGAGTTTTATTGTAATTTAAATTAATAAATTGAATTCAATAACTCATTCGCAAACTTCAACGATAAAATCTACCATTTCATTGAATGTATGCAAAGGCTAAGTTAATAGACATGACTGTTTCCGTTGTATAAATTCAGTCCTAACCCTTGTGTTTGACATCCACCCTTGTTACTAGAATTTTACTCAAGGAAGGGACTGGTCCACAGAGAAACAATATGAGCACATTTGAAGCCATCCCTTCCATAACTCCTAATAATAATTATGGTAATACTAGGGTTTTTCGATCTAGATCTAGAAGACAAAGAAAATCGAGTAGCACAGAGCTTTATCCTTCAAAGGAGATCATGCAAGAACTCTATGTTAAATTTGTTCAAGGCATGGATCCACAAGAACTAGAGTTGTTGCCAAGCCTAATGTTTCAAGTAGAGCAGGCTCATTGGCACTATGAGGACTATATAAGAGAGGACGATCCTTATCTCACGTCCCTTAGCCTAAGGGAATTCACCTTTCATTTTTTCACGAGTTGTGATCCATTTAAAGATTATCATGCTAACCATTTAGATGCTATACTTGACGATTTCAGGGCCTTTAAGAATACTATTCCAGTAGCAGGCTCAATAATTTTGGACCGGTTTCATGAGAAGTGTTTGCTTGTGAAGGGCTGGAATAGTGGTTCTTGGAGTTTTCCTAGGGGAAAGAAGGAAAATCCCGATGAAAATGACGATAAATGTGCTATTAGAGAAACGAGGGAAGAGATAGGATATGATATAACCTCACTTTTGAATGTCAATGACTTCATTCAACATTCTGAAGGGAAGAAAAGAGTGGTTTTGTACCTTATCGAAGGAGTGAATGAGAAATATGCTTTTGAACCAAAGACCAAGAAGGAAATCAGTGAAATTGCTTGGCATCCACTTCAAATCATGAAAACAAAACCCAACAAGTATTTTCAGGTTGGCCCATTTCTAGGCAAATTGGACAATTGGATTAAAAGAAAGTATGGGTCCTCATATACAACACCAACACCACTGAGTGGAACTGGTGAGATATGCACTGTTTGGAAAACTGATAAAGAAGAAAACAATTTGACTCCAAGGAGGACTCCTACACCTAAGGGTCCTTCCACTCCTTGCCCAAAGGTTAGAAATAATACCCGTGGTTCTTATTCTTATCTAAGTAGGTCTCCCAATCCCTGGTCCAGGTCTCCTCATCCAAGTAATTCTCCTCATCCAAGTAGTTCTCCTTATTCTAAACCTAATTATGATTGTCTAAGTAGGTCTCCCAATCCCTGGTCCAGGTCTCCTCATCCAAGTCCTACTCCCTCTGGCTGGTCCAAGTCTCCTCATCCAAGTAATTCTCCTTATTCTAAACCTAATTATCCTTATCCAAGTAGTTCTTCTCATCCAAGTCCCACTCCCTCTCGCTGGTCCAAGTCTCCTCATCCAAGTAATTCTCCTCATCCAAATAGTTCTTATTCTAAACCTAATTATCCTTATCCAAGTAGTTCTCCTCATCCAAGTACTACTCCCACTCGCTGATAATATCTACTTGGCAAAGGTAAACAGGTTTTGATCTCACTGTTTAATTGTTACCATTTAACTAATGATATCACTGTGTATTTATCCATCGTTCAAACTGTACTGAATATGATATCACTGTGTATTTTTGTCAGATTGAACACCATATTCCTTGGAGCACTTTTTGCACTTTCGTTGCTTCTCGATGCTATGTTTCCTGCAAATGCGTTTCTTAATGCCAAATCTATTATATTAAATTTGGATAGATATCTATGCATGTTTAAATTATTTCTCTATTATAAAATTTTATTTTTCCCTCTGAGAAAAAGAGCTTTTATGAATGATCAGAGGGCAGTTTCACTATTGGTAATGCCCATTAACGAAAGTCTTCTATTTTGATTTGTATATTGTGTAGTTTAACTACTTTTTAAGTTATTTTTTTATTATTAAAGATTATTTAATCTTCTGATCATTAGAGTTTTGATTGTGCCTTTGCTCAGGCTATTTGCTGAGCAAAGTGTTTAAAGCTTTGAAGTGTTTTTGGTGCTGCTTTATTATTTTCTTATTTTCTTGTATTATTATTGTTTCTCTTTTTTTGGGAGCAGTGTGAAGGGAAGGAAAGACGTGTAAAGTATTTATGCGAGATTTGTATAGTTGTGCAAGTGTGAAAAAAAGATTGAGAAGCAATTCTTAAGAGAGTTTTAGTGCAGGTTTCAGTTGTGTTTTTGTCATTAATAAAGATATTTAATCTTCTAACTGTTGGAGTTTTGATTATGTCCTTTCTAAGCCTATGGTTTGAACAAAGTGTTTAAAGCTTTGAAGTGTTTTTGTCTCATTGTGTAGGTATCTCTCAAAAATATTTTTGCTAAAGCTTCTACTATTTCTTCAAAATTGTTTTTCATCATCTGTTTTCTAGTTTTAGAAATTTTCCTGAATTTTTTTTAATAAATTTGTAACTTTTAAATCATTTCAAACAAACATTTACTATATAGTGTAAAATTATAGTCCAATTTCTGGCACATACAGTTTGAGAGAAACAATTGCTTTTCTCATAAACAGCGAGCTTACAAGACTTATGTTGTACACGAGTGCATTGTCAGTCATACTTGATATCCATAAAAGAATATTTTGATTAGGAGGAATCTTATTCTCATGAACAAGATAAGTATCATGAAAAACGATATGTGAACTAATAGAGCACATCATATAATGGCCATTAGGATCTATTTGACCGAGTGAGAAAAACTTAACTAAGAGGATAGAGGATATGTAAAGGCCATTAGGATCTATTTGGCTGAGTGAGAAACACTTACTTAAGAGGATAGATGATATAGGAGGTTGATGGGTGTCATCAATGGAAGTGGGATCCTAAGTGAGGGGCTAACTATGATAATCAACTCCCAATCCCGAGTCTAAGGGACTTTAAGATTGGGCCAAATTATTAATGCACTAATTATATAAATTACACCTATCTAAGCATATTAGTAATGATACGCCCTAAAGATAGTGATTCTAAGCTACTCTAAACTAGAATTAGACTAAGCTCTATTGGATGTGAGTACTCAAACTAGAAGAATTTATTTGCATACAATTGCTTATGAAAAATGGAGGGGAAAGCCTCAATTTATAGATTTTTGGGGATGGAAATGGAGGGCTAGGATTGGATTGAAAGATCAAAGGTTGAGATTGCTTGAAGATCCTTAAGCAAGGAGAATTGGACAGATGAGATGATGAGAATGGATGATAAAATTATTCCAAGATTCAAGGGATGACCAATGGATGAAAATGAAGATGTGAAAGGATGGATGACCAAGATTGGTTAGGTGTATGACATGTAAAGCCTCATATATCAAAAGGCAAAGTTTGAATTTTGTGAGAAATTTTAAATTGTGAGGAGAGGACAAATGGAATTAAAAATTGGATGAATAGTGCATGAATAGTGCTACATAGAATTTTAAATTTGCATGAATAGTGACACTTGGGGTGGGATGGAAGAAATATGACAAGTGTACATTTTTTGGAAGATATGGCCATGCTTCCAAAGTACCACTTGTTATGTACATGCATGTACATTGAATGACAAGTGGACTTATAGAAACATATGGCTTGTAATTGAGAATTAATTAAAATAATTCTTGTGCACATGGTTTAGAAAAAAATAATGATGATTACTAAGAGTAATCAAAAGTGGACAAAATAGGGAATTAAATAAATATGGATATTTATTTAATTTTTGATGGATGAAATATGAACTATAGTTGCAAAATATTTAATTTTTTGAACTATAGTAGAAGAATTTTAATTTTTTGGTGAAGGGGGAAGACAAAGAATAAATTAATTAAATAATTAAAAAGTATTTAATTAACGTTTGGATCAAATAGAATGATGTGGGTGAATAGGTTTGGATTACGAAAAATGGATGAAGGTGGTTGTGACTATTTTCATGTGTCTACACTTTGCCACTCTTTGATATGACATCATTGTTGTGAAGGTTGAGGGGATATCAAAGAAAATATTTTTTGATAAATATGCCCCAGTTGGTAGATGAGAGATGAATAGATAACCAGGTGATGCCCCATTGAGAGATCGACAAAAAACAATAAGTTTTCCAGCAATGTCTCAAAAGAGAGGGAAAAACGGAGGAAAAGAAAAAAGAGGGGGAATAGGGAATCTCGAGACTGAGTAAGGAGGAAATATAGAGCTAAGGGGTGAAAAATGGGGTCTAGGAAAGAAAATGAGGGATGGGAGAGGAAATTAGGGTTGGTGGGGGCTACATATAAGGTGGAAGAGGCCCATAATCCTCATTTGACTTCTTGCACACTTAACAAATTTTGATTAGAGGAGAGAAGGGCTTAGAGAGGAATGATGGCACACATTCCACAAGAGGAGCACCATGTGAAATGAGTTTGAGAGTACCTACAACCAGTGGCAATTGGTGATCTAGTAGGTGTCGAAACCTCTCTTGTGATTTTGGGGTTGGGTAGTTTAGGCGCAAAAAATGTAGGGTGGGAAACGACAGAATGTAGGCACTAGGAGGGGCTTTTTAGCACATAGGTCATGAATTAGTGCTGTGAACAAGTATTGTGGCACTCAGATTGGCAATCAAGACCTGATCTAGGGATCAGTGCCCAATGAGGCGAATCAATACTTAGGGGGGAGGAATTTTAGCACCTAAAATGAGCATTTTAGTGCTTAGTAGAAATTGTGGCACCTAAAATGCAAATTTTAGCACCTAGGTTTTAGCACTCAGTCAGGCAATTAGCACCTAGGGATTTGGTGTAGTGCCTAAAAACAAGGTGGTTTTAGCGTTGAAAATGAACATTTCAGCACCTGGTCTGCAGGGGCATGCCTGGTCTACCGATCAACGCCCAAACCTGAGAAGTAGCACCAAAAATGAGCAAAGTGGCACCTAGGTTGTTAGTGCCAAAAGGGCTAGAAGTAGTGGGTAAAAGTTCAAAGTTGTGTCACACTTTGCACCAACTTATCACCATAAATGAATTTAAGTATTTCCAACTAAAGTCAATTTTGGTGAAACTTATGTTCTATCTAGATTCATCCTAGCTAAATTAGATCTAGGCCACAACTTTTCCAATTGGAAATATGTAGCATCACTTTGGGGCTCAGTTACCAAAAAAAAGAAATTATTTGAAAAAATTGATGCTCTAACAACTCCTATTCATGTAAATAATCATTTAAAAAAAATCTAAAAATACCCTTTTGTAGATCAATTAATCTATTTTGTAAGAATATAATTTTTTAAACATTTCAATTAGTGTTTATATTTTATTTTTTATTTCTAAGTCAAAAGTAGGTCAGTAGCACCAAAAATATGGTGTCTATTGTGCTCTCAAGAGAAAATATTAAAATTTATCAAAAGAATTTGAAAAAAATATGATCCATTAGAGGAGAGATTCCTTGTCAAGATGACATAATTCTTTTCTATTTTGGATAAATAATGAAGACAAAAGTTGACGTCTCATTGAAACAATTGTGTTTTCATTACACACAACTTCCAAGATTTATTTAAAAATATATATTTATCAACTTGGGGAAGAAAATAATCCATGCACTAAAGTTTTGAGTCCTTCCACTCCTTACCCCAAGGTTAGAAATAATACCCGCAGTTCTCCTTATTCTAAAACTAATTCTCCTCATCCAAGTAGATCTCCTTATTCTAAAACTAATTCTCCTTATCCGAGTAGTACTCTTTATTCTAAAACTAATTCTCCCAAGGAATTCTCCAAGTCTCCTCATCCAAATACTTCTCCCACTTGCTAGTCCAAGTCTCCTCATCCAAATACTTTTCCTAGTTATCATTGTTAAATTGTTATCATTTAACTAATGATATCACAATGTATTTATCCATTGTTCAAACTATACTGAATATGCTTTCCTACTTAAGTCTTTCAAGGGAATCAAAGATATCTAAATGATTTAATTCTTTGTAAAGTTCTTTGTCTTACTTGCTAACCATACATGATCAATTTCACAATGTAGAAGGATTATTGGCAACCAAATGCATTATTTCTGTACATTTCTGGTTTTGCATAACAATCTCAAACTTGTAGATAAAGTTTCTTTAACTAGGGTTCCATTGCAGTCGTAGTAGTCTAATAAGTGTCAATTTTATGATCTTGGTATTTTGGTTTTACACAAGGCTTTAAAAGCCATTTTCCATGCTTTGTAATAAGGACTTAGTCTATTTTGTTTGACTAGTCCACTAAGTGGTTGAAAAAACCTATTTTCTAGGATTGTTTTTTAGAAACTTGGTTTTTTTCAAGAAAATTGCTTTTTCCATCGATTTACTGCTTTCCTAGGCAGTTGTACAGACAAATAGGAAGTGCAAGAGTTTTTGAAACTTCCTATAAACTTGAATCTGTAAAATCATGCCAAGAAGATATAGAAAGAAGGAGTTTTATGAAGAGAAAACTGTGTTTTTTTTTTTGTGAAAATAGTCTTTATACGGCCAAGTACGGATTGCTGAGGAAGTGAATTTTTTAAAATGCTTTAGTTCTTGGACGTGGCTCTCATCTGCAAGTAATTTGGGCCTTTGAAACGTTTGGATGTGTTAATTTCTTCTCTTTTTGTAAATACTGGGTTAAACCCTCTCTGCCTAGGGTTTTGAGGTAAAATGGAGTTCTTTTCCTCTATCTTCTGAAGGTGAACAGTCATCTTTTGATGAGATGGAGGAAATTAGAGTAGCTTTCATGTTTTTGATGTTTGATAGGTTGTTCTCCTTCTTTCATAGTGTTTGGCATGCCTCTATCTAGTAAAAATAGTGACTAGTTAGTCAAGAAAGATAGAAGACAGTAGGAGTGTTAGAAAATAGCCAAAGATTTGATCAATTGATGTTGATCTCTGTGCTTTAGAAGGAAGGCAAGTCTGCACAACATCCTACTGATCCAGACAAGGTGTTTTTTTTTTAAACATATCTTTCTCTATTCCTCAAACTAGAATGATTTCTAGAAGGAAAGAACAGTTTGTTGTTATGAGGGAGAGTCTATCCAATATTCCATGTTGACAAAGTGCGGCCCTGTACCTTTGGTGGAAAGTTGTGAAGTTTTCATTGGTGTTGGAGTGTGTAGTAACCCTGCAATGTTTGTGGAAGGATGGATGAGTTGAGATTGTGTGAACCAATCTTAAGGAAGAAGATCTCTTTGTAACATTGTTTTGTGATAGTCAAGGCTAGTTGCTGTTCATAGTCCTATTAAGGACAGAAGTTTGATCATTTTTGTTAATAGCTTATTGTTGTTCCTGTCCACTGAAGGTATATGAGAGATTGATGAGGAGATTCCTATAGATATAGGAGTATAATACCTGTTGGTTGTTCCTAATAGCTACAAGTTATAAGTTGTCATTTCAGCACTGTCATAGGATAGTCTAGATGCCATTTGCTGTCCTCTATCTTCTATAACACAGTGTGGACTGCATGTGTGTAAAGAGTTGTTCTTTCACCTTGAGTGGTCAAGTATGCATTGAGTATTGGTGTTCTTTTGAAGCCTTGAGGGGTTGCTTAACAAATTCTATAAGACAAAGCCTTCTCCAAACGCTGCCCTAGAACAGTCCTTTTGCTGTTACTGTCCATCATCTTAGGAAAATGCAGAAATTAGTCTTTTGGTCAGAAACCTCTTGCTAGTTATGATTCATTGACAAGTAATTGTTATCAATTGTATGAAGACACTATTGGTAGAGGTGTGGGTAGTAGATTGAGAGTCCTTGAAAAGGTGTTTTGTGGATCTAAGTTGGATGGAGCAATGACTCTCCAAATTGAGAAGTGGATAGCCTATGATGAGGACACTAGATAGTGGTCCTAGGCTAGGTAAGTCTCAATAATAGCCTTGTGTAGGCTTTGTCTTAACAAACATCGTTGTTAACCTCTTGAGGGAAGTGATCTAAGTTCATTGAGTGAACTTCTACTACAACCTTACTTATACCTCTGCATCATATTGGTATCAGAGCCAATATTCTAATTGGAAGCAAGTGTATATTAGAAGAGGAAATTGAAACAGAGGCTAGTACAATGCCTCCCAAGACAATGAGTCAAGATGCCCATCAAGAAGTTGGTGGAAGAAATGGTTGAAGCATGACTTCAAGAAGCAAAATTACAGGAAGAGAAGAAGTCTAAGGGCAAGACCAAAGAAGAAGGAAGTTGTTTAGACACAAATGAAGAAACAGAGGCAGAAGAGGATCCTCAAGAGCAGGATATGTCTGCAGATCAGAAAGCCTTCTTGAATGCACTTAAGGGTGCTCATGGAGATAGTGGTGATCCCAAGATGGAGGTGCCTACCTTCCATGGCAAGTTGGATGGAGATGTTCTCACCGACTGGATAGAAGCTATGTGCAACTTCTTTGATTACAAGGATTTTAATGACAACAAAAAGGTCAAATTTGCCAAGACAAGGCTAAGAGGTTCTGCACTTGTATGGTGGAACTATATGCAGAATGAGAGGGAGAAGATTGGGAAGAGTCCCATTACTAAATGGAGCAGAATGGTGGCTATGCTCAGAAGCAAGTTTATGCCACCTGACTATGAGATTCAAATCATAAGAAGATTTCAGAATTTGAGACAATAAGATATGGATGTGGCTACCTATACAAAAGAATTTCATAGACTCAGTATGAGGGCCAATCATAATGAAGATGAAAAAGGGATGGTGGCTATATACCTAAATGGACTGAAATACAATCTACAAGATGAGATAAGTTTGGTGTTACCAAAGACAGTGGATGAATGTTTCCTGTTGGCCTCCAGAGCTGAGGAAAAGCTGAGAAGGAAGGGTGACCAAAGTGCCAGAGGTAGAGGTGGCAAAAATCAAAGAGGTAGAGGCAATTTTGGTCGTGGACAGTTCAACAAAACTGAAAATAACAGCCAACAAGAAACTCAATCAGCAACAGAGCATAGAGGAGGTTTCATAGGTGGTAGAAATCATAATGGTAGAGGCAGAAATGGTGGAGGTGGTAGAGGACCAGGAGTCTTCACTGGAAGATGTTATGGCTGCAACCAAGTTGGCCATACAATGAACAAATGTCCAGGGAAAGCCAGCAACTCTCATGACAGTGGGAAGAGAAATCAGTTAGTGAAAGATGATGACTGTGAAAGTGTGAATTCACCAATGGGAAGTGTTGCACCTGTTCTAGATGGAGAGAGTATGATGATAAAAAGGTCTATGTTGAAGATGCCATTGAAGCTAGAACCCCCTCAGAGAAAGAATCTTTTTAGAACCTAAGGCCTAGCCTATGGGAAACTTTGCAAAATCATAGTGGATTCAGGGTCTACTGAGAATGTGGTATCCACTGAGATGGTTGAGAAGTGCAAGTTGAAGAGGTTGCCTCATATCAATCCTCACAAGATTTCTTGGTTGAAGAAGAACCAAAGTTTCATGGTGGAGGAAAAAGCTTGGGTTGAGTTTGCAATTGGTGAGTACAAGGACAAAGTGCTATGTGAAATCATCCCTATGGATGCATGTCACCTACTTCTTGGTCGTCCATGGTAGTATGATGTTAAAGCTCAGCATGATGGTGAGAAGAACACTTATGTCATCACCAAGAATGGAAGGCCATTCAAAATGGATCCTTTGTTGGAGCAGCCCAGGGGAAAGGAAAATAATAGCAGTGTCATGTTGGTGAATGGACATGAGTTCCTAAACATCTTGAAGGAGAATGACAACTAGGGGTATGCCTTGGTCATGAAGCCCAAGAGTGGATCAGATCAACAAGATCAAAAATAGAAAGAGATTCCATTGGAAGTACAGCAACTTCTGGATAAGTATCAAGACCTTGTGGTAGAGGAAGTTCCCAACTCCTTACCACCCATGAGGGATATTAGTCATCAAATTGACTTAATACCTGGTGCTACATTGCCTAACAAGGCTGCATACACACTGACACCACAGCAAAATGAAGAGGTGGCAAGACAAATCCAAGATCTCTTGGAGAAAGGACTGATTAGGAAGAGTCTAAGTCCTTGTGCAGTTCCAAGTGTACTTGCTCCTAAGAAGGATGGAAAGTGGAGGCTATGCACAGATTCCAGGGCCATAAACAAGATCACCATAAGCTACAGATTTCCAATGCCAAGGATTGAAGATCTCTTGGATTACCTAGGAGGATCATGCTATTACTCAAAGATTGATTTGAAATCTGGATATCATCAAATCCGGATCAGATAGGGAGATGAATGGAAGACTGCTTTCAAGACCAATGAAGGTCTTTATGAATGGCTTGTTATGCCATTTGGTCTTAGCAATGCGCCAAGTACATTTATGCGCCTGATGAATGAGGTATTAGTTGAATTCATTGGTAAATTTGTTATTGTTTATCTTGATGACATACTAATCTTCAGCAGGACAAGGGAAGACCATGTGAAGCATGTTGGTCAGGTGTTGGAGAAGTTACATGAGCACAAGTTGATGATCAACTTAGACAAATGTGAGTTCATGAAAACTAAACTTGTATACTTGGGATTTGTCATTTCTAATGGTTGTTTGAAGATGGATCCTTCTAAGGCTGAGGCTATTCTCAGTTGGCCTACCCCAAAAATAGTGGGAGATGTGAGAAGTTTCCATGGATTGGCAACTTTCTATAGGAAGTTTATCAGAGGTTTTAGTCACATTAGTGCTCCCATCCTCAACACCATCAAGGGTGGAGTCAAATGTAGATTCCAGTGGACAAAGGAAGATGATGATAGTTTTGAGTTGTTGAAAACAAAGGTGGCTGAGTTACCTACTTTAGTACTCCCTGATTTTGATAAGGTATTTGTTGTTGAGTGTGATGCAAGTCAGCAAGCTATTGGTGCTATTCTTAGCCAAGAAGGACATCCAGTGGCATTCTTTTCAGAAAAGTTGAATGAAGCCAAGCAAAGGTATTCTACCTATGACTTAGAACTCTATGCAATGGTGCAAGCTCTTAAGAAATGGAGACATTATTTGCTGCCCAAGGAATTTATTGTATTTACTGACAATCATGCTTTAAGCTTTCTAAACAGTCAAGAAAAATTGAACCATAGACATGTTAAATGGATGGAACAGCTACAAGTTTATACTTTCACAATTAAGCACAAAAGAGTTGTCTCTAATAAGGTGGCTGATGCATTGAGTAGGAGGTTGCTTCTTGTTCATGAAATTCAGTTAGAAAGCATGGGTATTGACTGTTTAAAAGAGCTGTATAAAGAAGATTTTGATTTCAAAGAGGCTTATGATGTTTGTGTGAACTTGGCTAACACATTCCATGGAGAGTATGCAGATTTTGTTTTGCAGGAAGGCCTCTTGTTTAAGGGCAATTTGCTGTGTGTCCCTAAGAACTCTATGCGGGACAACATCATCAAGGAGAAGCATAATGGTTCTTTAGGAGGATATTTTGGCTTGGATAAGACAATAGAACAAGTCACAAGGTTCTATTTTTGGCCAAAGGTGCAATCAGATGTGAGAAAATATGTAGCTAGCTGTGCAATCTATCAAAGAGCCAAAGGTGTGTCTTCAAATGTAGGTCTATACCAGCCCCTTCCCATTCCCAATAGGCCTTGGGAAAGTATCAGCATGGATTTTGTGCTTGGGTTACCCAGGACAGCCAGAGGGGTGGATAGTGTGTTTGTCATTGTTGATAGGTTCAACAAGATGGCTCATTTTGTGCCATTTAAATGCACAAATGATGCATCTCATGTTGCAGGTCTATTTTTCAGAGAGGTAGTAAGGATGCATGGTTTACCATTGTCCATTGTAACTGATAGAGATTCTAAGTTTCTAGGTCACTTCTGGAGGACCTTGTGGAAGAAGCTGGGCACACAGCTGTCTTTTTCATTAGCCTACCATCCACAAACTGATGGTCAGACTGAGGTGGTTAACAAGTCTCTTGGAAACCTTCTAAGGTGCCTTACAAAGTAGCATGGTTTGGCATGGGACTTGGTTATCAGTCAGGCTGAATATGCCTACAATGATTCAAGGAATAGGAGCACTGGTAAAAGTCCTTTTGAAATAGTTTATGACTTTCATCCAAGAGGGCCACTTGAGCTGAAGGATCTCCAAGGTTGGGATAGAAGGAGTGCACTTGGTGAAGAGTTTTCTACCTCCATGAAAATAGTTCATGATCAAGTCAAGTTGCAACTAGAAAAATCAGTCACAAAGTATAAAGAAAAGGCAGATTTGAAGAAAAGAGAAGTACAGTTCAAAGTTGGTGATTTAGTCATGGCATATCTGAGGAAAGAGAGGTTGCCAAAGGGTCAGCCAAGTCAGCCAACTAAACTCCTGATGAAGAAGATTGGGCCATGCAGGATAGTGCACAAATTTGGTCCAAATGCATATGAGATTGAGCTACGAGATGGCCTGGGTATCTCTCCAATTTTCAATGTTTGTGATCTTTTTCCTTTCCGACCTCCATTACCTGATGAAATTGGATTAGATGGGGTGGCTGAAGATGCTGATTGGATCAAGGATTTGCCTCCAAGCAAACCTTTACAGTTGGAGTGCATTCTGGATTCCAAAGTTATCAAGAAGACTCAGAGAGGTGTCTATAAGGACTACTTGGTGAAATGGAAGGATCTCCCTAACTCAGAGGCCACCTGGATGACTGAAGCAAATATTTTGAAGCATGGCATGACACTTCAACAATTGGCAACTCAAAGGACTTGAGTTTTTCCCACAGGGGGAGTATAGTGTAGGAGCTTCAATTTTTTACCATATCATTTTATGATCTTGGTATTTTGGTTTTACATAAGGATTTGAAAGCCATTTTCCATGCTTTTTAATAAAGACTTAGTCTATTTTGTTTGACTAGTCCACTAAATGGTTGAAAAAACCTATTTGCTAGGACTGTTTTTTAGAAACTTGTTTTTTTTCAAGAAAACTGCTTTTTCCATCGATTTACTGCCTTCCTAGGCAGTTGTATGGACAAATAGGAAGTGTAAGAGTTTTGGAAACTTCCTATAAACTTGAATCTGTAAAATCATGTCAAGAAGATATAGAAAGAAGGAGTTTTATGAAGAGAAAACTGTGTTTTTTTGTTTTTTCTGTGAAAACAGTCTTTGTACGGCCAAGTACGGATTGCTGAGGAAGTGAATTTTTTAAAATGCTTTAGTTCTTGGACGTGGCTCTCATTTGCAAGTAATTTGGGCCTTTGAAACATTTGGAGGTGTTTGTTTCTTCTCCTTTTTGTAAATACTGGGTTAAACCCTCTCTGCCTAGGGTTTTGAGGTAAAATGGAGTTCTTTTCCTCTATCTTCTGAACGTGAACAGTCATCTTTTGATGAGATGGAGGAAATTAGAGTAGCTTTCATGTTTTTGATGTTTGATAGGTTGTTCTCCTTCTTTCATAGTGTTTGGCATGCCTCTATCTAGTCAAAACAGTGACTAGTTAGTCAAGAAAGATAGAAGATAGCAGGAGTGTTAGAAAACAACCAAAGATTTGGTCAATTGATGTTGATCTCTATGCTTTAGAAGGAAGGCAGGTCTGTACAATATCCTACTGATCCAGACAAGGTGTTTTTTTTTAACATATCTTTCTCTATTCCTCAAACTAGAATGATTTCTAGAAGGAAAGAATAGTTTACTGTTATGAGGGACAGTCTATCCACTATTCCATGTTGACAAAGTACGGCCCTATACCTTTGGTGGAAAGTTGTGAAGTTTTCATTGGTGTTGGAGTGTGTAGTAACCCTGCAATGTTTGTGGAAGGACTGATGAGTTGAGATTGTGTGAACCAATCTTAAGGAAGTAGATCTCTTTGTAACACTATTTTGTGACAGTCAAGGCTAGTTGTTGTTCATAGTCCTGTTTAGGACAGAAGTTTGATCATTTTTGTTAATAGCTTATTGTTGTTCCTATCCACTGAAGGTATATGAGAGATTGATGAGGAGATTCCTATAGATATAGGATTATAATACCTGTTGGTTGTTCCTAATAGCTACAAGTTATAAGTTGTCATTTCAGCACTGTCATAGGATAGTCTAGATGCCATTTGTTGTCCTCTATCTTCTATAACACAGTGTGGACTGCATGTGTGTAAAGATTTGTTCTTTCACCTTGAGTGGTCAAGTATGCATTGAGTATTGGTGTTCTTTTGTAGCCTTGAGGGGTTGCTTAACAAATTCTATAAGACAAAGCCTTCTCCAAACGCTGCCCTAGAATAGTCCTTCTGCTGTTATTGTCCATCATCTTAGGAAAATGCAAAAATTAGTCTTTTGGTCAGAGACCTCTTGTTAGTTATGATTCATTGACAAGTAATTGTTATCAATTGTATGAAGACACTGTTGGTAGAGGTATGGGTAGTAGATTGAGAGTCCTTGAAAAGGTGTTTTGTGGATCTAAGTTGGATGGAGCAATGACTCTCCAAATTGAGAAGTGGATAGCCTGTGATGAGGACACTAGATAGTGGTCCTAGGCTAGGTAAGTCTCAATAATAGCCTTGTGTAGGCTTTGTCTTCACAAACATCGTTGTTAACCTCTTGAGGGAAGTGATCTAAGTTCATTGAGTGAACTTCTACTACAACCTTACCTATACCTCTGCATCAGTTCCATTGCAGTCGTAGTAGTCTAATAAGTGTCAAAGAATATGTTATTCATGTGGATGCATTTATTGATGCCAAATCTATTATATTAAATTTCTAAGCATGTTTAAATTATTTCTCTATTATAATATTTTATTTTTCCTAGAGTTTTGATGAATGATCAAAGGGAAGCTTCACTATTGGTAATGCCCATTAACAAAATTCTTCTATTTTGATTTGTATATTGTGCAGTTTAACTACTTTTTGAGTTATTTTTTTTTATTATTAAGGATGTTTTAATCTTCTAATCATTAGAGTTTTGATTGTGCCTTTGCTAAGGCTATTTGTTGAACAAAGTGTTTAAAGATTTGAAGTGTTTTTGGTGCCCGCTCTATTATTTTCTTGTATTTAATTATTTCTTTTCTCTTTTTGGGAGCAATGTAAAGGGAAGGAAAAACATCAAAAGTATTTATTGGAGATTTGTATAGTTGTGCAAGTGTGAATAAAAGATTGAGAAGCAATTCTTAAGAGAGTTTTAGTGCAGGTTTCAGTTGTGTTTTTGTCATTAGTAAAGATATTTAATCTTTTAACTATTGGAGTTATGATTCCGTCCATGCTAAGCCTTTGGTTTGAACAAAGTGTTTAAAGTTTTGAAGTGTTTTTGTCTCATTATGTTTGAAGCTTTTTTATCTCATTGTGTAAGTATATCTCAAATATTTTTGCTAAAGCTTCTACTATTTCTTCAATTTAAGTGTTTTTCATCATATATTTTCTAGGTTTAGAATTTTGCCTGAAGGAATTTTAATAAATATGTAACTTTTAAATCATTTCAAACAAACATTTTCTATATAGCGTTAAATTATAGTAAAAAATTTTTGGTACAAGGATTTCTCTCTATTCCTTATAGTTTGAGAGAAACAATTGCTTTTCTCATAAAAAGTGTGCAAGTACAAGACTTATGTTGTACATGGGTGCATTGTTGGTCATACTTAACACCATAATAGAAGATTTTTGATTAGGAGGAATCCTATTCTCATGAACAAGACAAGTATCATGAAAAACAATATGTCAAAACTATTAGAGCACATCATATAATGGCCATTAGGATCTATTTGGTTGAGTGAGAAAAAATTAACTAAGAGGATGGAGGATATGTAATAAACATAACCATAACCCTAATTTTAAGCATAACGCTAATTTTAACCCTAACCCTAATTCTAACCATGATTCAAGCCCTAATTGTAGTCATAACCCTAATTCAAACCATAATTTTAGGCATAACCCTAATTATGACCCAAATGCTAATTGTAATCAAAACCCTCATCTAACTGTAATTCTAAATCCAACCCTATTTAACATAATTCTAACCATAATTTTGGTTGTAACTCTAATACTAACACTAGTCCTAATCCTAACCATAATCCAAACCCTAATTTGAACACTAATTATATTTGTAACCCTAATCTTAATCCTAACACTAATGCTAACCCTAATTTCCTTTATTATATTAGCCTGGAATAAATATATAGAGATGATAAGGAATAAGAGTTCTTTTATCATTGCATAATGAACTTCAAAATCAATTGTAATAAAAAAACATGGTGAGCCAAAATGTATTCTTGAGTGCATTCTTTACATATTTAGAATCACTTGAAGTATGGTTAATTCCAGTATCAACATATTAGTTTAGATTCAATGATATAAGTTGATTTCCTTTGCAATATATGATGTTGTCTTATCTTGTACATGTAAAAAATTTACTGAGAACAAGTATACCCTACAGAAAAAATATAATATTAGAATTTAGTTTCTACCTGCAAATGGGCATGTATGAGGTTACACGACCTACACACGAGCATGACAAATGTAATCCCCATTCCGCATAGACCACGAGCCTATAGGGGCTTGGGGCTCCTTGTTTAAACTCAAACAGATGTGTCTTGAGGAGTTGATGCATCTGTCCACCAAATTTCAGCCCTTTGAACAAACTCCTGGGTCAAAAGTTATGACCTTTGGAAGTTTTTTCACGAGCTAGTATTCTTTTGGGCAAGTAACTAAAATTTTCATAATTTATGGAAGATCCTTGTAGAAAAGTGATGACCACCAAGTAATAATACTTTTAATTCTAGTGGAGATTACATTATTCTTATTTAGGTTGAAATTCATTATTCCTTCATTAAAAAATATTTTTTGGCAAAATAATTTCTTTCTTTATTATTATAAGATCAACAAATATATATTAGTTTTATTTTCTATATATTGAGCTTCATGAGAATTAAGTTTTCTTAGGGACATTATCATCCTATTAATTGTACCAATTTTGTAACAAGAGAACAAGGTAGCTAGAAAATTAAATATTTATCAATCTAAACATGGTTGTGGAATGTAAGGTACTTAATCACTATAATTTAGTGACCCTACTTAAAAAATAATAATAAACAAATTTATTTATATTGTTTCATTTAAGTTTATAGTGGTAATCAATATGGCTTAATCATTTTGACCCCTTTTTTTACATTTAATATAAATTTAGAGTTAGGTCTAGTCACTCAGACTAAACCTCCTTTACCATATAGATATACCTTCAGGAGGACACCTTTAGATCTCCTATATGGGCATCATGAAATTTTTATGCCTAACCCTTCTAGGATGCCTCCATCCCTGGGTAGGCAAAATGAGCTCCACTCTACCCACTCACGCTTTTTACCTTTCCTGCCTTCTAGATGGCATGCTTGAATGGCATTACACATGTGGAATTTTTCGATAAGGCTTTAGAAACTTTCAGGCAAATGCAATTACTAGGTGTAAAGCCAAATTTCACAACCTTATCCAGCATCCTGCCTACGCCAAAATGGGATCTTTGGAAAAAGATATGGACATCCATCAAAGCATATAGGATATGGGAATTTTGTTAGGTATTGTAGTTGCAACTACCCTTGGAAACATGTATGCAAAGTGCAGAAGCATAGACAAGGTGCATGAACTATTTAACATGATGCCTCAAAGAAATGTTATCTCACGGAATGCAATGATTGCAAGATATGCACAAAATGGATTTTTTAATAAGGCTTTAGAAACTTTCAAGAAAATGCAATTGGCAGGTGTAAAGACAAATTCCACAACCTTAGCCAACATCCTCATTGCCTATGCTATAATAGGATCTTTGGAATAGGGTAGAGACATCCATCAAGCCATAAAGGATATGGGAATTTTGTCAGATGATGTAGTTACATCTGGCTTGGGAGACATGTATGCAAAATGTGAAAGCATAGATGTCAAGGTGTGTGAACTATTTGACATGATGCCTCAAATAAATGCAGTCTCATAGAATGCCATGATTATAGGATGTGCATTAAAATGGATTTTTTGATAAGGCTTTACAAACTTTCAAGAAAATGCAATTGACAAGTGCAAATCTAGATTCCACAACCTTATCTAGAATCCTTCTTGTCTATGCCAAAATGGGATCTTCAAAATAGGATATGGGCATCCATAAAAGCATAAAGGATATGAGAATTTTGTCATATTTTGTAGTTGCAACTACCATGGGAGACATGAATGAAAAGTGTGGAAGCATAGACAAGGAGTGTGAACTGTTTGACATAATGGCTCAAAGAAATGTTGCCTCACGGAATGCAATGATTGCTAGATATGCACAAAATGGATTTTTTTATAAGGCTTTAGAAACTTTCAAGAAAATACAATTGGTGGGTGTAAAGATAAATTCCACAACCTTATATCTAGCATCCTCCTTGCCTATTCCAAAATGAGACCTTTGGAACATGATATGGACATCCATCAAAGCATAAAGGATATGGGAATTTTATCAAATGTTGTAGTTGCAACAGCTCTAGGAGACATGTATGTAAAGTGTGGAAGCATAGACAAGGTGCGTGAACTATTAGACATGATACCTCAAAGAAATGTTGTCTCATGGAATGCAATGATTGCAATATATGCACAAAATGGATTTTTTGATAGGGCTTTAAAAACTTTCAATCACATACAATTGGAAGGTGTAAAGAAAAATTCCACAACCTTAGACAACATCCTCCTTGCCTATACCAAAATAGGATCTTTGGAATAGGGTATGGACATCCATCAAAGCATAAAGGATATGGGAATTTTTTGAGATGTTGTAGTTGCAACTGCCCTAGGAGACATGCATGCAAAATGTGGAATCATAGACAAGGCATGTGAATTGTTTGACATCTAAAAGAAATGTACTCTCATGGATGACATGGTGTTGTTAGACCTTGTACTTTAGTTGAAAGTTTACCAGTTTTGTCGACTGGGTTGTGTCCAAGGTTGTATGCAATAGGAGAGGAGATTCAAACATCCTAGTTTAGCAACAATTTGAAATCCATTAACTAACTCATATTAATCTATGAACTCAAAGAAATACTTAATCTAAGAAAGCATGGGAATATTCAAATCTGAACTATGCTGACAAACTTTTATTAATCTATGAAAATTTGAGTCATGTAAGAACTCCAAAAATTTTCTACTACATGAGATAGAAGGACAAAGCTCTAGAACTTTGGAATATCTTAGTCTGCAACACACAAATTAATAGGACCTCCTACATTAGTGGTTTTTGATAAAAGGCCTATGGAGACATGGTTAGGGCACAAGCCTTCATTGAGACATCTTAGAGGTTTTCGTTGTGAGGCATATGCACACGTGCCAAAAGAGAAGTGAACAAAGTTAGAGAACAAGGCTTTGAAATGTATCTTCATTGGGTATAGTTATGGTGTGAAAAGATAGTAAGCTTTGGGACCCTATTATAGAAAAGGTAATATATAGTAGAAGTGTTGTTTTTAGAGAAACTAAGCCTTCTTTTGTTACATTGCAGCCAGAACAAAGTAAATAGAAAGATGTGATTCAACTCCCTTCTACACCTTTTTAAATCCAGACCCCCAAATAGATATGACGCTGAGGAGAGCTCATCTAGCTCTGGATCTTTAGAAGAGGAGGAAGAACCTCCAACTCAATTTGTTCGAAGGTCTACAAGGCATAGACAACCACTTGAAAGGTTTTCACCTGATGAATGGAGATGTATTTTTTCTTTGAACACTAACATAGATGAACCTAGATTTGTAGAAGAGGCATTAGGGATGAATGATGCAAAGTCTTGGAAGATTGGTATGGATGAAGAAATGAAATCTTTGAAAAAGAATGATACATGGGACCTAGTGTCATTGGTTGAAGGATGAAAACCTTTTGGTTGCAAATGGGTGTTCAAGAAAAATATTGGTTCATATGGAGGTATTGAGAAGTATAAAGCACGGTTGGTTGTGAAAGGTTATTGTCACATTGAGGGTGTTGATTACGGTGAGATATTTTCTCCTATTGCAAAAATGATGTCCATTAGATTCTTGCTTTCTATTACTACTACTTATAATCTAGAGGTTAAGAAAATGGATATGAAAATTATATTCCTTCATGGTGATTTGGAGGAGGATATTTATATGACATAACCAGAGCACTACATGGTGAAAGGTAAAAGTAATTTGGTTTGTAAATTGAAGAAATCATTCTATGGCCTCAATCAAAAGGCCTAGGATATGGTACCAAAAATTTGATACATATGTGTTGAGTTTGAGATTTGAGCATTCTAAATCCAATCACTTTGTTTATTATAAATCTAATGTGATCATTTCCTTTTTATTGCATTAAATGTTGATGATATGTTATTTATTGGTAAAGGGAAAAAGATGATTTCAGAACTAAAGTCTCAACTTGTAGATAAATTTGAAATGAAATATCTTGGTGTGGCCAAAAACATTCTTAGGATAGAAATAAGAAGAGATAGAGTGAACATAAAACTATGCAATGGCTAGAGTAAGTATGCCAATTCAGTTTTACAGAGGTTTAACATGAAGGATTGTAGACTATTATGTGTTCCTTTTATAGTTGGTACAAAGTTATCTTCTTCACAATGTCCAACATCCTCATCAAAGATGGAAGAAATGAGTAGAGTGCCTTACTAGAGTGTAGTCGAAAGTTTGTTGTATTCTATGGTTTGTACTAGATTAGACATTGCCCAAGAAGTGGGAGTTTTTTCCAAATATATGTCTAATCCTGGTAGAGTTCCATTAGGATGCAATTAAAAGAGTCTTCAGATATTTGTAAGGTACCTCAGAGTATTTTTTGTTTTATCATGGTAATTTGATAGGAGACATGCATTCTCTTGATATTCATTGTTATGTGTATTAAGACTGGGCCGGTGATTTTAATGCAGATGATCCATCGATGCTTATGTATTTACTTTATTTGGTGGTGCAATTAGTTGGAGGAGTAAGCAATAGGTTGTAGTTGCTTTGTCCACTTGTGAAGTTGAGTATATGGGAGCTACTCATGCTTGTAAAAAAGGCATTTGAATTAAGAGACTATGTTCAGATATCAGAAAGCAAGGTGTAGTGATAGTTTATTGTGACCATCATAGTGTGATTTTCCTAGCTAAGAACCCAAAATTTTATGCCAGGACCAAGCACATTGATTTACAATATCATTTTGTTAGAGATATGGTCGAGAATGGCAAGGTGAAGCTAGTTAAGGTAGAGAATTTCATGAATGTTGCAGATGCATTAACTAATCCTGTGAGCACAAAGAAGTTCAAATGGTGTTTAGAGTCTATGGGCCTCTCGAACCCTAGCAATTAAATCATGGTGTTGATACTCCCTTTGGTCATGCAAATTTTTCAACAAGTGGGAGAATGTTAGGAAAGTTGTCTCAACCTTGCAACTACAAAAGGTTACTATTCTTCCCATTTTTGGTCTTTTTGAATACCCTTTATCTTGAAGAATGGATTAAAACTTTCAAAATTTCCAAAAGGGACTAAAAATGTAGGGGTTACTCTATTTAGTAACTATACATTTGAGTAGAGATGGACTCAAAATTTTCCCAAAAATGTGTAGAATTGCCAAGTAAACATCTTTGGTGAGTTTTGACTCATGATCAAGTCTGGATTGCAGATATTAGAGTTTTTGTTTCTTGAAACTCTTGGAAATGTTTCAAACTAAGATTTGAGGCACTTAGAGGTCCCTAAATGCCCAAAAGTTGTCATAATAAAAAAATTAGGTTACATCTTGATAGATATCTTCATAAGCATTACAATGCATCAAATAGTTCATCAATCAGACACCTAGATCAAAAGTTATGGCCTTTGGAAGATGGACATCCTATTTTGGGAAATGTGAAAACATGGTGCACACTTAAAAGAGTTGTAAATGGGAGAGTTACACATGTTGGTGTTTGATTTGGCACATCACAAGGCATCTTTGATTGGAGATAATTTGGGCACCACTTTTGAGTGGTTTTGGCTTATGGTTTTGTCATCACCATTGGCAATTTACTATATTGTATCTCCTATATATTAGGAGCCTAAGATGGAGGTTGTGTCTAAGAGTCATATAGATATTGAGTTGCCTCCAAATCTTTGGTTGGTTATACTCCTACGAAATCTTTCTCTGCATGTATATTTTGATCTTCTCGATTCCTGAATAATATGTTGGGCAGCTTTGGAGTGTGGGGTTTTTCTCCCAAAAGGCTTTCCCACACAATTATTGTGTTGTGGTATGATTTCTATTTGTGTTTATTTTTGTAACTGTTGTAAAGATCTGAAACATTTTGCATATCTCCCCTCTCAAGATTAGTGTACCTAAAGTTATTCTGCTACATTAGCTTCCTTACATAGAGGAGGATCTTGAGAGGGATTATACCTAGAACGAATGAAGGATTCTCCTCAAACACCCATTGCACCATCAAGAGAGTATAGTCTTTGAGGAAATATGAAACCAAATTGTGAGGATTTAGGACCAAATTAAGATATTGAGTTAGGGTTCCAAGTTTAGGGTTCATGTTTAATGGTTTCATTTCAAGATGTGAGTTAAGGGTTCAAGATTTAAGATCTTTATGGTTGGGGTTTTAATTTTATATGCCAACTTTGGAGTTTATTAATATAATTTCATACATATCGATAACTAAAGTGTTCCTAATGAATGATTGACTTAGGTGTAAATAAATTGATTTGTTATTCTAATGGTGAGTTTAACATACCCATGTCAATTCCCATTTTTTTTTTGGCCTATTTTGTTGGAACAACTTAATCCAACTACTTGATAAATGCTACACTCTTCTGTTATGTTTGGCTTATGGCCCAATGGTTATCAATTTTATACTAATCTACACTTCAATTTTACACTAATTTTAGTGCTCAAATTAAAGATTTGAGTGTGATTTTGAGGATAGATGTTCATTTCTAGCACATTAAGGGTTAACTGATCCTTTTTTGGCTCTCCAAAGAGATTAGTTGAAATTCTGGTAAGAGATTTGATTAGGTTTTTAATTTTAAGAGTTTAGGGTTTAGGGTTTAGGGATTAGGGTATAGGGTTTAAGATTAGGAACTAACAAAGTTGAGAAATTAATATGAATATATGTAAGAAACAAGTGATTATGAATTTATGTTTTGAAATTAAATGTAAATCAAAAATGGTAAAAAATAATTAAAACAATAAAAAAAACACCTACCTAGTAACAACTAAGGGTCACTCCGGAGAAGGTAGGAAGGTTGTGGAGGCACACTATGGAGGTGAAATGATATGGGTGTCTATTCTATTTTCCTATTTCCGTCCCTATCCACCATTTCAACTGTTAAAAATGAACTCATAAGAATTGTTAAAAAATAAATAATTTTAGTGAATGAGCACTCATTCATAAAATAGGCTCCCATTGCATATACAAGAGTGTGACACCCCATTCTAAAAAAAACATACTTATCATTTTTATTTCAAGAGGACAGATAGTTAGTCAATGAAAATATTATGATTAAATCAACATTGTGTTAGAATAGAAAATACATTTGATTTATATTATTTTATATGCAAGGAATACTTTTCTATGACGTTATTATGATGCACATGGTTAAATAATGTGATGGACTCACTACCATTGTGCCACTAAGGTGGATGTAGGAACAATGTTTTTACCCCTCCAAGATGAGGAGAGAGAGTATCACCATGGAGAGGGTGCTAGATCGCGTCAATACAATGATCATTGTACCATCTAAAAACACACGCACTCACATTAGAGTTTATGTCAATTTTTGAATAAGTCTTATTCTTTATGTTATTGGTCACCTCAGTAATATTTTAACATTGTGATCATTCTGTACTTGTTTAATATTGTCATCGTCATGTTGATGACTTAATCTTTTACGTCGATGATGAATAAGGTTGTGTATGTCTCTGAATTCCAAGACAATATGATTAATTGACCAATCAAGTCTAGTTTTGACATAAAGGCCTAAGTCATCTTTGCAAGACCCCATCATTGATATTATGCTCGTGAATAGAATAATTAAATAATTCAAAAGAATGCATTAGTGACATCTATGAATTAGGTGTACTATTGTGTTTTTTTAATTATTTATAAGCTTAGTCATGGTTAAATTTAACATCTAGCTTTTGGTAAAGGAAGTTAAGTCCTAGAGACTCTCATCATGTTCTTCCCTAGATACTCGAAGAAGTGGAAAGGAGAATTAGCTCCATAATCCTATTTTCAAGAACTTTAGATCTTGGATGGTTGAGAGAAAGGGGAGGATAATTAAGTACAACTATTTTATAACTGACAGGGAGTGTGGTTATTATGGAAGGATAAGGGATCTCGATAAGGAAAGAAATAATAGAATCTTTAGAGATTCTCTGGCTAATACTGAATAGCTTTTGCATTCTATTCGTCATGTTATTCAAAAAAATATTAATGTGGTTAAGATGAAGAAATCCAAAGCTCCTCCTATTGATCAAGAGATACGAATTTGTAGTATTTGGAATATTACTCAAAATCTCAATGACATGGATTACCAAAAAGATTACATAAGAAAGCACACTAGATGGAGACTTCCTCCAAGTGGTTGGGTTAAACTCAATTTTGATGGATGTTCAAAAAATAATCTGGGACCTTCTATAGTAGGAGGTATTATAAGAAATGAGAAAGGTAATATTATTGAATGTTATGCCAAAGCCATAGGAAGGGCTACAAATAACTTTGCTAAGGCTTATGCATTATGGACAGGTCTTCAAAGAGTTTAGTTCTATGGCTTTAACCAGGTTGAAGTTGAAGGGGATTCAAAGGTGGTTCTTGATCTTGTTACTAAGGCATCTAATATCCCTTAAGAGTTAAGGGATTAAGTGGATGGTATTCAAATTTCTCTTTCTAACATTACTATTGTTAGGATACATCATGTGTTTAGAGAGGGGAACCAAGCAATTGATAAAGTTGCAAACTTGGGTTTACATGTTAATGGGGGTTGGTCTACCATCATGTTCAAAGATATCCTCAAGATATTCAAAACATTATTTCTAATTATAGAAAGAGTTAAGCCTTTCCTTTATATTTTTATGATGACAGGCTGAAACCTTTGGCTTAATCAGAAGAGACAGGTCAAGGACAAACTTTTAAGAGAAGTAAAGATTAATGATTACTTCATTTGTGTAAATAGAAGTAAGGCTTTGAAGAGTAATAATGATACTTAGATTGGCATGTATGCTTTTATTATTCTCGACAAACAAAGCTTTCTTAATGGGTTGAGACTGGTCCTTAGCTATTGTGAGTTTGTTGAGCTAGTTTATTAAGGTCTATAGGATTTTGGTATTTATTTTATCTTTGAGTTTATTATCATGGGGGGAAACTGTTACGAGTGGAACCTGCTTCCTATGCTAGCCTTAAAAAGAACTAATAGATTTAGGAAAATTTTGAAGGATGCATAGTTAACTGAGGGGTTATGACCACTCTGTAACAAATCAATTTGCTAATACTTGGAGGAATAGGGAGGTGACTGTGAATGGTATTTCATTTTATGTGACTGAAGACCTTATAGAAGAGGCTATGGGTCTATCAGTGGATGGTTGAAAGGTTCAAAGAGTTGGCAATGGGGACTACAAGAGTTTCATAGACAACATTTTTGAGGGCAAGGAAACCCTAGTCAGACAACAAAATGGCTATCATAGATTGGAACTACTTGTTGCATGGGGAATGGTGAGCTACCATATCATGAAGTACTTTACTCTGGAGGGTAGGTATGAAATTATACAGGGTTACCACTTTCCTTTGTTAGACCACCTTCATCATGGTAATTTCATTAGATTTCCATTTTATATCTTGTATTCTCTCCAAATAAGCATTATCAAGGGTGCAAATCCCCCTTTACATTAGGGATTAATGTTGGTTTTATATAAATTTAATATTATGTTGAACCCCCTATTCTTCATGGTACTATAATGTACTGGAATGGTGTCTAACACTGATAGGGTTAAAAAGGGGAAGGGTAAAGTAGTTGACCCTAACTCTGGCATTTCTACTAAAAACCTTGATAGCACCCATAAGAAAAAAGGAGGCAAAATGTAAGAAATATCCCCACACATATAGAGGGGAAAATATAGGTTCTAATCCCTCCCCTGAAACCTCAATTATTCATTCTAATAAAAACACTGGGAATAGGGACAATGACTCCCCTAAAAATATTTTGTTATCCCTATAAGAGAAGGCTAGGACATCCTCTAAGGGGTTGGGAAAGAAGACCAAAATTGTTAATATTATGTATGGTACTGCTAAGGTTAACTTAGCTATGAGGTTTGTTGATCATGAGGAAAAAATGAGTCAAATAAATGTAGCTAAAGAGAAGATATACAAGGTTAGCTATGGCTAATATGCAGGATTATAACAAAAATAGTAAAAACAAGAAGAATGTGGATGTCTCAATTGAATAAATTGTATTCAAGATAATCTTTTTGAGGATAATCCTAATTTGTGTGATGAGATGGAAGAAGGGTTGGATGTTGATCAGGTTAATGAGATTCATATTGATAGGGATGAAGGTGATGAGGACCCTATTCAATGTGAAGAAAGGGATGTAAGGGCTGATGAGAACATTCATTGTGAATAGTTTGATGATTTGGGGGGTAATTCCTTTGGGGATAATTGTTTTGAGGATGTCTATAAAGATTTAGGGAGCTTTGAAATAGATGGGTCAACCCACAATAGTGGGTTACACTTTTGTGGATGAAGAAAAATTGAAGGTGCCAAAAAAACTATAGCAGGCACCTTCAAACAATTGTATTTCCTTCCTTTGAAGGTCATGTTAGCCTTATTAAATCTTAAAATAATAAGACCTTCGTTTAAAGGGGGTCTGCATTTAAAGTTCTTTGGGCACCAAATTAAAACAATAAATTAATGCCTTCGATCGAAGACCTTGTCAGCCTTATTAAATCTTAAAATAATAAGACCTTCGTTCGAAGGGGGTCTCCATTTGAAGGTCTTTGGGTGCCAAATTAAAATAATAAAATAATTCCTTTGATCGAAGACCCTCTTCAATCGAAGGTATTATTTTATTGTTTTTTAATAAAAAGGTTAAAACTCTCAAATGATAGTTTTTTTTGTCATTTGAGAGCGCATAGTGTTCACGAATGGCGGACGAAGGTGACAAGGCTGACTACACATTCGAAGGAGTCGAAGGGAATAGCGAAAAAGGCTATGGCAAGGCCCAACATCAAGATTCCAGCGTGCACATCAACATTCCTGCATCCCTCTAGGTGCATACCTTAGTATACATGCTCCTCTTTTCATAGATATAAGCTTATCATTTCACTATATATGTTCAGCGTTTGTCATAGAATATTTGTTGTTTCTCGTTTACATATACACCTATGCATGAAAAATTCCATTGCGTTGTTGAATTCTTGAGTAGTTATTTAGTTCACTATCAAACCCCAGTTTGGCAAACTAGGGTTTGACAAACCCCAGTTTGGCAAACTAGGGTTTGACAAACCCTAGTTTGCCAAACTTGGGTTTTTTCATGCCACCTTCTCAACCATATATGTTCTCTCTATTAGGATAAAAGATAATACAAATCCATGTTATGAAAAAAGAATCTATTTTCCATGAAAACTACTCTTGAGCTCTATGTAACTATGAATGACTATAGCTAAAAGAGAGATTCCATTCAATAGCTCACAACTTTGTAAAAAAAAGCTCATTTATTATTTATGAAATCATGCCTCTTATATCACTTAACAAATTACAAGAGAATTACTTATATTCAATGCAATGAGACGTTTATAGCCACACAACCAATCTCTCTTTTTACACCTGAAGACAAAGAACCAGTTCAAATTTCATAACTACATGCAGTTTAGATGTATCATGTTTAGCATAATATGTGCTAGGTATCAAAATCCCTTATCTTATTTTAATTATTTCATGTTATATGACAATAGAAATCCATTGGTGGTACTTTCTAAAAATAATTTAAAGATATATAAATCCATTTCCAAAAAATTCTAACAACATAGACATGCAATTGTTATTAATAATGTTATCGACGATAATGATGTTGGTCAAATCTAATGCTACATTAAAGTGTCTTATGATTTTACTTTGGCTAGGACTAGTGATTGACATATCAATTACCTAGATAGGTTTAACCACTAGAACCTAGTGAACCATACATAAACATATGGTCAAATCATCTCATGATGAAACAAATACCTATTGAGTGATTAGCATCTATATGTTGTAGTAAAAGGTTGCAATGATAAAACAACTTGGAAATGGTCTTTAGAAATTTTTAAATGTTTGAGAATTAGATCAATCCTCATGACCCCAAGAGTGCTTTAAGTGTGCAACATCGTTATGATTGCAATGAAATGTTAACCTTAAATCAATCATACTAATTGCCTATTAGCACTAAGGGTGACCAATGTGAATTCAATCAATTTTATATAATAATTATCTCATGAGCCAATGTGGGTTCCACACAAGAGAAGTCCATGACTTCAACAAGGCTCATAACAAGTGTAACTCAACCTTTGAGGGCTTTAACCTAAACAACTATTAATTTGGAATGGTTTATCATAACCCAACCACCTACAATCAGTATTTAAGAAGAAACTCTTCATAAGTCTTTAATTAAATAAAGGCTTATGACCACACTAAATCACATTTTCATTCTTAAATAATTCATAAATAGGTAGCAACCATATAGCAAGTTTACAAATATCAAACTAAACTTCTCAATAAGAATCCTACTACAACACCCACTAAAAAACACATTTCTTGCCATTTCAAAACATATATAAGACCTTAAAGTTGTATAATTTATGTATTGACTTTATCCTAATCACCCATTGTTAAAAAAGTTAATTTCCTTACCTATAATTATTAAATTCCTAATTCTTTTATTAAATAGATCCACTACATTTAAATGCAATATTAATGTTCTCTTTTTTATTCTTAGGATGATTAGTCTTAGTTTCATACTCCTATTCTTTTTATACACAGGTCACATATTATTTATACCTTCAAACTCAATTCAAAATTCATTGAGAGTTTGGGTAGCTTTAATCTATCTACTTACACTTTTCCAAATTCTATTTCATCAAAATATATCATTAAATATATTAAGGGAACAACATCAAGACTCTAATGAAAACCCTTGAATATATCTCACATGTAGGTAAAGTGGAGTGAGATGCAACTAGCACTAGTTGTGTTCTTCTGAACTATATGTTATCTACTATGTCATACAAAACTATAGTTCATATAGATAGTTATAATATTATATATATTATTTTTTATTGGAATAAATTATTATCATATCTTTGGTTTTGTCCTATGAATATATATGATTATCACCAATCTTTTTATACATAAATCACATATTATTTATACCTCCTAACTCAATTCAAAATTCATTGAGAGTTTAAGTAGCTTTAATCTATCTACTTACACTTTGCCAAATTGTATTTTGTTAAAACATAGATCATTAAATATAATTAAGGGAACAACAACACTTGGTTTTAGTGAAAAGCCTTGAATAGATCTCATGTGTAGGTAAAGTGAATCTTCCTCTCCTTCTATGTCACCATTGATTGCATTTTTTTATGAGGAGATTGTATAGAATAAGTATTATGGTCTATTGTACATGCCAAGTATTATGTGAAGAGATATGTTGTTACAATTTCACTTGCAACCTTGTTATATATGAAAAGAATTTATCAATCCAGATTTGATTTAATCTAGGTTAATTGTGTTTAATTCCAAGTGCATTTATTTATTAGCCTATATTATTTATCTAAAGCATAAATAAAATATATTTATTTCTATACAACTTTATATTCAACAATAAAATAGAGAACTTATGATCAAGGTATCCTTTATCAAATGTAGTATTATGTGCATGCCTAACGTATGCTTTATGGATAAAAGGTTGAATTTGAAAGTTCAATGCCTTTTAAGGCTATCCTATATATATTACCTGACTTTAATCATTTGATAGGAAAATAAAAAAATGTCTACTAGATTACTACAATGTGTATGGAAATTTTGAAATTTGAAATTTATATTAATAATGTCTATTTGTAGTAACCAAAATAAGTTAATGGGAAGTTGAAAGAAAAACATGTATTTTAACAAAAAAAATTGAAATAAAATTCATAATTCAAATTATGAGCTCTTAATCTAATGCAAAATTATATTGGGTTGTGTCTCTAATGAATACAACTGCGCATGTAGATCTTTGATCCTCATAATAAATAAGATCTTAACTTGAGAGCCATGAATTTCTCTAAAGAAGTAGTAAAACCTATCACATATCTCATAATACATTAGACACCTAAAAATAAAGTAAGCTTTGACTCTTTGTAACAAGAAACCTAAGCTAGCTAGTGCAAAAACACAAAAAATAGATACTTCAATTAATTGATTCAAGTATATGGACTAAATACATAGGGCTCCAAAAACTCTTTCAAGAGCTCAAATAAAAGATAACTCACTCTAAAAATGCTCTAGTCACTAACATCCTAGGCTTGAACTTCTTTAGAAACTATTACTCAAAATTTTCTCTCAATGTGAAAGTTTATTGTTTAAGTTATATAAAAAGTGAGATTGGGAGGCTTTTTGATGACTTTAAATTGCAGGGGATTTGGGCTAGAAACATAGTTCATGCCCTATTTGTCATGATCAAATGAGGTTGTTGTGAAAAATTGAGTGTGATTGGAGGATGTGGATGACACCTCTCCACTACATCCAAGGCTGAGGAGATGTTCTGAAGCTCAATTTCCTAGGACAAATGAAGGAGAAAGTTTCCCACCTAAGGGTGGTGATTCCCAATCATGATTTAAGATTTGGAAAGTGAGATTTTAGGAGCTCTAAAAGGTGTTCATTACACTAGATTTAAGACATGTTATCTCATTAAATAATTTGATTAAAAGGATAAAAAGGTGACATGGAAAGAGAGGTGATGAGTCATGACAAGGGAAAGAGAAAAATACCTAAGATAAGGAGACAAAAGAAAATAAAAAATTATAAATCAAAAGGATGAACACATAGAAGAGAACAAGGTGACATAGGTAAGCTAGGATAAGGCCAATGGAAGCAAAAAAGAGGGTTGAAAAGGGGGTTAAAACATACATGTGATTCTAATATTCATAAACTTGAGTACAAAATGTGATTAATCATTTAAATTTATATTATGTGTTTTTAAATTTATCTTGGCATGCAAGGAATTTGATGGTAGACAACACATCCATTCAAACTTGAACTTACATACTTGACTATGATGTATCTATCTAGATATGATACAAATTATTTACCATGTGGTTATTTAAGTTATTGCACTTGCTTTTCATGTTATCACTTGTTTCAAACATGTATTTAAATTTTTTCACTTAGTGAACTAGAATGTATGTGAGCTTGGATGTTAAATTTAAAAATTAATTTAGATACATAGTACTAGATGTACACACATACATTAGAATAAGTAATTTATTTTTGTTCACAATTCAGGTCGAGATATATCATGGTACATGCACCACCACCTTCTAGACCTTCTATATTTACTCGTATAGATACTAAGATCCAGAGATTGAGAGGTGTTCTTTCTGACCCCAACACAACATAGGTTTATAGGGACACCTGTCAATCAATTTTATCTAGCTTGCAGTGCATTAGGTAGAGTCTAGGAGGTACCCATGCTTATTCGGGTGATACTCTTGCTATTATTCTTGCTCAGATGTAGCAAGAGGTGACTGGTGATGTTTCTCTTCCTTCTGTTCAGCTTAGTGTCTCAAAAGAGACCATCAAATCCCAATGTTTTCCATATTATGTTGGTAGGCCTAATGTGAAGGGCTACCAAGTGACTAGATGTGTAGACCCTCTTATGGCCCTGTTGATATATCCACGTTTTCTTGTTGCTCATGGTCGTTATCCCAATAATGATCAAATTCCTTTATATTTTGCACAAGAGTTATATGGAGAGGTTCATATGGGCCTCAAGGTCAACTACTTGGATTTGCCAGCATATTTTGGTTAGGGGCAGGGTAGGGTTGATGACAGAGATGCCTATTGTCAAGAAGATTGATAGGATCCAACTTATAGGGCCTTGGTTGGGGAGAGGATGCCTGCTATCTCCCCAGCCCTGGCCCCTGTTCATGATTAGGTTGTCATTGATTCCCAAAGGGAATAAATCAACAGTGTTGGTGATATTGTAGCTGCCACATCTATTATATCTTTTGATCGTGTGGGAAGATATTTGATGAGTCATCTTGGATGATCCAGACCATCAGATCATGCCACTGATCCTTATGATATTGTGGGTGTCCCTTCACCTGTAGACATAGATGGTATTATAGGAGACCATATGCTTCAGACTACAACAAATTGTCTTTCTGAGGATCTATTGGAGTCATATGCTTTCATTGCATCAAAGATTTGTATCCCTTTACATGAGGTTAGACGACATGTGGGTAGAGCTTGCCATTCATAGACTAGGTCATGATCTAGTCAGTCTGTGAGACCTTCTCAATAGGTGCCTAGTAGTACTCCACATCTTGATCCACCCACTGATCATTCAGATGCTATAGAGGCAGATACACCTACCCATCCTTCTATGAGTGTTGAGCATCAGACATCCCAGCCCTCCCTAGATTCACTTGAGGAGTTACATTTGTAGATGGGATCATCAGGTTATGTGGATATGCTTCTACATTCAGGCTCTTCGATGCCATATCACCTGCATAGTCCACTTCACTTATCATTATTGGAGCTAGCCAAGGAGGCATCAGATATGATCATTGCAGCGGATCCTGCACCACCTGATACATAGGTATGTACATGTGTGTATGTGCATGCATGCATGATTTAAACTTGAACTTAAATTAAATTAAGTTAAATTACTTTGCTAGATAGAGTCCTAATGTACAAATTTATAATTTAATATATATATTTTTTGTAGAGGTTGGCTCATGTTACACCTAGTTTGGGGATGGACCATGTACGCAGGCATGATTTAGTTGATGCTAGTAATGTTAGTGGACATGTGAGTTTTAAATTTTTAAATCATGTACTTACATGTTAGCATATAATTTGTACGTGCATGTACATATATATTTAACATATATTCTAATTTAACATAATGTACACTTTTATGTACATGTGTTGTACTATCTCTAGGGCTCAGTACATCCATCAGAGCAGGATGTTCACTCAGAGGGTTGCTCAACTCGCAACCGACATGATGACTAGGCTACCAACACTGCCTAGACATGTTTCTTCAAATATTTCTCTAGATATTTGTTTTCAAACATTTCTATCTACATGTTTGTGGACATTCCTATCTACATGTGCACATGTGTTTGTGGACATTTCTACATGTTTGTGGACATTTCTATCTACATGTTTGTGGATATTTCTATCTACATTTGTACATGTGTTTGATGATTATATATATTTATGTCCACATGTTTGTAGACATTTGCATGTTTGATGATACTTTTGTGGACATGATTTATGTTAAATGATGATACATAATTTAAAATGGAATTGATTACATGTTTGATTCAATACATTTATATGGACATAATATATATAGATACACACACACACACGTTTAAATTTATAATAGATCTAGAATACATGTAATCACATTGGATAGAAGAATTTAATTAACTCATTTAATAATTTATTGTGAATGGTGTCCATAAAAAATAAGCCCGCATGATTTTAAATAAAATGTGTTAAACTTGCCCACACGGGTAAAAACACACTACATATAAGTATGCAATTTCCATTATTACAATAACATGAAGGCTAAGCATAACATGCTAATTTACCCTAATCTATGCTTCTTAGACTCAAAGTAGAGATCATAGATGTGATAATAACATCTTCGAATGAAACATAAAAAGAACATAAAAGATTCTAAAAATGTGTTGTCATAAGGCTGCTATATGTTAAATGTTTCTATCCAGTAGAGATATTAAGATTAAATAGATATAATAAATAACATATGTAGAAGAATGTGGTCCTAATAACTTTTTACACTTTATTAAAAGCACAAATAGGCAACATCTAGAGTAGCTACAAAACTAACAAATCTTAGAAGAAAATATATTTGATATACTTGTAATATTTGTATATATAGACATGATACTCTTGTTGGGGAGAGCTTCCTACATGCCCTACTACATTCCATTCTAATCCTTAAAAAAATTATCTTATGATGTGGTATAAAATATTTAAACTTTAATTTGTTATGGTTCCAAAAATTACATACCTTGCGCTTTTCTCCTTTATTGAAATTAAAATGGAATGTGGAGTATGCATTTCCATTATTACAATAACATGAAGGTTAAGCATAACATGCTAATTTACCCTAATCTATGCACTTCTTAGGCTCAAAGTCTTAGAGATCATAGATGTGATAATAACATCTTCATGAAACATAAAAAGAACATAAAGGATTCTTAAAATGTGTTGTCATAAGGCTACTATATGTTAAATGTTTCTATCTTGTAAAGATATTAAGATTAAATCTATAATAAATAACATATGTAGAAAAATGTGGTCCTAATAACTTGTTACACTTTAAATTAAAAGCACAAATAAACAACACCTAGAGTAGCTACAAAACTAACAAATCTTAGAAGATAATATTTTTGGTGCAACATGATTATTCAAGTCTAGGGATGCTACTACATCATTTGAACTTTGTTTCCCATTGGATAGGCACCAATGTTTGATAATGAACGATCAAATACTTTTAATAAATCATATTCGTATGTCCTCAAATAGTATTGTAGTATAGTCTTAATCTTTGTCAATCTACATAGTTTAGTTTCATATAAAATTGTATTTATCAAATATTTTGTGTGCCCATGTATCTAAAACATATTCATAGGACTATGAATATTGAATAATTTCAATTATATGTAACCTAGAAAATAACTTATTATAAATATCTTGAGAGCTTGTGATTGTTACAATTAAAGGGTATGGTTTTGTAAAGAACTATTATATGTTCTTATTTCCCTTTAATTATCATGTCAATAGCCTTTATGACCACCCTCATTGGCCTTGTAGATCCATAAGTACAAGTAGCTACTAGCTCCTATTAATTGGCTAATTACTACATGTAGCCTAATGTTGAGTCTATCCCCTTGTGTCTAGATCAACATACATCCCTGAGTCTAGGTCTTGTGTACATTGTCTATGGTTGTAATTTATATAGTTTCAAATTTAGGGTGAACCTAACCCTCCCAACTAACCATTATGCATCAACTTGAAATGCATGAAATGTTTAGATTTTTTAACTTCAAGTAATTTTATATCTAAGGACTTTAACTCTAGTTTGAATTTGAACACATTAAAGCGCCTAACACTTAGAGAGCATGTTCAAAGAGCATATAGCATTAAATAAAAGAATTCAAAAATTATCATATCACATGCTTGAATAAGAATCTAGGGAATTCTCCACATGAATTCTAATAGAGAGATCATTTACATTAACAACCACATGTTGAAATTAAAATTTGTTCAACGAAAGAACTATTAATTTAACTTGCATAAATTGTAATTTACAATTAATACATGAACATAGATCTAGATAGTGAATTTAGGTCTTCAAAACATTAAAAATTGTAAGTTCTTCATCCATATTTTTCATACCACATCAAGTGGTTCAGCCCACTCTTCATTGACATCTAATATTCTCTGATGATCATCACTATCTAGTCTCCACTTACAACGTCCACGTGAATGTGGAACTGAATGAAGAAATAAGCCTGTAGCAATTACTAGGTGGCTATATATTGATATACCTTGTTCTCAGGTTGATAATCAATAAAGTGAATCCCATGTTTAATAATCTTGACTTGTTTGAGATATGTCCCTTGCACTATACAACTGAATCTATGGGAAACAACATTCCACGGTAAGACATAACATAAATTATAATATAAATTCAATGTTTCAATCACTCAAGGTACTTGAAATGTACATATGTAACAAATTCAAAATTATTTAAAAATATATTAAATAAAGTTAATCCTATGGGAAACAACATTCCATCACTTGTTTCTAGCTTTATTAGCTTTTGCCTCTCTTCTATGCAACACAATAAATAATAACAAATGTCTTCTATATTTCCAGCCTCTCCTATGACTGCAAAAACATCTCCTGCATCAAATTTACATGTCCATAATTTGTAACTTCAAAAATTTAGAGATACCTTATATAATTTATATATATATGTACACATACCCTTTTTAGTCAATCCTAAAATATGGTTATAATCAATTGAAATCAAAGGAATGTCTTCAAAGCTTTCATCCTCATCTTTGTTGTATGTGTTGGTAACAACTAGTGGCACATTTTTCTATTCACTGACATATCCACATTGTTGGTTCTTACAATTCTCACAATCTCCTAACATGCACTCATAACAAAAACAAGAGTAATCCCTAGTGCACAATTTCCATGTCTAGCTATCTGTACTCATGACACAATGCAAAGATCTTGTTTTCTCTACCCTCTTGCATCCATGCATTGATCTTCTATCCACACTGTTGTTCTCAAAATCAGCTACTCTCGTTTTTGTAGACAACCCCTACGAAACTTATCCATTTCGTAACCTACACTCTAAGTTCACAAATTGAGATAAGTACTCTTGGTCTCATGCGAAGTCATCAAACATCCTAGAAAAGTTTGTGACATTCCCTTATGTCAATTCCTTGAAATTTGTGCAAATCGATTAGGTTGCAAATCGATCAAAATATCAATTTTGATCATTTTAGGGTGTTAGTAGGTTTTTGAGTCTTCATGTGCATAAGCAGTCAAAAATGTCACTCTTGCATATTCTTGATATTTCCAAGTGTAAAGTCAGCTCATTTCACCGCTTTTACATGCATGTATTTGAGTTACATGTATGGGCGGAGAAAATCACCACCCATACATGTCAATTCTTCCTTATGAAGATGTAAGAGCAGTAGTTTTACCTACCCTTACATCCTCTTCCTTCTTCCATGTGAGAGTGGCATTTTTGACTGATGGAGCATCTTGTTCTTCGCATTTATTTTAACTCGTGTATTTATTACGCCTTTAATTTTTGGATTTGGGCAATCTTTGAGTTACTTTAAATTGTTTTTTATTAGTATCTTGTTTTACTTTTGTTAATTCATCTTACCTAAACCTTGGAGAGAACTTGAAACTGACGCTTTCTAGCCTCCATGAATTTAATCTTCCTGAAGCTCTCATTTTTCTTCTTCACTGATTATACAGGTAAGTTTGTTTTATTTCTCCTTTGTGTTTGAGGTTTTGTTAATGGTAAATCATGTTCGTATCATTGTTCTAAATCATTTTCTGATTGTCTTTTAAAAACCCTAGTTTTATTTTAAATTTGAATGTCTTTGTTAAACCCCAGATCTTAGTAGGTTTTGGGTTTCCGGTTCGCTTTTTGTTTTGTTGAAGTTTTCATCGCCTTGTAAGATTTTAGGTTTTCTTTGTGTGTGTAGTCGGTATTTTCCGCTGATGGTGTCTTAGGATTTTGCTTTGTTGTTTTGTCATATGTAATAGTGGTCAATTTGACCAACACATATGCTTTTCATTGTATTACCCTACATACATGTAAGGGCGGATAAAACTCCTGCCCTTACACGAACTTTGTGAATTACCTTACAACATGCATGAGCGGCTAAAACTCCCACCCTTACACCTTTAACTTGGAGGTTATAAAAATAGATGCAGTGGCGGTCTTTTCACCGACTAAACATTAAACCTTTTCATTCAACATGCACAGGTGGTCTATTTCGCTGACTTTGCATGTGCTTCAAAGACTCAAATTTTTACCCTGATGTAAGGGTGGTCATTTTGACCGCCCCTACATCTAAACTTATATTCTTTCCAAATACATCTAATGGCAGTCAAAATGACGGACTTTACTTAAGTAAATGGTGCCTCATGCAGGAGCAGTTATTTTGACCGCCCATGCACATTTTCCTGATATTTTTCCTAACACTAGAAAAATTTGCCTTTCAAAGCCTGTTAACCCGCTTTCAACTTTTACCTCGATTTGTGCACACTCAAGCCCTTTAATGCATATTTCTCTGATCATGATCATGAAATCACAGTAATCCCAGTTTACCCATTTTCCCCCTAACTGTGAGATCATGGTTTTTTTTGCAATTTTCAACAAACGTCCGTGGTTGATACCTTTTCTAGAGTTCTCTCCAAAATTGATGTCGAAGCTGTCTCCATCCAAGGCTAAAGTCATGAAGTACAAATATCAAGGGGTATTCCCTATCACTTCAGTATAGTCTAATGTTGATGAAATTAGAGATACAGAAATAGGACATGTGGATATGTCCGAGTTCATAGACAGGACCAAACAGACCAATCCTTCCAGAAATATGTAGAAGATCGTTGATAGTCATATCCACTTGGTTTCTTCATTTCTCGTGGCTGCTCATAACCCTAAATTTGTTCTTTAGGTGGCTAGTCATTACAACAGAGATGATAGGACTGTATTAGATTCCCAAGGGAATGTGATTTTGAGATTAGATGCAGAGTTTATTGACAAAATCTTCATGTGTCTGTTGGCAAGAGACACTATATGGATTCATGATTGTTGTCATTGATGGCAACAAAGGTCATCCCACATATCCGCAAGACATGGTGTGTCTCTACCGGAAGTCAGAATGAAGATTGTTATGGTCCGGTGAACAAGAACAGAGCATGTGGCAAGGTCCGACAGATTGGTCCGGATCTCTCAGAGGAAGTGTCTTGGTCCAGTGCAGATTTGGGGAAGTCAAGAGGACTACCTTGAGTAGTATATTCCAAGGATTTAGCCTCCGGTGATGAACAAAGAAAAAGATATGAATAGTTGAGTACCGGATTCCTGAGAGACAGTGAGAACAGAGGAAGAACTGACTGACAGAGTATCAGACTATTTTCTAGATGTGTTACTATTGATGGTAAAGGTTGTGAAGGCATGAATCATGTTTGGCCGACATGATTAATGATATCTACAAGTATATGCTTGATCCGCATTGCTTGGTGAGCAAGGATTCAGCCTACAGAACAGAGTTTGTAAGAAACTAGACTGTTCTGGATGCCGACTAGAAAGGTGATGAAATTACTTGTACGGATATATATAGAGGATGGATTTAGTTGTGAAATGTGTGATGGTGTGAAGGAATATGCGAATAAGTGCAGAACAGAGCAGAAGTAGTAAGAAAGATCCGGTATGTGAAAGGATAGCAGAATAAAGAACAGAGGAAAGATGAAGTGCACCAGATTAGTGTACTGAGCCTAAACTGGAACTGAACACCAGCATATGTAGATGCTTCCAATCAGTTCAAGACTATGATTCTTATCACTTTGTAGACAGTGTGTCTCCTTGTAGGCAGTGGGCCTCTTTGTGAGCAGTGTGCTCGGGCAGTGAGCCCTAATTGGCAAGTGCCATTTTTGTAATTCCCTATTCTTCTAACAGAGAATAATCTTTGGGTTAATCACCCCGTGGTTTTCTCCCTTAACAGGGTTTCCACGTCAAAAATACTGTGTCATGTGTTTCTTATTTCATGGTAATGTTTTTGTGTTTGATTCAATGCTGCATTAATTAATAAGAAAGTTCAAAAAGAAAATAAATAGGATAACTGATTCACCCCCCCCTCTCAGTTATCAACAGTGTCCTCCTATTGTAAATGTTGGACAAATTGATTTTTTTCAAGGGCAAAAAGATTATGATGAAGATGTAGAAGCCGCAAGAGGATACACAAACAATAAATGGTTGAAGATTCCTTAGAGCAATCTGACCAGATGGTCGAAAGATCTCCCGAGGAGTGACTTTGTTGAGGAAGTTTGTGACTTGATCACACTTTTGAGTCGTATCAAAGGACTTCCTTCTTCTTCCAAATTTTAGGAATGGATGTATACATACATCAAGGTGATTCTTCGGGGCACACAGAAAATATTCTAGGGGGAGCAGATTAGTAATGCTTTGCATGAGCAATTGGTGAAAGTCAATACTACTTTTAATTTTTATATGACTTCATATCTGGTCTATGTTGCTGCTAGCATGAGGAGCTTTCCTGGTCTTACTTAGGTTGGTGATAGGAGATTGGTCACTGTATATGAGTATTAACCTCAAATCACTCTAAAAGGATTAATCAATCATTTTCGTAGGGTTAATGATGCTTTCTTTTCAGTGTTTATGTGCTTATGGGACAATGAGCTTGTTTAGAAGAGGGTTTCAGATGAAGATTAGGGAGTTCTAAATTCTTTTGGCTGCTTGTTCTTACAGTTTCCCACTTTCACATATCTCAGAGTAGGGTATTTTCCTAGTTACCCTTATATACTTCCACAATATCCCAGTGACCGGATTGTTCTCATGGAATTATGTAGACAGTTGATCCAGGTACATAATAAACAAATGGAGCTGAAAAAGTTAGGGATAAAATTTCCTGTAGAAATTGGAAGGTACTCAATTTAGTCAGCTATCAAGGCAAAAATGGTTGATTCTAAAATGCAGCTGGTCACTATGAAAACTTTCAAGAAAATGGATCATTTTGATTTCAGGAGGGTACAAGATAATATCAAAAGGAAATCAACTTTCCATATGCCTATGGTGGAAGATATTTGGGCTGACCTCAGGACACAAAATGAGGTTAGGAAGTTGGATTTTTGTAGACTCCATTCGAGTCAAATAGAAGAGTTGGGCCTTGTTGATATTCCAGAAGGAATGGAAGATGATGGGAATGTTCTAGATCCCAAGTATAATACTGAAGATTTTGAAGCCTCACCTCTTCCAGAGGTTAAATGGTCAATTAAAGAGGAGACTTCTATAAGGAAAAGATTTCAACCAATCTTGGCTAATACAAACATGTGGTTGGAAAGAAAAGGTATCAGTTTGAAAGAATTTCTTTCAGGGTTAGAGACTAAAGTTCAGGAGCAAACAGGAAAGAAAGTAGAGAACAAAATCAAAAGTAAGAGTGATACTCCTTCATCTTCCAAAATACGAAAGCCAAAAATCAAGTTTGTGTCTAAGGGAGGGAAGAAGAAGGAGATTGCAGGGATCTCTAATGTGACTAAATCTAGTATTGAAGACACTAATGTTGAGTAGATGGAGATTGAAGATGTTGAAATTGAACAACAAAATATTGAGAAATCTAAGGATGCATAGCAAGCGAAAGTATCTGAAAAGCCTATTGAAGAAGAGGAAACAAAACAAGGTAATGATGAGAGTGTAGAGCAAGAACAACGTAGTGATTCACAATTTTCTCCATAGAAGGACCTTCCATCAAAATCCCAAGTTTCTAGATCTCAGCTCCATGTTCCTATTTCTGGTGTTTTTTCCACAGTTTCAAATACCCATGTTTCTCCTATTTTGGTTGTTTCCTCTGATAACACTCCCCCTTCATTAAAAACTAGTTTTGGAACAGTGTTTGATTCATCTGGGTCCATTCCTAGTTTGTCTTCCCCATCTTTTGTTATTGGTAAACATACATTGTTAGAACATTTTCTAGATAGTTCTGAAAAGGTTGTTGACACTATTGTTGTTTTTACCCCTACTAGTCCTGTTGTTACTAATAGGTATAAACATGGATCTAGCAAAACAAGTGGTTGGTTCTTCCTCGAATGTTGGTGCTTCTATGCTACCTCCATGGCTGTCTGCATATACCCCAAAGAGAAAAAAGCAAGCAATTTCACTAGATGAAATTGACATGGAGAAGCTTTTGCCTCTGAAGTCAAAAGCTCTCAAGAAGAAACCCAAGATTGTTTCTAGGCTTGTCAATGAAAAAGGAATTAGGTATGCAGAGATTGCCAAACCACGAGAGGATGCTACTCTTGATACATTTGATATGAGTGATTATGTTGTTTGAAGAGTTGAGTGGGGAAAAATAACTCATGAAGGTATTAAGGCAGATTTTCAAACTACTGCCAGTACTTTGCTTGAGAAATATGATGAAGTCAAGAAGGAGAAAGAGAAATACAAAGTTAAAGTAGAACAACTTGCCATTGTTCTCCAAAAGATAGTAAAATCATCAGAAATTGTTGAGCCCATGGTAGTAACTATTGAAGATCCCTTAATTCAAAAGGTAGAGAAAATTCAGGCTAGAGGGAAGGTGGTTGGAGATATTGTTGAGTGATTGCTCGCACAAGGAAGAATTTTGCTGAAAACTATGTAGAAAGAAAAGAAAAAATGGAGAAAGCAAAAGCTGAGCTTGATAATATGGTTGACTTACTTTCTCAAGAACTGCAAGATCAGGAAGAGATCTTGGAGGAGTGGATAGAGATGACAAAGATTAAGATAAAGAGTCTAATTGCCATTGGGGTCATCTCAAATCGGGAATCATATTTTAAAACTAAGGAGTCACTTGTTCATCGTATCAATATAGTAAAAGGCTTGCTTGATAACTTATGCCAAGCTCGTGAAAATAGTGAAGATAGTGATGTCATGCTTTTACACAAATTGGAAGAACTCCCATGCACTCTCACAAGTGAAGGTCATAAGTTCCTTTCAGCAGATGAAATGATAAGCTCCTTTGAAAAGATGGTTCAACAGAAATTTGAAGATGAAGTGCCCTCAGTACTTTCTATGGATAGCCTCTATGATCAGCACTCAACTTTTGAGAACCTGGAGGACAATCTTGACAAGCATGAGAAGGCAATAAAGGCAGTGAAAGATGCAGTTCTCCGGGCCACACTATCTTAGAAAATACAGCAAAGCTAGATACATGTGAAATGGCAGATATACAGGCCATGTACCAAGAATTTTTGAAGAAGAATGATGGTGGCAGTTGAAGTTCCTTTTCAAATACCTTAGTTTATTTTTGACATTTTAATGTAATTTGAATTTTGTCATGGACATATTCATATGTAATTTTTCAAAATGTAATTACATTTGAGACAAAGGAAGTCCTAAGTCAAATAGGACTCTTTTGTTGAATAAGTCAAAGTAGTTGTAAATTTCCTATTTTTGCTCTAGGCTCCTCCCTATAAATAAACAGGGCCTCTATTGTAAATTTTATCTTTTATCTATTGCAAAGAAACTCTACCAAATTGGAAAACATTTCAAGACTTTGATCTTTTTATGTTTATCATACTTTCAAGTGAATATCAATACAAGCAAAGAATTTGAGTATCAAACTTTGAGTTGGATCATATTGTTTTATTTTATTAGTGTTCTTATGTCATTGATGTTATATTATATTGATTCATTGTTGAAATCGTGGAGTTTATTGAAATTTGAGAGGAGTGTTCTTGTTTTGGTGAAATAGACTTTGTGCTATTTTTCTCATTGCAAGAGTTTGTGTTTTTTTATGGGAACAGAATTGTTTAGAGACTTTGTGCTGTAAACTATTGTCTTCAAGTTAGTTATATTTTATCATAGCATTCAGTGAAGACTTTGAGTTGCATCTTATCCTACTTTGTTTTAAATTGTAAATCAATAAAGGAGCAACGATAGACTTTGTGCTCTCGTAGGTTCCTTGTTTATTTAGATTGGTATTGTGAAAGTGCTCTTTTATATTGTAAACATCATTTCTGAAAAAAGAGAAATGGATGACATGGTCTCACCCCAAAATTAATTTTTTGTATAAATAAGTTTGTGATAGTTGATAGGGAACCTCCCCTTGCTGAGAGGAGAGATTTATCTCATTACACTGTGGTTGATATAACCATTTTGCCTTCAATTAGTTGAAGAAAAAATATTCACCCAATCATTTTTGGTGACTCTACTGGGGAAGGAACATGCAACTTGAAGCCTCACACTCTGAGTTGAAGCATTCCAATTCTTTTCCATTGTTTCAAAAATTTTCAAAATTTTGTTGAGTACATTACATTTTGGCAGATTCACGGTATACAAGAAGCAAGAGAGCACAAGGTATTATTGATCCTGTATTTGAGTTGATGCAACAAAATAACTTTGGTCTTTTGCCTCCATGACCTTGACTTTAGTGAACTAGGAGTTTTTCTCCTACTAACGCCAAGTCTCTAATACCAGCTCAAGGCCCTTAGGGTAACACGTTTGGCCCTTTGAACTTAACTCCACCATTACATGAACTACCTCATAGTTTGAGGAAAATTTTTCCTAAGTTCTATGGTGATGGGAAAGTCCACACAGATGACCATATTGCTGCTTTTTGCATAGCTTGCAGTGTGTTAGGTGTGGAACATGAAGATGTAGTAGTAAGACTTTTTGTGGAAACACTGTAACGAGTTGGAACACTCTCAAGACCAATTTTGAAGCTAGATTTAAACCTGTGGAAGATGCACATACCTTGTTAGCACATCTAACATAGATGAAGAAAGAGCCACATGAACCCATGCGAGACTTCATTGCTAGTTCAATAAGCTGACAAACAGGATTCCTACAACTGCTCAGCCAACAACAGAGAATCTTAAGTGTTTCTTTATCAATACTTAGCTCCCTGAGGTAAGCTTTCTACTAAGGCGGGATGGCCCTACAGATCTTCCCATAGCTCAAATTTTGGCTACAAAAGTTGAAGATGATCTTATCCTTGTGGATAAGATAAGAAGAGATTCCAACAGAAATAGAGGTCAATCCTCTACTAATAATCCTTCCACAAGCACCACAGATCCTATGGTGCAAAAGTTAGCAAATGAGTTGCTAGCTTTGAAAAGGCAAATGTCTCAAGGTATGTTTGCTCCTCCTTATAGGGATATACCAAGGAGAACATTTCGTAACAATTCATATCAAGGCAATGCTACCAGAAATCAAGGGCAACCAAATCGTCTTCCACCCACACAGAGGAAGCTCGCCATTGAAGTAGCGCCAATCAACTCAGTAGTTGGCTATTATGAAGTAGAACATGACCATTCTTTCCAACCTGAGTTGTATCAAGAGAATGATGCTAATCTTTTTGCAGAGGGAGAAGAAGAATTAGCCGGTGACTCTACCATTGGCTTTTTGAATTACCAAGATGAAGCTGAAAGGGAAGGAGAAGTATACGATGGAGCATATACTATTTTTACTAGGTCCCAGAACTAGTCAAATCAACAAGTTGATAAAGGAAAGACAAGAGAAGAACCTCAGCTGGTGATCTCAATTTCCAAATGGGGAACTCCGTTGCCTCTCCAGTCAAAGGATCCAGTTGTTGGAAAACAAGTAAGTACTTCCAACACTCCTGTGTCTTCTACTTCTGTTCCTTAGACCAGTACTACCCCTAATAAAACTTAGAATGATGGATTTCCTTCCTCTATATCTAGTTCATTTCAGCTATTTGACATTATAGATCATGCTAGGAAAACCAAAATCTAAATGTCTGAGGTTGAGTATTTACAAGCTAATCCTAAACAGTTTGATAGGTTAGCTAAATATGTTAAAAACAAATCTGTTCCTACAGGACAAGATCCTCCCAAAGTTGCCCATAATTCCTCAAAAAGCAAATCCACCCAAAATAATCTCGTTACTACTCCCCTTGTTGCCCCAAGGAAAATAGAACCTTTCTATGTTTCTCTATTGGTGAACGGTCATAAGTTGAGCAACTGTATAATAGACTCTAGAGTTTCTGATAATGTCATGTCTGCCAAGGTGGTGGATGCCCTCAGTCTTACTTTGACCAAGACCTTTGGGAGATGTTTCTCCATGGAAAATAAGCAAGTGCCCTTGTTGGGTCAAATCAAAGATGCCCAATTTGTATTTACATCTTTTCCAGATAAGAGGATCAAGATGATTGTCCTAGTGGCTGATGTTCCAGCCTCTTATGGCATTCTACTCAGGTGCAATTTTTGTAAAGATGTGGGTGGAGGACTGAACATGGACCTGTCTGAAGCTAGAATTCCTGTTAAAGGAGTTATGTAAAAGTTGCTTCCTGAGAAGGAGGCAAAATGCATTGTTACCCAAACTCAAAATCCAAAGGCTCAGATCTTCTTTGAATCTTCGGGAATGGGTAACTATTTCTTATCCATGAAAGACCTTTCTAGTTCATTTGATGAGGTTTTAGATAATTTGGATGAAGAATCAGAGGAATTTTCAGATGAAAGTGCAGATGAGAGTATAGTAATACCAGAATCTTCTCTTTCTGATGATGAAGAATCTTCTGGTCAGAGAAATTTCAAAAGATCAAATTCTAATGATATTTGGGTTTTAGAATTTGATGGTAGTTGTTCTTCCACCAGTTCTGGAGCTGGAGTTGTTTTGATATCTCCTCAAGGTGATATCTTTCTTTTCTCATACAAGTTGCAATTTGATAATACCAATAATACCACGGAGTATGAATCATTGTTACTCGGCATGGAAGCTACGCGGGTTAAGGGTATCAAAAATCTTCATGCTCAGGGAGATGTTGAACTTGTCATTTGCCAAGTGAGAAATTTATATCAGACCAAAAATGAGAGATTGAAACATTACCGCAATCGTGTATGGGATTGCATTGAAGGTTTCGATGCTTTTGACATCTCTGTTGTGCCTAGAGAATTTAATGATCGTCCTGATTCATTAGCTGTTTCTACCACTCTCATGGTTCCCCATAAAGACTTCAAAGGTAACAAGTACATGATTGAGTTGGTTTTCCGACCAAGCGTGCCAGATAATGCTAATCACTGGCAGGTTTTCAATAGTGACAATCAAATCATAGCTTTCTTAGAAAAGACAGATAGCTTTGATGAGCTTTACTTTGAAGAAAGTGAGTCTCCACCACGGGAATACGTTTCTGAAATAGATTCACAAATTGGGGAGGAGTTTCTTCAGCTGAAAGGGAATAAGTTTCCAAAAGGTTTGGTTTCCCTAGAAAAATTGTTTGATAAGCATGATAGGTACATTAAACAACAACAACTTGATTCAAATTTGTCCATGGAATTTGAACAAGTGAATTTGAGTTCTGAGGCAGATCCCAAAATGGTCAATATTGGGAAGTGTTGTACTGCCGATGAGAAATTTAAATTCATCACACTTCTTTGCCATTACATTGATGTTTTGGCATATTCATACAATGACCTTAAGTCTTTCAGACCTAAGGAGATTCAACATGAAATTCCTCTCAAGGATAGATCCTTGCCTCATAAACAAAAGCAGAGGCAATACAATCCCAAAATTTTAGGTACCATTCTATCCAAAATCTAGAAAATGTTGAATGCATGAATAATCTATCCAGCATTCTACTTGGATTTTGAATATTGTCTTTATATGAAAGAAGAACGGAGAAATCCATATTTGTGTTGACTTTAGGAATCTCAACCAATCTTCTCTAAAGGATAACTACCCCCTACCCATCATAGACCAAGTGTTGCAAATTGTAATGGGTTCGGAAATGTTGTCTATGCTAGATAGTTTTTTGGGTTATAATCAAATAGAGGTCAGCAAAGAAGATCAATACAAGACTGCTTTCACAACACCTTGGGGCACTTTTGCATACCACAGAATGCCTTTTGGTTTGATCAATACTGGCACCACATTCCAGAGAGCAATGGACCTTGCTTTTAGAGATGAGATGGGGAAATTCATTGTGGTATATCTTGACGATTTGACTGTCTTCTCCAAACAATGTCAAGATCATGCGTATCATTTGTGACAGGTGCTGGAAAGATGTTGACAAAATGGTATTTCTCTCAATCCCAAGAAATTAGTTTTTGGGGTTATGGAGGGTAAGCTTCTTGGCCACATTGTGTCCTGGGAAGGCACTAAAATTGACTCAGAAAGAGTCAAGTCTATTCAGAGTATTACTTTGCCTACTAGTAAGACTACAGTTCATTCTTTCTTTGAAAAGGTGAATTTTCTGTGAAGGTTTATTCCAGAGTTCGCAGAGAAAATCCATCACATTGTCAACATGATGAAGGGTAAGACTACTTTCCATTGGAGTACGGAAGGGAAAGTAGCATTTGAGGACATCAAGAGAGCCATAGCTCATGCGGTGGTTCTAGTTTGTCCTTATTATACCAAGGATTTCATAACATATATTTATGCTTTCAGCCATTCTTGTTTAGTAGAATGAAGAAGGTGTGGAATCTCCTATTTCATTTATGAGTTGTCCTCTGAAATCTCATGAATTGAAATATTCAAATATGGAAAAACATGCTTTTGCCATGGTCAAAGCGGTGAAGCATTTTCGGTTCTATATTTTGAATTCTCATACTGTTGTTCTAGTGCCAGATAGAACAGTGAAGTCTATCTTGACTCAACAGGAGTTTGGAACTAAAAGAGGCAATTAGATTGCCAAGATTCAAGAGTTTGATCTTGATATCAAACCTACCAAGCTTGTGCTTGGTAGAGGTTTGTGTCAGTTGATTGCCGACAATGTACCAAAAGAGACAGGAAATGAAGAAGAAGTTGAAGATATACCAACTATTCTTTTTGTCACTACTACAGATGAGTGGTATTCAAACATTGCTCATTTTCTTACCTCTGGTGAGTGTCCTTCTCATCTATCCTATAAGGAGAAAAGAACTATCAAATTGAAGGTTGCTAACAATGTCCTATGGGACAATGGTTTGTATAAGAGGAATCTTGATGGATTTTTTCTTCGTTGCATGGATAAAGCACAACAAAGTAGACTTCTAGAGTCTTTCCACAATTTGGCTTGTGGAGGACATTTTTCTGTGCTGGTGACGGCTCATAAGATTCTATGGGCTAGGTACTATTGGCCCACATTATTTCAGGATGCGTACAATTGGGTACGTAGGTATGAGTTATGTCAATAGTTTATCGGAAAGCCTAAGTTGGCTGCACTACCTCTCAAACTAGTTGTGATCGAAGAGCCTTTTTAGCAATGGGGTATTTGTTAAGTAATTGTGACTCAGATTATAGGTATCGGCAAGAGTTGACTTTTGTCTCATCGATCGAGCAGAGTGTTATCATCGGCCTTACTTTAGTTTGTTACTCTGACCATTTTGAGTCTCCCTGATGGTAGTTTGCTCCTGCGATGTGCTATCGGTGAAACAGGGGTCTTTGATGTAACTTGTTTGTGTTTCAATGATGGAGTATGTTACTCCGATGAACTGTTGAAGGTTGGCGTCGGCAAGACCTCTTCAATCGGTATAGTGTTGAGAAGTTGCTCCGATGTCAAGTGTCACTCCGATGTAGTGAGCTATCGGGCAGACTTTCTGTATCAGTGGGAGTTGTTGATGGTGGTTTTAGCACGCAGCAACGCAGGTGTGATTGCTGGTTTCACACCTCTCTTGAAAAGTATCTTACCCTAGGTAGGACTACTCCAAGGATAATACAACTAGGTCTTAGCTTGCTTGGAATTTCTCAGTGGTTATGTTTTAGCTGTACCTACAAAGGGGCCTTACATGCAATCTACAAATGTTCAGGTTTGGGGCAGCAAATACACATAAACCCTATTATGATTTTCAGCTGATAGACAACGTAAGATGCTGCTGAAACTTTCTATTCTAACAACTAAACAGTGGGTTTAAAGAAAATGCAAAAGATTTAGGGTTTTAGAAGGAGTCCTAAGTGACATTCACAATGCAAGGGTTATCTTTAGTAGACAAATATTCCAGACTTTTAAACCAGTTCTCTGAGTTACCAAACTGAAATGGGTGTTACAGTGCTGCAGAAAACGGTGCTATCTTCAATGGAAGTCGAAAGGTTTTCAGACCACATTCATTCGTTAAATACCCAATAAATGGCGCAACTTAACTCATAAAATGAAGTTGAACTTTAGCACAAATCATAAGCCCAGACTAACTTTACACAGTTATTTACCATCAACAAACAACTAAAAGTATGGACTTGGAACATTCATCAAATACTGCAGCAAACCATTAACATCATAAAAGCACAACTAATCTAACTATGGGAGAGCAAGAAGCAAACCATGAAAACCACAATGAATCGACACAAGATACAAATTCTCAGAAATACCACAGAAACTTGCTTTGTATTAATTCAAATGGCACAGAGTCAACAATTTGGCATCAAAATCTCTCTTACAAAAGTGGAAATGGTAGCCCTTTATATAGAAAGCAGCATACCCTAGCTCTTCAAATGAACGGTGGAGATTAACTCAACACCGACGGTCTAGATTACATCAAGAATGACCCACGTTAATTCCCGGATTACAATTTGTCTTTTATGAAGAAGACGAAAAAACAGCCCCAGATACATTGAATCTAGTCATTTTGACTAGCCAACTCAATACACTAGTGAAAAGGCTCATTTTGGAAGTGAGAAGAAGACAAAAATGAGTCACATGTCATCCAGATACATCAAGTTCACAACAGTGACGGGATTGAATCAATAGAATATTCAAATAATATTAAGACTCTTTATCCAGATCAATGCTATCCCCGCTGGCCAGTTTATTCTGATGGTCAACCATGCTTCAAGCACCAGATTGATGTCAGATGGGTCTGGATCTTTCAAATGATGTACTCTGTAATCAAATACTTCCAGCTCCTGACTGAACCTGGTGTATATCCTCTCAAAATCTGCCTCTGCCCTGTGGAATGCCTTGAATTCTGCTCTGAGGTCACTTGCTTTATCCAGCCGTTCTTCCGTGCTTAATGCAGTGTCTTCAAATAATATAATATGTAGCTTACCTTTGCATTTCTCAGCTTCAAAAGGAGCATAATCATCAAAAAATTCCTCCCTACAGCTCCTCAGAGCGTCACTGATATCGTATATGACAGATCTCAGTTCTTCGTCGGCGGGCCTGTATGCCTCCTTTACCTGTTCAAAGGTTTCCTTCCTCAGAAGTAACTGCTGATACCATTCAATAGCCTTTGGGAGCCTATCCCCCGTCAAAATATTTTCAGTAACCAATGTTTGAGTTGGCAACTCTCGGATACCCTTGATTTGTGGATACATGTGAGAGTAATATTCGTCGAAAGAGTCACATTCATCACGCAAATCCTTCCATTTTTTATGTAAATCCACCATTCGTTGGTGGGCTTGAGCAGAGGCACTTATGGCATCGCATCCTACCTCAAAAACACTCATCAACCAATTCTTGATGCCCTGGGACTTTGATCTTACCTTGCTTAGCTTTGCCATTTCATCGGTAGATAGGAAAGTAGGCACGGTCCTTATATCACCTCCTGCATCTACTGGCTTTACCAGAAATTGAAGTCATGCTCTGAGCTCCTCATTTTGGCACTTTAATTCCTTCTTGGACATTTCGTCCTTATCCAACTGCTTCAAAATTGACGTAACCGATCCCTTGAAATCATCCACCCTTTGAGCACGAGTGGTTGGGCCTAAGTCAATTGTAGATATCATATAATCTTCCACCCTGAACTGATCTATTGCTACGTCAGTCAGAGGGACAGCTACCTCCGCGATCCTTGAGCCTGATTCGCTCTGGTAGATCCTTGATTGCACCTTTGCCTTTTTCTGTTTCTGAGGCTTTTGAGCTTGCGATAGGATGGTGCTTAAATCAATTTTCATCACTTCAATCTAGGGTTCCGGGTACACCATCCTACCTTGCAGCCATTCGGGAGCGGAAGATTTGTTCAACTCAGTGGCTCCATCCTTATCTGATACAGCCAATTCTTTAGAAGGCTCTTGTTCTGGGTCATGACTCTTCTCCTTTTCTCCTTGAGCCAATTCACTCAGGCTTTCAATCACATTCTCCTGCGCAATCTTCAAAACTTCTTCTGTTGGATCCTTGCTCAGGGGACTATCAGATATATCAATTATTTCTATGCCATCTGATGTGTCGAGGAGACTTTTATCATCCACACCGGTCACTACTTCCTCATTCTTTTCAGTCATTACTCCCTGCTCCTGCAACTCCAACTCCGCACAAACCTTCTCAATACCCGTCAACAAAGGTACTTCCAATGATCCTACAGGGATTTGTGAAATGGGAACAACAGAAGAAATTGTGAGGGAAGGTGTACTAATTTGGGTCAAATTAGCTAAGGCTAGTGATAAGGAAGAGGAAATGGTAAAGGGTGAAGAAAAGGCCAACGAGGGTAACGAAAGTGGGGGCGATAAGATGGTTGAGACGGGAGGCAATGGTAAGGGAGAAGAAAGGGCAGATGTAGAAGAAGGATATGTAATGGCAAGAGTGGGAGAAACAGGGCTGCTGAGATCACCTGAGGAGATTGCCAGCGAGCAGGAAGTGGTAGTAATGCCAGAGGTAGGAGAAGCGGAAGGAGATGATTCCTGCACTATGACAGCTGAGGTGGTGGGAGAAGTAGATGAAACGAAGGAAGGAGGGGAAATAGAGGTAAAAAAGGTGGAAGTCAAGACAGTAGTTCCTGTATCTGGCATGGGGGGTTGGGTGATTGAAGGAATTGAATCATCTTTGGTGGCAACACCCTCCTTGCTTGCTGTTTTTGTTTTTACCTTCTTGGCCTTGGAGGCCTCCCCAGCACTACCTGGCATGTCTTTCCTCTTAGAAGCTCTAGCCCTAGGGGGTGGATCTTTCTTCCGGGGAGATCTTACAGGAGGCTTCCTCACTTTTCCTGCCCTTGTTGCCAAAGGGGCATGTTCCTCAATGTCTGAATCCTTCTCCTTGGTTGGCTCCGTATCATCTGTCACTAGTACGGGCTCATCTTCCTCTCCGCCGGAGTCTTTATCTGATTCAACTGCCGTATAGGTCAATTGGACTCCTTGCCCCCTTAGGACACCCAATTGTGCTCTGACCTAGGCTTTACTTAATCTAACTGGCTCCTTCATGATCACATCCAAGGAGCTTTCTTCAACGTTCGCCCAATTGGGTAATGGAATGGGTAGGTGGTATTGTGCCTCCCATGGTCCTCTGACCATGACATTTTCATCATCTTGCAATTGGTTTGGTACTACCATTATATGAAATTTCTTAATGAAATCCAAGGACAGCCTTGAGTGCGCCCTTTTCATGACCTCATAGTCATCAGGGCAGCTAGCCCAGAAATCTTCAATATGGTCCTTGTGAAACAGCTTCTTGCTCACGAACTTCTCCATCACTTGATTCGGGTCAAAGTGAGTCCTGGCATTGTAATAGTGTAAGTTTAGGAGCTGGAGCTCTTTATCCAAATATTTAGTTGAGGCGAGGGAGGGGCATGCATAGAGTCCTTTGCCAAACATGATGGGGAACTGGACATTTGTTCTGTGCAGGTGCTTGAGCTTTTCTATGCATGGTATTAGTTGCCTAGACAATTCTAGGAGCACTGTCTTATCATCGGGGTATCTTGGCAACCTATATGCCATTAGAATGAAGCCTTGTACTCTGATATATGTAAACTTTTCAAACTAGATATACCACCAGCCATATTGGATTACTTCGTTCATGGCCTCGGCAGAAATCCTTAAGGCTGTATTACCTTGCAACTTCCTTGCTATATACATAGTAAATGCATCGTTGACCCGCTTGAAGTGTATCAAGGATTGGGATGAAGTCAACTGAGGATAGCCTTCATATACCTTGACCTGAGTCTTTTCATCGTTTCCAATTTCTCTGATCTTGGACAATCCGTCGTAATGATTCATTCTCGCCAATGCATAAACGATGTAGGATGTCCATCTGAAATACTTCTTCTCATTGAAGTTGCTGAAAGCTTCATGTATATTGTCGCTAATGATTTGTGACCAATGGAACTTGGTTCCCTTTAGTACTTCTGAGATTATAACAAACATCCAATCTTCAAAGGTGGAAGCAGCTGGCAACCCATATACTCTGCTCAAGAAAGTTATGATGTCCCCAATTTCATCGTGGAAATCACTTCTGTATAATACTATGGGGAGTTTGATGAGAGCAGATTTCTTGCTCTTAACCCAATGGTCGTTTATATGTTTCCGGCATCCTTCCACATCCTTATTATATGCTTCCTTGGATGCTTGTCTATCAGGCATGGTCATGGTCTTATGCCATGGGATATCCAGCATCTCTGCCAAAGTGGGAGGGGTCAAATCAGCCAGGACTTCTCCATTAGCTGTCTGTATTTTTCTGGATATAACATCATATCTGTCTACACAACTTGCCATCAATTCTGCACATTACACTGAGGTTGGGAAGGCAGCTACTTGTCCAAGCCCACTATCCTTTAGTCTCTTGGCCCAGGGAGTTGGAGTTGGTCTGAAGATTCTGAGTCTGAAATCATCTAGGTCGATATGACCTAGATCGGTGTCTCCCACATTGCTCCACCCAGAGTGGATTTTAGTCTCTGGAGGTATCCCCTTGAACTTGTACCTCATAGCTTGAGCCCGTGCAGTCATCTAATCTGCAAAACTAGACCTTATAAGCTTGATACCAAGTCAGCTCCCTAAAACCAATCATAAATCTATCACATTATATAAGCATGCATCGAAGGAAAACTGAGTTAACATGAAAAGACATTGCATGCAAGCAGATATCCAATGTTGCGAAGAATTTCACCTAAAACATCATTATCACAGCATCACAACATTAATTGCATCACTTAAAACAACCTTCTCTAAAGAAACTTCAACAAATTCAACCATTTAGAGGGTTTTGCACTAATTCGGAGGTTGTCCGACCTTGAACAAGAAAAGCGCTAAAATTGAAGTTGTTTGACCTTGGCGGGAAAATAAGGAAGGTCTGACCTTGGATTAGGGTCTGTTCTATGCGTCCGAAATTTGCATTGTTTTCAGGGGTGTCCGACTTGCACGAGATTTGGAGGTCTCTGACCTCCAATGGTTTACAAGTCGGTCGGTGGACAATCTGGCGCAAAAACAATTGCTGATACAACATGGCTTCTTCTGCACGGAAATTAGGTAGGTCTGACCTGCGCGGTTTCGATGGGGTCTGACCAGGTCGGATACAAGGCATTTTAGCGCATGGTCGGACGAAGGAGGTTTCAGTGCAAAAAGGTTTTCTGAGCTGCGAAAATTTTGAAACCATCCGACCCAATTGAAAATGACATATTAGTCGCGAGGGTCAGATGAAGTTGTTTTTAGCGCAATTGGGCGCTGGGCTGTTGGCGCTAAATCCCAGGGTTTCGGACCAGATCTGATGGCTTTGGTGTCGAAGGTCAATTGGGGATCAATTTAGCACCGACTTGGTGCACAGGGTTTGTAGGGCTTAAACCCAAAAGTCTAAATTTGCCTAAGGTCCTCCAGTCTATGGTTTTTACCTGAATCCTAGTTTAGGGTTTTTGAAAGACTGAAGCGACAAATTCGCCAAACCCTAACCTAGACTTATCGTGTTTCAGCAATCACTATTCAAATACAAAACCCTAACGGCCCCCTTCGACTTGCTTGAAAAAACCCTAAAAAAACATGAAATAAAGAGGGTTAGAACCCTACCTGCAAATGGCGGCATAGATTTGAACTTGTTGGGGAGGTCGCGGGTTCAAGCTCGGGTGATGTCGGTAGGGAAGATCGGAGCTCAAGATGCGCAGTCAAAAATGCAATTAAAAATGAGTTAAAATCCACTTAATTCCCTATTTAAACCACGCCATTCCGTCATTAATCACTCGGGAGTACGGACTGTCAGCGCAGATTTGCAGTTGGTCTGACTTGGTAGAGAAACTGGAGGTCTCTGACCTCTGATGGTTTACAAGTCGGTCGAGGGAAAATTCAACGCGAACCTAAGAGGTTTGACTTGCCCTGCTTGGCGGGATTTTCGAACTCATTTGACCTGCGGGGTTCTTTTGGGGATCCGACCAAGTCGGTGGTTGAAGTTTTTAGCGTAAGGTTAGTTGGAACGAATTTTAGCACAGAAGGTCAGAGCGACAAGGTTTTGATGCATAAGTCGGTCAAAGGGGATTTTAGCGCTAGGTCCGACAGACTGAAAATCGGCGCAAAGGTTGGTTGAGGCCAGTTTTAGCACAAAATACTAAATCAAGGACCTTATAGGGAAAAAAAACAACCCACCCTAGCAAGTTCGAAGTGATTTTTTGAATGCAACCTTCCTATCTAAGGCATAAATACTTCAGACCATTCAACCACTTTGAGAGAGAGAGAGATCAGAAAACCAAACAATTCACTAGCCAAAACAAAGGAAGGGAGGGTCCCCATGTTTAGTATGGGGCGTGTGTGCAAGGCACAATAGGAGTGAGAAGTCTTTGGCTGATCTCCTAGGTTACACCGACGGAGGGCTAGCTATCAACATGATAATCGTTGTCAGGCTAAGGTTTGGAAGTTTCTCTGATGTGCTGTGTTACTCCGATGAAGGCCTGGCATCAGTATGACTATAACTATCGGCATGGTCTAGGGTTTCTTCTCCGATGTCCATTGCTCACGCCGATAAAGAATGAAGGCTTGGCATCAATGAGACAAGGACTCATCGCTATGAATGGTGGAGTTGTCACTGATGGTTTAAGCTATTCTGATGAGGATTGGACTGGCATTGTCAGCAACAAAATTGCCGACGATAGTCATATAGTATGTGTGGGTATATAAACTAAAATATCAAACGCGATTGGGTGCATGTGGGACCAATGGTCTCGCAAGTATGCGAATGGTTAGAAACGACAATTTCAATGGTTGAACTGAACAGTAACTAAATCGTTTGGTGGTTTGGTCAATTGCATGATAATTCAATTAGATTGTTAAAGCAATGGGAATTAATTGAACAGGGATCGAGAGTTCAATCTAATAAGCTCTATTTTCTTATTCAAGGAAGTCTTATGCTGTATGTTGTATACAACATGATAACAGTATGTGAAGGGACTGAATCGAGAAAGGAGAAACAAGAAAGATAGAGAGGGGAAATAGAACAGAGTTCAGGTGTAGGGTGATGTCCTGTACTGTGTGCTATTTGTGGCATGATAACAGTATGAAGGACTAACCCAAGTGTTGGAAAACTTTGTGCAGGGTTATGTTGTCATTTATTCTTCCAGAGGAGCAAGATGTAAATCTCCATGAAAGGCTTAGTGCTAGATTTGTATTGTAACTATGTTTTCTGTTGCTGAATAATACAATGGTGATCTGGGCTTTTGGAGTGTGGGGTTTTTTACCCGTAAGGGTTTTCCCCACATATATCTGTGTCTTCTGTTCTATCTTTTGCATTAGCATTTCTATTGTTGAAATTAGATCTAGTTGCTTGTATTTCCTCTAAGGGTCAATGTTAGAAATGTACTATGTATGTTTCCGCTTTGTGGCATAGTTGTGCATGTTTTTTGAAGAAATTGAAAAGAATTTAAATCTTTCAAAGACACCACTGCTCTTAGAAATATGTTCTGAGATGCTCTCATTTCATTGTAAGTGGTATCAGAGTCTTCTTCTGGGATCTACTTTGTTTCTCACATATGTACGTTTTATGTGTTGCATGTGTTTGCATGTAAGAGTTAATGGTGTATAAGGTCTGGGTATTCCTTTTGTGCTAATTTCTTAGTGTGACAGGTTTGAGGAAATCTGAAGGAATCGTCTGATGTTTGGTCCTTGTTTTGAGTGAAGTTTGGCAATTGATCTTGTTTTCTTATTTCAGTAGTTCTTGAAGGATGGTGAAAATGAAGAGACTGGAGCTGGTCATGATGTGGCTTGAGGCTCTTAGTTGATAGTGTATAATCTTGTTGCATGGGGTGGATTAAGCTTTTTGGTTGTGTCTCTACAATAACTTTCATATTGGGTGTCTGTGTGAGAGGCTTCCTTGTGATATGAAGAAGTTTGTGTTGCTACTCAGCCATGAACAAGTGTGCTTATGTTGGATATTTGTTCCTAGTATTGGAAAGCATTGCTTCTGTTGCCCCAGTTGCATAAAGGCTATGGAGTTGATCATTGGAAGATCTGGGAGCTTTTGCAATAGCTTGATTCTCTCAGATGCATGTGCATGTTGGTGGTTGAGGAATTGGTCTACAAGTGGGCCTAAAATTCTTGAACTATTGTTTCCTTTTAAGGATGTGTTGTACTTGCATGGATCAGATTCATGTTTCTTGGATCTGAAGTTTTCATAGTTTTTTTCCTAAAATCTATAGTTATGCATATTCATGATGATCCATTTTTCTGGTTGAACCCTTATGATGTTTCTTGATTCATATTCTTGGTCTTCCAGATGTGAAGTGGAGTGGATGTGCATGGGTGTTTTTCAAACACAGTGGTTTTGCAGGTTTTACATGGTCAAGAGAAAAACTTGTGTTTTTGTGAAGCTGCATTTAAGCTATTTCTAGACCCTAGCTTTTGAGGTGTTGCTGGATGATATAGTTGCAGTTTTGCATGCATGCTTCATGCATGGTGTGAGGAGGTGAAATGTTTTCTCTGTATGGGAGTGCTGATAAGTGATATGTCACTCAGTATTTCTGTGGTATTGCTTTTATGGATTCCTTGACTATGGTGCTCAGGTTGTGGACTGGTTTGGCAAATCAGATTTGTAAGTAATCTGGTGTTTAAGTCATGTTGTCTACATTGTTATCTACTCCTTGAGATCTTAGTTTTGTAGTTTCCAGTGCAATAGTGGGTTTGCATGTTCTATTGATTGGATCTTTGAGTTATGCAGTTTGTGGATTAGCTACCCATTGGCTGCAGTGAGATAACTCGGAAGTGGACTGTCTATGTCCACAAGATTATTTTAGTGTTTATGCAAATTTGTTAGCTGGCCTTGTCTGTGGTCACTTGTACATTGGTGTGATTGCATTGGGATAAAATGGTGGATAGTGTAAAGTACCTGAATAGTCAATAATCTGTAGCATGTGTATCATGATGTCATGTATAGCTTGGATACATAGTTTAGTGTAAGCTTTTGACAGTGATATTGTATTTCCTTGGTTTGGAGATCTTGGTGCCACTTGGTTTTATTGTCACATGGACATGTTAATGTGTGGACCTAGAGGATTTTCATATTAGGAGAAGGTTGGTCATGTTGCTTGGAAAGCTCAGTTACCACAGTTTAGTGGGAACTTTAGCAATGACTGCAGATTCATCACTTAGTGATGGATAATCTTCTTTAGTGTTGTAGATGTTACTAGGAGGAGCTCTTAGATCCTGTTGCTACAGAAGGGTTCTTTCACATTTGTAGGGGCACTATTTGAGGATGTGTAACATCTTGGAGCCATGGAGGATTCATGGAATCCTTGGCTGAGGTGTTGGTGGTGCTTGACAGGTGATGTTGGTTTAAAGTTTGGTTCTTTTTATGTCATGATATACTCTTGTTTATGCATTTGATTTTTGGCATGATACATTGCTCTTGAGACCATGGTTATGTTCACTTAGAGCATGGAATCTTCTAAGGGGGGTGGTAAGATCATGATGTCATGATAAGTTCCTGACTCAGAAGATTGGAGCTTTGATAGTGGTCTGGTTATTCTCTGTGTGTTGGGTACATTGATCTTTTGCTTAATTACTTCATATTGGTGCAGTGATGCTTTTGGAGTTTAGCATGAAATGATTTTTTGCAGATGCTCATGGATACATGGAGAATAAGGTGAGACGGTATATGCTGTGCTTATTTAGAGTTTACAGCAGGAAGTTTGAGGAGTCTTTACCTTGGTTGAATGTGAGTTCGACAAAAGATCTAGAGGAGATTGTTCTTGGAGAAAGTTGTTGAGACTTGGATATCTTGGAAGAACATTCTCATTCCCCACTCTTGGTCTACTCGGCAATTTTCACTTGAGAGGTATTGCCCATTGTTTACTCTCAGGTGTGTTATGCTTTCTTTCATAGACATGGATCTTGAACTACTCATAGATGGTTCTGGAGGATTCATTGTGAGAGATGGATAGCATGAAAAATCTCCTTGTGCATTTGAGTTTAAAGATATCATTAATTGGTGAGATCAGTTAGGTGATGGACTATGGGCTGATTTCGTGAAATGGGAAATGGATTAGTTTTGGTCTTTTTTGGATTGGGAAGCTTACATCCATGTTGTTTTCTTGGTAGTTTTCTATGAGATTGAACAACATTGGGTGTTGTTAGGGTGTTCTCTTCGGGGTTTTATGAAGGAGATCATACTTGACACAGTTGGCATTCAGAGGTGTATGTAGGAGGATTTTCTACAGGTTTATGATGTACAGTGTTTCTCTTGGTCTCAATAATTTTTTCTGATGGTGCGTTTCACATTACATTGGTTTGGGGTTTTGTTTGGAGCTGATGTGATCACTAGTTTGTGGTCATGTGCTTTCACTTATGTTCTTGGGTGATAGCATGAAGGTTCTGTTATCTCTTTCCTTTGTTGGATGTGGAGAATTTGGGAGAGTACTGGATTGGTGGGAAAATTGTTCCAGGATATTTGTTTACAGGTGATGCATATCATTGTGGTTAATTCCTTGGTTCTACATGATGTTATTACTTACACTTTCTATGTTATGCTATTGGTAGATTTTGTATGCCTTGATCTTTTTTTAGATCTACATTACTCGTGTAGTGGGAGTTCTTGGATGTGTTTGGTCTTCTTCAACTAGTTGACACATGGAGCTTGTATTTGCAGTTGATGGGTGTATATGTAGGTGGCATGAGTATGCTGATGTAGATACCTTTAAGGTATGGATGATTGGATCAATTAGCACCTGCTGTGTGTGTTATTTTTAGTCACGTGAATTTTGTTCAGTTGGATGGAAGCAATCAATTTGTTGATTGTTGTTCTAGCTAATGTTCTATCTTATTTCTGGAGAATGGTTACATGGCTGTGTTCTAGAGGCTTTGAAGTTGGCTATATTGATGATTCTGTATAGCTTGTAAGCACAATGATTTGGTGGCAGTTTCTGAGCTAATACAGTGACTTTGAGCATTGATGGTTTCCTATAATTCCTTCATCAAGTGGGAGAATGTTAAGTAATTGTGACTCAGATTATAAGCATTGGCAAGAGTTGACTTTTGTCCAACAATCAGGCAGAGTGTTATCATCGGCCTTACTTTAGTTTGTTACTCTGACCATTTTGAGTCTCCCCGATGGTAGTTTTCTCCTGCGATGTGCTATCGGTGAAATGGGGTTCTTCGGCATAGCTTGTTTGTGTTCCAGCGATGGAGTATGTTACTCTGATGAACTGTTGTTGGTTGGCGTCAGCAAGACCTCTTCGATCGGTATAGTGTTGAGAAGTCTCTCTGATGTCAAGTGTCACTCTGATGTAGTGAGCTATCAGGCAGACTTTCTGTATCGGCGGGAGTGAGAAGTCTTTGGCCGATCTACTAGGTTACACTGATAGAGGGCTAGCTATTGGCATGAAAATTGTTGTCGGGCTGAGGTTTGGATGTTTCTCTGATGTGCTATGTTACTCTGATGAAGGCTTGGCATCGGTATGACTATAACTATCGGCACGGTCTAGGGTTTCTTCTTTGATGTGCATTGGTCATGCCAATGAAAGACGAAGGCTTGGTATCAGTGAGACAAGGACTCATCACTGTGAATGGTGGAGTTGTCACTGATGGTTTAAGCTATTCTGATGAGGATTGGACTGGCATCGTCAGCAACAAAATTGCTAATGATAGTCATATAGTATGTGTGGGTATATAAACTAAAATGTCAAACATGACCAGATGCATGTGGGACTAATGGTCTCGCAAGTATGCGAATGGTTAGAAATGATAGTTTTGATAGTTGAACTAAATAGTAACTGAATCATTTGGTGGTTTGGTCAGTTGCATGAGAATTTGATTAGATTGCTAAAGCAATGGGAATTAATTGAATAGGGATCGAGAGTTCAATCTGATAAGCTCTATTTTCTTCTTCGAGGAAGTCCTATGCTGAATGTTGTATGCAGCATGATAACAGTATGTGAATGGACTGAATCGAGAAAGGAGAAACAGGAAAGACAGAGAGATGACATAGAACAGAGTTCAGGTGTAGGGTGATGTATTGGCAAGAGACACTATATGGATTCATAATTGTTGTCATTGATGGCAACAAAGTTCATCCCACACATCCACAGGACATGGTGTGTCTATACCAGAAGTCAGAGTGAAGAATGTTGTGGTTTAATAAACAAGAACAGAGCATGTGGTGAGGTCTGACAGTCAGGTCCGGATCTCTCAGAGGAAGTATCTTGGTGAAGTGCAGACTTGGGGAAGTCAAGAGGACTACCTTGAGTGATAGATTCCAAGGATTTAGCCTCCGGTGATAGATGAAGAAAAAGATATGAATACTTGAGTATCGGGTTCCTGATTGACAGTGTGGACAGAGAAAGAACTGACTGGCAGAACATCAGACATTATTCTGGATGTGTTATTGATGTTGGTAAAGGTTATGAAGGCATAAATTATGATTGGCTGACATGATTGATGACTTCTACAAGTATATCCTTGATCCACATTACTTCGTAAGCAAGGATTCAGCCGACAGATCAGAGTTTGTGGAAAATATTGACTATTCCAGGTGCCGACTAGAAAGGTGATGAAATCACTTGTGCGGATATATATACAAGATGGATTTAGTTATGAGATGTGTTGAAGTAGTTGGTGATGTGCGAAGAAAAGCAGTAGAGCCGAATAAAAGTAGAAAGGAAGGTCCAGTATGTGAAAGGAGAGTAGCACAAAAGAAGAGAAAAGATGAAGTGTAGCAGATCAGTATACAGAGCCTAACCGGAATTGAACTCTAGCATATGTTGATGCTCCTTATCAGTTCAAGTATTGTATTACACTCTTTATAAATTGTAGACAGTGTGTCTCTTGTAGGCAGTGTGCCTCTTGTGAGCAGTGTGCTCGGGCAGTGAGCCCTAATTGGCAAGTGCCATTTTGTATTTCCATTCTTTTGATAGAGAATACAATCTTGGGTTAATCACCCCGTGGTTTTTTCCCTTAACAAGGTTTTCACATCAAAAATATTGTTTCATGTGTATTTCCATTTCATGGTTATGTTTGCTTATTTGAATTAATGTTGCATTGATTATTAAGAAAGTTCAGAAAGTAGAAAGAATTAGGATAACTGATTCACCCCCCCCTCAGCTATCAATAATTGGTATCAGAGCCAAGTTCCTCCTAACAGAGTCTAACAGCTTGAGGAAGATTTGAGAATTCAAATGGATGCATATGGTTTAAGGGAGCAACTCAAGACTACCCTTGATGATCTTGAATAGTCAAACTCTGAAGTCAATGAGTTAAAGGAAAGACTCAAACAGGCTGATGATTTCATGAGAGAACTAAAAGACAAATTAAGTCTCTCTATGAAAAAGAGAAAGGAGCTACTTCAGCAATTGGCAAGTCAAAGTGAAGCAAATGATACAAATAAAGATCTGAAGGAGAAAACTAAGTTATGTGAAAAGTTATCAAAAGAAATCATTATGGTTAGACATGAAATAGAATCAGAAGTTATAAAGTTTACCCAAGAGATTGAAGAGAAAAGAAAAACTGAAGATAATCTAAGACAATCTCTCAAGGAGAAATCAGAAGATTGCCACAAGATGGATAGAATTATCAGACATCTTGAATCTGATCTTGAAGATACTAAAGATAATGAAGAGAAACTTGAGGATCAAATTGTCTCTCTCAAAAGGTATCTTCAAACAGAAAATGAATATAAAGAGAAATTCAAGATAAGTTCTGCTCAACTTGAAGTTCTTCTTGAAAGCCAAAATAGGGTACATGACAAGTGTGGTTTGGGATATGAGAAAGGAGAAAGCTCTGGATCTAGTCAGAAGAATTTTGGATCAGAAAATCCAAGGAACAGGCCTAGAAGACCTCTGGTAAGGCAACCTAATGCTCAAAGATATCCATCCTTCAATGGATACTGCCACAACTTCAATAACTTTGGTCATAAATCTAATCAGTGCAGAAAGAGAATGAATCAGACTAATTCATCCTTCTCTGAACAATGTTTCAACTGCAAAAGGTATGGTCACAAATCTCATGAATGCAGAAATATGCAAATAAACAAATCATTCAATGGTAGATGCTTTGCATGCAACAGAATAGGTCATATGGCTAATCAATGCAGATCAAGAGGATATCAATCAAATATGCAAAGAAATGTTGTTTGCCAAATTTGCAATAGATCCGGTCATATTGCAAAATTCTGTAGAAGCAAGAATTAGGACAAAAGAGGTCCGGTACATCATAATCAGAATCAAGATAAGGCAAAATGAAAAGTGAATGCAGATGAAGTTCAAAGTGAGATGAACAAAATTTGGGTGAAGAAAAGTACAGAGAATGTAGGGGATGGGTCTGCACCAGACTTTGGTGCTGATATTCCTTCTGGAAACTAAAAAGTGAGCTCTAGCTTAGGGGGAGACACAAAGAAAACCTTGTTCCCCCAGCCAGTGAATTGGTGCCGGAACTGGCACAAGAAGAGTTGCAGATTAAAGGGTTCATAAGGGAAACATCCAAATAAACTATGGTTAAGATTTGGAAGATCTACAAGATGTTTAAAGATCAGGATTGATCCAGTTCTTCAAGTCATCCGAATAAGGTAAACCAGAATAACTTAGGTCGAGCATTTATTGCAACGTGACATTAGGGTTTGCAAAGCAATATAAGGGTTTTCTCATTAAGCATTTGTTCACTCTGCATTCAAGAAGAAATAAAAAGTGAAGCTCTGTAACAAAATTCCTCAAGCTCATCAAAGATCCTTTGTAGAAGTCAATTCATCTAGAAATTGATCTGGCTAACTCCGTGAAACTGAAATGCGTAAAAGGTATTCTCTGTTATCAAATATCTCTCTATAAATCCTTGAATGATGGGTACTCCAAATATTGTAAAAATCTCTGATAGGCCTCGCCCCAAATTCAAGAAACATCCATACAAATCTTTGGAAGTAGATCCCCTAGGAGCATTTTCCAGTGTTTCGCATGGTGTGTTGCATTTAGAAGACATTAGGGTTTACATACACACGAATATTGAAGAATTTGGGGAATCAAAGTTAGTAGATATCTATCACAAACAGTTAATAGATGATTCTTTTGAGATTAAACCTCAGTATAAAGCCATCTAGGATAAGCATTTTGCACAGTGCATTCATTTCCCCTGTTTTGAAGAAGATGAATGGGTTCGAAATGTGTTGAGTAGAGTGCATGACAATTTCTTATGGTTGAATAAACCATTTAAGATCACCAAAGATGCAATTAGGGTAGTAACCAGTCTGCACTCATCCGGTGGAATACCTGTTCTCAAATCTATCAAGAATCAGATAGTATGTGATGCAACGGGATCAAAATTTGACAAGAGAGCTATGACAATTGAAGACATCACTGAACCGGATGTCAAATTTGCATCCATGATAATTGGTTACAAGATTTATCACTCCAGTAGGGAAAATTCAGTACCGGGAACTGTAGTTTACATAGCCTATCAAATGCTAAAAGAAAATGATGACTATGATCTGTGTGATCTTCTTCTAAGTCAACTTTTGGAAAATCTACAAAAGATTAAGAAGGATAAGAAGAACTCCTTCAAGTATGGTGGCTTGATACTCTGGCTATTCTTTTATTACATGAATGAGCTTCTCAGATCTAATGGCTGGGTATGGCAGAATGACAGACCAGTTGCCATCGAAATCAGAGACTATTTGCATGGGCTTGGGGATGCTAAAGCAAGAAATACATCCCTATGGGGATATTTCAAGAATTTTCAAAACATGATGCAATCAAGAGAGAGAATTTCCTAGTCTCTTGTTGAGAAATACAAAGACACAGTATGCTTTATGGTAGAGACTAATCAGTGCCTAATGGAGGCAGTAGAACCAAGAACTGTATGGATCATGCCTATGGGGTATGAAGTTGATGAACAAATTGTGGAGCTGCATGTTCAACACATGCTAAGTCAGCCAAAGGATCCAAAGGCAGAAAGGTTTGGAACCTTTGAGGAGCTAAGTGTAAAAGTTCATGTGGAACTCAAACAACTGGAAATAAAGAGGAAAGTGAGAAAAGAATTTGAAGAAATTGCCAAAGGCTTAGGCATCTCAAAGGAGGCTCTTGATGCCAATAGAGAAAAAGTGGAAAGGACAGAGAAAGAGGAGAAAGAGGCAGAAAGGGGAAGTAAGGAAAGTGTTCCAGTAAAATCTTCCACCCAGACCAGATCATCAAAGAGATCTGCACCTACCACTACCAAAAGCTCAAGGCCATCAAAACCGGAAGCAAAATTATCCGGCAAAGGAGAGAAAAGAACAAAGACAAAAGCCACAAGGGCTTATGCCAGTTAAAGGGATGAAGAGGAGACTGAATCTGATGAAGAAATTAGGAAAGTGAAGAAACAGAAGAAAACATCTGGTGAACCCTCTACCGGACAAGAGGAAGAAGAAAATATAGAGGAATATGTTGAAAAACCCACTCTTCACATTGATGGCATAATCAAATCAGTTATAGTGGATGGAAATCTTCAGCCAATGATTGAGTTCTATGATGATTATGGTGAAGCAGATCAGAAGATATTGCAAGATGCCAGAGTCAGGTACCTAAATATCTATAATAAAGAATTTATTGAAATTATATCTCTGATCCCCAAAAGCTTGGAGAAGGAACTAGAAATAAGAAAGAACAATGCCCAAGCCAAAGACCTAGAAATCCAGGAACAGATAGCAATTCAGCTATATCCTTCAATCGATCCCAAGAAAATGAATATGATATTCAAATATTGTAAGGATGAGTTCAGGAACAAAGCAAGGATGAATAAACTTATGCTCGGAGAGACTGACAAAGTTGCAAAAGAGACAGAAGAGATCCTCCAGAATGCATTCAAAAGATTCAACATTCCAATTATAGAGGACTTGGGTACTGACCCATCGAGCACAAGTGATGCCAAAGAGTCTACTAAGAAAATGACAGAAGAGGTAATAAATACCAGTGCAGAAATAGCTAAGGACTTGGAATCCTTTGCTCCAGAAGAGGTGGCCCATGAATAGACTAACATTTCTCCTCCGGATTCCCCTACATTCTCCAGATCTAAAGGAGAAGAAAGAATACAGGAGAAAGAACCAGAGGTGAAGGAAAAAGAAGGTGACAGTACCAAGGTTGCAGAAGGAGAGAAGACTTCAACAGAGAAGACTACAATTGCTAGTGGTAAGAATGTAGAAGGAGAGAAAGCTCCAAGAGACAGCTCTAAGAATGCAGAAGAAAAGAAAAATCTGTCTCTGGCAAGAGACACTACAAAAACTATCCAAGAATTCTTGAACAAAGAAACAATGGAGATTGATGAACCAGAGCTTCTATAAGGACCATTTAATTTTGATTCTCTTTCTCCAGTACAAACAATGAAGATAGCTTCATTTGCTAATGCAAAGGCTAAAGAAAAACTCCTAAAGTCTCACATGGAAGACTGTGAGTTGATAGAAACTACTTCCGGAGTGCTAGAAAAGATTATGCCATCATTTCAGAAGGATCCCACAGCCTCCTCATCTGGTAATCTCAAAACTCTAGTCAATAGTGTTAGCACACATTTTGATTCCCTAGAGAAGTCAGAAGAAGATAAGGTCTGGAAGGAATTTCTTGCAAAAAGATTATCAGAGGTACAAGGGTTGATAATTAATGATAGGAGAAATATGAATATTGGGATAAAGAGCTTAGAAAATGCTCTTAAAGATGGTGGAGAAATGTACAAATTTTGTATATCATTGTCCAAAGCAACATTGGACATTGAGAAGAAAGTAAAAGAACAAGAGGATAAACTGACAAATCTATCAAAGAATTTTGATCCTCTCTCATCCTCCATAATAAATCAAGAATGTCAAACTATTGCAGTCTTGAATGAAATCAAGAAGTTGGAGAAGGAAAAGAAAAATAGAATAAGTAGGTTGGGTGCACTCAGAGGGATAATTATCCCCAAGTTAGAGGCCATCCATGAGGCCATAAAAGAAGCCCAGATCACAGCCCAGACCAGTGATCTGACAGATCTAAAAAGGGCAGATGCGTTTGCATTCTTGTTAAGAGGTCATATATCAATTTTGGATAGAATGAAGCAAAGTTGGGAAACAAAATTTGTCCAATTGAAGACAACTTTTGTAGATATTCTTCAGTATATGTAAGTATGCCATATGTATATACTTATGTGGCCAAGTATAGTTGAAATTTTGAAAATTTTGGTGTGCAGACCCAACCCTTTGCCATTGATGTCAAACGGGGAGTGATGTGCAGTGAAAAATGTTGTAGCCAGCTAAGGGGGAGCTCTAAAAAATGTATATAAAAATAGAGCATCAGCCAAGGGGGAGCATAGTGTAAACACTTAGTCATTTTTCACTAAGTGTTGCCATCAATGCCAAAGGGGGAGATTGTTGGCAAGAGATGCTAGATGGATTCATAATTTTTGTCATTGATGGCAACAAAGTTCATCCCACACATCTGCAGGACATGGTGTGTCTATACCGAAGGTCAGAGTGAAGAATGTTGTGGTTCAGTAAACAAGAACAGAGCATGTGGTGAGGTCTGACAGTCAGGTCCAGATCTCTCAGAGGAAGAATCTTGGTGAAGTGCGGACTTGGGGAAGTCAAGAGGACTACCTTGAGTGATAGATTCCAAGGATTTAGCCTCCAGTGATAGATGAAAAAAAAGATATGAATACTTGAGTATTGGGTTCCTGATTGATAGTGTGGACAGAGAAAGAACTGACTGGCAGAACATAAGACATTATTCTAGATGTGTTACTGATGTTTGTAAAGGTTATGAAGGCATAAATTATGATTGGCCAACATGATTGATGACTTCTACAAGTATATCCTTGATCCGCATTACTTGGTAAGCAAGGATTCAGCCGATAGATCAGAGTTTGTGGAAAATATTGACTATTCCGGGTGCTGACTAGAAAGGTGATGAAATCACTTGTGCAGATATTTATACAAGATGGATTCAGTTATGAGATGTGTTGAAGTAGATGGTGATGTGTGAAGAAAAGCAGTAGAGCCGAATAAAAGTAGAAAGGAAGGTCTAGTATGTGAAAGGAGAGTAGCACAAAAGAAGAGAAAAGATGAAGTGCAGTAGATTAGTATACAGAGCCTAACCGGAACTGAACTCCAGCATATGTTGATGCTCCTTATTAGTTCAAGTATTATATTACACTCTTTATAAATTGTAGATAGTGTGTCTCTTGTAGGCAGTGTGCCTCTTGTGAGCAGTGTGCTCGGGCAGTGAGCCCTAATTGGCAAGTGCCATTTTGTATTTCCATTCTTCTAACAGAGAATACAATCTTGGGTTAATCACCCCGTGGTTTTTTCCCTTAACAGGGTTTCCATGTCAAAAATATTGTGTCATGTGTATTTCCATTTCATGGTTATGTTTGCTTATTTGAATTAATGTTGCATTGATTATTAAGAAAGTTCAGAAAGCAGAAAGAATTAGGATAACTGATTCACCTCCCCCTCTTAGTTATCAACATGATGTCCTGTACTGTGTGCTATCTGTGGCACGATAATAGTATGAAGGACTAACCCGAGTGCTAGAGAACTTTGTGTAGGGTTATGTTGTCTGTTATTATTCTAGAGGAGCAAGATGTAAATCTCCATGAAAGGCTTAGTTCCAGATTTGTATTGTAACTGTGTTTTCTGTTGCTAAATAATACAATGGTAATCTGGGCTTTTGGAGTGTGGGGTTTTTTACCCATAAGGGTTTTCCCCACGTATATTTGTGTCTTCTATTCTATCTTTTGTGTTAGCATTTCTGTTGTTGAAATTAGATCTTGTTACTTGTATTTCCTCTAAGGGTCAATGTTGGAAATGTACTGTCTATTTCCACTTTGTGGCATAGTTGTGCATGTTTTTTGAAGAAATTGAAAAGAATTTAAATCTGTCGAAGACACCACTATTCTTAGAAATATGTTCTGAGATGCTCTCATTTCCTTACAGTATTAACTTCATTGGTACTATGAACCCACCATCAAGTGCAGGTCACAACTTTGTTCTCACCGTAACTGATTATTTTACCAAGTGGGTGGAGGCCATCCTAGTTAAGCATGCTACTTCTAAAGTGGTATCTAATTTTCTTAAGGAAAATATTATTTCCCGGTTTGGAGTTCCAAACAAGGTTGTAGCAGATAATGCTACTTGTTTCTCTTCCAATGAGATTACTGGATTTTGCTATGAACATGGGATCATTCTCTCCCACTCTTCGGACTATTATCCATAGAGAAATGGTCAGGCAAAATCAAGTAACAAAAATCTGGTTACTATTATCAGTAAACTGGTGGAAGATAATCAGAGAACTTGGCATAAAGCGTTGTTTGATGCTTTATGGTCAGACAGGATTACCCCCAAAAGGGTGATAGGTATGTCACCATTTCAACTTCTATATGGTCTGAATGTAGAGATACCTATTACTTTGGAGTTGCTGGCATTAAAGTTGGTAAAGGCGGTAGAAGATAGAACTTTTGAAAGTTCTATTGACAAAAGAATCATGTACCTCACTGAACTTGAAGAATAGTGAGCTATGGTAGTAGATTGTATTGTTGAATATCAAAGTTAGGTGAAGAAGATTTTTGACAAGAAAGCAAGGGCTCGTGATTTTCAAATTAGAGATCAAGTCTTGTTATGGGACAAGAGGAGAGAACCAAAAGGAATGCATGGGAAGTTTGATTCCTTATGGAGAGGCCCGTTCATCATTCATCAACTTTGTAGTGAAAATAGCTTCTTACTGGAGTATCTAGATGGAACACCATTCTTGTTTCCTCACAGTGGACAACATCTGAAACACTTCAACCCTTGAAGTATCAGATAAGTTCATTTGTATATTTGTATAGTTTTGTGTTTTTTTATTTTTTCATTTTTTGTTTAGTCTTTTGTGTCTCTTTCTTTTTGGTAGCTTGACTCTATGGCCCAATGGCATGGATGAAGGCACTTAGAGGCTGGACTCTTTTCCCTTCAATCATTTCAAAGTTTGATCGATGGAAGTTCCCCAGTTAGAGCCAGTTGTTGTTCTCAAAATTAGCTACGCTCGTTTTTGTAGACAACCCCTACGAAACTTGTCCATTTTGTAACCTACACTCTAAGTTCACAAATTTAGATAAGTACTCTTAGTCTTGTGCAAAGTCATCTAACATCCTAGAAAAGTTTGCCACATTCCCTTATGTCGATTCCTTGAAATTCATCCAAATCAATTAGGTTGCAAATTGATCAAAATATCAATTTAGATCATTTTAGGGTGCTAGTAGGTTTTCGATTCTTCATGTGCATAAGTAGTCAAAAACACCGCTCTTGCATATTCTTGATGTTTCCAAGTGTAAAGTCGGCTCATTTCGCTGCTTTTACATGCATGTATTTGAGTTACATGTATGGGTGGCGAAAATCACCGCCCATACATGTTAGTTCTTCCTTATGAAGTTGTAAGAGCGGTAGTTTTACCCGCCCTTACATCCTCTTCCTTCTTCCATGCGAAAGCGGTGTTTTTGACTGACAAAGTATCTTGTTCCTCGCATTTATTTTAACCCATGTGTATTTATTGTGCCTTTAATTTTTGGATTTGGGCAATCTTTGAGTTACTTTAAATTGTTTTTGATTAGTATCTTGTTTTACTTTTGTTAATTCATCTCACCTAAACCTTGGAGAGAACTTGGAACTGACACTTTCTAGCCTCCACGGATTTAATCTTCTTGAAGCTCTCATTTTTCCTCTTCACTGATTATATAGGTAAGCTTTTTTTATTTCTCCTTTGTGTTTGAGGTTTTGTTAATGGTAAATCATGTTTGTATCGTTGTTCGAAATCATTTTATGATTGTCTTTTAAAAACCCTAGTTTTATTTTAAATTTGTATATCTCTGTTAAACCCCAGATCTTAGTAGGTTTTGGGTTTTCAGTTCACTTTTTGTTTTGTTGAAGTTTTCATCGCCTTGTAAGATTTTAGGTTTTCTTTGTGTGTGTAGTCGGTATTTTCCGCCGATGGTGTCTTAGGATTTTGCTTTGTTGTTTTGTCGTATGTAATAGTGGTCAATTTGACCAACACATATGATTTTCATTGTATTACCCCACATACATGTAAGGGTAGATAGAACTCCTGCCCTTACACGAACTTTGTGAATTACCTTCCAACGTACATGAGCAGCTGAAACTTCCACCCTTACACCTTTAACTTGGAGGTTGTAAAAATAGATGCAGTGGCATTCTTTTTCGTCGACTATATATCAAACCATTTCATTCAACATGCAAAGGCGGTCTATTTTGCTGAGTTCGCATGTGCTTCAAAGACACAAATTTTTACCCTGATGTAAGGGCGGTCATTTCGGCCGCCCCTATATCTAAACTTATATTCTTGCCAAATACATGTAATGGTGGTTAAATTGATCGACTTTACATAAGTAAATGGTCCCTCATGCAGGAGCGGTTATTTTGACCACCCATGCACATTTTCCTAATTTTTTTCCTAACACTGGAAAAATTTGCCTTTCAAAGCTTATTAACCCGCTTTTGCCTTTTACCTCGATTTGCATGCACTCAAGCCCTTTAAAGCATTTTTCCCTGATCATGATCATAGAATCGCAGTAATCCCAGTTTACCCATTTTTCCCCTAACTGTGAGATAATGGTTTTTTTGTAGTTTTCAACAAACATCCGTAGTTGATACCTTTTCTAGAGTTCTCTCCAAAACTAATGTCGGAGCCATCTCTATCCAAGGCTAAAGTCATGAAGTACAAATATCAAGGGGTATTCCCTATCACTTCAGTACAGTCTAATGTTGATGAAATTAGAGATACAAAAATAGGACATGTGGATATGGTAGAGTTCATAGACAGGACCAAATAGACCAATCCTTCGAGACATATGTAGAAGATCGTTGATAGTCATATCCACTTGGTTGCTTCCTTTCTCGTGGTTGCTCATAACCCTAAATTTGTTCTTCAGGTGGCTAGTCATTACAACAGAGATGATAGGACTGCATCAGATTCCCAAGGGAATGTGATTTTGAGATTAGATGCAAAGTTTAACGATAAAATCTTCATGTGTCCTCTTGTTGTAAATGTTGGACAAATTGATTTTGCTCAAGGGCAAAAAGATTATGATGAATATGTAGAAGCCGCAAGAAGATAAATAAACAATAAATGGTTGAAGATTCCTCAGAGTAATCTGACCAGATGGCCGAAAGATCTCCCAAGGAGTGAATTTGTTGAGGAAGTTTGTGACTTGATCACACTTTTGAGTCATATCAGAGGACTTCCTTCTTCTTCCAAATTTTATGAATGGATGTATACATACATCAAGGTGATTCTTCGGGGCACACAAAAAATATCCTGGGGGGAGTAGATTAGTAATGATTTGCATGAGCAATTGGTGAAAGTCAATACTACTTTCAAGTTTTATATGACTTCATATATGGTCTATGTTGCTGCTAGTAGTAGGAGCTTTCCTAGTCTTACTGAGCTTGGCAATAGGAGATTGGTCCCTATATATGAGTATTATGATCAAATCACTCTAATAGGATCAATCCATCATTTCTGTAGGGTCAATGATGCTTACTTTTCAATGTTTATGTGCTTATGGGACAATGAGCTTGTTTAGAAGAGGGTTTCAAATGAAGCTTGGGGAGTTGTAAATTCTTTTGGCTGCTTGTTCTTACAGTTTCCTACTTTCACATGTATCTCAGAGTAGTGTATTTTCCTGGTTACCTTTATACACTTCCACGATATCTCAGTGACCGGATTGTTCTCATGGAATTATGTAGACGGTTGATCGTGGTACATAATAAACAAATGGAGCTGAAAAAGTTAGGGATAAAATTTCCTATAGAAATTGGAAGGTACTCAGTTCAGTTAGCTATCAAGGTAAAAATGGTTGATTCTAAAATGCAGCTGGTCACCATGAAAACTTTAAAGAAAAGGGATCATTTTTATTTCAGGAGGGTACAAGATAAAATCAAAAGGAAAACAACTTTCTGTATGCCTATGGTGGAAGATATTTGGGCTGACCTCAGGACACAAAATGAGGTTAGGAAGTTGGATTTTTGTAGACTCCATTTGAGTCAAATAGAAGAGCTGGGCCTTGCTGATATTCTAGAAGGAATGGAAGATGATGGGAATGTTCTAGATCCCAAGTATAATACTGAAGATGTTGAAGCCTCACCTCTTCCAGAGGTCAAGTGGTCAATTAAAGAGGAGACTTCTATAAGGAAAAGCTTTCAGCCAATCTTGGCTAATACAAACATATGGTTGGAAAGCAAAGGTATCAGTTTGAAAGAATTGCTTACAGGGTTAGAGACTAAAGTTCAAGAGCAAACAAGAAAGAAAGTAGAGAACAAAACCAAAAATAAGAGTGATACTCCTTCATCTTCCAAAATACAAAAACCAAAAATCAAGTTTGTGTCTAAGGGAGGGAAGAAGAAGGAGATTGCAAGGATCTCTAACGTATTGAATCTGGTATTGAAGACACTAATGTTGAACAGATGGAGATTGAAGATGTTGAAATTAAACAACAAAATATTAAGAAATCTAAGGATGCACAACAAGCGAAAGTATCTAAAAAGCCTATTGAAGAAGAGGAAACAAAACAAGGTAAATATGAGAGTGTAGAGTAGGAACAACCTGGTGATTCACAGTTTTCTCCATAGAAGGACCTTCCATCAGAATCCCAAGTTTCTAGATCTCAGCTCCATGTTCCTATTTCTGGTGTTTTTTCCACAGTTTCAAATACCCCTATTTCTCCTATTTTGGTTGTTTCCTCTAATAATACTCCCCCTTCATTAAGAACTTGATTTGGAATAGTGTTTGATTCATCTAGGTCTATTCCTAGTTTGTCTTCCCCATCTTTTGATATTGGTGAACATACAGTGTTAGAACATTTTCTAGATAGTTCTGAAAAGGTTGTTGACACTACTACTATTTTTACCCCTACTAGTCCTATTGTTACAATAATAGGTATAAACATGGATCCAGAAAAATAAGTGGTTGATTTGTCCCCAAATGTTGGTGCTTCTACGCTACCTCCATGGCTATCCGCATATACCCCAAAGAGAAAAAAGAAAGCAATTTTACCAGATGAAATTGACATAGAGAAGGTTTTGCCTCTGAAGTCAAAAGCTCTGAAGAAGAAATCTAAGACTGTTCCAAGGCTTGTCAATGAAAAAGGAATCAGGTATGTAGAGATTGCCAAGCCACCAGAGGATGCTACTCTTGATATGTTTGATATGACTGATTATGTTCTTTCAAGAGTTGAGTTGGGAAAAATAACTCATGAAGGTATTAAGGCAAATTTTCAAAATACTGCCAGTACTTTGCTTGAGAAATATGCTGAAGTGAAGAAGGAGAAAGAGCAATACAAAGCTAAAGCAGAACAACTTGCCGCTATTCTCCAAAAGATAGTAAAATCATCAGAAATTGTTGATCCCATGGCAGTAACTGTTGAAGATCCCTTAATTCAAAAGATAGAGAAAATTTAGGCTAGAGGGAAGGTGGTTGGAGATATTGTTGAGTGGTTGCTAGCACATGGAAGAATTCTGCTGAAAACTACTCTAGAAAGAAAAGAAAAAATGGAGAAAGCAAAAGTTGAGCTTGATAACAAAGTTGACTTAATTTCTCCAGAATTGCGAGATCAAGAAGAGAGATTGGAGGAGTGGATAGAGATGAAAAGGATTAAGATAAAGAATGTTATTGGCATTGGGGTCATCTCAAATCAGGAATCATATCTTAAAACTAAGGAGTCACTTGTTCATCGTATCAATATAGTAAAAGGCTTGCTTGATAACTTATGCCAAGCTCGTGAAAACAGTGAAGACAGTGATGTCATGCTTTTACATAGATTAGAAGAACTCCCATGCACTCTCATAGGTGAAGGTCATAAGTTCCTTTCAGTAGATGAAATGATAAGCTCCATTGAAAAGATGGTTCAACAGAAATTCAAAGATGAAGTGCCCTCAGTACTGTCTATGGATAGCCTCTATGATCAACACTCAACTTTTGAGAACCTGAAGGACAATCTTGACAAGAATGAGAAGGCAATAAAGGTAGTGAAAGATGCAGTTCTTCGGGCCCACACTATCTCAGAAAATATAGCAAAGCCAGATACATGTGAAATGGCAGCTATATAGGCCATGTACCAAGAATTTTTGAAGAAGAATGATGGTGGCAGTTGAAGTTCCTTTTCAAATACCTTAGTTTATTTTTGATATTTTAATGTAATTTGAAATTTTTCATGGACATATTCATATGTAATTTTTCAAAATGTAATTACATGTGAGATAGAGGAAGTCCTAAGTCAAATAGGACTCTTTTGTTGAATAGTCAAAGTAGTTGTAAATTTCCTATTTTTGCTCCAGGCTCCTCCCTATAAATAAAGAGGGCCTCTATTGTAAATTTTATCTTTTATCTATTGCAAAGAAACTCTGCTGAATTGGAAAACATTTCAAGACTTTGAGATTTTTATGTTTATCATACTTTCAAGTGAATATCAATACATGTAGACAATTTGACTATCAAACTTTGAGTTGAATCATATTGTTTTATGATATCAGTGTTCTTATGTCATTGATGTTATATTATATTGAATCATTGTTTAAATCATGGAGTTTATTGAAATTTGAGAGGAGTGTTCTTGTTTTGGTGAAATAGACTTTGTGCTATTTTTCTCATTGTGGGAGTTTGTGTTTGTTTATGGGAATATAATTGTTTAGAGACTTTGAGCTGTAAACTATTGTGTTCAAGTTAGTTATATTTTATCGTAGCATTTGGTGAAGACTTTGAGCTATATCTTATCCTACTTAGTTTGAAATTGTAAATCAATAAAGGAGAAATGATAGACTTTGTGCTCTCGTAGGTTCCTTGGTTATTTAGATTGGTATTGTGAAAGTGCTCTTTTATATCGTAAACATCATTTCTAAAAAAAGAGAAATGGATGACATTGTCTCACCTCGAAATTAGTTTTTAGTAGAAATAAGTTTGTGATAGTTGATAGGGAACCTCCCCTTGTTGAGAGGAGAGATTTATCTCATTACACTATGGTTGATATAACTATTTTGCCTTCAGTTAGTTGAAGACAAAATATTCACCCAACACACACCTACAAATTTATTATATTGTACATTATGAATATAATAGAAATAATTAAATTCAAGCTAAAATAAACAAACTCATGTGCACATATCATATATGAATATATATATTTAAAGTATTAAATTTTTAAACAATACATACCTGATATCTCCCAAAACACTCTATGTGGAATGTATCGGTTTGTTCTAAAGATGTGCTGACCTCATTTGATACAAAGTGTGTCTTACACCATTCAAAAATATCATGTGCATCATTTATATGATCTCCCTCATAATTCATTTGATGCAACCTCCTGTGCCATCATGTTCACCCTTTCCATGCCCACTCTCAAAGAAACTCCAAACTTGTGGTATATTGTCATTTCGATGATATCTACATAGTGCTTAAAATGACCTTGATGATTTGAATTGTGACACACATCCATCTAACCATACAAAATGCTTTTCAATTTTTACGTGGGCCTACTTGCCAAATATTCAAAAAAATTCTTAAAACAATGTTCTACAAAATGTGTGTCATTCTTTTTATCATCACTAATATAAAAGTGATATTCTTTCTTAATGACTTGTGCTTCAAATGTACTCTCAACACCATCCAAATCCAATTGTGCATGCAAATAACACACATGCAACAGAATAGTGATATGCTTTGATAAGTAATATTGTGATTAAATCTCTTTTTGATGTCCAAAACAATAATTTTCTACAAATTTGACTATTGATAAAACTGTTCCAGGTGGGAAAGTATCTCTTAATGTTTGAAACTGTTGTGCTTGCCACTTAGGAAAAAAGCATGATGTATGTATGGTTGTATCAATTTACAAAAATTTTCTATAAATGTTCCAATAGGTATCTCCTCTTATACATAATCTAACCTTGTGGATTCTTTCCCAATTTTTGTTTGAAACTTTATGTACTTGTAACTCTTGCAATTTACCAACTTCATTGGATCAATATCTTCATTTCTCAAAGGCATTTTAGCCAAATTTCCACATGTTTCACAAAGACCTTTTATGCAGTTTATTTGACTAGTTCCATTATCATCATATGATTTATCACATAAGATGGATGCTATGAAATGACTTGCCCATTTAGGAGGTGCATTTACAAAACCATCATTGTCTTCTCTAATCTTTTGAAACACCTCATAGTAGAGATCAAATTCAATATGATAATGACAAAAACAAGTTTCAAAAACCTTGTTTGTCTTCACATAATATGGCCTGAACCTTTCAAACATTGTTTTCCCAATCTTGATATGAGAATTTGAATTACAAAGCATCACATACATCTCATGTTGTGTTATGTCTAGCTAATGTTTTGTATGTAGTTCATGACTATTGGGCCCAATTCTGTGTTTGATAACATCTCTACTATTTGATGAAGCACGAGTATTATCATTCCAAAAGGTTGAGATCAAGTTCCTAACAACATCTTGAATCCTATCAGATCAAGGAGCTCTACACATAATTGCCCAATTGCTTCATGAGGTACTTGTTATCACTGGGAATTGCACCCATATGCAAGGTTGGAAAAGCTCTGCAATTCCATGTAACATGGGACTAATTTCAAGTTGTGGGTGCCCTATAATGAAATTAGACCTCCATATTATGGGTTGGTTCCCTTTGAATGTTCAATTGGGATGTATGTTTTTTCTATTTTGGAAAAAGGAAGAAAGAAACTATATGAAATGTAAAAATGTAAAATTCAGTGATGCACCTGATTTGGATAAAAATATGCAATCTGATCCACAATATTACTCAGAAATCTGACTTTCACACAATCCAATCTTGGCATAAATATCACAAAAGTGATTCTACGGAAGGCTTGAAAACAGGATTTCTATGAAGGAGATAGTTTTCACAACATAAAAAGACTAATTCTAGAACTTAACACAACCTAAGACCTGTGATGATTATATGCTTAATGTTGCAAGCAATAAAGTGAGACAATAATTTGAAAGGTTTAATGGCTAAACACAACAAAATTTTCATCAAATCACTTCAAATAATCAGCACTAAATGGATAGGTAATTTAATTGATCTCAAAGAAACAAAGGAAATACTGTAAAAAGATAAAAGTAGAACCTGTAACCTATCAATCTCTCAATAAAACTATAAAAAATGAGCTACAAGAATTCTCCAATCTGTCTGAATCAGAATGAGAATCAAGAACTAGAAAAAAACAAACTTTTGCTTTACAATATATAGGTTTTCTCTCTCAAAGAGGCATGCAAAATATGAACTTGTAGATAACTGCCTCTAAAAATAATCTCTCATGAGCAACCTCAAAAATCCTCAAAATTAAGTTCTAAAACTACCACAAATTGAGCAAAAATAGCTCCAATTTGGGCCTCTCTATATGCTTGACCAAAAAGTTGACCAAGAACCCTAAAAATACTCCTAAAATCATGCAAAAAACTCCTAGGTGGCCTAGTTAAGTAACTAATCAATTTGCATGATTTTGCATTTAGCAAAATTGATTGTGAGTAAATAATAAAGTAATAAAAATAATTACTTTATTATTGGTTACAATTTGTTCTAATTTTGACTTTACAATTTATGGAAAATAATAAAGTAATTTGGAAAATATTACTTTATTATTTATTTACAATTAATGTCTTTGTAAAATCATGCATGATGAGAAGAAAAAATAACACTTCTTATCACTCCAATTTACAGTTGCGTGATTTGCATGATATGAGTACAAATAGGACATAGAAAAAATAAAAATCCCCTTATACCTCCATGTGGGAAAAACCCCTAGTTTGCATGATACATATTCATTAAGGAAAAATTTTACCCTTATCACTCCACATGCACTATGGAGAAAATACTAATCCTCTCTCTGCAAGAAAAAACCTTAAGTCATCCTATGCATTTATAATATCTCCATGCACAAAACAATACAGATTAATATCCTTATGACTCCCTTTGATGCCTTAATGCATACATATATCTTTATATCTTCAGGTCACCTTATATCTCCATGTGCCATTTCAATATCAAGAAAACCTTATATCTCCATGCATCAAACATTACACCATTACATATGCTCACCTTGTCTGCCACCTTGTAAAATTACTCTGTCTTCATGCATATCATGTCCTAATACAATGGTCCTTTGACCTTGTCGGCCACCATGCATAATAAGGAAGGATCTTTGACCTTTTAATGTTTGCAAAATATGACAAAGAATCTTTAACTAGGCATGAGTTTCCTATGAGGCAGCTTCGACCATGTCATTTAGTTGACCACAAAGGAAATAAATAAATCATAAGGCATAATGCCTTGCCTTCTCATAATGCTGACCCTTTTGACTTTATGAAAATGAAGTGCGACAATGTTTTCTGGCTCCTCGATATCATGATGACTAGGAAATCTCAAGACTAAAGTCTTGACCACAGGCATTTTAGATAAGGTAATTGATTTTTGGCTTTTGTGAAGTCAAAAAATGAGAGAAAGAACCATCAAACAAAACAAGAGATAACCCTAAAAGTTGTCTTCATTTTTAATTTGGCATTCTCCCTCATTCACTTTACAACTGCATTCTATTAGCTAGGGTTTGAAGGATTTAAGCATATCTCTCTGGCTTTTTACTCTCTCTGGACTTCTCTTGGTCAAATCATCAGAACTTTGCATGCAAGAAAGAAGGTAAATGTTTGGTTTGAGTACACTAGCATTTTTGTTGGCTTATGTAGATTCTTTCTCCTTTCATGGCTACGGCTTCCATGTTGAGTGCTTTACACATTCTTTAACAAAAAATTTTTTGTCTCTGTATCTTTATCTTCTGCAACTGTAACCTATATTTGAGAGTTTGATACTCCTGTGAGGCTGCAGATAGGTGTCTCTTCCTGCTAGAAAAACAAGGTAAGCATGTATTTCTTGTCTCTCCTATAGCTTCATTTGTCTCATTGTAACTGAAGAATGACAAGGGTCTTCTAAGATTTATTGAAATGGGTATTGCATTTTCTTACAGAAAATGATATATCTCTTTCAGTCGTGCCTGTATACATCTCTTTTCATCCTTTATTTGATTGTAGATGCAAAAATTTTGAGGGTTCTTTTGATTTTATGACAAGGGTTTGTTCTTTTTTACACATACAAATCCTTCATTCTGTTATGGCTATGCTCCATCTATATGTAGACACCCAAAATATGAAAAATTGGTGAGGGTTTCTGAATATGAAATAAGGGTTTCAAATTTCTTGGCATAAAACCCTTATAACTGTCACAGCCAACCTCCTATAATATCCACTGTGTTCTCTTTTTGACTGTATATAAGATGACACTAAGGTTTGAAATTTTCTAATAAGGGTTCATTCTTTTTGCACAAAAAGGCCTTCCTCTAGTACAACTATGGTATTAGCTCCATCTTATGGCACTCATTTCAACTGTATATAGAAAAGAAACAATGGCTTTACCTTTTTGCATATGGGTATTACATTTTTAACATAAAAAATGCCCTCCTTCTCATGGCCATCACATCTCTTCTCTGTATAGAAAATCTTTGACTATATTTTTATCTACAGGTAAAAAGGCACTAGGGTTTCAACTTTCTTTTGCATAGAACTTTTTCCTCTGATACGGCCATGACACTATTTCATTTCTGTGACACTTCTTTTGCTTTCTTCTCTCTTCTGTATCATATATTGACATTTCTATGCAATGAAGGTTCTCCTGTTGCAACATTTTAAATTGTTCATGCTATTTAATTACTTGATAGGAGATAAATACATGCATTAAAAGAAAAAACTTGAACTTTCAAATGGCTCTTTTAGCCTGTTCATTTTGTTTCACTTTCTTGAGCTCAGATGGCTGCTATAGCCTTTCTGCATGTCATATATCTCATTTGCCTACTAACTTTAGGATGATTGATCATTTGTCATGTGTGATGATACATATATGTGACTTAACACTTATATTTACAATAGAGAGTGGTAAATATATGCCCTATTTTCATTGGCCTAGACTGGGCTTTCAACTGTTGAAATGGATGATGCTTAGAGGTGAATGATTGATGCCTCATGTGTGACTCTGGGATCATCTCCTGACTACCTTTGTGTATGCTCCTCCTGACTATCTTTGTTGCATTTGGATCCTACTACAGCATACATATCATATTCTAATATCTCCTTGGCTTTCTGTATTTCTTGGTCCATCTGAATCCATATGATGTCAGTTGCTTGCTCATTAAAAGTATGAATGTTTGATCAATGTTTATCTAGTATAGTGATGAGATTGGGATCCTGCTATAATTTAAATGTGTCACTTGAATGTCTAAATGGTGAACATTTGATTACATTGGGAACTATGGTAGCTATCTGGGAATATAGGCTCTCTATTGATGACTTAATCATATGGGATTTTTGACTTGGTTGTTTCATATTGAAAGCTATGACATAGCTTTTGCACATATACTGTTTCATTTTTGTGATCATCCTGTTTCTTCATTATGGCATATGTCTGCCAGAGTTATTGATGCCTTGTTATTTTTGATTTTTTCTTTTAAAGGCATAATCTGTATCATTTATCTCAGCTGGATGATCACTTTGAGTACCTGTAAAATGTCATTTTACTTCTTTTTCTTTTATCATAATGAGATGATACTTTTACATGATCTATCCTGTAACTTGCTCAAATGATACACAAGCTCTGTGTCTTGGAAGCTTTATTCTATTTCTTTTCTCTTCATTAGGCACATTAATCTGAACACTTGTAGCATGTCCTTGTACTATGAATGCACTTTGACAGTTGTTCCTGTTACTTATGATGAAATAAATACATGCATTCAAAATGATTCTGTACTTTAGATGGCTCTTGTAGCCTGGATATTCTTTTGTAAATGTAACTTGATTTTTACACTTTGTCTTTGTTAACTTGACTCAGTCATGTTAATCTAATTTGCTCCAATCAACTGTAATAATATCATGAGGACATAACCTTCTGGAAGTTGATTAGATAATGCATGATGTAGCTTGGAATGATGCATCCTATCTTTTTTGATACTCTTTTCAAGATGAAAAGAAACATGATGGGCTCAAACCCTTGTGGGAGACACATTTAATCCACATGTTTAAATGTCTTCAAATCAGAAACAAAACTTGTCCTATACCTACACTGTGAGCAAAAAAGTTAGCTTAAAAATATACCTGATAGTATTGATTGATCTTCCTCATGGTTTCTTCCTAATTTGTGTCATATATCTAATCTGATCTCTCATCTAAATGCATGATGTGACAAGTAGATGTATCTGTCTAATAAAAGCATGTGATAACTTTAAACATTTAGAGCATTAATAGGGCTGTCCCAAAAATTTTGTAGGTTCAACTAATGATGGAGCTGAAGTAAAGACTGAAGACTAAAGACTTGAAGTACGGTATCAGCAAACAACCTTCTTTCTCGAGCAATGATGGATGCTTCAATTTATCATGTGTTTATTTCTTTTCCTTTTATCAAACAGATGCATAGCTTGCATGTCTACAATTTCTCAGTCTAGTTACTCCCATGGCTTGTGTGGGACACATTTGAACACTTCTTTTTAAACATGATTTGTTAAATTCTCTTATGTATATTATGTATATGTATTTCCTTTTGAATCAATGCATGAGATAAAGTAATAGATACTTGAATGTATGTTCAAAACATGACATGAAATGATAGTTCAATACAAATATCTTTCATTCTTTTATTCAAAACTGATTGACTGAATAATCAATCTAATTTATAACTCCTGAAAGATAACATGATGCAAAAAAACTATCTTTCTTGAATGACTGGTACCTTGACAATCCTATTCTCTTGTCATGATAACTCATCAGTCTTGATTAGACTGATGGGTTATTCTGTCAACTAAATCTCCTTCTCTGCTCTTGTCAAGATATCAACCTATTCAATAAATGGATAACCTTGAAGCTTTCTTTTGTTCCTTCTAAACAATTACACTTAGGTCCAACTAATTTTAAGTGTGAACAAAAAATTAGTAACATTTCTGGCGACCTCTCAAGGGTGTTTTCTTGCTAAACAGTTTAGAACCAATAGCCTTTGTAACTCCATTGGGCATAGAGTCTTTTCTACCCTGAACTGAGAGAAATTCTACAACTCACACTAACTAAACACAATAGTAGGAACTAACTAAAAAACTGAACTAAACTGATTTGCCTAAAACAAAACCAGCAACATGTACAAAAGCACTTCTTGAAAACAAAACAATAATAACTGAAACTAAATGTGCAAAAGCACTTATTTGCAGCATAAGGCTGTCTTACTAGTAGCATAACCTGAGGTGAATCCCATTGACTGGGATTGGCAATACCTCACCATCTAACTTAGCAAGTTGGAATGCATTGTGTTGCTTGCATTGTGTTATTATATATGGTCCATCCCACATTGCATTAAACTTTGTATGTTGTCCTGGTCTGCTCTTCAACTCATTCCATTTGAAAACTAGATCTCCTTCTTTATAAACTCTTGGTACTACCCTTTTATCAAAAGTCACTTTCATTTGGGCCTGGTGTACTTCCAATGTTTTCAAGGCCTCTTTCCTGATTTCTTCAAGCTCAATCAGCTGTGCAAGCCTGATTTCCATTGGTTGTTCTTCAAGTAACTCTAGCTCTTTTATGTAGCTAAGTGTTGGCAACTCCACTGTTATTGGTAACTTTGCTTCCTTTCCATATGTAAGCACATAGGGTGAATTACCTGTTGATCTTTTAGGTGTAATCCTATTAGCCCATAATGCTAACTTTAACTTATCATGCCAAGACCTCTAATTCTCATCAACTATTTTCTTTATGATTTTAATCAGATTTTTGTTAGTTGATTCAGCCTGTCCATTACCTTGAGGGTAATAATTTGATGAAGTATTCATAAACATGTTGTTTTTGATAGACCAATTAGATATTCTTAATCCAGTAAATGCTAAAGCATTATCTGAAACAACTGAGTCAGGAGTTCCAAACCTGGACACTAGATCTTGATTAAAATTTAGGACTGATGTTTCATTAGCATCCTTCAAAGCAATAGTTTCAGTCCATTTAGTGAAATAATCAGTGGTATTCAAAATCCACTTGTGTCCTTGGCTTGAAGGTGGATTAATAGGACCAATGAAGTCCAATTCCCACTTGCCAAATGGTTGTTCCACTTGAATTGGATGCATGGGCATTATTGCCAATCTTTGTTTACCTGCAAAAATTGAACACTTTAGACAATTCTTTACCCATTCATGAGCATCTTTGAACATGCTAGGCCAATAGTAACCAGCTCTCATAATTTTTAGAGCTGGTATTCTAGCTACAAAATGAACTCCACTAGGTCCATCATGGAATTCTTCTAGAGTCCTTTGAGTTTGATCTGGCTGTACACATCTCAGCAAAATATTATTAAAGTCTCTTTTGTACAGAATTCCCTCAATTATAGCATAAGGGATTGCCTGTAATCTATAATATCTTCTTTTAGATCTATCCAGGCCTTGTGGGCAAGTACCAGTGTGCAGATAATGGATCATATCATGTACCCAACTTGTAGGGGGGTCTGGGACAGCAGCTGTTTCATTGTTTTGAAGCACTATCTCAGCCTCTCCTTCAATTTCGTTTCTATATCCTTCATTTTCTACAAGCTGTTCACATAGTCCTTTGCCTTGGACTAGCTTGGTGACCTTAATTTGTATGTCATATTCCATGACCTTGGTTATCCATCCTACTCTCTTTTCATTTAAATCCTTACTGAGAAAAAATTCTTTCACTGTGGGCTGAGCAACCATTAAGTAAATTCTATTATTTGAAAGCATATGTTTGAATTTCTTTAGGCTCCTGATAACAACTAATACATGTTTTTTGACAAAAGAATATCTACCTCATAGTCATGCAGAACTTGGCTAAAAAATGCCATAGGCTATTCCATTCCTTCATTATTCTACTGACAAAGCATAGTTGATATAGTATCCACACTGCCAAATGCATATAAAATGAAGTCTTTATCAAAATTTGGATTTATGAGAGTGGGAGCAGTAGCAAGTGCCTCCTTTATTTGTTCAAATCTTTTCTTTCCTTCTTTGGTCTGGCTGAAAGTGATGTCCTTTTTTAGCATTGTTGTAAGAGGTTGTAAAAGTGTTGCTATGTTAGGAATAAACCTTCTTACAAAATTAATTCTTCCCAGAAAGCTCTGTAAGCCTTTCTTATGTGCAAGAAGAGGTAATGTCAATATTGTAGTGATTCTTTCAGGATCAATTGATATTCCATCTTTAGACATTATGTGTCCCAACAGTTTGCCTTCATGAACAGAGAAAATACTCTTCTTTGGGTTTAGTGATACCCCAAATTCTCTACATCTTTCAAAGATTAGTCTTAAATGGTGAAAATGATCTTCAACTTTTTTAGAAAAAATAGTCACATCATCTAAGTATACAAGCACAAATTTATTAATCAGACCTTGAAAGGCCATGTTCATTGCTCTCTGAAATGTTGTACCTGCATTTGATAAGCCAAATGGCATCTTTTTGTATGCTAGTGTGCCCCATTTTGTAGTAAAAGTTGTCTTGCACTGATCTTCTTCTTTTACAAGAATTTGGTTATAACTTGAATAACCATCCAATAAAGATACCTTTCTGACCCATAAACAACTTGCAATATCTGCTCCATAGATGGTAAAAGATAATGATCTTTTAAAGATGATATGTTTAAGTCACGAAAATCAACACATAATCTAATTTCTCCATTCTTTTTTCTGATAGCAACCAAGTTAGAAACCCATGAAGTATGTTTGATAGGAAAAATGATATTACCTTCAATGAGTTTATTGAGTTTTGTCTTCATCAGCACTTCAAGCTTGGGATTCAGTGGCCTTTGCTTCTGTCTAACATGTTTAGCTTTGGGTTCCATCTCTATTGTGTGTTGAGCTAACTCAGGTTTGAAACCTTTCAAGTCTCCATATTCCCATGCAAATATGTCACTAAACTCTTGACAAAGCTGGATGAATGCTTGTAGTTCCTCCTTTGTACATATCTTTCCAAGCTTGAGTAACTTTCCTTTAAAGATCTCAATGGGTTCATAATTCTCTTGCTTTACTGACAAGTTGGCCTTGTCTTTTCTTACTTGATCATCAATATTAAAGATAGATTCCAAGGTCACTAAGCCCTTGGGTAGCTTGTTTGATCTTAACTAGAGTATTTGATCATCATATTTCTGTACAAATTTCTGCTAATTACTTGCAGAAAATTCAGCCTCTTCCATTAAGAAATTTACAATCTGTTCATCACTATCAAATACTTGCCAACTGACATTATTGTCTAGGACTGATGGTCTAACAGTAAGTTTGACATATAGAGGAGAATGAACATTTTTCATTTCAGTAGGAATATCATATTCAGCTCCTATGGCAGCTAATTTGTCAGCTTGCTTGTTATCAGTTCTAGGTATAGATATCATATTAAATGCATCAAACTCTTCTATCAGATCCCAAACTCTATGCTTATATAACTTCAGTAAGTCATTTTTTGTAGAAGTAAGGTTTCTAACTTGTTTAACCACTAATTCACTATCTCCAAAAACTTTTAAACACTTGATTTTTCTTTTTCTTGCCCATTCTAGTCCATGAACTAAAGCCTCATATTCAGCTGAGTTGTTAGAACAACTGAAAGCAAATCTGAAAGATGAATAATATTTCTCACCTATGGGAGAAACTAAAATAGACCCTCCTCTAGCTCCTACCTCGCTTCTAGAACCATCAAAAATAGTTCCCAAACATCATTTTTAGATTCTATAGTTTGATGTTTTTCTTCTTTAATCAGATTTGGAATAACCATATTATTCTCTTGAATCATATACACACCAAGGCCTATCTCATCCATTTGTTCAAATGGATCTATTTCATGGTTCTCTTCTGCCCATTGATCTAAAACTATATCTAGAATTCCCTCTAAAGGTGTATTTGGGTCTTGGACAAGAATCAGATCCTCTTGATCAAAAATTGATAGATTGGCATTTACTGAACTAGGTGTATAAGGCTCAAGGTGATCTTTGGCTAACGGTTCAGATTTAATTGTAACCTTGGTTCCATATCTAGTTTTGAAGAATAAATGTGTCCAATCAGATGATAAATATCCTCCTAACCTTGTTGTAAAGTCTCTGGATAGGCAAATAGCAAAGGTAGGTGTAGATCTATGACATAAATGTCTTGATATATGACAAGGTTTGGACAAGCATGCAAAGTAAGGCCCAAATTTCTAAACATTCCAACTATATTGACCTTAATTCCATCCATTTGTACAACACCTCTAACAATAGGTTCATATTTCAAACCTAACTTATTAGCTAGTTGTTTTGGAATAACTAAGCTGCTAGCTCCTAAATCTATCATACAATTATGTACTAAATAACCACCCACAATCAGAGTGACATAAAATGGTCGAGGTTTGCCTACTAGTTTAGGCTGTTCTATTCTTTTTTCTGCCTCATTTGCAATCATAATCTGAGGTTGATGTGATTTTTGTACTTCATTTGACAAAGGCAACTGAGATAATGCATTTTGTAACAAATCTTTTTGTCTTGGAATGTGTAAAGCATCTAAAATAGACATGCTTACTGTCATCTTTTTCATATAATCCAAAATATTAAATGCAGGACCACTAACCTTTTGTTGTACTTTTGGGACAGCAACCTCTGGTTGGTCTTTAGCTAGCTGTTTATTCTCTGCAGTTGGCTGCCTTGACAAAATATGCAAATCCTTTGATGTAGAAGCTTGATTCTATTCATTCTGAGTTGTAGAAACTATACTTTTACCTTTATCAGCTTGCTGTGACACATTTCTAGCTTGTTGCTTACCAGTATCAGCTTGTTGTTTTGTAATTCCAGCTTGTTGCAAGTCAACAGCTCTCTTTTTTGATCTTATGTTTGCTGCAATATTAGTAAAAGATTGCTTTTGACTTGGCAACTGATTTACACCAAAAAACTCATTAGCCTGCCAATTCATTTAAGCCACATCAGGATTAACATACTGAGTCTGAATATCTAGCTAGTTGTTTACATCACTTGCTAAATTTTTAGCAGTGGCATAGTTATTCTGTACCATCAAAGCTTGACTTACTATCCCATTTGGGCAAGTGGCCTGATTATGAGGCTGATTACATGGGTAACACCATGCATAATTGTGAACCATGTTATTATGTATAGGCACTATTTCTTTTGATGTACTAACAATATTTGAATTATATTACTGATTTGGTCGATTGTTGTAATTTCTCCTTTGACCCTGATTATCTACTTGAAAACCAGGTCTATTTGCTTGGTAAGGAGCTACTTGGTAAGGTCTATTATTCTGGTTTGTTTGGATTTTTAGACTTACTAGGTCATTGCTCATAGTCTGTAGTATTTTTTCTATACTTTGTTGGTTTTCTTTCAACTCTCGAAATTTAGAATGAATGGGATCTATACCATTTTGTGCATTTGCTTGATAACCAAAAGATGGTATTGATGCAATATGCGGGGCTAAAATTGGGATTAAAGGCTATATATTTGAAAGAATTGGCATTGGGGGCCTAGGTACTATTTTACCAGCTTGTATTAAACTATTTTATGCTCTTATTGCAATATCAAAGGTAGCTGGTAAAGTTACCCCCATAGATTGTATCATAACAGCAATATCAGAATTTAATGCCCTCAAATAATACAAAAAAACATGCTCAGGTGATGGTTTCACTATTTTTGGGATTCTATTCCATGTTTTCTGAAATCTAAAATTGAAATCTATCATTTGCTCTCGTGGAGCCCTCTTAATAGTAGTCATTTATTCAACTACTGATAAATGATCAGATTTATCCTGAAATTTCCTTTTCAAAGCAGCACCTAACTCATCCCAAGATCTAATTGAATTAACTCTTAAGCCACCAAACCATTGAAGAGATTTACCTTTTAGTGATTATGCCAATAGCCTAATTGCAATGTTCTCCTCGGTAATGTGGTGAACAGAACATAATGAAGCCACATCTCTGATATGTTTAATGGGTGTAATCCCATCTTCTCCTATAAAACTTGGTAAACTTTTTTAATGCAGCCATTGGTATGTCATCATGCTGATTCAAATTCAAAGGGTTGCCTCTATTAAATGAAGCAAAAGGCTAATTTTGAGGTGGTGGTGGATTTCTTCCACCACCTCCTAGAGGTGGTATTCCTCCTCCTACTCCTCCAAGAGGTGGAATTGGTCGTCCACCTCCACCTCCTTCGAGTAGAGCCATTGGAGTAGATGGTATTTGAGTTGGTGCCTAGACTGGAACTACTTGGAATATTACTTGTAACATAGGTTCTTCTTCCATAAACTCAAGAAGAAGGGGTTCCTCTTGGAAAATATGAATCTACTCTCTTGGGCTTATTGGTGGGGAACTAAGAAATTATGATGATGAACTTGCAAATAACAGATTCTGGTGTGAAGCAAACTCATGATGTGTACTTGGCAGATCTGAAATAACTGTTGAATCTACTATTTTGATCACTCTATCTTCTTTTATTCTCCTCTTTGGTGGAGATAAATGAATATGCTTCTTTTCAAAATCTTTACTTGACCTTGTTTGATATTTTTTCATAAGCTGCAATATTTGTTCTATAAAACCAAAGTGTTAGAGTTGCTAGGTATTTGAAAATGAACCTCTAAAAAGGATGGAATTGTTGCAAGTATGGGCCTAACCAGTGTTGTCATTGATGTCAACATACTCATGTTGCATTAATGAGAAGGATTAGATGAGCTGTGTGCTGAGGATATTGAGAAAATTAGTCTCAATAAGGAACAGTGAAGAACAGTAATGACAAGAAGGTAAAAATCCTCAATAGGTTGAGGATCAGAGGATGTGGTTTAAAGGGTTTGTAGATATAAGTCTTGAGATGCTTGAGTCAAGTTTTTATAGGTCTGCATGAAGATCTAAAGATGTTATGGTTGCTCAAGTAGAACCGGTTCCGACAGGTGTTTAGAGGTGACAGAGTGTCACAGATAAGTCTAGTGAGATCCAAAAATTCATTATCCCATTCTGCAGATTTGAGCGAGTGTTGAGGATGTCCCTGTGAAGTATCAACTAGATTGGTTCATGGTTTGAAGGTCTAGAAGAGCCTATTCATTTGCGACAGTGATGACAAACTGTGTTCTTGAAGCTCCAGATGAAGGAGAGAAGAATTCCAAAAGGCTGATGAAGTGCGGATGTTCTTGGTGATTCAAGGAAGGTTATGATGATCATTGGATCATGTCCAGTTCATGTTGGTGGTCCACATTAACGTTAGAGTTTGCATTTGAAAAATAACCACCAGATATTGGTGTTCTTCTTGAGACTGGCCAACCGGATGTATTACACGTCTTGCAGATGTTCTTGTAGGTGTTTGCTGACTTAGATGATTGTTCCTAAGTCGATACCTTGTATAAGTAAGTGATTGTGAAGTCATTTTGAAGTGTGTCTTGTGGAGATGAGCAAGTGAGTGTGAAGAAGAGAGCGAAAGGCAGAGTAGAAGTATTAAGCTTAATGGAACTAATTCAAGCATGGTGAAGATGCTATTCTCCAGTTCATGTATGTGATACTTATTTCTTTGTAGACAGTGTGTCTCTTGTAGGCAGTGCGCCTCTTATGAGCAGTGTGCTCAGGTAGTGAGCCCTAATTGGCATGTGCCATTTTGTTCTTTCTATTCTTCTAACAAAGAATACATTCTTGGGTTAATCACCCCGTGATTTTTCCCTTAACTGAGTTTTCCACGTCAAAATCTTGGTGTCTCATGTGTTGATGAGTTTCTGCTTTTGATTTGAATGCATTATGTTTCATGTTTAATATACTACTAATCACTAAGAGGATTTAAGTGTGTAATTTAGAGAAAGTTTTGCACAACTGATTCACCCCCCTACTCTCAGTTGTGTGCCCTAAGTCTAACAATTGGTATCAGAGCCAAGTTCCTCTAAAAGGAGCTTAACTGCTTGAGGAGATCCAGGATGTCATCATACAAGAAGGATAGTCCGAAGTTTGATGGAACCAACTTTGCTCTTTGGAAAGGTCGCATGAAATGTCACTTGCAGTGTATGGGAATGGTGTACTAGTCCATGGTTACAAAAGCATATGTACCTCCATAGGGTGGTCCGACAACCCTAAATGAAATCACAGATGCTGAAAACAATCTGTGGACCAAAGAGGCTCTTCTAAGTGCATTATCTGACTCAGAACTCTCAAATGTTATTGACCTACCAACTGCCTTTGAGATTTGGAATAAACTGGAACTTTTGCATGAAGGATATTAGTATGTTAAATGTTCAAGGTTATAGAGTCTAAAAGGGAAATTTGAAAAATTGAAGATGAGAGATGATGAAAATATTACCACTTTTATGCCAAGAGTGAATGAGCTGGTTTGTGGAATTAGAAATGCTGGTGGAGTCTTGGATGAAAATGAGATTGTTGGTAAAATTCTCAGATCCCTTCCTGCCTCTTACAAAATCAAGGTTGTTGCCATTGATGAATTCAGAGCCCATACAACTGTCACAAGAGACCAATTGGCTAGCAAACTGGCTACTTTTGAAATGACCGAGTTTGGAGATGATCCCCCCAAGACTGAATCTGCATTCAAAGCCAATGCCTCTGTGAAAGGTAAACAAGGATTTGATCTGGGAGAGAACTCATCAAGGAAATTGTCATGGTATGAAAAAGAAAGAAAAGACCTGGAAGAAGAAGAAGTAGAAACTACTCAACTTGAAGCCCTCATTGCAAAGAGACTGCCAAGAGGATCTAGTAAGTATGAAGGAAAATTGCCTTTTAAGTGTTTTAACTGCAATAAGATTGGTCATTTTGCCTCAAGATGTCCGGAAAGACTTTCAAAGCCAAATCCTAACAGATCAAGGTTCCAAAAGAATTGTTACTATGTTCATGAAGAAGATGATAATGAAGGAGTAACAGATGATGAATCAGAGATAGGAAACAAATCCAGAAGTGAATGGGTGTTTATTGCCATCAAGGAAGAAGAACCAATATCCTCTGTATCTATCGATCATAAAGTTGTAGAAAGAACTCTGGCTGCCCAAGTTGAAGAAAAGGATGATTGGGTCATTGACAGTGGTTGCTCTCACCACATGACAGGTGACAAAAATAAGTTCATAGATTTGGAAATGTATGAAGGAGGAGTGTGCTCAGGCAGTGAGCATCTTGTGAGCAGTGTGCAAGATGGCACTAGGGTTTGAAATTTTTTGATAAGGGTTCATTCTTTTTGCACAAAAAGGCCTTCCTCTAGCATAGCAATGGTATTAGCTCCATCTTATGGAACTCATTTCAACTATATACAGAAAAGAAACAAGGGCTTTACCTTTTTGCAGATGCGTATTACATTTTTAACATTAAAAATGCCCTCCTGCTCACGACCATCACATCTCTTCTCTGTATAGAAAATCTTTGACTATATTTTTATCTGCAGGTAAAAAGTCACTAGGGTTTCAACTTTCTTTTGCATAGAACTTTTTCCTCTGATACGGCCATGACACTATTTCATTTATGTGACACTTCTTTTTCTTTCTTCTCTCTTCTGTATCATATATTGACATTTTTGTGCAATGAAGGTTCTCTTGTTGCAACATTTTAAATTGTTCATGCTATTCAATTACTTGATAGGAGATAAATACATGCATTAAAAGAAAAAAACTTGAACTTTCATATGGCTCTTTTAGCCTATTCATTTTGTTTCACTTTCTTGAGCTCAGATGGCTGCTATAGCCTATTTGCATGTCATATATCTCCCTTGCCTACTAACTGTAGGATGATTGATCATTTGTCATGTGTGATGATAAATATATGTGACTTAACACTTATATTTACAATAGAGAGTGCTAAATATATGCCCTATTTTCATTGGCTTAGACTGGGCTTTCAACTGTTGAAATGGATGATGCTTAGAGTTGAATGATTGATGCCTCATGTGTGACTGTGGGATCATCTCCTGACTACCTTTGTGTATGCTCCTCCTGACTATCTTTGTTGCATTTGGATCCTACTATAGAATACATATCATATTTTGATCTCTCCTTGGCTATCTATATTTCTTGGTCCATCTGAATCCATATGATGTCAGCTCCTTGCTCATTACAAAGTATGAATGTTTGATCAATGTTTATCTAGTACAGTGATGGGATTGGGATCCTGCTATAATTTCCAAGTGTCACTTCAATGTCTGGATGTTGAACATTTGATTACATTGGGAACTATGGCAGCTACCTAGGAATATAGACTCTCTATTGATGACTTAATCATATGGAATTTTTGACTTGGTTGTTTCATCTTGAAAGCTATGACATAGATGTTCCACATATACTGTTTAATTTTCCTTATCATCTTGTTTCTTCACTATGGCATATGTCTGCTAGAGTTATTGTTGCCTTGTTTTTTATTTTGTCTTTTAGAGGCATAATCTATATCATTTATCTCAACTGGCTAATCACTTTGAGTACTTGTAACATGTCATTTTACTTCTTGCTCTTTTATCATAATGAGATGATACTTTTACATGATCTATCCTATAACTTGCTCAAATGATACACAAGCTCTGTGTCTTGGAAGCTTTATTCTGTTTCTTTTCTCTTCATCAAGCACATTAATCTGAACACTTGTAGCATGTCCTTGTACTATGAATGCACTCTATCAGTTGTTCCTGTTACTTGTGATGAAATAAATACATGCATTCAAAATGATTCTATACTTCAGATGGCTCCTGTATCCTAGATATTCTTTTGTGACTATAACCTGATTTTTGTATTTTGTCTTTTTTAACTTGACTTAGTCATGTTAATCTAATTTGCTCCAATCAACTGTAATAATATCATGATGACATAACCTTCTATAAGTTGATTAGATGATGCATGATGTAGTGTGGAATGATGCATCCTGTCTTTTTTGATACTCTTATCAAAATGAAAAGAAACATGTTGGGCTCAAACCCTTATGGGAGCCACATTTAATCCACATGTTTAAATGTCTTCAAATCAGCAACAAAACTTGTCCTATACCTGCACAATGAGCAAACAAGTTAGCATAAAAATATACCTGATAGTATTGATTGATCTTCCTCATGGTTTCTTCCTAATTTGTGCCATATATCTAATCTGATCTCTCATCTGAATGCATGATGTGACAAGTAGATATATCTATCTGATAAAAACATGTGATATCATTAAACATCTAGAGCATTAACAGGGTTGTCCCCAAAATTTTGTAGGTTCAATTGATGATGGAGCTGAAGTAAAGACTGAAGACTGAAGACTTGAAGGCCAACATCAACAAACAACCTTCTTGCTCAGACAATGATGGATGTTTCAATTTATCATGTGTTCATTTCTTTTCCTTTTATCAAACAGATGCATAGCTTGCATGTCTACAATTGCTCAGTCTAGTTACTCACATGGCTTGTGTGGGACACATTTGAACACTTCTTTTTAAACATGATTAGTTAATTTCTCTTATGCATATGATGTATATGTATTTCCTTTTCAATCAATGCATGAGATAAAGTAACAGGTACTTGAATGTATGTTCAAAACATGACATGAAATAACAGTTCAATACAAATATCTTTCTATCTTTTATTCAAAACTGATTAACTAAATAATCAAACTTATAACTCCTGAAAGATAATATGATGCAAAACAACTGTATTTCTTGAATGACTGGTACCTTGACAATCCTATTCTCTTGTCATGATAACTCATCAGTCTTGATTAGACTGATGGGTTATCTTGTCAACTGAATCTCCTTCTCTACTCTTGTCAAGATATCAACATGTTTAATAGATTTATAACGTTGAAACTTTCTTTTATTCCTTCTGAACAATTACACTTAAGTCCAACTAATTTTAAGTGTGAACAAAAAATTAGTAATAGTACTATCATCCAATAATGTTCTCCTTTTCACATATTGTGTTACTGTCTTTCTATTGAAACCAATCTCAGTTGAAATTGAAGACAATTGTCTTTTTTAGAATTTTTTCACTTAAAATAGATGTCAACATCAGTCTTCTTGAAATGGACTTATATGTAGATTCAGATTGTTTCCTAATGGAAGCCAAACCTGCTTTAACATTTTCAACAATATCTTTTTCTAGGTGTGAACTTTTCCCCTTTTTCAATGACAAATCTACACCCAACAATTGTAATGGCTCATTTAGCTCCTTTCTAAGAAGTACAATTGATAACAATTGGGTTCACCCAAGTGTATCAAGATTATCAAAATGACGAATTATTTCCTTTGCAATTTTATTTATTGACCTCTTATCAGTACATCTAGGTTGTCCAGCATAATGTTTCAATTTCTCAATATCCATTTCAAGTAAATGATCTAAATTTCCACAAGAAATTTTTCTCTTCACCTCTTTAGCTAGATTAATATGCTCATCCATACCAGTCAAAGGAAGCAATCCTGACCCCTCTCTAATTGTGAGGCCTACTTTTTACACTACTGTTCATGAGACTATTTGTAGTGCTATTGCTATGACTTTTATGATTGGGGGACTGTTGATCCCGAATTCTTGATTATTAAACCTAAGTGATTTTAAGAAAACAATTGTGCAATGATAGTTAGATGTTATATTTAAGTAAATAATGAATGATTAATGTTAGAATGTGATTTCAGAATGTTCTATGGTAGAATGTTTAGTTATGCATGTATTTTAATTGCTTCGGCTCTGATATCTCTATGAGTTATTGACTTTGAGTTTGAGTGTGCAGGTATTACTAATGAAACCACATATACAGGAGATCATCCCATACCTATGTTGTATCCTTTGTGAGCCGATCTAGTTCCACAAGGAACTAAGATCAACCTCGTGTTTTGTGAATTGTTATAATGTTGTATTGTTGTAATGATGCATGAGGTTAAGGGAAATAGTTCTATCTTCTGAATTAATTTTATTATGATATATGTGTTGTAAGAGATGATGTTTTGAATCTTGTTTTAAACTTTATTTCTTTTTGATCATCTTCTTGTGTTTTTACTTGACTCTGAGAGTCCTAACTAGGTTTAAAACAACCCTAGGTTATACCCTATGGGTCTAGGGACCTTTTTGACTAGGGTAACCTTGGGTTAACTTCCATATGGTCACTTCAACCCCAGGGTGAAGTAAAGTGACGAATTTGGAAGCATGGGGACAATGGGATGAGTGGAATCTACACTCAAGCCCCCTTCCAAGTCATGGAGCAACTCCATGATCCCCTAATAATGCAGTGCTTGTCTCCATGTGCCTCCTTTTTGGTGGGTTCCCCTTAATGAGGATGTTGTGTCACTCACTCTCTAATTATTTTAGTTTACTTATTGTATTTTATTTCTACATGTGGGCTATAATGGGGGATCTTTTGAGTGGGGGTAAATTGTTTAAAAGACCACTAAGATAATGGATGAGTGGTGGTTGAGTTGTTTAATGCCACTTGGGAAATTAGGAAAATAGAAGGAATTAGTTTTAAAAGTGGGAGGATGAGGAGAGAAAGGGGGTTGGATTATTGTGGAAAATAAGGAGATTTTGGAGAAGGAGGATTGAGAGGAGCTCTTCATCAAATTTTATCCATAATTGGGCTTTGATAGGTTGGTGAACTAGACTACTCTCTTTTGTGACTGTTGTTTGAAATGTATGATTGTTTCTTGCTTGATGAATGAGTTGCATTTGTCTTCTATGAGTTTTTCTGTTAGTTTTAGGGTTTTGTTTTTGAGGTTTTCACGTATTGGATTGGAGTACTCTTCAAGTAGAGGCAGATGGATAGTTGGCTTTGGAGCCAATACACATATTGGCTCGTCAGACGCTAGGCCTTCGAGGTCAAGAACTGGACCAGGTTAGGGTCCAGTGGGATATGTACGATGAGGTCATTGCAACATGGGAAGATGCTACGAGACTGAAGACGCTTTACCCTCACCTCTTTGATGACTTCCAGGAGGAAGTACAATATTAGGGGGAGAGGATGTGAGGCCTACTTTTTACACTATTGTTCATGAGACTATTTGCAGTGCTATTGCTATGACTTTTATGCTTGGGGGACTATTGATCCCAAATTCTTGATTATTAAACCTAAGTGATTTTAAGAAAACAATTGTGCGATGATAGTTAGATGTTGTATTTAAGTAAATAATGAATGATTAATGTTAGAATGTGATTTCAGAATGTTCTATGGTAGAATGTTTAGTTATGCATGTATTTTAATTGCTTCGGCTATGATATCTCTATGAGTTATTGACTTCAAGTTTGAGTGTGCAGGTATTACTAATGAAACCACATATATAGGAGATCATCCCATACCTATGTTGTATCCTTTGTGAGTCGATCTAGTTCCACGACAAACTAAGATCAACCTCGTGTTTTGTGAATTGTTATAATGTTGTATTGTTGTAATGATGCATGAGGTTAAGGGAAATAGTTCTATCTTCTGAATTAATTTTATTGTGATATGTGTTATAAGAGATGATGTTTTGAATCATGTTTTAAACTTTATTTCTTTTTGATCCTCTTCTTGTGTTTTTACTTGACTCTGAGAGTCCTAACTAGGTTTAAAACAACCCTAGGTTATACCCTATGGGTCTAGGGACCTTTTTGACTAGGGTAACCTTGGGTTAACCTCCATATGGTCACTTCAACCCCAGGGTGAAGTAAAGTGACGAATTTGGAAGCATGGGGACAATGGGATGAGTGGAATCCACACTCAGGCCCACTTCTAAGTCATGGAGCAACTCCATGATCCCCTAATAATGGAGTGCTTGTCTCCATGTGCCTCCTTTTTGGTGGGTTCCCCTTAATGAGGGTGTTGTGTCACCCACTCTCTAATTATTTTAGTTTACTTATTGTATTTTATTTCTACATGTGGGCTATAATGGGGGATCTTTTGAGTGGGGGTAAATTGTTTAAAAGACCACTAAGATAATGGATGAGTGGTGGTTGAGTTGTTTAATGCCACTTGGGAAATTAGGAAAATAGAAGGAAATAGTTTTAAAAGTGGGAGGATGAGGAGAGGAAGGGGGTTGGATTATTGTGGAAAAAAAGGAGATTTTGGAGAAGGAGGATTGAGAGAAGCTCTTCATCAAATTTCATCCATAATTGGGCTTTGAAAGGTTGGTGAACTAGACTACTCTCTTGTGTGACTATTGTTTGAAATGTATGATTGTTTCTTGCTTGATGAATGAGTTGCATTTATCTTCTATGAGTTTTTTTGTTAGTTTTGGGGTTTTGTTTTTGGTTGTAGAAAGAGCTCCTTCTAGTTGGAAGGAAATGCTCATCTTGTATAGGGAAGGGGAGGTGTGACCCTCCTCGGGAGTCATCTGGTTTCTTGATATTTGAAATGCCTTGAGGGCAAGTTAGTATTGTTTTTAGCCTTGAGGGCTTTAAGGCTTTGAGAGCCAATTGGGATATCCCTGATAATTTGAGTAATTGGAAGGCTAGAGGCCTTGTGGAAGAGTAAATTGTAGGCTTGAGGCCTTGTGATAAAAAGTGATTAATATGTGAAAGGATGACACCTAGAGGTAGAGATGTCTACTTCCCTACCCTCCTTGAACTCACCTAAGCTGAGTCTTTGTAATGTGAGTAAACCTTGGGAGTTTGTGTGATATTTGTTTTGTTGTTTGTTGTTTAATGTTGTGAAGTGTTTGGGTCTGTTATACCCTGGTTATGAGGATGATCTCCCTAGCTCAGGGGTGACCCTCTTGTGGGTCAAAGGTAGGGAGGAGAGCTAGATGGTTGTTATTGTCTCCCTTGTTGTCTTGCAGGTTACTGTTGGAGCATGTAAAAAGGATTGGAGAAGTTTTACCTTGTTAAAGAAATGTTTTACCTTCTTATTTGCAATGAGAGCTTGGTCATCATAGTTTCATTATGAAAGAGTTTTAGAGAGAACTTCTCTCTTGAAATTGTTGTAAAAGTTGTTACCTTGGGAGTGGAGAAATAATCCTCCCTTATTATGTTATAAGTTGTGATTTAAATTGGTTGTTACATTTCATCATTTGTGTAAGTTAGGAGAAGAGAGTAATTTACTCCCTTTGAATGTCTGTGAAATGTGGGCATGACACCAACATCCATTGTTTGCACTTGGGCCTCCTTTGGGTTAACATCAACTATGTGTTCTTCAGCCTCATTTGCTCCAGTATTTAAATTTAGGTGAACTTTAGTTTCTATATCACACATTAAGGAAATACATATTAAAGAAAACTTATAATTTAGTTCCAAGTCTTAATATATTTTAAAGACCCTCCATATCAAATTACTATAAAAAAAAATATATGTACATGTAATAACTATTATTTATGACCACAAGTGATATATATGGACTCATGAACACAAGTGACAAATATGAGTACAAGATACATAGGTAGTTATACCATTTAGGATAAGTGTGTAAGCATGCACAAATATTCAAGTAAGATGTATAATTTGATATATATGAAATCTCCTATAAGGGTGATTGGCCTCAATATGGACTGTACATATGGTAAGATAGCTCTTAGAGCCTTGAATGATTTAACATAGCACACAATCTTTTGTTGGAATATATAAGATCAAAATAAAATAATAATACTTGTAAAGAAAAGATAGGGTTTATATAAGTAGCAACATAATGTAGAAAAATAGGCCTAAGATTAAAGTGAAGAGAAACCCCACCATGGATTCAAGGTAGTGAAGTTCATTAAGCTCAATTTGAATTCAAGGAAAATCAAATGAGATAAAAGAAATAGATCTCTCCAAGTTAGTGCAACAAGTACTATCATCTCCATTCAAGATGAGCACAAGAAAATTTTCCTATACAATTTTTTCTAGAGAACTAACTAATGAAAAGAAGGATGAGACTAGAATTTTAAGGACTAACCTTTGGCTCTAAATGGAGTTCTAGCTTACAAGATATTTAATCTAGTAGTTAAGTTAGAGGTTCAACTATAAAATATGGTGACAAAATCTAAGCTACCACAAGCAAAAGCTTCCTTTTGGTAATGTTTGGAAATTAGAAGCATGACACACCTCCTAGGTTTACTAACACATAACCCACTTGTTAAAGATAGATGTGAGAAAAATAATATAAAAGGAAGAAGAGAGAGAAGGTTGGAGAGAGGGAGAGGGATATGAAGAGTTAGAGAGGGAGAGAGATAGCTCAGGAGGCCCCAGTGAGGGAGAGGTAGAGGTAAAGAGAGTGGGAAACTTGAGAGAGAGAGAGAGAGAGAGTGGTGGATAGAGAGGGAGAGGTAGGTAGTTATCTCTAGGTAGAGGGGTGGGGATTATAGCCACTTGAATGAGGAATGACTTAAACTAAATGACATCCTAGCTACATGAAATCAACGTGTATATATTTAAGCATAAATCAAGTGACCTAGATTGAATGACATCCTACTACATGATTCATCAACACATGTATATATTTAAGAATAAATAAAATGACCTAGATTAAAAATAGAAAAGAAAATATATGCATACCTTGTTTTTGTTTATAATATTTTTGCAATCTTTCTTCATTTAATCTTTCTATAGTTTCTGCGGAATACTTTCGTGTAGTCTTATTTTGTCTTGTCTTTTTGTTTCCCATCTCCTTCTTTGTAAAATATGACTTGAAAATTCTTATCTCAAAGATTTTCTCCTCCATTTCAGAACAAAAATATGAATTTGTCTTATTACATTGATTTGTAAAATTGAAAAAAAAACATCCTATTTATATGCAATACGAAAAAATTAAAACATTTAAAAAAATAAGTCAGTAGCGCCTTCGAACGAAGGTCAGAGGTTAAAAATTTTAATTATTTTTTAATGCAATGAACCTTCATTCGAAGGTGGTCATTATGGGGATGTATGCACCATGTTTGGATCTTCGTTCGAAGGTAACTATACTTCGAACGAAGGACGTCACCCACCTTCATTAGAAGGGGTATTCGAAAGAAGACCCCCAATAGACACCTTCCCTCCTTCCCTTCCCTTTTCTTCTACAAAATTTTGGCTTTCAAAGCCTAGTTGAAGGTCTAAATGGACTCACCTTGCTAAACCAAATTGGAGGATCACAGTCCTTTAATGAGCTTTCCAATGAGTATAGTTTTGATATATTTTGATTTTATTATGATTATTTTTTTTAGTTTTATTAAACATAGGTTTTTCACCAAACATCAAGTTATCTATTCTACACACATGGAAAATTAGTAAATTAGTGAAAAAAAATTCTAAAAAATATATATTCCCTAGGTATTGATGTCCTTGTTTCAACAAAAAATAAATTGAATTTTGATACATATAGAAAAAGTTATGTTTTATGGAATATGCCTATGTCTAAATTATAATTGGTTTGACTTCAAAATTTAATTAAAAAAAATTTCAACAAAACATTATGAAACCAAATGCATGCCCTAGATATCGGTGTTACCAATCTAAATTCAAAAGAATCAAAATTTTATCCTTTGTAGAAAAAAAAGTTGTGCTATGGAATACACATCACTTTAAAAAAAATGTTGTTTATTATTAAAAACTAGTTATCAAAGGAGACGCAAAAAAATTTTACAATTTAACTCCAATTTTTTAAAAAAATATATTTTTAGAATCTATAGACAAAATCTCACAAATCACTAGTCCACATCATCTTCAAATTCCTAATAGTTTAGCGGCTATAGGTGTTAGAAAGTGAAGATTTAGTTCAAAATGTTGATTTCAATGTCAAGTTTGGCCAAAAAGTGTAACCCACTATTGTGGGATGACCCAAATATTCTCAATAATTTTGATAAGAATCCAGAAGAATACACCTGTCTAGACCTTTAGGATCTATCAGCTAGATTGGAGAAAATTGAAGATGTCTTCAAAAGAAGGATGGACTGTTCAACATGCCAGAGAAGCTAGACTAATATGTTTGACATGTGTCAACTATTTTAGAACAAGATTGAGAGGTTAGAGAAAGGTCTGAAAGATCTAGCTAACTTCTCTAATGATATCATGAGAAACACTGCATTTGAGGTTAAAAATATCAAGAATCAAATGGAGAAATAAAAGTTTTTGCAGGTTAATGAGAATGAGTTGGGAAAAGACAAAGGACTGACAAAGACACTTCTTCCTAGTAGGAGGAGGTGATTAAAATGCGTAAGGAATGGAGCACTTATGATATTTAGTCATTTTTTTTGTTATGTGTAGTCTTGTAAAATCTATTGTTCTCTTGCTATTTTTTGCATGTTCCCTTGGCCTATTCACGTTATTATTAGGGAAGTTTTTTTTAATGTTACTTAATACTTATACTATGTTGGGTTTGTTTTGGACTTGGCTCCATGGCCCTTTATGGGTTATTATCAGGGAGATTCATGTTTTGGGGGTTGCTTTTCCTAGACTATTTGTTATTTTTGATTGGGACTAGTTTTGTGACTATTTTTTGTTGTGCTCTCTTGGTGCCCTAGCCCTCGTTGGGTTATTATCAAAGCTTTATGCTGGAATGTGGGACTAATTTGACTTGCACTCTATGTGGGACTAGCACCCTTCTCTTAGCTAAACTTAATCAAAAGCAAATTAGTAGGAGATGTAAGGTAGTAGCTAGCATATGGTAGGGCCACATGGATGTGTATGATGTTGTAGAGTATTAGGAAAGGTGTCTCAACCTTGCAACTAGAAAAGGATACTATTATTCCCAATTTTGGTCTTTTCGAATACCATTTATCTTGAAGAATGGTTTAAAACTTTCAATGTTTCCATAAGGGACTAAAAATGGCATGGCTTACTATTTTTAGTAACTCTACATTTGAGCATGGATGGACTTGAAATTTTTTGTAAAGGTGTAAAACTGCCAACTAAACATCTTGGGTGATTTTTGACTCAATATCATGCATGTATTGCAAGATATTAAAGTTTCTATTTTTTGAAACTCTCGGAAAAGTTTTGAACTCAAATTTAAGGAACTTAGAGGTCCCTAAATAGCTTGAAATTTGTCTTAACTTAATTATATCTTGATAGATCTCTTCACAAGATTTCCAACACATCAAACAATTCGTCAATCAGACACCTGAATCAAAAGTTATGGCCTCCATAAGATGGATCTCCTATTTTGGGAAATGTGAAAACATGTTGGACACTTAAAAGAGTTGTAAAGGGGAGAGTTACACATGTTGGTTTGTGATTTGGCACATCACAAGGCATATTTTATTAGAGATAATTTGGGCACCACTTTTGGGTAGTTTTGGCTCATGGTTTTGTAATTACCATTGGTGGTTTACTGTATTGTATATCCTATATATCAGGAGCTTGAGATGGAGGTTGTCTGTAAGATGTTGGGTTGCCTCTGGATCTTTGGTTGGCTATACTTCTATGAAAAATTTCTCTACAAGTATATTGTAATCTTCTTGATTCCTGAATAATATATTGGGCGGCTTTGAAGTGTTGGGTTTCTCTCCCAAAAGGGTTTCCCCACATAATTACTTTGTTGTGGTATGATTGCTATTTATTTTTATTTCTGTAATTGTTGTAAATATCTGAAATTTTTTGCATATCGTTCCCCTCAAGATTAGTGTAGGAGGTTGTTCCACTACCTTAACTTCCTTACAAGTGGTATCAGAGCTTGATCGTGCCTTTGGTTTTAGCTGTGGGTTGTTGAGTTGTTTGAGCTAATCTAGTTTTGAGTGGGAGCTTGTGAAGAAGATACTTTGTGATCTTGTTGTGGGGATTTTTAGATGGTGAACACATTAGGGAGAAGAGAGGTATAAAATTTTTCTAGTAACAATTTTGAGATGTGGAAGTTGAAGATGGAGGATTTGTTAATTGATCAAGATCTGTGGGATGCTATTGATGAGAAAGTTTCAAGGCCCACAGATGCTACTTTGGTTGCTGCATATGATGTTATGGACTGTAAAGTGAAGGGTCTAATCATATTGTGCTTGATAGACTCTATTTTAATCAATGTCCATGAGGAGCCCTCTACAAAGAAACTATGGAAGAAACTTGGTGAAATATATCAAGCCAAATCTTTAGTGAACACAATTTTCTTGAGGAAGAAATTGTATTCCTTGAGAACGAAAGAGGGTGGATGAATTTCAGACCTCCTAGAAGAATTCAATATGTTGATGGCTCAATTGGAATTAGTTGGTGTAAAAATGGATGAGGAGGAGAGATGTGAGATCCTACTTTGTTCTTTGCCTAGTTTGTAGGATTCTCTTGTTATGGTGATTGGGAGTACTTTTGTTTTCTTGAAAATTGAAGATGTCGTGGGTTCTTTGCTTTCTGAAGAAATGAGGAGGAAGGTCTCCATCAGTGCCAAAGAAACCCTAAATATTCATGGACAACCTAAATAAAAAAGGAAATAAGAGCAAGAAGTGCATTAAATCCAAGTCCAAGGGGAGATCCAAATCTCCTAGAAAGTCCAAAGTTATTTGCTAGAATTGCAGTAAGCCTGAACACTTTTGTAAGGAGTGTAAAGAAGAAAAGAAGAAGAAAAAGAAGAAATTTGATACTAATTCTGAGTCTGAGAAGTAAGATGGTGATGCGTTCATTCCATTTTTGGCCACTCATGTAGGTAATGATGCATGGCTAATTGACTCAAGCGCATCTTTCCATATGACCCCTAATAGAGATTGATTTTCTGGATATGAAGAGTTTTACAAAGGTAAGGTGTACTTGGGTGATGATTGTTATTTAAATATTGTTGGCCATGGTAAAGTTAAAATTGGATTCCCTAATGATAGAATAAAAAGGATTAATGGTGTGTTGCATATCCCTAGATTAGCACGAATTTTATTATCTTTAAGCAAACTAATAGATGCGAGTGAGTAGGTAGTCTTTTTTGATACAAGTTGCAAGATGGTTATAGGTGCGATGGTGATCGCTAGAGGTGTCAGATTTGGTACATTGTATAAGCTTGATGCATGCAGTATTGAGTGTAATAGTACTTCTCTGAAAAGCAAATTTGTGATTGCTTCATTAAAAAAGGAGAGGGTTTCATTTTTAGTGGATGGTCATGGCTTCTAGATACCTTAGGATGCTCTCTCTTTTGAATCAAAATTGCCTATAGAGAAGACTATGTTATGGCACTAGAGGTTAGGCCACATAGGAGAAAAGGTTGTAAGGACCTTGAAAAATAAAAAACTGGTTGAAGGGTTGACTAATTGTACTCTTGATTTTGATTTCTATGAGCATTGCATTTATGGTAAACAAAGTTGTGTTTAGTTTTACTCGAGTTCTCATAAATCTTGTGGTGTATTGGATCTTATTCATTCTGATGTGTTTGGTCTTGTAGATGTTCCTTCCATTGAAAAATCCACATATTATGTTTCATTTATTGATTATTACAGCAAAAGAACATGGGTATATTTTCTAAAGAATAAATCTAAAGTTTTTAGTCGATTTAAAGAATTTAAAGTAATTATTGACTTGCAGATTGGAAAGAAAATAAAATATTTGAGAACTGACAATGGCGATGAATGTTTTTCTAATGATTTTGATAGATTTTGTAAAAATTGTGGCATTCAAGGACAAAAGACAACTCCATATTCTCCACAGCAAAATGGAGTTGTAGAAAGAATGAATAAAACACTGATGGAGAAGGCTAGGAGTATTCTCAGTGGTGCTAGTCTAAAACAAAGGTTTTAGGTTGAAGCTATTGCTACCACTTGCTACCTAATTAACATGACCTCCTACATCAGTGCTTGTTGATAAAACGCCTCTAGAGGCATGGTCAGGGCACAATCCTTCACTGAGACATCTTAGAGTTTTTGATTGTGAGCATATGCACATGTGCCAAAGGAGAAGTGAACAAAGTTGGAGAACAAGGATGTAAAATGTATCTTCATTGAGTGTAGTTATGGTGTGAAAGGATATAAGCTTTGAGACCCTGTTGCACAAAAGGTAATATATAGTAGAAGTGTTATTTTTAGAGAAACTAAGCCTTCTTCTATTACATTGCAGTTAGAACTAAGTGAATAGACAGATGTGATTCAACTCCATTCTACACCTAAGAAAGGTAAATTCAGACCCCATATAGACACGAAGTTGAGGAGAGCTCATCTAGCTCTGAATCTTCAGAAGAGGAGGAAGAACCTCAAAATCAATTTGTTCAAAGGTCTACAAGGCATAGACAACCACTTGAAAATTTTTAAGCTGATAACTAGAGATGTATCTTTGCTTTAAATACTAACATAGATGAACCTAGATCTGTAGAAGAGGCATTAGGGATGAATGATGCAAAGTCTTGGAAGATTGCTATGGATGAAGAAATGGCATCTTTGAAAAAGAAAGATACATGGGACCTAGTGCCATTGGCTGAAGGATGAAAACCTTTTGGTTGCAAATGGATGTTCAAGAAAAATATTGGTTTAGATGGAGGTATTGATAAGTATAAGCATGGTTGGTTGTAAAAGGTTACTCTTAGGTTGAGGGTGTTGATTATAGTGAGATATTTTCTCCTGTTACAAAAATGACATCCATTAGATTCTTTCTTTCTGTTACTACTAATTATGATCTAGAGGTTGAGAAAATGGGTGTGAAAATGATATTCCTTCATGGTGATTTGGAGGAGGATATTTATATGACACAACCAGAGTACTACATTGTGAAAGGTAAAAGTAATTTGGTTTGTAAATTGAAGAAATCTTTCTAGGCCTCAAACAAAGTCCTAGGATATGTTACAAGAAATTTGATACATATGTGTTGAATTTGAGATTTGACCATTCTAAATCCAATCATTGTGTTTATTATAAATCTGATGTGATCATTTCCTTTTCATTGCATTATATGTTGATGATATGTTGTTTATTGGTAAAGGGAAAGGAATGATTTTAGAACTAAAGTCTCAACTTGTAGATAAATTTGGAATTAAAGATCTTGGTGTAGCTAAAAACATTATTGGGATGGAAATAAGAAGAGATAGAGTGAACATAAAACTATTGCATGGCCAGAATATGTATGTCAATTTAGTTATACAGAGGTTTAACATGAAGGATTGTAGACCATTATGTGTTCCCTTTATATCCGGAACAAACTTATCTTCTTCACAATGTCTAGCATCCCCATTAGAGATGGAAGAAATGAGTAGAGTGCCTTACCAAAGTGTAGTCATAAGTTTGATGTATGTTATGGTCTAAACTAGACTAGACATTGCCCAAGCAGTGGGAGCTCTTTCCAAATATATGTATAATCCTGGTAGAGTTCATTAGGATGCAATTAAAAGAGTCTTCGGATATTTCTGAGGTACCTTAGATTACTTTTTGTGTTATCATGGTAATTTCATAGGAGACATGCATTCTCTTGATATTCATGGTTATGTGTATTCAGACTGGGCCAGTGATGTTAATGCAGATGATCCACTGGTGCTTATGTATTTACTTTATTTGGTGGTGTAATTAGTTGGATAAGTAAGTGACAGGTTGTAGTTGCTTTGTCCACTACTAAATCTGAGTTTATGGAATCTACTCATGCTTGTAAAGAAGCCATTTGGATTAAGAGTCTATGTTCAGATATAAAAAAAAAAAAACAAGGTGCACTGATAGTTTATTGTGATAGTCAGAGTGTGATCTTCCTAGCTAAGAACCCAAAATTTTATGCCAGGACCAAGCACATTGATGTATAGTATCATTTTTTAGAGATATGGTCAAGAATGGAAAGGTTAAGCTAGTTAAGGTAGAGACTTTGATGAATGTTATAGATGCATTAACCAAGTCTATGAGCACAAAGAAGTTCAGATGGTGTTTAGATTCTATGGCCCTCTCAAATCCTAGCAATTAAATCATGGTGTTGATACTCCCTTTAGTCTTGCAAAGTTTTCAACAAGTGGGAGAGTGTTAGGAAAGGTGTCTCAACCTTGCAACTACAAAAGTTTACTATTCTTCCCAATTTTGGTCTTTTTGAATACACTTTATCTTGAAGAATAGATTTGAACTTTCAAAGTTTCCAAAAGGGACCAACAATGCAGGGGTTACTCTATTTAGTAGCTATACATTTGAGCACAGATGGACCCAAAATTTTCCCAAAAATGTGTAGAATTTCCAAGTAAACATTGGTGAGTTTTGATTCATGATCATGCCTGGATTGCAAGATATTAAAGTTTTTACAATTTCTTTAAACTCTTGGAAAAGTTTCAAACTCAAATTTGAGGCACTTAGATGTCCCTAAACACCCCAAAGTTCTCATTACTAAAAAATTTGGTTACATCTTGATAGATATCTTCACAAGCATTCCAATGCATCAAATAGTTCGTCAATCAGACACCTCGATCAAAAGTTATGGCCTCTAGAAGATGGACATCCTATTTTTGAAAATGTGAAAACATGTTTCACACTTAAAAGAGTTGTAAAGGGTAGAGTTACACATGTTAGTGTTTGATTTGGCACATCATAAAACATCTTTGATTGGAGATAATTTGGGCACCACTTTTGGGTGGTTTTGGCTTATGGTTTGGTAATCACTGTTGACAATTTATTGTATTGTATCTACTATATATCATGAGCTTGAGATGGAGGTTGTGTATAAGAGTCATATAGATATTGAGTTGCCTCTGAATCTCTGGTTGGTTATACTCCTACGAAATCTTGCCCTGCAGCTATATTTTGATCTTCTCGATTCCTGAATAATATGTTGGGTGACTTTGGAGTGTGGGGTTTTTCTCCTGAAAGGTTTTCCCCACACAATTATTATGTTGTGGTATGATTTCTATTTGTGTTTATTTCTGTAACTATTGTAGAGTTCTAATTTTTTTTGCATATCTCTCTATTGGAAATAAAAGGATGATGGTGTAGAAAGAGATAAGCATGATGTTAAGCAATGTTGTCATTGATGACAACAAAGACTAATGGAAACAATGGTTGATGGCAACAAAGGGTTAAGTCAGGATAGAGACTATGACATCAAAGGATAAAGGTAGTGTTCCAGAAAATATTTTCTAGACATAAGGAGACAATTGTGTAGAATAGTTTGATTGGTAATTTTGCAAGAGGGTTTGATCCTCTTCCTTACAAGAAGACTTTATCCTCCATAGAAGACTACTGTGCAAGAAGATTTGATCCGGTAAGGAGATATGTTCTAAAATTTGGCTAAGTGTCATCCTGATAAAACTAAGCTACATAGTTCTGATAATTTGGTCTACATTGATCCACTATTAAAGATCTTGCTTTGCAGTTCTAGTATGTGGTTATTAGTCATTGGATACATTTAAATCCAAAATTTTGTTTACTAATGATCTCTGGTGTGAAAGATGTGAACAAAAGAAGTTCAGCCTAACATAGTATAGTTATTTCTGGCACAAAGCATGTAAGTACATAGATCCGCATTTCTCCAGCATGAAATATTTTTCTTTGTGGTTGTAATGTGTTGCTAGTGAATATTCAAAGAGTCCAAATCTAAATTTTCTGATCCTGAAGTCCTCCAAAATGAAAGTTAAAGGTGATAGAGTATCGCACCTTGTATTGATAGTGTTTTGATAGTGCCAGTGATTTGTTACGCAGATTCGAGGATAAGATTATTGTATGCACCTAAAAATGACATAACTCTATTCAAACAAATATTTTTAATATTTATTTAAATCTAATTCCTCTATTAGTAAATAAACAAACAAATTTATTTATTTGATTCATATTCTTCCAATAATTAAATAAAATCAATTTATTTAATTAAATTCCTAAATTCTTCTAATTCCTCCAATAAATTAAATAATACCAATTATTTAATTGTTTCTTCCAATAATATCTTCTCTAAATTTAAATAAATCAAATATTTATTTAAGTTGTCTATTTCTTCTAAATTGAGTTATCTCTAAATATAATTCAATCAAATGTGCACATGCAATTAAATATTCCCAATATTTAATAAAGAAAAATATCTTCTCATTCTCATGCAAATCCCTTCTTCTTGTTTTAAATCACTTAATTGATTCTTATATTCTTTTAATTGCTTTAACTCATTCTTCTATTCTTAGTGAAACCTCTCATTCAAAAGAAAGAAAGACACATGTCCTCTTCCTATTCGTTTCACGTTCCTCAACTGTTCTCAACTGTTGATCTTCTCATTCTTTCTATACCATTGATATTCATTCTCTCAAGTCTATAAATTGAACCCTATTCTTCCATTTTATTAATCCAAGCTTTAGCATTGTTACTCTACAGGAATCATAGCGTGCCTTTGGCACCAATTCCTTCATTGCTTGCGATCAACCTCGTTACTATATCACTACCATTTTTGTGAAGCTCATCTTCATGGCGATATTATCATAGTCGTTCTCCATTAATAATCTTGGAATAGCAAAGAAGTGCACTCTCTGAGGGCCTTATTCATACATGCAAGATCGATTGAGATAGGTGACCAATGGAAGATCTGAATTAAAAGAGGTTTACTTTGTGTTGTTTCATTGTTTGATTTGATCTCTTTAGTTCACTATTTCATTGAGTTATTTGGATTATTCGATATTAATTTGATTGATCATTTATCCCAATTTTTTGATAACATTTTTGGTGCCCACCATGGGGCCTAGCCCCAATTTAACCCAAAAACTAAGTTTTTGTGTTTTAGAAAGTACACAAGAGGAAACAGTGCATATGACACATCCTAACATGCATTTATAGTATGTTCTAGCGCATACACCAGATCAGTGCATTTGCCTACTGAAACAACACATCTAATCCCTATTCCAGCACATCCATTACTTTGGCGCATGCAGACACTGTTACAGCACATACATCCTCTCTTACGATGCATGTGTTAATCTGGCGCATTTATACCTTCTTCTTGCTCTTTTGACCTCTATCTCAGTGCATTTGTACTATTGTTCTCTTGTACTCTATTATGGCACATTTACTCGCTGTAGCGGCTCATCTATTCTAGGTAGTGATTTTAGGGTTTTCTTGAAGTTTTCGCTAACGCTAACATCTTTTAGAGGAACCCTTTTGATCTGTTTGCAGGGTAGGCTCTGGTTTAGAATCATATAGTTGCACTTGTTAACTCACTTCAATTTATAATAGGAAAGCAAAATGATGCTCATACAAATCTCATGCAGTTTTAACTAGGAAGGCGGTAATCAAATCATTGCTATCTTGCATCATTGCTATATTGCTATCCTTCAAAGTTAACAAACTCATTGCTATCTTGGTAAAATTAGACCATTGCTATCTCGTTACATCACTTCAAAGTTAACAACTCACTGCTATTTGGGTAAAATTGAACACATCATTGCTATTTGGGTAAAATTGGACTATTGCTATCTTGTTATCACTTCAAAGTTAACAAATTCTTGTGCTTGCCCAAGTAGATAGCTCATCTAGTTTTTCTCATTTTTAACTAGGGGAAAAAGAACCACTATCTTTTGTGTTTTGGGAATGATACCAGGCCTATTCTCCCCTATCTTGGGTGACTAAAATGCCAGACATATCATTTTCTCATGTGTTTTTCCTTGAGAGGGGCCTGCTCTTGGATACCGTTCATCCAAGTAGGAATGACCCTAAGTGGTAACAAGCTAAAGCCAAGCTCGACTAAGCCACTATAAATAAATTGTGTTTGGAGCGAAGGCTTCAAACAACGAGTGCCGATGTGTTATACTGATAGCCAACCTCCCCCAAAACCTTTCAAGGTGCAACCCTTAAAGGCTGGGAGACTCCATAACGAAGAGTAGTGTTGCCGCATGTATAACCACTTGAACAGTAGCCCTTACTACTTAGCCATTGTCTAGTATACCAAAATCCTTCTATTTATTGGCACAAAAGGTGGGACCTTTGAAGCCACCCTAATTCATGTGGTTCTTAGTAGAGATAGCAGAGACAATCTTAAGGTTCGATGGGGGTACAAGCCTTAGAAAACTTGGATCTTGGTATGCATGAGAAGTGTGTGTCGTGGAGAGGAGCCAGTTCTACCAAGATCCTGAAGCTATCCACTTTGAATATACATAGCTAGGGGACTCAACAAATATTGTCTTTTCCAACCTAGGATTGTACTTGCATTTCTTTTAGTCCAAAAAAGAGTTAAAAAATCACAAAAAAAAACCATGAAAACATTCTTTGTGTTTGATGTGTCTTCTTACCATAAATAGAGAAAAATAAGATCAAAAGAGACTTCTTGCAACCAAAAAATACCAAAAACATAAAAAATTTCCAAAAATCTTACAAAAAACACTAAAAAACCAGAGTGGCGCATTCGTCCTCTCTTGCAATGCATTTTATACGACTTCCTGTGCATATACGCAGACTTGTAGCGCATTTGATACCTATTACAATGCTTTTGATTCTTACCAGTCTTGCACATCTGTACTGACTTATGGTGCATTTGTCAGTTCTTGCAGCGCATCTAAATCGGCGCATACATAATAGTGAGCATCTCCGCAATCATTGAGAGAAAAATTTTGTCATCTTTAGATACCCATTTTAGTCTTGTTGAGAGTTCTGAGATCATATAAGTATTGAGTACCCTTACTAGTGGCTACCATCTTGTATCAGCTGTTTACTTGGAATCATTGACCGAAAGAGTCCTTTATCTAAGTCTTACCATAAGTATCCTATTCATAGTAGTCTCCACCGGTATCTTGCCCAAATCTCTAGTCCCATCCCACTTCATCTCGTGTCACCTTGCATGGTTCTTACTAGATCTCAATACCAAAAGCAATTTGAAATGGCTAGGTCATCTAACAATATTGTCACTCCTCATGATAGTGATGAAGAAATCTCACACGAAGATTATCAAGGAAGCCTCCAAAATAGAAAATTCTAATGCTTGTTAGAGAAAGTGCTCCATGAGGACCCTCACAAATATTTCATCCATCTTGCAAATCTTGGACTTAAACTCCCTGTTGACTTTGACCTCAATACACTCAAAGAAACAATAGGGATGGTCATGAGCACCACAATGGTGAGGACAAAGGAAAGAACATATTGGACCCTAACGCACCTATGGAACAAATGAGGAAACAAATATAGGGTCTAACACAACAAATGATGGATCTCAAGACAGGTACCAGCACTAAAACGTACTCCTTGGAAGATATTGCACCATACCCCTTTGATAGGAGTTTGAATATGATATCATTCCCCTCTTGATTTGAAGTTCCCAAATTTGACAAATACAAAGGGAAAGGGGACCCTAGAGATCACATTAGGGAATTCAACGTCGCATGCATGGAAGTAGCTCACAATGAGACTTTCTTAATGAGACTATTCCCTAGATCTCTAGGTAGTCAAGCCATGGAGTGCGACTTCCTCTGGGCATCAAAACTTTTGATGAGTTGGTCAACAAATTCATCACACACTTCTCGTACAACATTAACCAAGAAATATCCATGCTTGACCTATGCAACAACAAGCAAAAGAGTGGTGAATCATTCACCTCCTTTCTACAAAGGTGGAGACAACTAGCAAGCAAGTGCTCATATGATGTACCTGAGAAGCAACTAATGGAGATATTTATCCACAACCTCAACTCTGATCTGAGCTATCAAATACAAATCCAATGTCCTACTTCATTTTTGAAGGTCATTGAAATGGGATTGTTCATCGAAAAAGCCATGATCACCAAGGGGCAAATCAAGTTGTACAAAGATACACCTACCTCCAACTATATGACCGAGAAATCAAAGTTTTGGACTAAAAATAAAAATGTCATCAACGACGAAGTGGTCGATGCCAAGGTGGCAGCTCCCAAGCAACAACCCATATTCACTATCAAAGTAGAGGCAAGCAACGATATGCCCAACAGAACATTCTCTTGGGAGCCAAGACCTTGGTTAAACTCTAATCCAAGGCAAAAGTTCACATCGCTGGGTGAGTCCCAAGAATCCGCATTAAGGAAGCTATTGGCTAACAATGAAATCACTCTACCACCAACAAGCGATTATGAACCCCAAATCAAACTTCACTATTGGAAAGACACTGACTTTTGTGAGTATCATAGGGGAAGGGGACATACAACCAATAATTGTATCTACCTCAAACATGTTATCCAAGACGTTCTTGATTAAACTTAAGGAGGTGCTCAACAACATACTTCTAATGAGATGCATGTGGCTTACAGAGATCTACTTCTCAACCATGATAGGCCATACAACAACAATAACAACAACAACAATGGCCATAACGGCAACAACAACAACAACAGCTACAATGGCAACAATGGCGACAGTAACAACAACCATAACAGGCAAAATTAGAATAATGGAAATAGTAATACTAATTACACACATGTGCCATTTGATTACACCATCAATTGCATATCAGAGCATGTCCCACAAATCAATGTGGTTACGTTGGCCCATCAATTAGGACAAGGCAAAATTGATGGTGGTATCATCACCTACAGTGGTAGAGTCACGTTGAATACCCTCCCTCCAAGGTCATCACCTTCTCAGTCCAATCCCCACCAGTATAGTGTCCTAGACCAACTACGGTAGACTCCTACCCACATTTCTATCCTAGAATTGTTGCATCTATCTCCTTCCCATAGAGAGATCCTTGATAAATCCTTAGTGGAAATGACAGTACCCATGAACTTGGCCCAAGAGAAGTTCCAAGCCATGGTAGGAAATCTCACTTCCTCCAATACCATATCATTCACCGAGCAAGATGACCTCTTAGTGTCTCAACCTTGTAACACCCCATTACATATCGTCACATTCATCCACAAACACCGCATCAAGAAGGTTCTCATTGATGAGGGTGTTGGTTTAAATATTTGCATGTTGAAGCTAATCCTTGCATTGGGGTTCTCTGAGAATGCAGTTGATCTGAGGAAGAAGATTACTATCAAAGCCTATGATGAAGAGGAGAGAACTACAAAAGGCACAGTGGTCTTACCCATACAGATTGGATCGGTTATCAAAGAGGTTGTTTTCCAAGTCCTTGATAGAGAACTAGCCTACAACATCCTTCTACGCAAACCATGGATTCACGCCATGAAGGTTGTTCCCTCTACTTATCACCAGTGCATAAAATTCCCCCACAATGGAAAACAGGTCACTATCTAAGGTGACCCTAATCCCTTCCAACATTGCAATTGTGATGCCCCACCATGAAACCCTAGAGTTCAAGACTAAAAGTACAAAAAAAATATAGAAATAAATATTTTTTTTGAAAGCAAGAGATTGCAACATTATTGACACGAGATATTAAAATACACGACATAAAGGAAAGTGCACTTCTAACTCCTCTAGGGAAACATAACTGCATCAGTGCAAATAAAGTTTATACCAGAGAAATAATATACATCATACTACTGCAATAGATAAGAACAACTTTTACATTTGCAAGTTAGATGATTTACAAGATTACAGTAAAAAATTACAAGACCAATCATGTCAGTTTACAACTAAATATAAAGAAAGTATACAACATCACTGAATGTGGATAACAATCAGAAATAGGAACACCACTGCACAGAACTTGAATCACATCTCCAATAAAACCAATGGATAGCTCTACCACCCAACCATGTGGAACCCTGAGGTCCACCCCTTTGAGCTAGGAGATAACAACGAGGATTCTGGTGGGCCAAGGAAACAACATCTGAAATAACCAAATGAAGTAGACTTGACACAACCAACCAACAAAACATGACTGCACAAGACAAAACAATACTCCAAAGGTAACAATAAAAAAACACAAGAGGGAAGTAGCTAAGCTACAGCATGGAGAGTGTCATCGCAAGGTCCTGATCATGGGTTATCCAGGCTATCTCTCACTAGAAGCCGGCCCCCATCTATGGTTATCCTGGCGACCCTTTGGCACTGGCCCCATAGGGTGACACATGCGGAGCCGAATCATCCTTTCATGAGGACAAGGAGGTTGACCTTGCCGACCAGGCCTTCTCATCCCATCCTATACACCACAACACAAGATTACCAACATAACAAGGCAAAGACCAAGTGTCCCACACAACTCGAGACCACAACCAAAAGACAAGCACCGACCTAGTGGAATAGACCTCGCGTTATCTCCCATCACTGATACCCATTGGTGCAAGAACCCACTCAAACCTGCTATATCAGGTGGAGTCGAGGTTTGGTACTTACAACTTGCATTTAAACAAATGTTTATATACGATCAAGTACATATATGTCTACACACAGAGAGTCAGAGAATCACAGCATAGTAGGGTACTCAAAGCGAGTAATACTATGCCATCCCTGCTCTTCCACAAGATTATAACCACTACATTTGAAAACAAATATCAACGGATCTAATAAAACATACAAATATTAATCCATTACTAATCATGTCCAACACATCATAACTGAAGTAACCATAATGTCATCATAAACTCATAACAAATGTCTAACTATATCAGTCAAACAGAGTCCATCAAAGTCAAAGTAAACATAAACCATAAACTACTAATCCAAGTGTCTCAGTACTGTATAAATGAAATGAAAGACTAGCAACTATCTTAGAACTGTCAGAGAGAACTATGAACTAATAACTATCACAAGCCAAAATACGAGGGGCATTACATCCTCCCCCCCTAGAATCAGGCTTACTCCTGGAAGCCTACAAATAAGTACGGATATAACTCTCTCATTCTGGAAGCATCCTCTGAGGTAACAGAAGTCTCATCATTAGGATCCCACTGGACCCTAACCTACTCCACATCTCTACCCCTGAGAGCAAGTCTCTTGTGATGTAGAATGGCTATGGGCTCCAAATCCAGTTGCCCGTCCTCTACCTATAGAGCAGTCCAATCAAGAACATAAGCAATATCTGGATAGTAAGGTCTAAGTACAGAAACATGAAACACATCATGGATGCGTGAAAGGCTAGGTAGAAAAGCAAGATGATAAGCAATCAGACCAATCCTCTCCAACACCTCAAAAGGTCCAACAAAGCGTGGTGATAGCTTAGAGCCCTTTCCGTAACAGATTGGACTCTTTTGTGGTCGCACACGCAAGAACAACCGATCCCCAATAGAAAACTGACGATCAATCGTATGAGCATCTGCATACTTCTGTCTGTCCTGAGCTGCCACCAAATGCTCTCTAATCCTCTCAACCTGCTGCTCCATATCTCTAAGCATATCAAGACCTAGAAGGACTCTATCCTTCAGGTGATCCCAGCTCAAAGGAGTCCTACAAGGATCACCATACAAGGCCTGAAATGGAGACATGCCAATAGAACTGTGATATCCATTATTATAGGCAAACTCCACCAGGTATAGGTAGTCCTCCTAACGGCTCTACTGATCCATCACATACATCCTCAACATATCCTCAAGAACTTGATTAACCCTCTCAGTCTGACCATCAGTCTCAGGATGGTAAGATGAACTAAAGTTCAGTTGTGTCCCTAAGGTATGCTGCAAAGAAGTCCAAAGGGCAGACGTGAACACTGGATCCCTATCAGAGATGATCCTATGAGGAATCCCATGAAGTTTGACGATGTCCTCCATGAACACTCTAGCCACCATAGATGCATTGTAAGAAGCACAGACAGGAGAGAAGTGAGCTACCTTCATCAACCTATCCATAGTGACCATAATAGCATCATGTCGACGAGAGGATACCGGCAAACCAATAATGAAGTCTATCAAAATGATATCCCACTTCCACTCTGGAGTCAAATGAGGCTACAAAAGACCTAGAGGGTGCTGATGCTCTGCCTTCACCCTCTGACACTCAAGACATCTCGACACAAAATCAGCAATATCTTGCTTCATACCACTTGAAAAGTACAGCTGATGCAGATCTGCATGCATCTTCTTGACACCCAGATGAGTAGAATAGGGTGCTCGATGTGCCTTAGACAACACTAGGGTACGACGACCCTCCGAACTAGGAACATAGATATGACCCAAATGACTCAAAAGACCATCTGCCTCAAGAGAGTAACCAGAGAATCTACCCTCTAAAGGTCTACCAGACTCAATCTCAGATTTCACCTCCTGACACCAACTGTCGGTAGGAAGTGTTGTGAGGATTTGACCTCTCAAATCAATTGTAAGAGAGACTGCAGAGATCTCATGCCTCTGACGACTAAGAGCATCTACTACCACATTCTCCTTGCCCTGAATATATCTGACCTCAAAGTCATACTCACACAAGAACTCCATCCAATGCCTCTGCCTCGCATTCAAGTTTGGCTACATGAAAATATACTGCAAGCTACAATGATCACTATGCAGCTCAAACTGATGCCCTAAAAGAAAATGTCTCCATCTCACCAAGGCATGCACAACTATTGGTAACTCCAGGTCATGAGTGGGATAGTTCAATTCATGATCCTTGAGTTTGCGAGACTCATAGGCAATCATGCGACCATCCTGCATCAGAACTGCTCCCAAACCCTCCAAAGAAGCATCAATACAAACAACAAAGTCCCTAGCAGGATAAGGAGCTACTAAAATAGGTGCACTGGTCAACTACTCCTTAAGGGTCTGAAAATCTGCCTGACACTGCTCTGACCAAACAAACTTCTTCCCTTTCCTCTAAAGAGAAGTAATAGGATGGGCAATCCTCGAGAACCCCATAACAAAGTGATGATAGTAACCTGTCAAACCCATAAAATTGCAGACCTCAGAAACATTAGTGGGTATAGGCTAGTCCATAATAGCTTGGATCTTCGAAGGATCCACCACAATACCCTCTCCAGGGATAACATGACCTAAATACTTTACATCTGTCTGAAAGAATTCACATTTCAACAAATTGGCATATAGCTGATTTTATCTCAGACACTGCAACACCTGATGTAATTGCTCCTCATGCTCCTCCATAGTCCTCAAATAGATCAATATATCATCTAGAAATACAAGGACAAATCGGTTGAGATAAGTACGGAAAACACCATTCATCAAGTTCATGAAAATTGAAGGTGCATTTGTCAACCTGAATGGTACCACTATGAACTCATAATGTCCATAACGGGTGCAAAATACTATTTTGTGAATATCTGTCTCAAATATCCACAACTAGTGGTATCCTGACTTAAGGTCAATTTTAGAGAATACCTTTGCTCCTTTAATCTGATCAAACAAATCATCGATCCGAGGCAAGGGGTACCTTTTGCTCACTGTTACCTTATTGAGCTGTCGATAATTGATACATAGCCGCAGAGATCCATCCTTCTTTTTCACAAAGATCACAGGTGCTCCCCAAGGAGAAACACTAGGTCGAATGAACCCTTTGGCTAATAGCTCCTCCAACTGTATTGGAAGCTCCTTAAGCTCCTGAATGGTCATCCTGTATGGAGCTCATGAGATAGGCTCTGCACCGGGAACCAGATCAATCCTAAAATTGATGTCACGCTTAGGTGGCATCCCCAGAATATCAGATGGAAAAATATCAGCATACTCCCTCAAGAGTGGGTGATCATCAAGAGATGCCTCTTGACTCTCCTCCATCTCCAAGTCACTAACAGTTATTGCAAAAGGCTAACATCCCTAACACATGCATCTCTTGAGTTGCATAGCAGAGATCATACGTAGGGAAATAGGTCTCTGAACTCCTACAACCTCAACTTTTGCACCAGAATCATCCACACATCTAACAGACTTATGCCGACAATCTATCACTGCCTGATGGGCCTCTAACCAATCCATCCCCAAAACTATATCATATGATCCAAGGGGTAGGATACGAAGGTCTATAGTAGTAGATAGAGAGCAAATCCTCAACTCACAACCGAGAACTAGAGACTCAATTGCAATCTTAGCCCCGAAAGCTAACTCAACCTGCCACCTATCATCTTGGTTTGTTGCCACTAAGCCACAACACTCTACAAGAGAAGGATATATGAACGAATCAGATGCACCAGAATCAAAAAGAACAGAAAAACCAATACCTCACATGAAACCAAAAGTCTCCACCATGGTGCCCTGATGCTCTTCCTAATGGTTATCCACCACTGCAAAGACTCTGTGTGATCTACCTGCATCACCTATTGTTGGCTCAAAAGCCGCTGGTCAATGTCCAAATCTTGAAGTACCCTTCTATGGGCACTGTCTAGCAATATGGCCCTGTTGGTCACAAGAGAAGCACCCTATGCCTCTACCAAAACCACCGCCACCCTGGAAAGCACTAGACTGCTGAAAAACTGCCTCTGCTCACTACGGACTGAGTGCTCTGAGCGGGTCGATCAACACGATCCTATCTAGCACGCTACCAATTCTGGCTCTTCTTATTTTGAAATCTATTACCTTACTGATGCTGAGAGTTCTTCAGCTTGGACTAAGAGTACTATTGCTATTGTCCACCCTTAGAGGGTGCATGAGAACCTAATGCCTGAGCATGACCACCACGAGAACTATATCCTGTAGAAGGTGCACTACCAATGTGCAAACCTATATGCCCGCCGAGTGCCATGGCCAAATTCTCCTCTACTAATCGGGCTTTCTCCACAACCACCTCCATAGACTTAGGTTCAAATACACGAACCCCTTCACTAATCTGGGCATTCAAGCCCCTAATAAAATGTTGTACCAACATAGACTCGTCATCCCCAATACCTGCATACTATTTGAGCTCATAAAATCTACGCTCGTACTGCTCAACTGACATGGCCATCTACCTCAGGTCATGAAACTCATCTACTTGGTGTTGCCTCCAATAATCAGAAAGGAAACGGGCTCTGAACCTCTCTAAAAACAACTCCCAAGAGATGGTGCTAATGTCTAAGTGCAACTTCTGCTCCTCTAACTGCCACCAAGTCAAAGCAAATCCACGGAGATGCAAAATAGCACACCTGGCTTTGGTGTTGCTGCCATAAGGGTGCATAGCAAAACATCTACCTATATCCAATAACCATGTCTTCACCTCTAGACCACTACCAACTCCATCAAAGGTGGGAGGGTGTGCCCTCAGTAAGTCTCTCATATGACCAGCTAATGTGGGCTCCTGCTCAGCTATCAACTCTCTCTGCCTAGGATATATCTCTCTCTCTCTAAGATTTAGCTGGTCTACCTCCTGACCCCCTCTAGCCTGATCAACCTCCTGTCTCAGGCCTAAATGGGAAAGGGCCTCCTTAAGAATCTGTGTCAACTGGGCTCCATCAGGCTGACCCTGACCCTCAATACTCTAAACCCCGCCTTCATGGGTAGTCTCATGAGGAGAACTGGGAGGAGGTGTACCACCGCCACCTCTCCCATGATCCCGACCTCTGCCACGACCTTGACCCCTACCTCTAGGCATCTACCTACAACACCAGAGGCAAATTATTACATTCAGAAAGGGTCACAATAGGGATATAAGTTATTCTACAAAGTTTAAGCACTAGGTCAAATAATGGACTTAAATATAACTAGAGTACCTAGTGTTTAAACCTAGCTCTGATATGGAAATAATTTATTTTTTGAAAGAAAGAGATTGCAGCATTATTAACACGAGATATTAAAATACACGACATAAAGGAAATTGCACTTCTAACTCCTCTAGGGAAACATGATTGCATTAGTGCAAATAAAGTTTATACCACACAAATAATATACATCATACTGCTGCAATAGATAAGAACAACTTTTACATTTGCAAGATAGATGATTTATAAGATTACAGTACAAGATTACAAGTCCAATCATGTCAGTTTACAATGGAATACAAAGAAAGTATACAACATCACTGAATGTGGATAACAATTAGAAACTGGAACACCACTGCACAGAACTTGAATCACATCTCCAATAAAACCAATGGATAGCTCTGTCACCCAACCATGTGGAACCCTGAGATCCACCCCTCCAAGCTAGGAGATAACAACAAGGATTCCACTAGGCCAAGGAAACAACATTCGAAATAACCAAATGAAGCAGACTTGACACAACCAACCAACAAAACATGACTGTACAAGACAAAACAACACTCCAAAGGTAACAATAAAAAAACACAAGAGGGAAGTAGCTAAGCTGCAGCGTGGAGAGTGTCATCGCAAGGTCCTGATCATGGGTTATCCAGGCTATCTCTCACTAGAAGCCGGCCCCCATCTATGGTTATCCTGGCGACCCTTTGGCGCTGGCCCCATAGGGTGACACATGTGGAGCTGACTCATCCTTTCATAAGGACAAGGAGGTCAACCTTGCTGACTAGGCCTTCTCATCCCATCCTTAGCCTTTGAGAGTACTCAAGGCATGGGTGAGGCAACATGCTTATCTTGTTATGTGGAAGACTACCCAACCCACCTAGGTATATTTTAGGTTATCACTTGATTACCACTTCCATGGGCTTATCTTGGCAACCACTTCGGGCACCGACCCCTCCATGGAAGCCACTCTTCATCCTACACTAGCTTCCCTTATCCAACATTAGAAACAAATGACAAGAAAGAGAGAGAAATTAATACATCACATCCTACCATGATACAAAATAGACACCCAGTACTATATCCAAGAGACCATTTTCCTAATCATTACAAGACACGAAAATCCAATTATCCCCTTACATTGATATGCCACTATCTGAACCAACAATCAAAAATCACACCTCTGGAGTTAGGTACACACCAAGGATAAGGTAACCATTATCTAGCAAGAACAACACTTCCACTTTTGACACCACTTGGTCACGACATCTCACAAAATCCCCACTTCACAAGAAAAAAAATCAACAACCCAACTCACCCCAAGATAGACGCAAAGATCCAACACAAGCGTAAAGATGCAACAAGGAGGGCAATCACATATATGATTTCAATGAACTCCAAATTCGAACATGAAATTATCTTATGAAATTATAACTTATTATAAATAACATACAAGTTTACTGAACAATAATTTCCCTACAATTCCAACATAAACATAACATACTATCTAACTTTTTACAATTTCCAACAACTACTTAAAGACTTTCACAAGCAAAATTAATTCCTTTCCCATAAGAAATTTAACTATCTAACGTATTAAAATTTTAGACCAAACCTTAATAGTTTTATACAAGCTTAAATTCCTATCTAGCATTTAACAATTCCTAACATAACACATTACGAATGTCAAAATAAAAGTATCTAAATTTATAAGTTTTAATCTACTCTCACTAGACCACATTTGAACTAATACACCATTATAAGAAAACCTATTTCTATAATCTAATAACTATCAACAAAACAAGACAACTATAACCATTTACATCTTTTGCTACAAATATTTGCCTCTATTTTACCATTCAAACATCTATTAGATTAACTACAAGTAATTATTATCCTTCTAAATGCGTAAGACTTAAACAAGCAACTAGAGACAAAATGTAGACCATGTTCTAAAAATAAAACTTCCCTCCTAGCCCACAGTCTGCTAAAATGACACAGAAAGAGGTTCAAACATTACACAACCCTATAAACATTCTATCTTAGCAATAAAAAAGGCTGCCAAGAGTCACCACTGCCCAAATGATGGTTCAAACTCAAAGTTTACTATTCATTCGGTAAGTTTAAAAATAGAATCTATCAAAAGTGGCAATGGAGGGAGAATTGTCTACAAGCTGTCTATAAGGTAGAAATGGAGATTTCTAAAAGAGCTCAAGTTCCAAAGTCTGAAACAAAGAGATCTCCTAAATGAATAACCTATATAAATATCTATCTATAAGGTCTAGCTGAGTTTTATTTCTTATACAAATGGTGAAATAACAATTGTCTCTCAGCCATTAAGGAATTTTCTATTGCAAAGATGAAGAAAATTTTGAAGAAAACTTCACCAAAATTTGGTCAAATCCATAGACATGCTTGCAGGGTAGCTTCTAGTGGAGGTAGAGTTGAAGGCACAAGATCAACATCAGGGTTACAGAGGTAAGAGTAAAGAATCCAAGGTAAATAGAGATGTGAAGGTATGAGGACCAATAACAAAGTTGCAAGCACTAACAGGTTGCAAGAGAAAGATAAATCACTTCTTTATGAGCATTTCATCTTTATCAAAGAAATACAAATGTGAGATAAAATGCAAGAACGATAGGGACAAGAGATTGGTAAGAGTTTAACATTGAGTCATCTTTTCACAGGGTTGAAAACACAATACAGGGTTACAGATGACGACACATGATTTCAAGAGGAATTTAGGCAAAGGCTAAACTAGAAGAATACATTTTGGAGGAATCTATAGAGATTGGAGCAACTTTTGAACACACAGGCATGAGACATAACAAGCCATAGAGATAAATAGATTCCAATCTACAAGACATGCAAATACACACACACAGAACAAGCTGCAAAAGATTTTAAATTTTAAACTACAACAATTGCAAATTTTTACAAAGAGAGACAAATCACATACCCAGATTTCAGTCCCACCTCCAAATTTCTCCAACTCCTGTAACCAAGTTCCCTGTCCTTCTCCCCAATATCTTTGTCCTCCTTCCCACTCGCCTTAGAATACAATTTTTTTTTCATATAAAAATGGTTCAGCCCAAAAAAAATAAATACAGACATGCATCTGTTACCCAACAACCCACTCCTCCAAGAATTTCAAAAATTTGTCATAAGAGAGATCCCAATCTTCCAATTTCCAAATTGACAACTGTAGGCATTAATTTCGAATACCAAATTATTCTGTACCAAACATATACTAATTAACCGTAACTCCAATTTATGACATAATTATTTTTGAATAGTAGATCATTTAATTCTAAACTATTATAAAATTTAACCAAGGTGTCCTTCAAAGATTTAGGCTAAGTCAATTCTAATCTAATAAACATAATAGAAGAATTATTAATAAATAATAATTCATTAAAGTATTTTCCAACCATACATGAACATAATTAAGCACTATAAAACACAACTCGACTATACACCACAACACAAGATTACCAACATAACAAGGCAAAGACCAAGTGTCCCACAAGACTTGAGACCACAACCAAAAGAAAACGACTGACCTAGTGGAATAGACCTCGCGTTATCTCCCATCACTGATACCCATTGGTGCAAGAACCCGCTCAAACCTGCTATATCAGGTGGAGTCGAGGTTCGGTACCTGCAACCTGTATTCAAACAAATGTTTGTATATGATCAAGTACATATATGTCTACACACAGAGAGTTAGAGAATCACGGCGTAGTAGGGTACTCGAAGTGAGTAATACTATGTCGTCCCTGCTCTTCCACAAGATTATAACCACTGCATTTGAAAACAGATATCAACGGATATAGTAAAACATGCAAATATTAATCCATTACTAATCATGTCCAACACATCATAACTGAAGTAACCATAATGTCATCATAAACTCATAACAAATGTCTAACTATATTAGTCGAACATAGTCCATCAAAGTCAAAGTAAACATAAACCATAAACTACTAATCTAAGTGTCTAAATACTGTATAAATGAAATGAAAGACTAGCAACTGTCTCAGAACTGTCAGAGAGAACTATGAACTAATAACTATCACAAGCCAAAATGCAAGGGGAATTACAACAATAATATCCACTCCAAGCCAGAGTGCATTATCCCTAACAATAGAGCCTATACAACCCTTATCCCATAGCATGACCATACCTCTGAAGCTTCCTCATCCAAGCCAAAAGAGCAGAAGATCATTATCAAAGAATCAGGAGTAGGGGAATACTCCATAGAGCACAACCTCAATCTAGCCAAACTGCCTTTATCTCCAAAATCTTTTGGCCGACCCAAGCATTTTCCAAATCCATCTGCTCCTCCTGCAGCTCCCACAGCTCCCTTTGTAAAATGGGGGACCTTGCTCAATGAAACTGAGGAAAGAGATGTCCTATCCTGGCTCTACAAAGAAGAACTAGACACACCACAGGAACCACCTAAGCTCCCAACTGAACTCTATGGGCGTGGTGAGACCATCTTGCATAGGATGGGCTACGAGGGACAAGGCCCTATCGGCCTAAGAAAAGAAGGCATAGTAGAACCCATCCAACCCTGTTCATCCTCATTAACAAGAAATACAAGAGGACTAGGCTTTCAAGACAAAGGCAAGGCTAAGATAAATGCTTTCTTTGTAGAACAGATTCATGCACTCCAAGATGACAGTGATACTGATTCCAGTGAGTATGAGTGGGAGGAACTCATAGAACACTCCTATGAGGACAAGGGAGTTGATACCATTCATACCTATAGCCCCTACCATGAGGGACAAACACTGACACAAAGACCATTAGAGTCTGATTTGCCTATTTCTGAGAGTACGACCTTTGAGGAAGGTTTGAGTTCTATCACAATAAACAACTTGGAGGAAAGTACCATCCCAGACTCTATCCCTACCAACACTCCTCATGTATCCATTCAACATATCAATGAATCAGATCTATCCTCTAACTTCCTCCCCCTTGTGCATCCTAAACTTATCGACTGGGATCTACGAGGTACCCCTCAATTAGATATATTCCAAAATGATGACACCTATATAGGCTACATGGAACTTAGGGACCACCTACCCCAGGGAGATCATAAAGTTGGCTTCGCCATAGAACTAAATACCATGGCTTATTTTGGAGATGGTACCAAGCCTTCTAGTCACAAAAATATCAAAATAAAAACTAGATCTGATGGTGAAAACTGCTCTACGGTAGTATTAGATCCTAAAATAGTAAAAAGAAAGGATGAATCCGATGGTGAAAACCCAACTATGGCACTTGATGATGGAAGGCTTGACACTCTCCTCGAAGACATGCACCAGGAGAAGTCTCAAATTGTTGTAGAACCTATGGAGCCAGTCAACATTGGAACAGAAGAACAGCCTAAGATTACGTACTTTGCAAAGTCTCTTACTCCACCAAAAAAGACCAAGATTATACCATTCTTCAAGAAAAAGTGAGGCAACTTCGCTTGGTCATACACAGATATGCCTAGTCTAGATCCAAATTTGATCCTACATCATCTTCCACTAGATCTAGGTGTGAAGCCAATCAAACAAAAGCTTAGAAAGATGCATCCACACGTAGCACTATTGGTCAAAGAAGAACTCAAGAAGCTGCTGGACGTAGGGTTTATCAGAGCAATAGACTATCCAAAATGGATATCCAACATTGTACCAGTGTCCAAACCAGATGGAAGAGTCTGATTATGTAATGATTTTAGAGATCTAAACAAAGCTTGCCGTAAGGATGACTTTTCATTGCCCAACATAGATATCATTGTGGACTTAACAGCAGGGCACACCATGTTGTCTCTCATGGATGGTTTCTCTGGATACAATTAGATTAAGATAGCACCTAAAGATCAGCACAAGACAACTTTTACTTGCCCATGGGGCACCTTTTGCTAGAATGTCATGCCATTCAGGCTAAAGAATGCAGGAGCAACATATCAACGAGCTATGACCACCATCTTCCACAATATGATGCATGTAACAATGGAAGACTATGTGGATGATATCCTTGCAAAATTGCTCACTAGGGAATCACACCTAGATATATTAGAGAAGGTCTTCCAGAGACTAGAGAAATTCAAGGTCAGATTGAACCCAAAGAAGTATGTGTTTGGAGTCACCTCAAGAAAACTCCTAGGTTTCATCATCTCAGCTAATGGGATAGAGGTAGACCTGGCTAAGGTTAAAGCTATTATGGAAATGCCACCACCTAAGAATATCACTCAACTGAGATCACTACAAGGCAAGCTACAGTCTATCAGGAGGTTCATATCACAGCTAGCAGACAAGTGCCAACCTTGCAACCATCTCTTGCATAGGAACATTCCATTTCGATGGGATGAGAAGTGTGAGGAAGCATTCAGTGAACTAAAGGAATACCTTGTGAATCTACCTATTCTCATGCTCCCTATCCAAGGCAAGCCTCTACTACTCTACATATCTGCTACACCAACAACACTTGGAGCCTTACTAGTACAACATGACTATGAAAACAAGGAAAGGGCCATATACTATATCAGTAGCACTTTGGTGGGCTACGAACTACAATACTCCCTGATAGAAAGATTGTGTCTAGCTGTGGTTTTTGCTTCCCAAAAACTAAGCCATTACATGCTGGCACATTCAGTTAAGCTCATAGCAAAGATAGATCCTCTCAAGTACCTATTAGGCAAAGCAACTCTTACAGGTCACCTAGCTAAGTGGGTAATGCTATTAAGTGAGTACGATATTGATTATGTAGACAAAAATCCATTAAAGGTCAGATCATAGCAGATCAACTAGCAGAGGCACCATTACAGGATAATACACCAATGACATTTGAGTTCCTAGATGAATCCATTCTCACTGTAGTAGCATACTCATGGAAACTCTATTTTGACGGCTCCTACACAAGTCATGGATCAGGGGCAGGAATCTTGTTGGTTACTCCTCATGGAGACACTATACCAAAGTCTTATCATCTTCTATTCCCATGCACAAACAACATAGCAGAATATGAAGCCTTGGTCATTGGCCTCAAACTAGCGGTAGAATGGAATATAAAAGAGCTACATGTCTATGGGAATTCCTAACTAGTGATCAACCAAGTCAACAATGATTATCAAACCAAAGATGAGAAGCTTATTCCATAAAAGAAGATGGTCGACGACTTCAAGGAGTACTTTGTGATCATATCTTTTGAGCAGATACCTCGCATTGAGAACAAGGTAGTAGATGCCATGGAAACCATCGCCTCGCTTCTCGAGATTCCAAAAAATGAGTCAAGGTATGAGTTCTTGGTGGAACCCATTCGACAGCTAGCTTATGATCTTCCAGAAACCCATTCCATATGCCTTCTAGCCGGATCTAATTCACCTCGGTATGGTAAGATTTACACATACCTCAAGGACAACACCCTCCCAACTGATTTATCTTCAAACCAACGTCAAACCTTTATCCGCCAAACCTCTCAATATACCATCATTGCTGATACCTTATACCATTGAGGCCTGGATGGTACTTTACTCTGTTGTCTAGAATGAGAAGAATCTCAAACCGCCTTGTGTGACATGCATGAAGGGATTTGTGGAACACACTCTAGCGGTCCTTTAACCAAGAAACTCATGCGTTTGGGATACTATTGGCCCAACATGGAGACAGATTCATACCAATTTATGAAGAAGTGCAAACAGTACCAAATACATGGGAACCTGATACATGCACCAGCCCAAGAGCTGCGACTATTAACGACACCTTAGCCATTTTATCAATGGGGACTTGACCTTGTGGGAAAAATTCACCCACCCTCTTCCAATGGCCACAAATTCATAATAACTTCCACGGAGTACTTTACCAAGTGGATTGCATCCATTCCCCTGACCACCATCATAGGTAAACAAATTTCCTCATTCATCCTTAACTACCTCATCTGCATATACGGAATTCCCTTATCCATTATCATGGATAACGGAAGACCCTTCAAAAACCAGGATGTGCAAGAACTTTGTGAAAAATTCCAAATCCAACACCATTTTTCTACTCGCTACTATCCTCAAGGCAATGGCCAAGCTGAAGCATCTAACAAAACCATTTTGAAGATCCTCAAGAAAATAGTCAACGATGCTGGCCATGACTGGCACATTCAACTCAATCCCACTCTGTGGACCTATAGAACCAGTATACGCACTCCCATAGGTGCTACCCCTTATGCCCTTGTCTATGGATCAGAAGCTATTTTGCCCATCGAGGTTGAGTTGCCATCCCTAAGGGTGTCATTAAAAGGTCTTATCACAGATGAAGACTACAGAGTTTCCAGACTCTAAGAACTAGAGCTGTTAGAAGAAAAGAGACAAAATGCATTCAACCATCTCAAAGCATATAAAAAAAGAATGTCTTGAAGCTACAATCACCAGGTCCATCCAAGGATATTCAACATTGGTGATCTAGTTCTCAAAGAAAACCCACGCAATTAGTAGGAGCAAGAAAAGAAAGGTAAGTTTGAGCCCAATTGGCTTGGTCCCTACGTCATCATTGTAGCCTATGGGTCAGGAGCATATCAGTTAGCAACATCTGAAGGAGAGTTGTTTGATGACCCAATCAACAACATGCATCTTCACCGATTCTATACCTAAGAGAACCCCAATGCAAGGGGAGCAACATATCAAAAAATCAGAAAAAAGCAAAACATTCAAAAAATTAGAAAAATACAAAAAAATCAAAAAATTAGAAAAGTACAAAAAACAATCATCCTTTGGTGAAAACTTGGCAAATAGGCACCTTGGATAGGTATCATGATGAAAACTTGGCAATCAAGTGTCAAGTGTACTTTCTAGCTTCCGTGCAAATAAAATCAAGTGGTGAAAACCTGGTAAAATAAGCATTACTTGTGATAAATCACTTCCCCCATCTTTGGGAAACTAATCACGTTGTGTCCATTCTTCCTTCACTCATGTCCCATTCAATCCATAATAAAATCTTGATGATAACCTATCATGGCTTGATACCCTATCTCTTTGTTGCCTTGTCAACCAAGGTTTTATCCCATATCCTATCTGTAGTGTCAGCTAGCATAGTTTCTGTCGTCAGTGTCCACATTGTCCAAGTTTGTGAACTACGTTGCCTCTACGCTATCATGTAGGCAAGGCCATTGTCCAATATGCCCTTGAGGCTCCACTGTCCCATCTATCACATGTCTAGTCCTTCTATCTATCCGAGTCCACGCCACTTTCTATCACCTAGGTCTTAGGTCCATCAGGGTTACCTCGAACTATGATGCCTCTGCGTCATCACGTAGACAAGGCCATTTAGCAATGAGCCCCTGAGGCACTAGGTCAGTCCCTTAGGGTCCTATTTACCAGGCAAGAAAATGTAAACAAAGCCCGCTCTTTTCAAACAAAAACTTTGATGCAAGACTTTAACCTATCTAGAGAAAAGCAAGCAAGCACCTAAGGTATTCTAAATGATTTTACCTAAATTATGGCAAGAAATAAACACATCTAAATGCAAACATGTTTTGTGGTTATAATCATGGTTAAAGTCGCAGTGTCTTGATTTCTATTATCATGCCTTCCTATACTACTCAAGGATGCTAAAAAGCTAGAGATGCTATGATGAGGGCATAATTCTTCCTTTGTTTGTTGTTTGTGGATTAAACTCTAGTAGTGTGAAGCCTTGTCTAAGGACATGACCAACTCAATGATCATCGAGGACATCAAAGGTCTAACATGAATGGGGGCAATCCTTGTCTATTGATACACAAGCAATACTCAGGTCATCTCGGTTCAATTATACCTAGATGCTTGTATTAACTTGCTAAAGAAAAATCCATGTAAGTGATGCCTAGGTCATCTCGGTTCAATTATACTTAGATGCTTGTATTAACTTACATGTGGAAAAAGTACCAAAAAAAAATTGCCCAATGATGAAATAAAGCACTTCAAAATATTTGCACCGTCAAGATGTCAAAAAAGCAAAGCATCTATTATACATCCATCATACATCCATACATCTGTATCCCATGCAATAAAAAGATCCAAACAATGCAGAGTAACAATACAAATAAAAGCTTGTGATTTCTTCTATCAAGTCATTCTTCTATCAATCGAAAGTTCTATATATTGTTGTGGTCCAGTCTTCTCAATCCGGTCAACCTAAGCAGTGATCCAAATGCAAGTCTATCCTTAATCCATACCAATCAAGTTAAGTCAATCTTGTACAAATGATCCAATCACAATCAATGGTCCCGATCCTTGTCTGGTCGTAAACCAACTCGATCAATTATAATCAAAAATTTGTCTTATACAGGATGTAACATTGTCAAAATCAGACCAATACACATGTCTTATGTGACATGTTTCATCTCCTGAAACTAGACACTATTCTTCGTGTTGCTTTAGGGATCTATCATTCCTTGCCATGATAACATTGTTGTATATCGTTATCAGTATATCGTTGGTTTACCGCTTGACAGGGGCAATACCTTGTTTGTTCTTGTATCATTTGTGCATACTTGCTTGTGTGTGTTATCATTCTATCTTGCATCATATCATTCAGCTCTTTCTTCATCCTTCATCTTCATGAGATTGTCCGTCTCACACCTTATGTCTTCCTCTCATCCAATCTCTCGAGGGGGCATCTTATCGTTGTTATACCTGTACCAGGGGCAAACTGGGGCATGTATCATTATTAGAAATTTATTCTTTGAAGCAACATGATAAAACACATTGCATCAAAGAGGGGCAAAATGTATACACCTAAAAATGACATGACTCTGTCCAAATAAATATTTTTAATATTTATTTAAATCTAATTCCTCTATCAATAAATAAACAAACAAATTTATTTATTTGATTCATATTCTTCCAATAATTAAATAAAATTAATTTATTCAATTAAATTCCTAAATTCTTCTAATTCCTCCAATAAATTAAATAATACCAATTATTTAATTGTTTCTTCCAATAATATCTTCTCTAAATTTAAATAAATCAAATATTTATTTAAGTTGTCTATTTCTTCTAAATTGAGTTATCTCTAAATATAATTCAATCAAATGTGCACATGCAATTAAATATTCCTAATATTTAATAAAGCAAAATATCTTCTCATTCTCATGCAAATCCCTTCTTCTTGTTTTAAATCACTTAACTGATTATTATATTATTTTAATTGCTTTAACTCATTCTTCTATTCTTAGTGAAACCTCTCAAGCAAAAGAAAGCAAGACACATGTCCTCTTCCTATTCATTGCACTTTCCTCAACTGTTCTCAACCATTGATCTTCTCATTCTTTCTATACCATTGATCTTCATTCTCTCAAGTCTATAAATTGAACCCTATTCTTCCATTTCATTAATCCAAGCTTCAGCATTGTTACTCTACAAGAATCACAGTGCGCTTTTGGCACCAATTCCTTCATTGCTTGCGATCAACCTCGTTACTATATCACTACCATTGTCGTGAAGCTCATCTTCATGGCGATATTATCATAGTCATTCTCCATTGACAATCTTGGAATAGCAAAGAAGTGCACTCTCTGAGGGCCTTATTCATACATGCAATATCGATTGAGATAGGTGACCAATGGAAGCTTCGAATTAAAAGAGGTTTGCTTTGTGTTGTTTCATTGTTTGATTTGATCTCTTTAGTTCACTATTTCATTGAGTTATTTGGATTATTAAATATTAATTTGATTGATCATTTATCCCAATTTTCTGATAACAATTATGAATGTCTGTAGCATGTATATTCCAAGATTTAAGCAATTTGGAGGTCTACATACCAATTTGTGAAATAATAGATAGTTCATATTGTTGTTATCTTGTCAGTGGAGCCGACCTGAAGGAGTTGATGTTGTGCGGAGCTATGAAATGAATGAAGTGTTGTCATAAGAGTTTCTATAGGTTGTTCTAACCTATATGAGTTTTCTACATGTTTTGGTTTTCTCCACAAAGTATTTTGGATTGAGGCTATGGCCAACAAGTTCCATATTTTGATGTTTTGTACATTACATCCAATTAGGCTGACCTAATTAATGTTGTGAAAGAAGCGGATATATATATTTTTGGTGTTTTAAAAAATATACAAGATAGAGATGTGAAAAGTGCCTTTAGATACAAATTGAGTGAATGTAGAGAAATGCAGTCTGGTATTTCAGAACAGTGTGATGATTATTGTTTCTATACTATGAGCTTCATTAGAACTATACCCCATGCATATGTTAGATGCAATTGTAACAATTCTTTTTGGAAGTGAGCCATCCTCTTTCTTCTATTTCTTTCTTTTAGGGCAGTGAGTCCTTTGGTAGTGAGCCACCTACAGTGAGTATTCTTGGAAAATGAGTCAACCAATTGTATCAACCTTAACCAATTGTTTTATCATAATATATTATGAGCTAACCCTTACTGTGGTTTTTCCCTTTTTGGGTTTTCCACATAAAAATCTTGGTGTTCATGTGTTATGTGTTGTTGCATGCTTTATGGTTTATTTCATTTACTAAAATTGAATATGTCAAATAGATTGGATATCTAATGTTTGAATGGTTTAAGAGAATACTGATTCACCCCCCCTCAGTATTCGATGTATTCAACACTCTCCCCTCAAGATTAGTGTAGGAAGTTGTTACACTACATTATCTTCCTTACATAGAGGAGGATATTGAGAGGGATTATACCTAGAATGAAGGGAGTGTTGTCAAGAGACACTATATGGCTTCATGAATGTTGTCATTGATGGAAACAAAGGTCATCCCACCCATCCGTAGGGCATGGTAGGTCTATACCGGAAGTCAGATTGAAGAGTATTGTGATCCGGTAAGCAAGAACAGAGCATGTGGCAAGGTCTGACAATCAGGTCTGGACCTCTCAGATAAAGTATCCTAGTAAAGTGCAGACTTGGGAAAGTCAAGAGATGAACCTTGACTGATACTTTCCATAGATTGAGCCTTCGGTAATGGAAGAGTGAAATGATATGAGTACTTAAGCATTGGGTTCCTGTCTGGCAGAATTGACAGAGAAAGAACTGACTGGTAAAGCATCAGACCCTAATCCGGATGAGATATTGATGGTGATCAAGCTTCCTGAGGTATCATTCATGATTCGTCGACATGATTGATGACTTCTATAAGCATCTCCTTGATACACATCACTTGGTAAGCAAGGATTCAGCCAACAGATCAGAGTTTAGGAAAATATTGACTATTCTGGATGCCAACTAGAAAAGTATTGAAATCATTGGTGCGGATATATATACCAGATGGATTTAGATCTGAATGATGTTGTCGTGAGTTGCAAGTGTGAAGAGAAGTAGAAGAGCAGTGTAAGGACTGTAAGATAGGTCTGGAATGTGACAGGAAAGCAGCAGCAAAAAGAAGAAGAATGAAGTGTAGCAGATCAGTGTATTGAGCCTAACCGCAACTAAACCTCAGCATGTGTGGATGCTTCTCATCAGTTCAAGTATCTTGTCACCTTATACCTTGTAGACAGTGAGTCTCTTGTAGGTAGTGAGCCTCTTGTGAGCAGTGTGCTCAGGCAGTGAGCCCTAATTGGCAAGTGCCATTTTGTACTAACTTATTTTTCTAACAGAGAATACAATCTTGGGTTAATCACTCTGTGGTTTTTCCCTTAACAGGGTTTTCCACTTCAAAATCATTGTGTCATGTGTATTGATGTTATTTCTATTTCTTGGTTATGTTTTCTTATTTGATTCGATGCTACATTAATTTTTAAGGAAGATCAGAAAGTTGAAATAATTAAGAGAACTTATTCACCCCCCCTCTCAGTTATTAACAATTGGTATTAGAGCCAAGTTCCTCCAAACAGAGCCTAACAGCTTGAGGAAGATCTGGGAATTCAAATGGATATGTATGGTATGAGGGAACAACTTCACTCTGCCCTAGATGATCTTGAGCAATCTAACTCTGAAGTCAATGAATTGAAGGAAAGACTCAAACAAGCTGATGACTTCATAAATGAACTAAAAGGGAAACTGAGTATCTCTATGAAAAAGAGAAAGAATCTACTTCAGCAATTGGCAAGTCAAGGTGAAGCAAATGATACAAATGAAGACCTGAAGGAGAAGACCAAGCTATGTGAAAAGTTGTCACAAGAGGTCATTATGGTAAGACATGAAATAGAATTAGGAGTTATAAAATTCACCCAAGAAATTGAAGAGAAAAGAAAAACTGAAGATGATCTAAGACAATCTCTCAAGGAGAAATCAGAAGACTGCCATAAAATGGATAGAATAATCAGACAACTAGAATCTAACCTTGAAGAAGCAAGAGATAATGAAGATTAACTTGAGAATCAGATTGACACTCTTAAAAGGGATCTTCAAACAACAAATGAATACAAAGAGAAATTCAAGATAAGCTCTGCTCAACTCGAAGTTCTTCTTCAATTCTAGAAGAGGGTAGATGACAAACAAGGCTTGGGGTATGAGAAAGGTGAAAGCTCTAGATCCGGTCAGAAGAACTCTGGATCAGCAAATCCAAGGAACAGACCTAGAAGACCTCCGGTAAGACAACCAAATGCTCAAAGATATCCATCCTTCAATGGATATTGTCACAATTGCAATAACTTTGGTCATAAAGAAAATTAGCGTAGAAGAAGAATGAATCGGACTAATTCATCCTTCTCTGGACAATGTTTCAATTGCAAAAGGTATGGTCACAAATCTCATGAATGCATAAATATGCAAATAAACAATTCATTCAATGGTAGATGTTTTGCATGCAATAGAATGGGACATATGGCTAATCAATGTAGATCAAGAGGATATTAGTCAAAAATACAAAGAAATGTTGTTTTCCACAATTGCAATAGATCCGGTCATATTGCCAAATTCTGTAGAAACAATAATCAAGATAAAAGGGGTCCGGTGTATCATACTCAGAATCAAGACAAAGGAAAATGAAAAGTGAATGCAGATGAAGTTAAAAGGGAGATGAACAAGATTTGGATGAAGAAGAGTACATAAAATGTTGGGGATGGATCCGCACCAGAATCTGGTGCTGATATTCCTTCTAGAAATTAAAAAGTGAGCTCTGGCTCATGGGGAGACACAAGGAAAAACATTTTCCCCCAGCTAATTAATTGGTGCCTGAAAATGGCACAAGGAAAGTTGCGGATTAAAGGGTTCACAGAGGAACATCTAAATAAGCTTTGGTAAAGAGATGGAAGATCTGCAAGAAGTTTTGAACAGGTTAATCTTCCAAGACTAATCTAGTTTAACAGTCATCTCGCAAAAATAGGATTTTCACAGTTAGATCCGGTATGATTCAAATTTGAGGTATCTTGATCTGCGGATAGATCAAATGTTTGGGAAAAGGAAGATAGATTATCATCAATCAATGAGAATAACTCTAAGTATATCTCAGTGATCTGGAAAAGATCTTTCTAAGAACAAGAAGAACAAGGCAACCGAAACAACTTAAGTTGCACATTTATTGCAATGTGAAATTAGGGTTTTCTCAAAAATAAAAGGGTTCATTCACCCGTCATTAGTACATTTGCATTCAAGAAGAAAAGAAAAGGAGCTTTGCAATAATTTGTTTCAAATTTCTCAAAGATCAACCACTGAAGTCAATTCATCCAACAAATCAATCCATCTCACTTTGCAAACCCTAGAAGTGTAAAGGTATTTTTCTGTTATTGAATATCTCTTTGTAAATCTTTTGAAAGATGGCTACTCCCAATGTGGTGAAGATCACTGATAGGGTGTGCTCTAAATTTAGAAAACATCCTTATAAATCCCTAGAAGTTGATCCCCTAGGTGCATTTTATAGCATTCCACATGGGATTCTGCATGTAGAAGATGTTAGGGTTTACATTCATGCAAATATTGAAGAATTTGGGGAACCCAAGTTAAGGGATATCTATCACAATCAGTTAATAGATGATGCTTTTGAACTCAAACCACAATACAAGGCTATCCGAGACAAACACTTTCGACATTGTATCCATTTCCCCTGTTTTGTAGAAGATGAATGGGTCCGGTATGTGTTGAGCAGAGTGCATGAGAACTTCATGTGGTTGAATAAGCCGTTTAAGATCACAAAGGATGCTATTAGGGAAGTGACCGGATTGCACTCATCTGGAGGGTTACCTGTTCTCGAATCTGTCAAGAATCAAACTATGTGTGAGGCTACTGGATCAAGGTTTGACAAGAGAGCAATGACAATAGAAGATATCACTAATCTAGATATCAAGTTTGCATCCATGATCATTGGTTATAAGATATATCACTCTAGCAGGGAAAATTTAGTACCCAGAACTGTAATTTACACTGCTTATGAAATGTTGAGAAAAAATGTAGATTATGATTTTTGTGAACTCCTTCTGAGCCAACTGATGGAAAACCTACAAAAGATCAAGAAAGACAAAAAGAACTCTTTCAAATATGGTGGGCTGATATTGTGTTTGTTCTTATACTTTATGAATGAACTGCCCAGATCCAACGGATGGGTATGGCAAAACAACAGACCGGTTGTAATCCAAATCAGAGATTACTTGTATGGGCTTGGTGATGCCAAGACACAAAACACAACACTATGGAGTTACTTAAAAAACTTTTAGAATATGATGCAAGCAAGAGAGAGAATCAATATGCTTCATGGTGGATACAGATTAGTGCCTAATGGAGGCAGTCGAAGCAAGGATAGTCTAGATCATGCCAATGGGGTATGAAGTGGATGAGAAAATTGTTGAGCTACATGTTCAACACATGCTTAGTCAACCCAAGGATCCTAAGGCAGAAAGGTTTGGAACCTTTAAAGAGTTATGTGTGAAGATCCATGTGGAGCTAAGGCAACCGAAGATGAAGAGAAAGGTGAGAAAAGAAGTAGAGAATATTGCCAAAAGGTATGGCATTTCAAAAGAGGCACTTGATGCAAATAGAGAAAATATGGAAAGGGAAGAAAAAGAAAAGGAAGAGGTAGAAAAAGAAAGTGCTTCGGTAGAAGCCCCCTCCCAGACCAGATCCTCTAAGAGCTCTACATCTGCCACTGCCAAGAGCTCAAAGGCATCAAAATTAGAAGCAAAATCATCTGGTAAACGAGAGAAGAGAACCAAGACAAAGGCCACAAGATCTTATGCCAGTCAAAAGGATGATGAAGAGACTGAATCTGATGAAGAGGTCAAGAAAATGAAGAAGAAGAAAACATCCGGTGAACCCTCTACCAGTCTAGACAAGGAAAAAGAAAAGACAAATAAAAGTATTGAGAAGCCTACTCTTGATGATATCATCAAGGCAATTAATGTGGATGGAAACCTAAAAAAATTAACAGAATTCTATGATGAATGCAGTGAAGCTAACCAGAAGATTCTACAGGATGCAACAATCAAGTATCTAAATATCTACAACAAAGCTTTCATTGAGATCATATCTTTAATTCCTAAAAGCCTTGAGAAGGAACTTGAAATAAGAAAGAATAATGCCAAAGAAAAGGATATGGAGATCCGGGAATAGATAGCCATTCAACTCTATCCCTCCATCACTCCAAAGCAGAAGAATATGATCTTCAAAGATTGTAAGTATGAATTTCGGAGCAAAGCTAGAATGAATCAGCTTATGCTTGGAGAAACTGACAAGGTAGCAAAAGAAACAAAAGACATCCTCCAGAATGCATACAAAAGATTCAATATTCCTATTATAGAGGACTTAGGTGATGATCCCTCAGCTACATATTTTGAAGAAGAATCTACTGAGATAGTGGTAGAAGAGATACAGGAGACAGGTAAAGAGAAAGATAAGAACTTAGAATCCTCTACTCCGGAAGAGGAGGTCCATGAAAAAGAAAACATCCCTCCTCTAGTTTCCCCTGCAGACTTCAGATCTAAAGAAGAAGAAAGAGTAGAAGAGAAGATCAGTCAAGAAATAAAGGAGAAGGAAAAAGAAGATGATAGTAATAACGCTGTAGAAGGAGAGAAAACTCCAACAGAAAAGACCACAGATGATAGTGGTAAGGCTGCAAAAGGGGACAAAACCCTGTCACTGGCAAGAGACATAGCAGAAGCAGTCAAAGAATTCTTAACCAAGGAGATGATGGAATTTGATGAACTGGAACTTCTTCAAGGACCATTCAATTTTGACTCCCTCTCCCCAGTTCAAACCATGAAGCTAGCATCCTTTACTTCAGCAAAGGCAAAAGAAAAACTTTTGAAGTCTCACATGGAAGACTGCAAGCTCATAGAAACTGCATCTAGTGTATTAGAGAAGATCATGCCATGTTTTTAGAAGGATCCCTCAGCCTCTTCATCCGGTAATCTCAAATCTCTAGTTAATAGTGTTAGCACACATTTTGACTCCTTAGAAAAGTTAGCAGAAGATAAAGTCTAGAAGGAGTTTTTGGAAAAGAGATTCTTCGAAGTAAAAGGACTAATAACCAATGATAGGAGAAATATTAATATAGGGATAAAGAGCTTAGAAAATGCTCTTAAAGTTGGCGGGGAAATGTATAAATTTTGTCTATCATGGTCCAAACTAATAGTGGAGATTAAGAAGAAAGTGAAAGAATAGGAGGATAAACTAACAAGACTATCTCAGAATTTTGATCCTCTTACCACTTCCATAATAAATCAAGAATGTCAGACTATTGCAGTCTTGAATGAAATTAAGAAGCTTGAGAAGGAGAAGAAAAGTAGAATAAGTAGGTTGAGTGAACTCAGAGGGATAATTATCCCTAAGTTAGAGGCCATGCATGAAGCCCTAAAAGATACTCAAACCACAGCTTGAACCAGTGATTCGACAGATCTGAAGAGGGCAAAAGCCTTTGCATTCTTATTGAGTGGTCACATCTCAATTTTGGATAGGATGAAGCTGAGTTGGGTGACAAAAGTTGTACAATTGAAGAATACTTTTGCAGATATACTCAAGTATATGTAAAGTATAACTGGATAATATACTTATCGATTAAGTATAGATTGAGTTTTGCAAATTTTGGTGTACGGACCCCACCCTTTGCCATTGATGTCAAAGGGGGGGTATGGAGCAGTGAAAAATGAGGAATCTAGCTAAGGGGGAGCACCAGAAAATGTACATAAAAATAGAGCAATAGCCAAGGGGGAGTATAGTGTGACACTTAGTCATTTTTTCACTAAGTGTTGCCATCAATGCCAAAGGGGGAGATTGTTGGCATGAGACACTATATAGCTTCATGAATGTTGTCATTGATGGCAACAAAGCTCATCCCACCCATCCGTAGGGCATGGTAGGTCTATACTGGAAGCTAGATTGAAGAGTGTTGTGGTCCGGTAAGCAAGAACAGAGCATCTGGCAAGGTCCGACAGTCAGGTCCGAACCTCTCAGAGAAAGTATCCTAGTAAAGTGCGGACTTGGGAAAGTTGAGAGATGAACCTTGACTGATACTTTCTAGAGATTGAGCCTTTGGTGATGGAAGAGTGAAGAGATATGAGTACTTAAGCATTGGGTTCCTGTCTGGCAGAATTGACAGAGGAAGAACTGACCGGTAGAGCATTAGACCCTAATCTGGATGAGATATTGATAGTGATCAAGCTTCCTAAGGTATCATTCATGATTGGCCAACATAACTGATGACTTCTATAAGCATCTCCTTGATACGCATCACTTGGTAAGCAAGGATTCAGCTGACAGATCAGAGTTTAGGAAAATATTGACTATTTCGGATGCCAACTAGAAAAGTGTTGAAATCATTGGTGCGGATATATATACCAGATGGATTTAGATATGAATGATGTCATGATTTACAAGTGCAAAGAAAATCAGAAGAGCAGTGTAAGGATAGTAACACAGGTCCAGAATGTGACAAGACATTAGTAGCAAAAAGAGGAAGAATGAAGTGCAGTAGATCAGTGTATTGAGCCTAACTGAAACTGAACCTCAGTATGTGTGGATGCTTCTCATTAGTTCAAGTATCTTGTCACCTTATACCTTGTAGATAGTGAGTCTCTTGTAGGTAGTGAGCCTCTTGTGAGCAGTGTGCTCGGGCAGTGAGCCCTAATTGGCAAGTGCCATTTTGTACTATCTTATTCTTCTAACAAAGAATACAATCTTGGGTTAATCACCCCGTGGTTTTTCCTTTAACATGGTTTTCCATGTCAAAATCATTGTGTCATGTGTATTGATGTTATTTCTATTTCTTGGGTATGTTTGCTTATTTGATTTGATGCTGCATTAATTGTTAAGGAAGATTAGAAAGTTGAAATAATTAAGATAACTGATTCACCCCCCCTCTCAGTTATCAACAAGGAGGATTCTCCTCAACCAGCCATTGCACCATCAAGAGAGTATAGTCTTTGAGGAAATATGAAACCAAATTGTGAGGATTTAGGACCAAACTGAGATATTGAGTTAGGGTTCCAAGTTTAGGGTTCATGTTTAATGGTTTCGCTTTAAGATGTGAGGTAAGGGTTCAAGTTTGAAGATCTTTATGGTTGGGGTTATGATTTTATACACCAACTTTGGAGTTTTATTAATATAATTTTATACGTATCGATAACTAAAGTGTTCCTAGCGAATGATTGACTTAGGTGTAAATAAATTGATTTATTATTCTAATGGTGAGTTTAGCATACCCATGTCAATTCCCATTTATTTTTTGGCCTATTTTTTTGGAACAACTTAATCCATTTACTTGTTGAAAAATGCTACACTCTTTTGTTATGTTTGGCTTATGGCCCAATGGTTATCAATTTTACACTAATCAACACTTCAATTTTACACTAATTTTAGTGCTCAAATTAAAGATTTGAGTATGATTTTGAGGATAGTAGTTCATTGCTAGCACATTGAGGGTTAACTGACCCTATTTTTGGCTCTCCAAAGAGATTAGTTGAAATTTTGGTAAGAGATTTGATTAGGTTTTTAATTTTAAGAGTTTAGGGTTTAGGGTTTTGGGTTTAGGGATTAGGGTATAAGGTTTAAGATTAGGAACTAACATTTAGTTTAGAAATTACTATGAATACATGTAAAAAACAAGTGATTTAGGTTTTAAAATTAAATGTAAATTAAAAATGGTAAAAAACAATAAAAACAATAAAAAAACCACCTACCTAGTAACAACTAAGGATCACTCCAAAGAAGGTAGGAAGGCCGTGCAGGTGCACTATGGAGGGGAAATGATATGGGTGTCTATTCTATTTTCCTATTTCTGTCCCTATCCACCCTTTCAACTATTAAAAAGAACTCACAAGCACTATTAAAAATAAATACTTTAAGTGAATGAGTGCCCATTCATAAAATGGGCTCCCATTCCATATACGAGAGTGTGACACCCCATTCTAAAAAAAACATACTTATCATTTGTATTTCAAGAGGACAGATAGTTAGTCAGTGAAAATATTATGATTAAAGTAATGTTGTGTTAGAATAGAAAATACATTTGATTTATATCATTTTATATGCAAGGAATAATTGGCTATGACATTATTACTATGCACATGGTTAAATCATTTGATGGACTAACTACCATTGTGCAATTGAGGTGGATGCAGGAATAGTGTTTTTTCCCCTCCAAGATGAGGAGAGAGAGTAGCGTTGAGGAGAGGGTGCTAGATCGCGTCAATACAATGATCATTGTGCCATCTGAAAACACACGCACTCACATTAGAGGTTATGTCAATTTTGGAATAAGTATTATTCTTTATGTTGTTGGTCACCTCAGTAATATTTTAACATTATGATTATTCTATACTTGTTTAATATTGTCATCGTCATGTTGATGACTTAATCTTTCACGTCAAAAATTAGTAAGGTTGTGTACGTCTTTGAATTCCAAGATGACACGAGTAATTGACCAATCAAGTCTAGTTTTGACATAAAGGTCTAAGTTAGCTTTGCAAGACTCCATCATTGATATTGTGCTCATGAATAGAATAATTAAAGAATTCAAAAGAATGCATTAGTGACATCTATGAATTAGGTGTACTATTTTTTTTATTTTAAATTTTTTTATAAGCTTAGTATGGTTAAATTTAACATCTAGCTTGGGTTAAAGGAAGTTAAGTCATGGAGACTCTCATCATGTTCTTCCCTAGATACTTGAAGGAGTGGAAAGGAGCATTAACTCCATAATCCTATTTTCAAGCTCTTTAGACCATGGATGGTTGAAAGAAAGGGGAGGATAATTAAGTACAACTATTTTATAACTGACAAGGAGTGTGTTTATTATGGAAGGATAAGGGATCTTGATAACAAAAAAAAGCCGAGAGTAGGAGGACAATATCTCGTGTATCAGGAGAATAGAAGGGAGGCAAAAGGAGCTTGATAGGAGAGAGTATCAACTGCATTAACAAAGTGGTAGGTATGCCAATGAACCACTAGCAAACTATTGATATTAAGGTTCATCCTATATGTAAAATCATTTCTATTTTCTAAGTAAGCCTTGAGAGGCTGTAGGTTTATACGAATCAATTGCTACCTGTGGCAAATAAAGCTTCTCTATATTTATATATGCTTTTGACATAGGAATATATCTATGGATACTCCTAGAATGGTATTCTATTTTAGTATAGTATTGAAGTTATATTCCTTTAGAAAATTGTGAATGTTGTTATGGGAAGATTATGTTAAATATAGATATCATTCATATCATTTAGAATTTGGTCTAAAGAATGATTGTGTAACATCAAAAAATGTTCCTTTGGGGGCTTTTCCCTCTTTAGGTTTAGCTCCTGGGTCTTTTACATGTATTTATGACATCTTACTTCATAATTTGGCATCCTGATGGAATGAGCCCTGGGTAACATGACAAATGGGATCTAGGAGGACCCCTTGAGCCTTACCCTACCTAAAATAGGGGGGAGGACTTGGGCGCCCACACCCTAGTCCTACCCTATTTTGGGTCAGCCCTAATTTCTGGGTGTCAGTTTATGACCGTTATTTGGGTCCTTTACCGACACAGTAAGTTTGAATTATAAAAATCTTGGCAGGAGTGTTTGTAGTTTCATATAAAAGCATGCTTAGGCATTCATTTAGAAACTAGATGGAAATTGTGATGTTCATGCATTCTAAAGTTGATTCAAGGCTTTTATTATGTTGTAAGAGTAGACTTGTGTGGTTTGTGTGTTTGTATTTGTAGATTTGAGCATCAATTTTCTCATGGAATGAAGAGCATCTTCCTCCAATGAGAGATTCACTACAAGGTGACATTATATTATGTTTTTATCATCATTTCCTTTGGTTTTTGCCTCTGCCTCACAAGGGCACACACTCTCTATCTGACAATGGTGTTCAGAGACTTAAGTGTCCTCTAGGGCTTGATTGAGGCAAGCCTCTAAACACAACAACCCCCTCCCAAAGTCTTGTGATTGTAGGTTAAAGGTGTCAAATTTGAGAAGAGTGAAGTTGCAGGAAGGATTAACAGATATCAAGGATTTAGGATCTAAAGAGAAGTAGGACACTAGAGCCTTTCCAAAACTTGGGCACTCGCTCTAGTATCCTCCGCAGCTGAATTTTTGGAAACAAGCGTTACAGTACTGATCAGTGTCAGAAGGAGGTCAGGACCCCACAAAGAAACTGGTACCTTGGACTTGGGTGCCCACTCTTGTGTCCCTAACTTTTATGCCTTAGAACCTCAAAAATAGGTACTTTGTGATTTGACATTTTACTTCCCTCTGCAAGAGCTTTTTCCATTATTCATCAATTTATTGCCGAATTTACATAATTGGGTTTTAAGGGTTAATTGAGCATAAGAGAAGGAAAATTGATAATTAAATTCCCTAATCTAAGTTTCCCTACATCTCAAAGCAATCTAGGGTATGATAGTGAATTGCCACTCGACCCTAGATCCTTGAATGTAAAGGGTGAAAGGAGGATTCAAACATCTAAGACACTAAACATTAAACAATCCAAAATTTACCCTAAACATTTTGGTGAACCCATTTTTTTGGAATTAAATTGCAACTTGTTGAGTGTGTGTCTTCAAATTTGGATTGATTTCATTCATTCATATAGTCATTCATTTTATTGCAATGAGAAAAATTCAAAAAAATTCAAAAATTCAAAAAAATTGCATTGTTTGGCTTACTAAATTGCATCAATTCTTCCTAAATTTTCCTAATTCATGATTTTTGAATCATATATTATATAAAATACAGAAAAACACAAAAATTCAATAATTTGCATTACATTTTCATCATTAATTTGCTAGGCTTTTGTAGAAATTTTGACAAATTTTATATAACCTAGTAATTCCAAAATCTAGGGTTAGTAGGCAAAATCTTCTTTCAAATTTTTCTACTAATTTTAGAGGCTCATTAAGATTATAATTTGGCTGTAGTCTTTCATTTTAGTGTAAATTTGCATTTAGATTTGAAATATTTGCATTTTTGTATAGAAAATTTCAACAAAAAACTAGCAATTTTCATGCATTTTCATTAGATTTGCATTGGCATTTTGCATATTATAACTTGAAAATCATTTTCATATCTGAGAGTAATTCATTTCCATAATAAATTAGACTTCAAAATATTCACATAGAATTTTGTCCCAACATCTCAAACCTAGGGCTTCAAAAATAATGATTTTCACTAAATTTGGCCTTATCGACTCTATAAAATTGCACCATAGGGGTGTTGTGAAAATTATTTTTAAATTAATTATCTATTATTAGGGTAATAATTTTCTTCCCCTCCTAAAAATCTTCACAACACTCTTTTAACGGGCTCTTATATTGAAAATTTGGTGAAAAACTACATATTTTGACTATTTTTGCCCTAGGGTTTGACCTAGTTTGCACCCCAAGCATGTTGTGACAAGTTTTATGGATTGTGGTGACTGATATCATCAGAATTATTTTCTTAATATCCTAAAATTTATTACAACACCCCTTTTGCTAGGTCTTGGAATTGAAAAACTGTGACAAAATTGCATATTTTGCTATATTTTCACTAGGGTTTTACCTTAAGTGGCACTAAAAGCATGTTGTGTTGGGTATTTTGGAACCAAGTGTCTATTATTAATGATATTATTTTCTTTCCATCATCATTTTCCTCACAACACCCTTTTTTATTCTCTTTTGCATTGAGTTTTGGTGAAAAAGGTGCCTATTTCGACATATTTTCATTATAGTTTGACTTGGCATTATCTTGGATTTGCATCAAGAGTGTGTTGAGAATAATAATATTTCTGTTTTGGACTGATATTAGACATATAACTTTCTGTCCTAGATCAAAATCCTTACAACACCTTTTGTTTCATTCATCTGCATTGAAAAAAGTACAAAAAATGAGCATTTAGGTCATTTTTGCATATAACTTTGCACTTGTCTTTTGCATACTTTTGGAAATATTTTAAAATCTGATATTGCATTGATTTGGAAACATATATCATGGCTACTTATTTAGAAGAGTTGATTTCATACATCGTAGACATTTATCATTTCCCTAAATTCACTGATAAACATCCTCAAGTTTTGGAACAAATAGCACACATTCATGATGTTGATCCCTCTATGTGCTTTACATATGAAATCTTTTGTTATATATCTGATTTTGATAGATTTACAAACTTCATGGGAATATACCCTTGGATATTGGACGATCTCATTAAATTCATGATCAATAGTATATATAGTAGTGATGACCTCAAAATGTTAGATGAAGCCTTGGATGACTTTATGGAAAATTCCACTATGACACCTATTGTTAAAACATGTGATGATCCCTCTCCCAAGGTTGTTCCTCCACATGAGGACACTTGGATGCAAGAGGATGATTCCATCGACACATCTCTTAACATCATACCACCAAGTCTTCATTCTAATGCTCACTCTAGCCAAGATAAAGCATTATCAAATGAAGAGCCATCACCACTTTGCGTCCTGGGATGACCCCTAATTCTCTTGTAAGGTCCGGGATACTAGGAGATCGCCTCTGTTGTAACCTTCTTCTATTTGTATCATCATTCTTCTAAATTGCCTCTCTCTCTTATTTCAATGTTGTGTTGTGTCTTACAGACATAGCGTTGTGGTTGGTGACTTGGGCGCATCCTCCTATGTGACTATCCTTAAGACACCTATTTCTCCTCTCTTATTTATTGTTTCCCTTCCTCTAGTGTTTCCATCTAGTAGGCGGATGACGACAAACATTTATACTGATGCAGACCTAGTGTCCCTTTTGAGAGCAATCAAAAAATGGACTTAGTTCCTAATATGATGATGGGGTTGTATATCTTATCTGACACTTGGCTAGTGGAAGCACTTGTGCTTTTCATGTAGTGAATTTCATGATGTTTCTATCACATTTACAAACCTTAACAATACTACTGCTCTATGCACCATTATTTGTCTTTGAATCTGGCCTTTGTGGTACTCGATTTAGAGAGCTTCATGATATAGCCCCACAGTTATCCTTGAACTCTGAATTATTTATATAAACTTGGCTCTTTGTTTGGTTAAACATATGCATTGATGTTGTTGTTTATCATGATCTTGTAGATACTAACATGTTTCTTGTAGGGATGTGTTTGTGGGAACATTTGGCGATCATAAAGTACATGTCAACTCCACGGGGCATGGGCTTTGTGAAAGTCAGTGTTCCCTTGTGTGTTTTCTTCCTACCTTAATGCACTTGATATCAATACCTTATATCAACCACCTTAAGGTGGGGCATATATAAGGTAAGCTATTTGTTGTAGTTGTTAGCAATAATGTTTGTCCTCAGGTGCAAACACCTACGCAATGAGTGCATCATGCATCCTAAGTTTGTTTGCAATCAATCAATCAATCAATCATGTAAGCCCTCTGTGGAGGCGGGATATTGTGTATATCCTTTTTATCTTAAGCCCTCTGCAGAAGTGGGAATGATGTATTTCTCAGAGCATATTACATCATCCTATCATTTTCAAAAGTCCTATGCGAAGGTGGGGAGAAGTTCTATGACTAACTCAACCCTTAAGCATGTTTTCAATGATTGTTGTGGCGAAGCACAATCATTAGTGTGTGCCTGTAATGTGCCTGAGATGGTGTTGAGTCTAGAAATAGGGAACACACCATCGCTTGTCTGCCATGTTTTCTCTATGTCTTCAAGTATGTGTGTTTTGGCGTGCTTGTTTTGTTTGGAGTGTTTGTTGCCCCATATACAATATAAAGATCAGCGCCTTAGGGTTGTGCTTCCTACATTTTTGGGAGGTTTTGCATGTTTTGAGTGTGTGTTGCCCCATATATACAAAGACCTGTATGATGAGTGCATCATGTATTATGGGAGGTTTGTTTAGTTTCCAGTACTTACACCTGCATTTCATATTTATGAGAAAAAGAAAAGAAAAGATATCATTTATGCTTTCCATGCATTAATGTGTGTCTTCTATGCATTGATTGTATTCTCCATGTTTTATGTGATTGTAACTGTCTTCTCCATATTTTACATGCATGTTACTATTTTCTATGTGATTGGCATGTCTTCTCCATGCTTGTTGTGCTTGCTATGTTTGTGACCTTACTTTAATGCATGTATTGTCCTCATGTTTATACATACATTAAAGTGGGGGCTAAATGTAATATCAAAAAATGTCCCCTTGGGGGCTTTTCCCTCTTTAGGTTTAGCTCCTAGGTCTTTTGCATGCATTTAGGACATCTTACTTCATAATTTGGCATTCCAATGGAATGAGCCCTAGGTAACATGACAAATGGGACCTAGGAGGACCCCTTGAGCCTTACCCTGCCTAAAATAAGGGGCAAGGACTTGGGTGGTGGCGCCATAGTCCTGCCCTATTTTGGGTCAGTCCCAATTTTTGGGTGTCAGTTTATGACCATTATTTGGGTCCTTTGCCGACATGCTAAGTTTGAATTACAAAAATCTAGGCAGGAGTGTTTGTAGTTGCATATAAAAGCATGCTTAGGCATTCATTTAGAAACTAGATGGCAATTGTGATGTTCATGCATTCTAAAGGTGATTCAAGGCTTTCACTATGTTGCAAGACTTATGTGGTTTGTGTGTTTGTATTTTTAGATTTGAGCATCAATTTCCTCATGGAATGAAGAGCATCTTCCTCCCACGAGAGATTCACTACAAGGTAACATTATATTGTGTTTTTATCATCATTTCCTTTATTTTTTTCCTCTGCCTCACAAGGGTACATACTCTGTATCTGACAATGGTGCTCAGAGACTTAAGTGCCCTCTAGGGCTTGATTGAGGCAAGCGTCTAAAAACCACAACCCCCTCCCAAAGTCTTGTAATTGCAGGTTACATGTGTCATATTTGGGAAAAGTGAAGTTGCAGGAAGGATTAGCAGACATCAAGGATTTAGGATCTGAAGAGAAGCAGGACATCAAAGCCTTTTTAGGACTTGGGTGCTCACTCTAGTGTCCTCCGCAGTGAAATTTTTGGAAATAGGAGTTACAGTGTTGATTAGTGTTGGAAGGAGGTCAAGATCCTACAAAGAAACTGGTACCTTGTACTTGGGCACCTACTCCTATGCCCCCAAATTTTTTGCCTCAGAACCTCAAAAATAGGTACTTCGTGATTTGACATTTTACTTCCCTCTACAAGAGCTTTTTTGATTATTTATCAATTTATTGCCGTATTTGCATAATTAGGGTTTTAAGGGTCAATTGAGCATAAGAGATGGAAAATTGATAATTAAATTCCCTAATCCAAGTTTCCCTACATCTCACAGTGATCTAGGGTATGATAGTGAATTGCCACTCGACCCTAGATCCTTGAATGTAAAGGGTGAAAGGAGGATTCAAACATCTAAGACACTAAACATTAAACAATCCAAATTTTACCCTAAACAGATTGAAATGTTAGAGATATATGTAGTTGATAGGCAGTCATGTATTTATATTCTTGTTAAAGATAGTTTAAATGAAAGTTAAACTTGTGTATAGGCTAAATGATATATATATATATAGATATACACTAGCCGGTCATTAATCTTGAATGAATTTTGTTCTTATATGAATGTACTATGTGTGAGATATTACCTATCTATGGAAAGAACTTACCAATTAAGTCGGTAATAGAGTGAGAGCTTACTTATTACCTTATGTCTTGAGTAGACCGAACCATATTAGTATTATGATGTCCTAGTTGTTGATGCAGAGTACACAGTAGAAATGTACCAAATGTTTGTTCTTTTTGCCAATATCGGCAAGAGTCTCCTTATGTCTCACCGAAACTATCCTAACCTTATCCCTGTTGGCCAGACTTTCCTTGTCGGCCTACCCTCGCTCTTTCTCCCTAAAGGTTTCTCTCTCGCCGAAACTGTTCTGCTCATCGGCCAAACAATTGTTATCGGCCTCCCGCAGAAATGTTACCCCGATAGTTATCATCTCTCTGACGTATCAGTCACACAATCTTCATCGGCAATTGTTTTCAAACTCCTACTGACGTACTCCCATTACACCGATAAACTCGCCATCGGTGACACTTGCAGTTGTCACCCCGATCGGTGAAAGCACCCACTGTCGGTCTAACACACTTTTCTCACCCCGACGTCCCTTCTCACACCGATGATTAATATCATTGGGACTTAGACCATCGGTGAAAGCTTTTCCTTGTCTTCTGACCTCCCATCTCTCTCTAATATACTTAACCCACAGTCTCCCTTCATCGGTGACACATGCTTCGGTCAGCCTAACTTTATTTAGGTCTTCCGATGAATCCTCTCACTCCGATGAGTATTGACCCATCGGCCAGACTTTACTCTTCGGCCAAATTTTCTTCACCTCCGCCGACACCTATCTCCCGCCGATGTCTCCTTCACACTGCTAGCCGTCGGTAAGACTTCTTACTTTGGCCTAACTTGATCTTCCTCTTCTGATGTCCAACTTTACGTCGATGCACATTCTCCTCCAACACAGGCATGTATACTTCTCAGCTTCACACTTGGATCCTCCTTCCTGAGGCATCGACCCTATATTTTGACAGTGACCACCATTAAACTTGCACTCCTCTTACAAAGTTAGGGTTAGGGTTATATCATACAATTTGTACAAGACTCATTCCATGAGGATCAGAATCTTACATTCATGGAATGGTCCACTATGAAATTGTTACTCTCAAAACAGAACAAGAACAATATGTGATCCTTTACACCAATCAAAAGAATAACACAAAACTATCAAAACTGAAAAGAGAATATCAGGAATGTCTTCGTTTATTGTGCAATCAGATTCCAATTAGCTCTCCTACTCTCTCTACATACATTCTCGATCTCACAAGACTAGTTTTATGCTTCATTGTGTGGATGGCAGTTGTACTGGTGGGAATGCCAACCGCTTTGCAACTGTCCATGACACAGTTACATACAGATCTTTTGCCAGTTACAACATCTTTCAACTACCAGACATGACTAATCCGAACACACATATAGCCCTAAGGCCTTACAATTGGTCTCTTGGACCTTATGGACTACAAAAATAGAAACTAAATTATCTAGGTGCCCCTGCCCCTAGAGACACTATTGGCCCAAATTACATCCTTTTTTGGTCCTAGGGTCCTTACCAGGACCCTCAAGACATTTGATCATTATATCACCTTAACCATTACCACTTGTCATAACTAACTTTACAATGCTCCAATTGATTTGGTTATCTCCATATAATCTTCTCATGATCATAGGTGTCTTCTGATTCCAAGATGTGTCCGTAGGTGCTCTTGCACCATACTCCCCAGCATGATAAAAACTCTTGTCCCAAGAGTTATGGGATCTGCTCCGTCCATTCTTCCATCTTGTTGGAATGTTCCTCTGACTGGTGACAGGAAATAGGAACTCTCCAAGAGTTATCTTCCTCCTGCTCCAACTTGCATGACTCTTACCAAAAGTGTTAGTACCATAAAACTTGTTTTGATGTCCTTGCCTAGGACCCTGCTACTGTAATGCTTCTGCTCTCACCATCTTAAAGTTCTAAGTTATTTCTCTTTGTACTGTCTGTTGTCTGTCTTCCTTTTTCTGCCTCCCTGTAGGATAATCAATATCCCCAATCTTGATGCAATTTAAGTCCCAAACCTGTTGTTCTTTAGGACTATCATCCACCTTCTTCTGCTGCAACTGTTCATGTTGCTTCCAACCATCCTTAACCTACACATTCAACTGCAGTTTCTCTCCAAAACAGATAGTAACATGTTCCTTCTTCTCTTCACAAGGTAAAGGCACTAGTTTGATCTTTCTACCATCTTTGTGCACCAAATAGTTATTAGTATAACCATCATGAACTGTCCTTCTCAAATGTTGCCATGGTCTACCCAAAATAATATGCCCACATGTCATTGGAATGACATCACACAAAACATAATCCTGATATGGATCAATGGAAAAATCAACATATGCCTTCTTAGTAACCCTTACCTGCTGCTCTTGACTCACCCAAGTGGCATTGTAAGGACTAGGATGATCAAATGTTTTCAATCCCAACTTATGCACCATTTCCCAAGAAACTGTATTATCATGAGAACCTGAATCTACAATTAACTTGCATATCTTTCCATGGCTTAAACAATTAGTTCTGAAAATAGATACCTATGGTGGTTGCTGCATCTTGCCTCTTTCCACCATGAGCATCTCTCCATCCATCATTGGAGAGGATGACAATATTTCTGGTTCTTCTGGCTTCTCCTCCTCTTGTGCCAAGTGAACTCTTCTATCCTTGGGCTTGTCAACAACATCCTTCATAGGACAGTTGAAAGATGTGTGTCCCACCTCATTGCAATGGTAACATCTACCTGTAAACACTCCTCTTCCTGATGCAAATCTACCTCCACCTCTATATCCACCTCTCTGATCTGCAGAAATCTCCTTACCCTTCTCATTGTTGTTCTGAACTTTAGTAGTAGGTCTGCCCCTACCTCTGTATCCTCTTCCACTACCTCCTTGTCTTTCTTGCTTCGTCTTCACTCTCTCTTCAGCCCTGATGGCTAACTAAAAACATTCTCCAAGTGATTTTGGGACTACCAAACCAATTTCATCTTGCAAGTTATACCTAAGCCCATTAAGGTATCTTGCCACTTTCTCTTCTTCATCTTCCAATCCTCCTCTAATACTAAGCTTATGAAATTGCTCATTATAGGACATAACATCCATGTCCTTCTGTCTCATCCTCTTTCTCTGAATGGAGTAATCAGATGGAAGGAATTGATCCTTCATCATATCCTTCATCCTACCCCAAGAAGTGATTCTTGATGCACCTCTAGCCATTCTTTCTATCTGCACACTACTCCACCATGTAAGTGTTGTTCCTCTCAGTTTTGTTTTTGCAAATTTAATCTTCTTCTCATCACTCATCTCCTCATACTCAAAAAAATTTTCCAGGGCATCTATCCACCCTAAGACCTCTTCACTATCCATCTTCCCCTAATAGATAGGTAACTCTATGTTTGCCTTTGTTCCACTTCCTTGGACTGCCTTCAGTAATCTCACAAATTTCTTCTCTTCAGCATCCAACTCATCCTCACGAAGATTCTCATCTGCATCCTCATCTCCTTCTGAATCATTTTGTTCATCCCTTCTAGGATTCTTCTCTAATGCTTCCAATCTAGCCAAGATTGATGCATTCTCTCTTCTTACTTGCCTCAACTCTCTTTCCCTTGCAGCATCCTGCTCTCTTCTTTCCCTCAACTCTTTTTCTCTAGCCTCTAAGGCTTCTCTCAATTCATTGTTCTCCCTAGCCATCTAATTCTTAGGAGCCATCTTCACAAATATCAACAACCCTTAATTCTTTCACCAGATCCTCAAGATCCTACTTGCTGCTCTAATACCAATATGATGCAGAGTACGCAACAGAAATGTACCAAATTTTTGTTCTTTTTGCCAATATCGGCAAGAGTCTCCTTATGTCTCACTGAAACTATCCTAACCTTATCCCTGTTGGCCTACCCTCGCTCTTTCTCCCTGACGGTTTCTCTCTTGCCAAAACTGTTCTGCTCATTAGCCAAACAATTGTTATCGGCCTCCCGCAGAAATGTTACCTCGATAGTTATTGTCTCTCCAACATATCGGTCACACAATCTTCATCGGCAATTGTTTTCAAACTCCTACCGACGCACTCCCGTTACACCGATAAACTCACCATCGGTGACACTTGCAGTTGTCACCCCGATCGGTGAAGGCACCCACTGTTGGTCCAACACAGTTTTCTCACCCCGACATCCCTTCTCACACTGATGATTAATATCGCTAGGACTTAGACCATTGGTGAAAGCTTTTCCTTGTCTTTCAACCTCTCATCTCTCTCTGATATACTTAACCCACAGTCTCCCTTCATCAGCGACACATGCTTTAGTTAGCCTAACTTTATTTATATATTCCGATGACTGCTCTCACTCTAATGAGTATTGACGCATCGGCCAGACTTTACTCTTCAGCCAAATTTTCTTCACCTCCACCAACACCTATCTCCCACCGATGTCTCCTACACACTGCTAGCCGTTGGTAAGACTTCTTACTTCGGCCTAACTTGGTCTTCCTCTTCCGATGTCCAACTTTACGCTGATGCACATTCTCTCCAACACAGGCACGTAGACTTCTCAGCTTCACACTTGGATCCTCCTTCCTGAGGCATCAACCCTATATTTTGACAGTGACCACCATTGAACTCGCACTCCTCTTACACAGTTAGGGTTAGGGTTATATCATACAATTTGTACAAGACTCATTCCATGAGGATCAGAATCTTACATTCACGGAACGGTCTACTATGACATTGTTACTCTCAAAACAGAACAAGAACAATATGTGATCCTTTGCACCAATCAAAAGAATAACACAGAACTGTCAAAACTGAAAAGAGAATATCAGGAATGTCTTCATTTATTGTGCAATCAGATTCCAATTAGCTCTCCTACTCTCTCTCTACATACATTCTCGATCTCACAAGACTGGTTTTATGCTTCATTGTGTGGATGGTAGTTGTACCGGTGGGAATGCCAACCACTCTACAACTGTCCATGACACGGTTACATACAGATCTTTTGCCAGTTACAACATCTTTCAACTACTAGACATGACTAATCCGAACACACATACATCCCTAAGGCCTTACAATTGCTCTCTTGGACCTTATGGACTACAAAAATAGAAACTAACTAAATTATCTAGGTGCCCCTGCCCCTAGAGACACTATTGGCCCAAATTACATCCTTTTTTGGTCCTAGGGTCCTTACTAGGACCCTCAGGACATTTGATCATTATATCACCTTGACCATTACCACTTGTCATAACTGAATTTACAATGCTCCAATTGATTTGGTTATCTCCATATAATCTTCTCGTGATCATAGGTGTCTTCTGATTCCAAGATGTGTTCGTAGGTGCTCCTGCACCTGTTGTTGGCCCATGGTTGCCATTGCACTAAAAGTTTTACCTATTAATGATTGATACAACTGCTAGAGTTAATGAATCCATGGGAGGTGGTTAAGCCATGTCATGAATCCCATGAGAGATACTGTCTCAGTGCTAAAAATCCCCCGTAAGCGTCACTCATGGGATCCAGCATCACTCGTAGGAGCCTATGTCACTCGCGGGGGAGATTTGAACCCAAAACCTTTGGCTTTGATAGAAATTGTTGGCCCATGGTTGCCATTGCACCAAAAGGTCAACTTGTTAATGAAAGGAAGCTAGGTGTGCAGAAAATGCTTCCTACACTAATCTAATGAGGAGAGGGCTATGCAAATTCAACTTTATCCTAACTATTACAGAAATGTTAAACCATTAACATGAGATATTGCAGCAAAACACAAGAACCAGAAAGAAGACAAAAGAAGAGAGACAAGATATACGTGGGGAAAACCCTTACGAGTGAAAAACCCCACACTCCAAAACACAGCTTAAATGTATTACAGTAAACAATAACAGATTACAACATAGTTTCAGAGCCAATGCTCTTTCAGGAGTCTTTGAATGTCGAATTTAGAGATATTCCAGCAGCATAACAGTACTTGTACCAAAGTTGTCTATCTCCAATCCAAGCACTTGTTTATATAGAGTTTACAAGGAAAATATGGAACCTTCTAGAGATGGGAGTCCATCTTGGACTCATGCCCCAAAAGCCACGCCTAAGGACACTTGTCCAACATCCCATCCCAAAGTGGGCGCCTAGTCCCAAGATAGGTTATGACAGATGCTCTTACGCACCTTACAGCTATCATAGAATCTGTCATACACTGACTAAAAATATCATATTCCTCTTACATGTCATAACCTCCCTTGACCGCCCAAAGATGCCTTTCTCTCGTGTTGCCCCCAAACCCCCGTTAATTATTCAAGGGGGAAACCGCGGCTGCCAAAGTCACCAAAATTTACCCTGCTGCATATACACAAGGTGCTGACTTTGCTAACTCAACATGGGATAAATAAATACAACATTAGGAATTTGCAAAGGTTGAGACACCTTAATTCCCAATAGTTAATGCCTGATACAACTGCCAGAGTTAATGAATCTATAGGAGGTAGTTAAGCCATGTCAAGAATCCCGTGAGAGATGCTGGCTCACTGCCAACACTAGTATCCTTCTAAAGGAGCTATATAAGTTTGATGTTGAGAGGTATCATACTCTTGTTAATTATAAAAGTTTATAGCTTTTGAATGATCAATGACTTGATTAAAAGAATTTATTCATATAGACTTCATATTCAGATAATCATACAGAAGAATATATTTAACTTATTCCATAGAGGTTGATAATATAAGTAATATCATTTTGATTTCTGAGTAACCGAGAATTCTCATATACTATTATATTCGGTTAAGAGGAAACCATTCTTTTATCTTATATTTTGGCCAAGATTGATCAATAGATAATTGTAAATTGCTTTTACCTCATTATGGAAATATTATAGTGATTTTTATATAGTTCACTTTGATAGGAAATTGGTTGAATATAATCATAGACTAATGCAGACATATCTTAGTGGAAAGAGTCTTAGAATTCTATAGATATCAAAATCAATGACTTTATGACAAAATTGAGTATACCTTGAGATGTATACCAAATTTATTTATGAGTAGGGAAATGGGTTGACAATCCCTTGAGTAGATTGACAGGTTGTCATAAACCCGAGATTGCAAGGATGCAAATCAGGGCTCAAAACATGCTTTTAAGTCACCTAATCTCTCACCTTATACTTTTCTTATAGTAAAGGGTATATTTTAAGTCTTTAAGACTAATATTGAATCAACAAGGCAAAGAATGTTGATATAATATTTATTGAAAAATATGAATCTTGTCTCCAAGTCGAGAAAAGAGTGTGTGAACATATGACTTATTATATGAAACTTTGGCCAAAGTAATGCAAAAGTCAATGCTTGCATTGTCAGTTCATTACGTACCAGATAGTTGAACAGTTAGTGTGGGTTATACATAGCTAGAGCTAGAGTAGAGTTGAAAGCCCGATTATGTTTAGCTAGGACACTGCACTAGTTCTCAGATGGCACAAAGAATTAGTTGATTCTCATGATCTATACTCTCACGAAGGGAAGGGCCACTTCTAGAAGGAAGGTGTGTGGGGGACCACTGGTCTGTGGTTGAAGGAAAAACACCAGGGTGATGCTCTCTCTCTCTCCTACAATTGAATGCCAAAGACTTGTGAACAAGAAACATTACTTATTATGTAAATGAAAATGATAAATATTGTAAGTCGCAAGGAATGCAACCATCTATTATTTGTTATTGATAAAGTGTAAAATTTTTAAGTCGCATGTGAAGCGACCATCAACTGAAATTATGTATTGTACTTTGAAATTGCAAATGTGTTATTATTGGATTTTTTTTGTTATAAAAAAAGAGAAATGAGATTTTTTCATTTAATCTATTTATTTTTTTAATATTTCAGTTGGGATGTTACACATGGTATCAGAGCTACTGGGTTCAACACTTGGACCTAGGAGCTCATTGCGAGGTTTCATAAACTGGTAAGATATGCTAATGATTAAAACATTTGTTCTTGTGCCAAAATGGTAGGAAAGAGAAGGATAAATGTTAAGAGAAAATTGGAATGAATAATCAAATATATCAAATAAACCCAATAACTCAATGAAATATAGAAACAAAGAAATCAAACAGACAAGGAACTAAACCTTGCAAACCTCAATACTTCATAGCTTCCATTGGTCGCCTATGTCAATCGATCTTGTGTATGAATATGGTCCTTAGAAGGTACACTTCCTATTTTCCAAGATGTAAATGGAGAATGGCTGTGATATTTTTTATTGCAATGAAAATGAGCTTCACAACAATGATAATAGTATGGTAGCAAGTTGATCACAAGAAAATGGAATGATATGGTGCCAAAGGCATGCTGTAATTCCTACAAAGTAAGGGTACTAAAATCTTGGATAAATGAAATGGAGGAATAGGGTTGTACTTATAGACTTGGAAGAGAGAAGATCAATGGTATAGAAAGAATGAGAAGATCAATGATTAAGAATAGTTGAGGAATGTGCGCAAATAGGAAGAAGACATGTGTCCTGCTCTATTTTGCATGAGAGGAATTAATAAAATAGAAGAATGAGTTAACTGAAGAGATTAATCATTTAAAAGAATAGATTAATCAGTTAGGAGAATAGAACTAGAGGATGGAAATTGCATGAGGATGAGAAGATATTTTAGCTCAATTAAATATTTGGAATATTCAATTGCATGTGCACAAGGATTGAATTATATTTAGAGATAACTCTATTTAGAAGAAATGGACAACTTAAATAAATATTTGATTTTTTTAAATTTAGAGAAGATATTATTGGAAGAAACAATTAAATAATTGGTATTATTTAATTTAGAATAACTTTGGAAGAACTAATTAAATAATTGATATTTATTTAATTTGGAGGAATTTAATTAAATAAATGATTTTATATAATTGTTGGAAGAATATGAATCAAATAAATAAATTTGCGTATTTATTTATTAATAGAGGAATTAGACTTAAATAAATATTAAGAATATTTATTTGGACAGAGTCGTGTCATTTTTAGGTGTATACATTTTGCCCCTCTTTGATGCAATGTATTTTATCATGTTGTTTCAAAGAATAAGATTTTTAATAAAGATACATGCCCCAGTTTGCCCCTGGTACAGGTTTAATGATGGTAGGATGCCCCCTCGGGAGATTGGATGGGAAGAAGGCAAAAGGGATGTGAGATGGACAATCTCACGAAGAAGAAGGTAAAAAATAGGTTAGGTTTGAAGAAATCAAGTTGAAGAAAGAGCTGAATGATACACGATATGCAAGATAGAATAATAACACACACAAGAAAGTAAGCAAGCATGCACAAATGATACAAGAACAAACAAGGTATTGCCCCTGTCCAGTCGTAAGCCAAGTGTTTTAATTGATATGAAATACAATAGTGTTGTCATGGCGAGGAATGATATATCCCTAGAGAAAACATGATAGGATAGTGTCTGGTTTCAGTAAATGAAACATGTCGTGTAAGACATGTGTGTTGGTCTAATTTTGACAATGCCACATCCTGTATAAGACAATTGATTGAGTTGGTTTACGACCAGACAAGGATTAAGACCACTGATTGCGATTGGATCATTTGACAAGATTGACTTGACTTGATTGGTATGGATTAAGGATGGACCTTGCGTTTGGATCATTGCTTAGACTTGACCGAATTAGGAATAATGTATCACAATGATAGATAAAATTTTGATTCGTAGAAGAATGACTCGAGAGAAGGACTCACAAGCTTTTGTAAACATTGATACTCTGCATAGATTTATTTATTGCATGGGATACGGTGTGGATGCTTTGTGGATGCTTTTGGATGTGAATGGTTTTGACATCTTGATATTGTAAGTATTTTGAAGTGCTTATTTCATCATTGGGATTTTTTGTTTTTGTGTGTTTTTGAAATGTTGTAACAAAATGCAAGCATCTAGGTATAATTGAACTGAGATGACCTAAACATTGCTTACATGGATTTTGATTTAGGAAGTTAATACAATAATCTAGGTATAATTGAACCAAGATGACCTAAGTATTTCTTGCATATCAACAAACAAGGATTGCCCCCTTTCATGTTAGACCTGTGATGTCCTCGATGAGCTTTTGTTGATCATGTCGTTAGACCAAGCTTCACATTACTAGAGATTGATCCACAAACAACAAACAAAGAAAAGAATTGTGCCCCCATCATAGCATCTCTAGCTTTTGGCATCCTTGAGTAGCATAGGAGACATGATAACAAAAAGTGAAGAATTTAAGACACAACCTTAATGGAAACAAAACATTCTTGCATTTAGATGTATCTTTTTTGCCATAATTTAGATATAATCAGTTTGGATCTTTTTGCTCTTTGATTTTGCTTTGCGTTGGATAGATTGATTTCTTACATCAAAACTTCTACCTAGAAACGAGCTTTGCTTGCATGCACTTGTGCCTAGTGAAAGGTTCCCACAATCCTTATTGGGGAGATGGACCTTAAGGGACTAACCTAGTGCCTCGGGGGCGCATTGACAATGGCCTTGCGTACATGACGACGCAGAGGCAACATAGTTTGGGACTTGGACCACGGATGTGGATGGACTTGAGGATAGATGACTAGATATGGGATGGACAGGAAGCATTGAGGGCGCATTGATAATGGCCTTGCCTATGTGACAATGTAGAGGCAACGTAGTTTAGGGTGGACCCTATGATACTGACGACAGACGCTATGCTAGGATGACACTGAGGATAGGATATTGGATAAAGCCTTAGTTGATAAGATGACAAAAGAGATAGAGTATCAAGACATGATAGGATATCATTAGGTTTTTTTACTATGGAACAGATATGGATCGAATGAGACATGATGGTAGGAGGAATGGACACAAGGTGATTGGTTTCCCAAAGATGGAGGAAGTGGTTTATCACAAGTAGTACCTATTTACCAAGTTTATCCCAAAGATGGAGGAAGAGGTTTATCACAAGTACAGCCTATTTACCAAGCTGTTATTATTATTGTTGTTGTTGTTCTATGGCCTGTTGTAGTTTAGGGGTGGATCCTTGTATGCCACATGTGTCTCGTTAGAGGTATGTTGTTGAGTACCTACCTGATTTTGGTCAAGTATGTCTTGAATGACATGTTTTCGATGGATATAGTTGTTGGTCATGTGGCCTCTTTCTCTATGATACTCAAAAAAATCTATGTCTTTCCAATAGTGAGGTTTTACTTGAGGTTCATAGTCACTAGTGGGGGGAAGAGAGATTTCATTGTTGGCTAACAACTTTCTTAACGCAGACTCCTGGGACTCCCCTAGGGGTGTGAATTTTCATCTAGGAGTGGGGGTGAACCATTATTTTGGTATGCTAGATGAAGGTTTGTTTGGCATAGCATTATTTGGTGCTCCTTGAAAAGTGAAGGTTGTTTGTGTTTGTTTGGGAGCTGCTACTTTGGAATCAACTACTCTGTCATTGATGATGTTCTTGTTCTGTGTCCAAAACTTTGACTTGTCTATGGTGTAGTTAGAGATAGGTGTGTCTTTGTACAACTTGATTTGCCCCTTGGTGATCATAGATTTCTTGATAAATAACCCCATCTCAATGACTTTCGTGAATGAGGTAGGGCATTGAATTTGGATTTGGTAACTAAGATCAGGGTTAAGGTTGTGGATGAACATCTCCGTCATTTGCTTCTCAGGCACGTGATATGAGCATTTTCTCATGAGTTATCTCCACCTTTGTAAGAAGGTGGTGAAAGACTTGCCACTCTTTTGCTTTGTATTGCATAGGTCTAGCATGGAGACTTCATGCTCAATGTTATAAGAGAAGTGTGTGACGAAGAGGTTTACCAACTCATGGAAAGTTTTGATACCTAGGGGAAGTTGTAAGAACCATTCCATGGCTTGTCCACCTAGAGATCTAGGGAATAGTCTCATTAGGAAAGTTTTGTTGTGAGCTACCTCTAGGCATGCTGCGCTAAACTCTCTAATGTGATCTCTTGGGTCCCTTTTTCCTTTGTATTTGTCAAACTTAGGAACTTCGAATTGAAAGGGGAAGGGTACCATGTTCAAGCTTCTGTCAAAGGGGTAAGGTGAGATATCCTCCAATGAATAAGTTTTAGTGGGGGGCCCTATTTTGAGTTTCACGTACTGTTGTTGTAAATCTTGAATTTGTTTCGTCAATGTGTCTATAGGTATGTTGGGATCTATTGTTTTCTTAATTTTTCCTTTGTTAAGGGAGTTGTCCTCATTTGTGCTCTTTTTAGGAATTCTTTCTTTTCCTTGTTCTTTGAATGAATTGACGTCAAAGTCGGTGGGGAGTTTAACCCCTAAGTTTGGAAGATGAAGGAAGTACTTTTAAGGGTCCTCGTTGAGTACTTTGGCTAACATCCATTAAAATTTTTGATCTTGGAGGGTTCCATTGTATTTCTCATGGGAGATTTCCTTATCACTGTCATGAGGGGATACAATACGGTTCGATGTTCTGGCCATTTCAAGTTGTTTTTGGTATTGGGACCTAGTGAGAACCATGCAAGGTGATGTGGGAAGAAGTGGGGTGAAACTAGAGACTCTGGTAAGGTGCTTGTGTAGGTTGGTGAGAAGGGGATATTTGGGTTGACAAGATTTGAACAAGGGACTCTTTTGATCAATGATTCCAAGTAAGTCAGTCGATACAAGACGATAGCCACAAGTAAGGATACTCAATACCCATTTATTGTGTAGAGACTAGTCATGCACCAAGACCACTAGTGAAATTTTGTGACCTACTAGGGTTACTTGAATCCGAAATGATTTGAAAAAGGTCTTGCTCTAACCTGATATAGGATACTTTGACTTGTTTTGGGAAGACCTGGTAGAAGGTGGACGAGAGGACCGATGAAAGAAAGGGTTTGATATAGAAACGGATGGAGAAGTGACTACATGGTAAAATTTGATCTCAGAAACTAGAACAAGGTTGAAATGGATAACTAGAAATTGTGAAAAATTTCTCTCAAAAGATGTGGAAATGCTCACTGTTATGGATGCACAAAAATAGGGGATAAAAGCGCAGCAATGCAAGATAAAAATGTAGTATTGGTGAATGGTAAATGCACAGTAACAGGTGATAGATGCACAAAAAGTTGGAGTATATGCATAGAAAGTTGAAACAAATGTGCAACTCTAGTTTCTTTGTATGTTTTTTGCAAAGTTTTTGACACATTTTTTGGTGTTTTTGGATTTTTGGTTGCAAGATGGTCTTTTTCATCTGATTTTGTCAATTATGGCAAGAAGACATAGTAAACACAAAGAATATTTTCATGATTTTTTGATTTTTTTTGTAATTTTTGGACTCTTTCTTACTCAAAAGCAAGTAAAAATCCTAGGCTGGTTGTGACAATATAAATCGAATTCTAACTATTTCTAGTTGAGGCATCTTCAGGAGGTAATAATCACCCTTCCCTGCACTGGCTTATAGGGGTTTTTGGCTACTAAAAACAAAGGATGATTAATACGTGCAACCGTTCAAGTGGTTATACACGCGGCAGCACTACTCTCTGTTATGGAGTCTCCCAGCCTGCAAGGGTTGCACCTTGGAGGGTTTTGGGGGAGGTTGGTTGTCGGTATAACACGTCACTCATTGTTTGAAGCTTTCACTCCAGACATAATTTATTTATAGTGGCTTGGAAGATCTTATCTTTAGCTTGTTACCACTTAAGTTTGTTCCCACAAGGATGAAAGGATATCCAAGGGCATGCCTCTCTAAAGGAAAAATACATGCATAAATGATATGTCTAGCATTTTGGTCACCCAAAATAGGGGAGAGAATAGGCTTGGTATCATTCCCAAAAACACAAAAGATAGTGGTTCTTTTCCCCTAGTTAAAATGAAAAATACTAAATGAGTTATCTACTTGGGCACACACACAATTTTGTTAACTTTGAGAGTAAGATAGCAATGGTTCAATTGTATCCTCCTAGCATTGGGACTATATTCAATTTGTTGATGCAACAAGAGCAAATTACAATCCTTCCTAGTTAGAACTAAATGAGATTTTGCATGAACATCCATTCACTTTTCTTTAAGATCAAAAGATGAGTTAACAAATGTAGATATATGACTAAACCTGTACCTAGCCTGCAAGTAGATCAAAGAATATTCCTACGAAAAAGTGTTAGCATTAGCAAAACCACAAGAAAACTCAAAAAGTCACTGTCAGAATCAGATGCGTAGCTACAGAGATTACATGCACATAAATAGAGAACATATGCGCAGTATTACAAATGTGCTAATACAGAGGTCAAAAGCACAGGAAGATAGGATATATGCGTAGAATCAACAAATGCATCGTATCAAAGGTCAGATGCACCGAAATAGAGCTTATATGCACTGAAAGATCAGATGTGCTAGAACATATAGCAGATGCATGTTAGAATTGCTTAGATGCACAAAATCCTCCTATGTACGGTTTCCTACTGCACAAAAACTTAGCTTTTGGGTTAAATTGGGGCTAGGCCCCATGGTGGGTGCCAAAAATGTAAAGGGAAAATTGGAATGAATAATCAAATATATCAAATAAATCTAATAACGTAATGAAAAGGGAAATAATCAAGATCAAACAAACAAAGGATAAACCTTGCAAACCTCAATACTTCATAGCTTCCATTGGTCACCTATCTCAATCGATCTTGTCTATGAATATGGCCCTTAGAAGGTGCACTTCGTTGCTATTTTCCAAGATGTCAATGGAGAATGACTGTAATAGTTTATTGCAATGAAGATGAGCTTCACAACAATGATAATAGTATGGTAACAAGTTGATCTCAAGCAATGAAGGAATTGGTGCCAAAGGAGCGCTATGATTCCTATAGAGTAAGGGTACTAAAAAGCTTGGATGAATGAAATGGAGGAATAGGGTTGTACTTATAGTCTTGAGAGAGAGAAGATCAACTGTTAAGAATGGTTGAGGAATGTGTGCGAATAGGAAGAAGACATGTGTCCTGCTCTATTTTGCATGAGAGAAATTAATAAAATAGAAGAATGAGTTAATTGAAGAGATTAATCAATTAAAAGAATAGATTAATTAGTTAAGAGAATAGAACTAGAGGATGGAAATTGCATGAGGATGAGAAGATATTTTAACTCAATTAAACATTTGGAATATTCAATTGCATGTGCACAAGGATTGAATTATATTTAGAGATAACTCAATTTAGAAGAAATGGACAACTTAAATAAATATTTGATTTATTTAAATTTAGAGAAGATATTATTGGAAGAAACAATTAAATAATTGGTATTATTTAATTTAGAATGATTTTGAAAAAACTAATTAAATAATTGAGATTTATTTAATTTGGAGGAATTTAATTAAATAAATGATTTTATTTAATTGTTGGAAGAATATGAATCAAATAAATAAATTTATGTATTTATTTATTGATAGAGGAATTAGACTTAAATAAATATTAAGAATATTTATTTGGACAAATTCGTGTCATTTCTAGGTGTATAGAATAAGAAAGAAATCCAAAAAAACAAAACCTAGGGATATGCCTGAGGTCACCATTAAGAAAGAGTCATCTCCTAAGCTAAAAATTAAGGAACCAATGAGTTACTTAGAAGGAGCTTGGCTCACTTATTAAGAAAAACTAGTCGATGCACTCAAACGTATCTACCTAGAGAGGAGGAAATAGATTGAGGTAGCATAAAGGTTTCCAACCTCTACTATTCTTAAGATTAGTAAACCATCTGCCACTGTGATATGCCTTTCAGGTGTTGTCGGGATGTGCCTATAATAGAAAAAGAGGTGTTGATTGAGTAGTCATGAGTACACCCACCCACTAAGTTTGTGTTAGTCGATTCTAATAGGGAGGAGAAACCTAAGGAAATTCCTGTGTCAGAAAGTGATATGTAGACACTTCTTATGCATGAAAATTGAAAGTTTTGTATTTTGAATAAGGATGTAAAAATCCATTAAGAGAATAAAGTAAATATTTTGACTTTTGTATTAACAATGTATATGTGATGCATCTCTAAGTTTTTGTATTGCAATTTTATGACAGTATATCAAAAGTTAAATGTTATGATAAATTTCTATGCAAGTGTTAGGTGTGGATAAGTATTGTTATGGAACATATTGGAAATCAACCATGAGGAAGCCCTAATGGCCTAGATCTTGAAAATAATCCTATGACAAAATTAGATCAAATTTGGTCAGTTTTAAATGAAACAAAAGAAAGATTGGAAACCCTAAAATAGGAAGTTAGAGGGGGAGAAAATAATCAAGAACACCACTCTGAGGAAAGAGAAGAATTCAGTTTTCATGGTGAACTGAGAGTAAGTAAACAAGACTCTCTAATTCACAATGAGGCAAAAACTCATCTTACCAACGAGTTAGCCTGCTCGATATGAAGAAAGTTATACCTCCTAAGTTTGATGGAACTATGAGTGGAGACACAACTGAGGCTTGGATGACAAAGATGGAAAAGTACATTGAGATAAGAAATTACTTTGAGATCACTAAAGTTGTATGGGGAGCATACTACTTAGTAGGAGAAGCATCCACGTGGTGGATGAATAAGAAAATGGAATTAGGGTTGAGTTCCTTAAGTCTGACTTGGGAGTTCATTTGTGCTCATATTCAAGAAAAGGTGGTTGTGCTAACTATACTTTGACTAGAAATTGATAGGTTTCCAAAATCTGCATCAGGGAGATATGACCATCATTGAATACTAGGAAAATTTACTAGGTTGTTGAAGGTTGTGCTACAATATCAGAAGGATGAGAGATTTATGATAAGGAAGTTTATTATGGGCTTGAATGCTCAGATAGAAAAAGAAGTAGATGTCCATGGACCCACAACCATGGATCAAGTCTTTGAGAAAGCCATCAAGTAGGAGAAAAAGCTCAAATCCATCTCAAAAGAAATATAATTGGAGTTGTTCTTCGACATCTTTCGAAAAAGAGAAGTAGAAATCACAAAACTAGGGAGAGAAATCATGGTAAAAGTTCTATGTATAATAGAAGTGAACCCAAGGATGGAAACAAGGATTTTAATCCTAGTTCAAGAATGATGATAATTCAAACCGATCTTCAGGTAAGAAAGGTCCTCCTGGAGGGTGTTTTACCAATGGTGGAGATCACTATGCTAACCAGTGCCCCACTAAGAGCTAAGGAAATTCATACCATGGCAATCATTTACCTTCATAGAAAACAACCTTCCAACAAAGAATTCATGCTGCTTTAGATAGTCACCAAGCTAAGTATTAGGTTACTCCTATTGAAACTTAAGGTACAATTTTTGGAATGCCAATTTCTATTCTTATATATACAGGAGAAACTAATTTTTTTTTGAACTCTAGTATACTTAATAAGATGTCTAGGAAAGTTGGTTTCATAGAAAATTCATGGATAGTAGAGTTTACAAACTAGTCAAGAGCTTGGGTAGACCAATGTTTGTTTGAAGCCAGATTAACATTACCTAGTTTTTCCACAGAGGTCAATATGTCATTTTAGTGATGAAATGACTATTGCAACATAGGAAAAAAGTAAATTATTTTTTCAAAATAGTATAATGTTTAGATGATGTTGGAAATATTGTCCTAATCCAAGGATTTTAGTGTGAAATAAAAAACAAGCAAAATTCCATGATGCAATTGAAAAGAGTGAAGAGGAAAGATTGCCATATGTTTGTAATTAAGATGGATAAGGTAAAAGAAGAAGGGGAGGATAAATCTAAGTAAAACTCAATAGAAGCATACCATTATCTTGATGACTTTTGGGATGTATTTCTTGAAGACCTTCTAGGTCTGCCCTTGAAAAGGGTTTTTGATTTTTTAATTGATATTATTCTAGGATCTAAACCAGTGTCCAAAGTACCTTATTGGATGACTACCACTGAGTTGATGGAGATGAAGGCTCAACTTTAGGAATTGTTAACAAAAGGGCTAATTAGACCCAGTGTGTCACCTTGGGGATCGCTAGTGATCTTTGTTAAGAAGAAAGATGGCACTCTACACCTTTGTATAAATTATTGTATGCTTAACAAAGTAACGATTAAGAACAAGTGTCCTCTATCATGCATAGATGATCTATTTGACCAAAATTTGCGGCACAGTTGTATTTTCAAAGATTGACCTAAGGTCGGGTTATCATCAGTTCAGGTTGAAAGAAGATGACATTCCTAAGACATCTTTTTGAACAAGGTATGGGCATTATGAGTTCACAGTCTTACCTTTTGGTTTGACCAATGCCCCAATAGCCTTCATGAATTTGATGAATAGTGTTTTTACAGATTGTCTAGATAAATTTGTTTTGGTGTTTTCAGATGATATTCTATTTTATTCTCACAATGAGGAGGAACACCTTCAACACTTGCAGATAGTTCTGCAATGTCTCAGAGAGCACAGGCTTTTTGGAAAACTAACCAAATGCACTTTCTTTCAGAAAGAAGTGTAGTACTTAGGCCACATCATATCAGCTAAGGGAATTGCTGTTGACCCCTCAAAGAAAAATGCTATTTCAGAATGGTCTACACCTAAAAATCTTCATGAAGTATGTAGCTTTATGGGATTAGCAAGATGTTACAGAAAGTTTGTTTTAAACTTCTCCAAAATTGCCCATCCCATCACTTCCTTACAAAGGAAAGGAAAATGATTTGAATAGTCAAACAAGTGCAAAGAAGCCTTCAATATTCTCAAAGGGAAATTGACTTTGACACTAATTATTAGAGTGCCAGATTGATAGGGTCATGTTTTTGTTGTGACTGACGCTTTAGGAGAAGGGTTGGGTGGAGTACTAATGCAAGAAGACCAAGTTGTGGACTACAAATCTAGGAATTTGCGACCCTATGGGAAGAATTATGCTCCTCATGATCTAGAATTAGCAGCAATTGTACATGCTCTCTAGGTATGGAGGCATTATTTGTTAAGACAATAATTTCAACTAAAATCTGACAATCAAGGTTTGAAGTATCTTCACTCAACCTAACCTTAATGTTCGACAGAGAAGACATGGGTAGAGGTAATTTCTAACTACGATTTTGAGATCAATTATATTAAGGGTAAATAAAATTGAGTAGCCAATGCCTTGAGTTGTAGAAGGCATGTTACAACAATAGTGTTAGTACACTCCAATTTTTGAGCTCAAGTATTGAACAATTTGACCAGAGATGAATATTATGAGAAAATTCTAAAATCTCTAACAGAAAATCCCCAAGACACAAGCTATGATGGATTTTATTTCAAGAACCTGATGGATTATTGAGAAACAATAACTAAATATATGTTCTAAATTAGTGAGATTCAAGAAGAACTGTGTGGAAAGAAGCACATTCTACACCATATTTAGGTCACCATGGAGTGACAAAATTGTTGGCTAATGTGAAACCCTTGTATGTTTGGAAGGGAATGAAGAACGATGCCACAAGATTTGTGGCAAGGTGCCTTGAATGTCAACGAGTTAAAGCTGAACACCAACACTCAGTAGGATTCTTGTATCCTCATGATATTCCTAAATGGAAATAATAGGTAATCAGTATAGACATTGTCTAAGGATTTCCTATGTCATGTTATAATCATTATGTTATTCTTGTAGTAATGGATAATATTTTTAAGGTATCCCATTTTATACCTAGTAACCTTACAGATGGAGCACCCATTTTAGCCAAGAAAATCATGCAAGAAGTTTTCAGATTGCATGGAATCCTTGAAAAGATAATCTCAAATATGTTGTGATGTTCACAACACGCCCCATTATGCTCCTTAGCAAAATGGGGACCCCTGCTGATGTTTTGCTTTTTGCTTCTGCTTGTGTTTTTTCTACTTTCTGGCGGTCTGGTAAAAATGAAGGTCAGGTGCATCATCATCATGATATTGAATAAGGTTGGTCATCATCATGAGGTCAGTTTGTCAAAGTTCATATTTTGTTTCTGTAACCTCATATTTAGAAAGAGCTTGAAATTCCATGCAGGTTTGCCTTTTACTACACTTGAAAATTCGTCCATATGTGGAAGTTATGCACGGTCAAAGTTTTGGTCAAACCTGATAATCGCAAGTGATCATCATCATTTTTCATGTTGTCAAGGTCATCATGATCTTGGTCTATCACCCGATAAAAATCATGCAGTCGCAATATCCGGACGTCAATTTTAGGTGGTAGTGCCCTTTACCTGTCAAAAGGCCTTGTGCGCATCGTCAGCATCATGATTTCTTTTAGGAGGGTCATATTTTATAAACTTGGTTTTGCTGTATGAGGACATCATCATGATATTTGAAATGCCCCCCCGATAATATCCTGAGGTTCAAATATCATGATGACGTCATCTTTAGGTCACGGTAAGTTTCCCCGTCGAGTGGTCTTTTGTATCGTGAGCATCATCATGATATTTCAACATTACCTGATCTTATAATATCATGCTGATCACCCAGACTTAGAAAAATCCACCTTCGGCATATTTGCGTGCGCGTGTTATAATCCTTCGGAGGGTCATCATCATGATATTTTCTGAAGTTCAAAGTATGATGATGATGACTTCATATCATCCTGATCTTTCACAAGGGTCATATTCGCTGAAATTCGCTAAGTGATGGAGACATCATCATGATATTCGATATATGAGGATCATCATATTCATATCCTCCTGATCGCCTTTTTTGCAATATCATGATGATCACCCTATCTATTCAGAAGAGGGCGATATTTCATTCCTCAAACAGCATGATCATATTTTACAATATCACCCTAGCGCAAATATCATGATGACGTCATGTTCTAAGTTTAACGAAGGCTCCGGATATCATGATGACGTCATCCCGATCTAATAAATGAAGAAGCTAATATCCTGATGATCATCATCACATTTTCCCTTCGGTAGGATATTTTCCAAACATGATCCGGTTAGCGAAATATCATGATGACGTCATGTTCTAAGTTTAACGAAGGCTCCGGATATCATGATGACGTCATCCCGATCTAATAAACGAAGAAGCTAATATCTTGATGATCATCATCATCACATTTTCCCTTCGGCAGGATATTTTCCAAACATGATCCGGTTAGCGAAATATCATGATGACGTCATGTTCTAAGTTTAACGAAGGCTCCGGATATCATGATGACGTCATCCTGATCTAATAAATGAAGAAGCTAATATCCTGATGATCATCATCATCACATTTTCCCTTCGGCAGGATATTTTCCAAAGCACGATCCGGTTCCCGATTATGATGATGACGTCTTATTCTAAGTTCGACAGAAGCCCCAAATATGATGATGATCATCATCATCATGATCTTTCGAGAGGGTTACCTTGGCCGCAAAAGGGTCATATTACATTCATCATCCTGATCATGCTCCTTAGGTGACCCGATATCACAATTATCCCCTGATCTTAACTGAACATGATGATGACGTCATCCTTAGCATTTCAATGAATCCTGAATATCATGATGACGTCACCATCATTTTCCTTTCCTCAGCAGCATGATCATATTCATATCCTCCTATTCTTCTTCAACATGATGATGATGATGATGTTGTTCTTTTCTCCAATATGCAGAAGCGAAATATCATGATGACGTCATCAGGACCTTCAGGAGGGAGAGCATCATATTTCCAGAATATCATGATGATGAAGTGAATATCGACCAGCAGGTTTTTTTTGACACGCCGATAGCGATAGTCATGCCGATGGGCGGGAAATGAGGCGGTGGAATTTTAAAGTGTTTTTTTGGCGCCTGTGGCATTTTCCCGGTCAGCGATAGTTGACCCGATGAATTTTGGGCAGTCTGAGCGCATTTTGGACGCGTTTTGAGGAGTATTCTGGATCCAATTTCCACCATCTTGCGTAGTCACCTGGGTTTAAACGGTTATTTTAATTTCATGCTGTTTTTGTGATAAATGTGAAACTTATTGCTTGTCTTGTCTTGCAGGCTTGCAGTTGAGGAAGCAGCTGGAAAGTCAACACAGTGACCTCATGGAGGAAGAAGATCTGATCTCAGGAGCAAGAAGATAAGGATGAAATGTGAAAAGTTAAGGCCATTCAAGTAAAGAACAAGGTTGCAGCTGAAGGTCTTACTGCAACAGACAAACAGAAGTTATTACCCAGTTGCCGGAACTTCTCAGAAGGGGCAATATTTCACCCAGATTTGACACTGCTCAGAGATATTTTTGAGAACTGGTTCACCTATATTTATTGCTGTAACCAAGGGTTTGAACCAGGGGTTCAGTTAGGTTTTTGCTGTAGTGAGGACAATCAGAATGTCTTTATATTGTGCCTCTCTACACTGTAATTTTACAACAGGGATTTTAGGAAAGCAACAAGGGTTACAACAGATATTTTCTTTTAGGAACATACAGCAAGTTAGCATAGTTTAGAAGTAGAAGAAGGAGGTCGCCTGTTTGTCTGCAGTAAGGTGCGCGTGGAATGTCTGGCTGCCTTACTGTATCTGTAAAGCTTGTAAGTTCTCTGTAGTATGATCAATGAAACTAAGAGTCATTCCTACATTGTAAATCATGTATGACTATTCGTTTCTAATACAATAGAATCTGGAGTTCTGCATCTATCTTCTGAGTGTTCTCCTGCTCTTCTTTGTGTTTTGAAATATCTTCTTTGAGAGCTTGCAATTTTAAATGTATGTTTGTGAAAATGCTTAGAACTTACATTTAGGGTTTTTACTGTGGATTTGATCAAATTACTGTGGTATTTACATAGTGCATAACAGAAACAATTAGATCCTTCGGTAGATTAAATGAGGTATAGATTAGATCTTTCTAACTTTTCCCAACCCATCTGAAATATTTAGCTGAAAACGTAGAAATCTAAAGGAAATTGTCTCAAATTTGAAGAAGCATGTATAACAGAGCTATAAGTAGACAGTTTTCATAAATAGATAAAGAAGAAAGCTACAAAAATTCAAGAAAACCCTCTGAAACTTGCAGCCCAGTAACACTTGTATGCAAATGAACAGAATACTTGTTGAAATCTATGACCTCTTTGCACATTCTTAGTCCAGTAAGCCATCAAACAAACCTAAACTACGTAAGGCCCCTTGAACATTACAGCTTCACATTGACCGACTGAACTTGACCAACCGAACCATTGTAGACTTGGGATTAGTTGAATCTCAAATGATTCCTTCTTATCTTTCAAGTATAGTTTCAGTTCATTATATGTGAATTTTAACTTATTGTTATGATTGCATCAAAACAGTCATCAACAGAATAGAGATGCTCAGATAACTTCAAGGTTTTGGCAGACCTTGTATTAGCATTAGGGACACAACTGAATATAAGCCTAGCCTATCATCCATAGATAGATGGTTAAACTAAGAGAGTTAATCAAATACTGGAGGATTTGTTGAGGATGTATTGCATGGATCAACAGTATAAGTGGGAAGATTATCTTCCACTAGTTAAATTTGCATACAACAATTCTTATCATTCGGCAATTAAGATGGCTCCATTCAAAGTATTGTATGGTATAAAGTGTTGAACTCCTATAAGCTGGGATGAGATAGAAGATAGGATTTGCCTTGGGCTAGAAATTCTATTAAAAAATGGAAGAGCAATTAAAGTTGATCAGGAAAAGATTCACAGAAGCTAATGATAGATTAAAAGCTATGTTGATTCCATGCATACCCCCTAACAATTTTTGGTAGGAGATAAATTTCTCTTGAGAGTCAAACCGCATAAGTTTCCAATAAAGTTTGGAAAGTTTTCAAAACTAGCACCTAGATATGTGGGACCTTTTGAAGTCCTAGACGTGGTTAATCTGGTTGCTTACAGGAAAGCTCTACCACTAGCTCTTTCTAGAATGCATGATGTTTTCCATGTATCTTATTTGAAGAAATATATATTAGGATCTAATCATATACTTGATTGAAATTCTCTCAAAGTACAAGACCCAAAGGTGGTCATGGTTGAGCCTCTTAAGGTTCTTGAGGTACATAATCTTTTCTTGCATAACAAAGAGTGTACTCAGTGCAAGGTCCAGTGAGACCAATATTCGAAAGAAAATATTACCTGGGAGGATTACAATGATTTTTATCAAAAATTTCCACATCTTTTTATGCAAACTTGATGTAAAAGAATATAATTATTATATTTATGTTTTTATGGACACAATCATCAAGGATGATGATCTCTAAAGGGGCAGATATGTCACGCCCCATTCTAAAACAAACATACTTATCATTTTTATTTAAAGAAGATAGATAGTTAGTCAGTGAAAATATTATGATAAAAGTAATGTTGTGTTAGAATAGAAAATGCATTTGATATATATTGTTTTATATGTAAGGAATAATTATCTATGACATTATTAGTATGGACATGGTTAAATAATGTGATGGACTAACTACCATTGTGTGACTGAGGTGGATGTAGGAATAGTGTTTTTTCCCCTCCAAGATGAGGAGAGAGAGTATCACCATGGAGAGGATGCTAGATTGTGTGAATACAATGATCATTGTGCCATCTGGAAACACACACACTCAGATTAGACGTTGTGTCAATTTTAGAATAAATCTTATTCTTTATGTTGTTGGTCGCCTCAATAATATTTTAACAATGTGATCATTTTGTACTTGTTTAATATTATCATCGTCATGTCGATGAATTAATCTTTTATATAGACAATTAGTAATGTTGTGTATGTCTCTGAATGCCAATATGACATGAGTAGTTGACCAATCAAGTCTAGTCTTAACATAAAGTCCTAAGTCACCTTTGCAAGACTCCATCATTGATATTATGCTTGTGAATAACATAATTAAAGAATTCAAAAGAATGCATCAGTGACATCTATGAATTAGGTGTAGTATTATTTTTTATTTTAAAATTATTTATAAGCTTAGTCATGGTTAAATTTAATGTCTATCTTGTGGTAAAGGAAGTTAAGTCTTGGAGACTCTCATCGTGTTCTTCCCTAGATATTTGGAGGAGTGGAAAGAAACTTTAGCTCCATACTCCTATTTTCAATCTCTTTAGATTGTGGATGGCTGAGAGAAAGGGGGGGTAATTGTGTGCAACTATTTTATAACCAACAGGGAGTGTGGTTATTATGGAAGGATAAGGGATCTCGATAAGGAAAAAAAAGTTGAGAGCAAAAGGAGGACAATATCTCTTGGAATGGGAGGATAGAAGCGAGGTAGAAGGAACTCGATAGGAGAGAGTATCAGTTGCATTAACAAAGTGACAATTATGCCAATGAACCAGTAGTAAACTATTGATATTAAGCTTCATACTTATATAAAGTTGTTTCTATTCTCTAAGTAAGCCTCAAGAGGCCGCAAGTTTATATGAATCAATTTCTATCTATGGAAAATAAAGCTTCTCTATAATTATATATGCTTTTTACATAGGAATATATCTATGGATTCTCCTAGAATGGTATTCTATTTCATTATAGTATTGAAGTTATCCACCTTTAGAAAATCACGAATGTTATTCTGGGCAGATTATGATAAATATAGATATCATTCATATCATTTAGAATTTGGTTTGTAGAATGATCTAAATGTTAGAGATATATATATCTGATAGGTAGTCATGTATTTATATTCTTTCTAAAGATAGTTTAAATGCAAGTTAAACATGTGTATAGGCCGAATGATATATATATATATATATATATATATATATATATAGGTCAGTGATTAATCTTGGATACATTTTGTTCTTATATGAATGTACTGTGTGTGAGATATTACCTTAGTATATCTGTTGTGACAATATTGGATATAAGATAATATATGCTAAATGGTTCGGTGTGTTGTCGACTGTGTAAGGTCAATTTGAGAATATCAATATATATGTAATGCCCTACAATGCCCACCTTAGAGAACAACACATCTATGCTATGCAAAGCAGAATATTTTTTTTTGTATAAGATAATGAAGTAATGTTTAACAAATCAATACACATCCGTAAACTAACAACTTGTCTTCTAAGGTTCCATGGTTGCATTACTTGACAAATTAATCAATATAATTTAACATACATTATTAACTAACATCAGCAGATCATTCTAAATCTCTTACACTAATGATTATACATATACATCTCCATTTCGTGACATCAGTTAGATAATCAACTTGATCAAGATTACATGTACATATTCAAAAGTCTATACATATGAGTACATCATTATGTAGTTTACATTATCACTATCCTGATTACATCTGAATACATACATTATGAATCAACTGATACACATGCTAGTACATGAGCATAATAACTATCTTCATAACAAGTATAAGATATGATATTTGATACACAAGATATAACCTCCTCGTTCACGAACAACGGCAAGGGAAAACCAATGGATAAAGCTCTTCAACCCGACCATGTGGAACCCTAAGGTCCACCCCCTAAGCTAGGAGGTAACATAAGGTCCCAAAACATCAAACAGTCAGGTAGACAATTGCCTAACAGGAACAAGGACTAAACATGACACCATTACAACACATGACATCTCAAGCAACTCAATATCACTTCCAGAGGAAACACACGACAAATGGGGAGAGTACAACTAGGGAATGCTAGGCTGCAGTAGGGAGAATGTCATTGTATGGTCCTAACATGGGTTACCCAGGCAGTCTCTCTCTAGACATTGGCCCCCATCTATGGTTACCCTGGCAGTCTCTCTCTAGACATCGGCCCCATAGGGTGACACATGCGGAATCAACCTTCCTTTTGTGAGGACAAGGAAGTTGATTTCGCCAACCAGGCCTTCTCATCTCATCCTTAGTCTGAACTAGCACTACATGCATGAGTGAGGAATCTAATTATCTTGTTAGTGTGAAAACTACCCAACCCCTAGATTTATTATTAGGTTATCACTTGATTACCAACTCCCAATGGGTTACCCTGGCTAGCCACTTGGCACCGGCCCCACATTGGAAGCCACCCCCCTACCTACAACTAGAAGACCCTACTCAACAAACAAGACAATTACTATCTTAATGATAAGTAAACATAAACAATGCAAGGCATTTACCTTCTTGCATACAAAACATAATCACAATGACCAACCTGTACATCATTGTCCCAAAACTTTCAGTTAATCAATCGCACATATCCAGAGCAAGGTATGGATCCTCTTGCTCTCAAATCTCAACCATGAACAAAATAATTTCTCATTACTATTTCCAAGATCTCCCCATTACAATACTACACACAAACTCGATATCAACACTTCCTTGGAGAAGATTTAAACCCATCATAATATATTCACAACACAGTATATACATCATCTCACATCATTGTTTACAAAGACCCACATACATAGACAAAAGACATCATGTTCTTACAACATCTTCATTTCATGGCTACTATGAACATAATACATGCCATCAAATCATATTACCTTATGCCTCTAGAAGCTAAACTTGATAATTTACACATAGACCAACTCACATGAAAATTTTGCTTGCAATAAGCAATTTCAACTAATCAACTCATTGCCAACATAAATTTTTCTTACTAGAGCAATTCAATCCCTTAGTTATCCAGTTACCTATAAGTTTTACTTATAAGGATAAATTTTCAAATACATTGTTGTTTAACCTAATTCCAACCTTTCAATCCAATTTCAACTTAACAAAATCATTATAAAAGATCTTTACAAAACCAAATCAAACTAGATTAAATTTCATCTACACTAATTATTTTGTCATATCCAATTCCATTTAATCGAATTAGCAACTGGATTCAAGTTATATCTCTACCAAGAATTTCATAAAACCTAGGTCTAGTTTAATTAATATTAATTCTATCTATTATATTAATCAATCATCAATTACATATAAATATAACCATCAAGCTAAACAAATGCATAGATAATATTAATTACAAATGCTTATAGATCAAATACTAGTTATAACATTTATAATCCAAACCCATTTATCATATTTCTACTAACAAAACCATTATAATATTATCAATGCCATATTATAGTAAATATGGAATCGTATCGATTCGTTTAATAAACATTTGTATTAAACTATAACAACTACATTTCTTTTGTTTCATAAGTTAATAATTCTATCATATATATATATATACTCCAACAACTCATCTAATAAATCGTGTATCTTAACTATGTTTTTGATTCATATTTAATTTATAATAGAAGATAGGTTTATATACATGTTCATGAACTTGTGTGTAGGTTATTCTTATTCCCAAGGTAAGATTTGGTCAATAATAGAGTGTTTATTTACCACTTTTGTTGAAGATAAGGTGTAAAATTGTTATTGATTGTTTGACCATTGAAATTGATGATATTTTTTTGGATTACCAACTTCTAGCAGTGTCCATCCAGCTCCCTTGAACTGCGAATTAATTGTATTGACATCAACAAACTTAGATAGCTTTATCTCTCTCTAAAGATTTATCTAACAGAAGACAATGATGACAGTAATTGGATTTGTTGAATTAACTCTAAGCAATTTTGATAAATGGTCTTCTTGTTGCCCAACATCCAATTGATTATTTTCACAGTTGTGTCAATTTTTGAATAAGAAGGTGTAACTACAGCAATAAAAGATTGTGGAAGTTTATTTCTGATAGAATTTAATGGATTACAAACTCCTACAGATTACAACAGTTGGTTGCTGTGTGTGCATGACCATCTTGCTTGGCAATGCTTACCTTCCAATGTGCTAAGTCAATCAATGAGATAATTGTTAAATCTTGCACTGGTTGTATGGTTTGTGTTAAGGAAAACATTGAATTGCAATCATATGTGTGGTAAATTCTAATGTTAAGCAATGATCACTAGACATTGAACTACAATGAAGATTGGATCTGTATGCATAAACCCTTCTAGATGTGCAACTAACTGGAAACTGCGATCTATCTGAATGGAAGGATTGCAGAATATATGCAAACTGGATTAATTGTAAAGGCAGCAATCCAATCTAGTTACAACGCCCATATCATGGTGTGATTTGCACTACAGAGAAGGCATCTAATGTTTAATGAACTTAGTCATTGGCTGGTAAATCGATCCACATTGAGCTACAATAAGAAAGATGCAATCTGTAAGTGGCACCCCTCCAAGAGTGTGCCCAACTGAGAACAGCGATCTATAGATATAGAATGATCGCATGATATATACAAAATGGATTTTGTAAGAATAAAATTTACATAAACTTAACACATCTATAATAGACTAGACAAAGCCAAAGATGCAACATGACATCTGTAGGAATCAACTGTAAAGTATCTATGCTAATCCTCTTGGTCTCTAATCTTTTACTCCGGGGTTTTGATTTAATGGAAAAGTAAAGTGCTTTGCTTGTAAGATAATAATCCAAGCTCTAACCCTTAATCATATTACCACTATGGTGTACATTATGTGCATGGACAACCCAACGACTCAAAAAACCTTAAACTCGTCATTTAGACCTACGGTGGTAGAATGGGTGCATTTGGTCTCCATGAAGATTTAGTGATCTCAAATGATAACCGATGGGGAAGGAGGATTATACTCAAACTCTAAAAGAAAGTGATAATAGTTTTGTATGCAATGAAGCTTTGCTCCCCCCCCACAAAATGGCTTCGCATTCACCTCCCGTCGACTAAACAAGATATGTTGAGGTCAGAGCATTTATCACTTGTTTGGAAATCATATCATTCAAAGAAAGAGTTTTGATCTCTCCTAATTCTGGCACTAAAGCAGAAGCAAAAGGTTACGAAAGTCCATCAGTGTTGGACATAAGACAACCAAAAAGAGCTTCAGAATCTCACTAAAAAAAAAATGAAAGTCAGTGAAAATCATGGCTATATCTCTACCTCCCCTCTCTCATACTGTAAGAAATAAATAGAAGGTTTGGCCAAACTGCACTTTGATAAGAATCTACCAGAAGTTGCTAGTAGTTTAGAAGCATTCTAATATGAAAAGCGTGCAGCAGAAAATAATGTTAAGAAACTTTCTAACAAATGTGGCCAAGTCTCAGACCCTTGTCAGTATTCTCACTGACGGAGATGAAATGGGAGCCAGAGAGCAGGATGTGACCCTCCATCAAAGAATGATTGAAAAAGGAAGGAACTTTATAGTGTTAAAGTTGATATTGAAAGAAAAACATGCACAAGACACATGATCAAGAGGACTGAGGGGATAGAAGGGCATGCATTGAAGGGATCTGTTGAAAAGCCTTTACATACACTCAACCAATGCGATAGGCAAATTAAATATGACAGATACTTCCAGAGATATCGTTGCAGAAAGAAATGACTCCAGGATTCTACAAGAAACATGTGTTACATTGACTATGGATACCTACAAATAGAAGTGATTGGCAGTAGCAATGTGTAACCCACAACTATGGCCAGCATACAGATTGCCTACAAGAAATGTTATGAGTTGGAAAGCAACAACCATAGGACAAACACCAATAGATTTGTTGAACATGCTAAGATCCCACAGTCATATGCAACAAGAGAAGGCATGGGCAGTGCGTACAGACTGATAGAAAGATTGCCACACAGATATACGATCCTATGGAGAACGATGGTTATAGGCAACACCCAATGGGTCTGTAGATAGATTGCTTCCAAGGCTTCAACACAAGGATAGGGAACGAGAAGAACATAAGCAATGGATAGAACATGATGAAGGTTGATACAATGATCTGAAAATGCTTTAAAACAGACATAGGATTTATTAGATTGGGCTCAGGGTGAAACATATCAGGTTAATGTGAAAATTGGAGGATGGCTTCGACCATAATCTGGGTAAAATAACACTTGAAAGATGCATCCATTTCAGACCAGATGACACAGTTAAAGGCCTACATACCCAAAGAATGATAAATACCCAGATTACTAGAAGGCAAGAAATGGTTTTGTTTAAAACATCAGAGCCTAAATCAATCAAATGACAAGAAGACAATCCACATGCAGATTCAACTGATCAAAGGCAAGATTTTTAAGAAATTATAGAACCTGGGTATCAAATGTTCCACCGACTGAAGGTTTGATGCCGGATCAACCTCTATTGCTTCATACCCACCTCACCCTTCTCTCTCTACAATTTCTTCAAACCTTGCCCTTCCCAGTATCTCCTATGCTCCTGAGTAAAAGAAAAACCAATCTCTCCGCTTGCAGCTCCTCCTCTAAAATCTTCATTTTTCCTGATGCCCCGAAAAGCCCCTCTCCCTAAAAAAAACTCCCCCCATTCTCTTTTTCCAAGGCTGCCTATGCATGCATTTTGTGGTAGCAGTGATAAGGCACGTGGCTTGTTCGGCAGAGAGCCTGCAAGAGGTGTCAACTCATCGAATGCCTTATTTTTATAATCTTAGAATCATAACACACATTAATTTATATATTTTATTTTCATATATTAATTTTATCAATATACAATCCAATTAAGCATAAGATATGTTGAATATCTCAGCATTTCATCTTTTTTCAAATATTCCTGTATTCATGCATAATTGGATTGAAAAGGTTGGATTCCTTGGAATATGGGAATAAGGCCAATATCTAAATAATAGATAAAGTAATTAGAAAAGAAATAATATATGATGACAATAATCTTAACCTTTACAGTCATGACTACTTATTTAAATTTATAAATACCCTCAATTAAATCAATTTAATAATAGTAATAAAATAATTCATATTCAAACAACTTTAAATAATTATCTTGAATTAGGTAATTATCAATTACCATTTTAATCTTATTAAATATTAATAATAATAATGATAATATGATGTAACCCTGTTCAATATTATAGTGGATCAAATAATAGTATGACTATCCAATGAAATCTGGGCATACAACACGACCCACTGAGCAGGACAACCGTCAAAAGCCAAATCAAACATGTTCACAGGCCAAGCGAAAACACACTTAGCCAACAAGCTCCATCAAATATAAATCAATTGCAAGACCAACATACTAACAGAACTGATGGGTTGAACTAGACATGTCATGCATCCTGATCGAGGATGATGACTTGGGATGTGGGACCTTAAGTTATCTCCAAAACAACATATCCATTGGGTTCAAGGCATGCTCAAACTTGTTAATTTAGGTGGAGTCGATGCCTGATACTTGCATCCTGCAACAAATGTCACAGTCAAGCATGTATAGATGCATATAAGCTAGCACTAGGTGGAAAAAGGAATCGCAACATTGCAGGGCACTCACAAGTGAGTGATGTGACATCGTCCCTTCCACATGATATCAATCTAGATTAGCTCAACACATAATCATAACCAAATCAAATCTATCTCTTTATCTGAACAGAACCATACACTTAACATATAGGTGCATGAAATCATCAGTGTCAGAAGTACCATCATAACAAATAAATCTAACAGAATCAGTCACATGAGATCCATTCTAATATATAACAATTGTAGTAAGATCGACATCTTAATCATTGGAATGCAAAACAATATCAAAGCCTACATTATCAGTGCCGCAATAGAGATTATCAATAAAACACATTAACAATCATATGAAACCACACATGGATGAAGCATCTACCTATATTGTACAACATCAATTGTTTACCTTACCTTGAATATTCCTATTATTTTACCTTCACCTTCATGTGCCTTGACCAATTCACCTATACATCCAAGGTGAGAACGGAGGGGCACTACACCCTCCCCCCCTAAAACTTGACTTACTCCTGGAAGTCACAGACTAGGGTGGAAACATAACATATTAATATTACAATTTTCTATTGCCAACATACGCATTCACATTAAGCAATTGTTCCTAAGTCAAGCACAATCGTTCAATAAAGGCATAAAAGACATCAATTCCTTACCTTTAAGGTGTATCATGTGATCTACTTATAACCAATAGCATGTATTTCAAGAATTTCATTTGATTTAGGGATCTGTATTTACATATTATCAAGGAAAAATACATCCCATTTCCTATTTCCACTATGGTTCCTACTAATTACCAAGCATTCAAGTACAATTCTCCGCAGAGTCCTCCCTTGTACACACTATCAGAGGTTCGAAATGAACATGATAGAAAAAACACTTAACACAGTACAGGGCTAACAAAAACAAACATTCAGAATAGTCACCATCAAAGTTTTAAGGAAGGTGAAAACCCAAGTGGGAAAATAACCAAATCCAATCTTAAGTCACAAAATGCCAGCAATTTCCAACAATAAATCAAGTATAGAGAAAAGAGTCTTGGTGACCACTCTTGTCATAAGAAATTTCAAAGAAAACAAATTCACTGTTAGCCCCTAACAACACATGAAACAACCATCAAAATTTCTAAAACAACCAAAGTACAAAATAAATCCACATCACGATGTGACTAATTTTAGCCACAAAAAGGGAGTATCTACTACACAACACCCAAGGACACAAGGTCCAGAATGAGTTAGAGCATGTACAACAACACATAGATAATTAGGTTATCTACATCCTCATACCTCAACAACTTTTATACAAGGATTTAAGGCAACAAAATCATTACTTATTTACAACAATTTCTACCTTTAATGCAATACCATTTCTTTATGTGAGGAAGAGTAGCTAATATCGCACACAAGAACATACTTATTCAAGACTACATTGGACTTACTGTATCCAATTTATGACACATGGGTCTAACACAAATTTAAATTTGATCTCCTGCACACGTCTTACACATGCTTACACAATGGTAACTTTCATAACCCACCACAGAACTTCCACATGAAGTCATGGCCAGCAAGAGAAAGATATAAGATTATCAAGAAAGCACACAAAGATACCTCACAAGGTATGGTTACTTCACTAGCCCAGGGAAGACAAAACACCACTGCCATTTCACAATACCTCACATAAAATGGGTTTAGGATATTCACACCACTAGAGGGGACAAATTCCACTCTCCTAATTCCATGCACTAAAAGTAACCAGGCTTCTATCTTCTAAAGCACTAGAGACAACAAGAGGAACTTGAGGCCTCAACAATCAGTAAGCACTAGTGTTCAAGAAACACATATTGTCAGATATAACATCACATTTTTGCATAACAGACACACAAGTAAAACAAAGCATAAAGGATTTATTTCTTCTAGAGTCAAGAACAAGTCAGTAAATTTGTCATCCTTCTAACACCATACTAAGGTTCATAGGTGAGACGTACTATTACCAACTCGCCATAAGGAGAAAACCGTTTAACCTAAAACAATGACAAGTACCAGAGATCCCAGTGTTGCAAACTTGGCTCTGATACTAGATGTAATGCCCCACAATGAACACCTTAGAGAACAACACATCTATGCTATGCAAAGCAGAATATTTTTTTTTGTATAAGATAACGAAGTAATGTTTAACAAATCAATACACATCCTTAAACTAACAACTTGTCTTCTAAGGTTCCATGGTTGCATTACTTGACAAATTAATCAACATAATTTAGCATACAATATTAACTAACATCAGCAGATCATTCTAAATCTCTTGCACTGATGATTATACATATACATTTCCATTTCGTGACATTAGTTAGATAATCAACTTGATCAAGATTATATGTACATATTCAAAAGTCTATACATATGAGTACATCATTATGTAGTTTACATTATCACTATCCTGATTACATCTGAATACATACATTATGAATCAACTGATACATAGGCTAGTACATGAGCATAATAACTGTCTTCATAACAAGTACAAGATCTGATGTTTGATACACAAGATATAACCTCCTCGTTCACGAACAACGGCAAGGGAAAACCAATGGATAAAGCTCTTCCACTCGACCATGTGGAACCCTAAGGTCCACCCCTCGAGCTAGGAGGTAACATAAGGTCCCAAAACATCAAACAGTCAGGTAGACAATTGCCTAATAGGAACAAGGACTAAACATGACACCATTACAACACATGACAACATCTCAAGCAACTCAATATCACTTCCAGAGGCAACACACGACAAATGGGGAGAGTACAACTAGGGAATGCTAGGCTGCAGTAGAGAGAGTGTCATCGTATGGTCCTAACATAGGTTACCCAGGCAGTCTCTCTCTAGACACCAGCCCCCATCTATGGTTACCGTGGCAGTCTCTCTCTAGACACCGGCCCCATAGGGTGACACATGTAGAATCAACCTTCCTTTCGTGAGGACAAGGAAGTTGATTTCGCCAACCAGGCCTTCTCATCTCATCCTTAGTCTGAACTGCACTACAGGCATGAGTGAGTAATCTAATTATCTTGTTAGTGTGAAAACTACCCAACCCCTAGATTTATTATTAGGTTATCACTTGATTACCAACTCCCAATGGGTTACCCTAGCTAGCCACTTAGCACCAGCCCCACATTGGAAGCCACCCCCCTACCTACAACTAGAAGACCCTACTCAACAAACAAGACAATTACTATCTTAATGATAAGTAAACATAAACAATGCAAGGCATTTACCTTCTTGCATACAAAACATAATCACAATGACCAACCTGTACATCATTGTCCCAAAACTTTTAGTTAATCAATTACACATATCCAGAGCAAGGTATGGATCCTCTTGCTCTCAAATCTCAACCATGAACAAAATAATTTCTCATTACTATTTCCAAGATCTCCCCATTACAATACTACACGCAAACTCGATATCAACACTTCCTTGGAGAAGATTTAAACCCATCATAATATATTCACAACACAATATATACATCATCTCACATCATTGTTTACCAAGACCCACATACATAGACAAAAGACATCATGTTCTTACAACATCTTCATTTCAAGACTCCTATGAACATAATACATGCCATCAAATCATATTACATTATGCCTCTGGAACCTAAACTTGACAATTTACACATAGACCAATTCACATGAAAATTTTTCTTGCAATAAGCAATTTCAACTAATCAACTCATTGACAACATAATTTTTTCTTACTAGAGCAATTCAATCCCTTAGCTATCTAGTTACCTATAAGTTTTACGTATAAGACTAAATTTTCAAATACATTGTTGTTTAACCTAATTCCAACCTTTCAATCCAATTTCAACTTAACAAAATCATTATAAAAGATCTTTACAAAACCAAATCAAACTAGATTAAATTTCATCTACACTAATTATTTTGTCATATCCAATTCCATTTAATCGAATTAGCAACTGGATTCAAGTTATATCTCCACTAAGAATTTCATAAAACCTAGGTCTAGTTTAATTAATATTAATTCTATCTATTATATTAATCAATCATCAATTACATATAAATATAATCATCAAGCTAAACAAATGCATAGATAATATTAATTACAAATGCTTATAGATCAAATACTAGTTACAACATTTATAATCCAAACCCATTTATCATATTTCTACTAACAAAACCATTATAATAGAATCAATGCCATATTACAGTAAATATGCAATCATATCGATTCGTTTAATAAACATTTGTATTAAACTATAACAACTACATTTCCTTTGTTTCATAAGTTAAAATTCTATCATATATATATACACTCCAACAACTCATCTAATAAATCGTGTATCTTAACTATGTTTTTGATTCATATTTAATTTATAATAGATGATAGGTTTATATACATGTTCATGAACTTGTGTGTAGGTTATTCTTATTCCCAAGGTAAGATCTGGTCAATAATAGAGCATTTATTTACCACTTTTATTGAAGATAAGGTGTAAACTTGTTATTGATTGTTTGACCATTGAAATGGATGATATTTGTTTGGATTACCAACTTCTGGCAGCGTCCATCCAGCTCCCTTGAACTGTAAATTGATTATATTGACAGCAACAAACTTAGATAGCTTTATCTCTCTCTAAAGATTTATCTAATGGAAGACAATGATGAAAGTAATTGGATTTGTTGAATTGACTCTAAGCAATTTCGATAAATGGTCTTCTTGTTGCCCAACATCCAATTGATTGTTTTCACAGTTGTGTCAATTTTTGAATAAGAAGGTGTAACAACAGCAATAAAAGATTGTGGAAGTTTATTTCTGACAGAATTTAATGGATTACAAACTCCTGCAGATTACAACAGCTGGTTGCTGTGTGGGCATGACCATCTTGCTTGGCAATGCTTGCCTTCCAATGTGCTAAGTCAATCAATGAGATAACTATTAAATCTTGCATTGGTTGTATGGTTTGTGTTAAGGAAAACATTGAATTGCAATCATATGTGTGGTAAATTCTAATGTTAAGCAATGATCACTAGACATTGAACTGCAATGAAGATTGGATCTGTATGCATAAACCCTTCTAGACGTGCAACTAACTGGAAACTGCGATCTATCTGAATGGAAGGATTGTAGAATATATCCAAACTGGATTAATTGTAAAGGCAGCGATCCAATCTAGTTAGAACGCCCAGATCATGGTGCGATTTGCACTACAGAGTAGGCATCTAATGTTTAATGAACTCAGTCATCAGCTGGTAAATCAATCCACATTGAGCTGCAATAAGAAAGATGCGATCTGTATGTGGCACCCCTCTAGGAGTGCACCCAACTGAGAACAGTGATCTATAGATATAGAATGATCTCAGGATATATACAAAATGGATTTTGTAAGACTAAAATTTACATAAACTTAACACATCTATAATAGATTAGACAAAGCCAAAGATGCAACATGACATCTGTAAGAATCAACTGTAAAGTGTCTATGCTAATCCTCTCGGTCTCTAATCTTTTACTCCGGGGTTTTGATTTAATGGAAAAGTAAAGTGCTTTGCTTGTAAGATAATAATCCAAGCTCTAACCCTTAATCATATTACCACTATGGTGTACATTATGTGCATAGACAACCCAACAACTCAAAAAACCTTAAACTCCTCATTTAGACATGTGGTGGTAGAATGGATGCATCTGGTCTCCATGAAGATTTAGTGATCTCAAATGATAACCGATGGGGAAGGAGGATTATATTCGAACTCTAAAAGAAAGTGATGATAGTTTTGTATGCAATGAAGCTTCGCGCCCCCCCCCCCCCCCCACAAAATGACTTCACATTTGCCTCCCGTCGACTAAACAAGATATGCTGAGGTCAAAGCATTTATGACTTGTGTGGAAATCATATCATTCAAAGAAAGAGTTTTGATCTCTCCTAATTCTGGCACTAAAGCAGAAGCAAAAGGTTACAAAAGTCCATCAGCGTTGGACAGAAGACAACCAAAAAGAGCTACAGAATCTCACTAAAAAAAATAGCAAAAGTTATAGCGAAAATCACGGCTATATCTCGGCCTCCCCTCTCTCATACTGTAAGAAATAAATAGAAGGTTTGGTTGAATTGCACTTTGATTAGAATCTACCGGAAGTTGCTAGTAGTTTAGAAGCATTCTAATATGAAAAGCGTGCAGCAGAAAATAATGTTAAGAAACTTTCTAACAAATGTGGCCAAGTCTTAGACCCTTGTCAGTATTCTCACTGACGGAGATGAAATGGGAGCCAGAGAGCAGGATGTGACCCTCCATCAAAGCATGATTGAAAAAGGAAGGAACTTTATAGTGTTAAAGTTGATATTGAAAGAAAAACATGCACAAGACACACGATCAAGAGGACTGAGGGGATAGAAGGGCATGCACAGAAGGGATCCATTGAAAAGTCTTTACATACACTCAACCAATGCGATAGGCAAGTTAAATATGACAGATACTTCCAGAGATATCATTGTAGAAAGAAATGATTCTAGGATTCTACAAGAAGCATATGTTACATTGACTATGGATACCTACAAACAGAAGCGATTGGCAGTAGCAATGCGTAACCCACAACTATGGCCAGCATACAGATTGCCTACAAGAAATGTTATGAGTTGGAAAGTGACAACCATAGGACAAACACCTATAGATTTGTTGAACATGCTAAGATCCCACAGTCATATGCAATAAGAGAAGGCATGGGTAGTACGCACAGACTGATAGAAAGATTGCCACATAGAGATACGATCCCATGGAGAACGATGGTTATAGGCAACACCCAATGGGTCCGTAGTTAGATTGCTTCTAAGGCTTCAACACAAGGATAGGGGATGAGAAGCACGTAAGCAATGGATAGAACATGATGAAGGTTGATACAATGATCTAAAAATGCTTTAAAATAGACATAGGATTTATTAGATTGGGCTAAGGGTGAAACATATCAGGTTAATGCAAAAATTGGAGGATGGCTTCGACCATAATCTGGGTAAAATAACACTTGAAAGATGCATCCACTTCAGACCAGATGACACAGTTAAAGGCCTACATACCCAAAGAATGATAAATACCCATATTACTGGAAGGCAAGAAATGGTTTTGTTTAAAACATCAGAGCCTAAATCAATCAAATGACAAGAAGACAATCCACATGCAGATTCAACTAATCAGATGCAAGATTTTTAAGAAATAATAGAACCTGGGTATCAAATGTTCCACCGACTGAAGGTTTGATGCCGTATCAACCTCTATTGCTTCATACCCACCTCACCCTTCTCTCTCTGTAATTTCTTCAAACCCTACCCTTCCCAGCATCTCCTATGCTCCTGAGTAAAAGAAAAACCAATCTCTCCAATTGTAGCTCCTTCTCCTTTGAAATCTTCATTTTTCCCGGTGCCCCAAAAAACCCCTCTCCCTAAAAAAAACTCCCCCCATTCTCTTTTTACAAGGCTGCCTATGCATGCATTTTGTGGTAGCAGTGATGAGGCACATGGCTTGTTCGGCAGAGAGCCTGCAAGAGGTGTCAACTCATCGAATGCCTTATTTTTATAATCTTAGAATCATAACACACATTAATTTATATATTTTATTTTCATATATTAATTTTATCAATATACAAACCAATTAAGCATAAGATATGTTGAATATCTCAACATTTCATCTTTTTTCAAATATTCCTGTATTCATGAATAATTGGATTGACAAGGTTGGATTCCTTGGAATATGGGAATAAGGCCAATATCTAAATAATAGATAAAGTAATTAGAAAAGAAATAATATATGATGACAATAATCTTAACCTTTACAGTCATGACTACTTATTTAAATTTATAAATACCCTCAATTAAATCAATTTAATAATAGTAATAAAATAATTCATATTCAAACAACTTTAAATAATTATCTTGAACTAGGTAATTATCAATTACCATTTTAATCTTATTAAATATTAATAATAATAATGATAATATGATGTAACCCTGTTCAATATTATAGTGGATCAAATAATAGTATGACTATCCAACGAAATCTGGGCATACAACACGACCCACTGAGCAGGACAACCGTCAAAAGCCAAATCAAACATGTTCACAGGCCAGGCCAAAACACACTTAGCCAACAAGCTCCATCAAATATAAATCAATTGCAAGACCGACATACTAACAAAACTAACGGGTTGAACTAGACATGTCATGCATCTTGATCGAGGATGATGACTTGGGATGTGGGACCTTAAGTTATCTCCAAAACAACATATCCATTGGGTTCAAGGCACGCTCAGACCTATTAATTCAGGTAGAGTCGATGCCTGATACCTGCATCCTACAACAAATGTCACGGTCAAGCATGTATAGATGCATATAAGCTAGCACTTGGTGGAAAAAGGAATCACAACATCGTAGGGCACTCACAAGTGAGTGATGCAACATCATCCCTTCCACATCATATCAATCTAGATTAGCTCAACACATAATCATAACCAAATCAAATCTATCTCTTTATCTAAACAGAACCCTACACTTAACATATAGGTGCATGAAATCATAAGTGTCAGAAGTACCATCATAACAAACAAATCTAATAGAATTAGTCACATGAGATCCATTCTAATATATAACAATTGTAGTAAGATTGACATCTTAATCGTTGGAATGCAAAACAATATCAAAGCCTGCATTATCAGTGCCGCAATAGAGATTATCAATAAAACACATTAACTATCATATGAAACCACACATGGATGAAGCATCTACCTATATTGTACAACATCAATTGTTTACCTTACCTTGAATATTCCTATTATTTTACCTTCACCTTCATGTGCCTTGACCAGTTCACCTATACATCCAAGGTGAGAACGGAGGGGCACTACAATATACCTATCTATCTATTGAAAGAACTTACCAGTTAAGTTGGTAGTAGACTGAGAGCTTATTTATTACCTTATGTCTTATGTAGACTAAAACATATTAGTATTATGACATCTGTCATAGTATCCTTCTAAAGGAGTTGTATTAGTTCAATGTTGAGAGGTATCATTACTCTTGTTAATTATAAAAGTTTATAGCTTGTGAATGATCAATGACTTGATTAAAAGAATTTAGTTGAATTAACTTCATATTCATATAATCATGTAGAAGAATCTATTTAACTTATGTCATAGAGTTAGATAATATAAGTATTACCATTTTGATTTATGTGAACTTTATTGAGAGTTCTCATATACTACTTTTATTTCTGGTTAAGAGGAAACCATTTTTTTATCTTATATTTTGGTCAAGATTGGTCAATAGATTATTGTAAATTGCTTTTACCTTAGTATGGCAATATTATAGTAATTTTTGTATAGTTCACTTTGACAGTAAGTTAGTCTAATATAATCATAGACTAAGGCAGACATATCTTAGTTGTAAGAGTGTTAGAAGTCTATAGATGTCAAAATCAATGACTTTATGACAAAATCAAGTATACCTTGTGAATGTATACAAAATTTATTTATGAGCACAAAAATGAGTTGACCAGCCTTTGAATAGATTGAGAGGTTATCATAGACCCGAGATTGAAAGGATGCAAAGAGGGAACTCAATGCATACTTTTAAGTCACCTCAACTCTCACCTTATACTTGTCTTATAGTAAAGGGTATATTTTATGTCTTTAAGACTGATATTGAATAAATAAGTCAAAGTATGTTGATATTATATTTATTGAAATATAATAATGTTGTCTCCAAGTGGAAAAAAGAGTGTGTGAAAATACAACTTATTATATGAAACTTTGGCCAAAGTAATGCAAAAGTCACTGCTTGCATTGTTGGTTCACTGTGTACTAGATCATAGATGGAGAGTTAGAGTGGGATATACATAGCTAAATCTAGACTAGAGTTGTAACCCTGATTATTTTTAGTTAGGACACTGCACTAGTTCTCAGATGGTACAAAGAATTAGTTGATTCTCATTATCTATACCCTCGTGAAGGGAAGGACCACTTCCAAAAGGAAGGTGTTCTAGGGACCATTAGTCTATGGTTGGTGGAAAAGCACCAGGGTGATGCATGCTCTCTCTCTCTCTCTCTCCTGCAGTTGACTGTTCAAGACTTGTGAAAAGGAAACATTACTTATTATGTAAATGAAAGTGATAAATATTGTAAGTCACAGGAAATGTTACCATTTGTTATTTATTCTTGATTAAGTGTAAACTTTGTAAGTTGCATGTGAAGTGACCATTAACTAAAACTATATATTGTACTGTGAAATTGCAAATGCATATTATTATTTGATTTTTTTGTTATAAAAAAAGAAATGGGATTTTTGCATTTATTGCATTTATTTTATTTATATTCTTATTGGGATGTTACAGAGAGTCTACATACAATAGGAGCCCATTTAGATTTAGGTTCCTGATCCTCAACGTTAGCCTGTTACATAACAGGCTCTTCTTTAGGCTCAGGCCCCCATTCCTAAGTAGACACATGCTATTTTCAAAGAAGGTGCCCATTTTCATTGGGTTTTTTTGTCCATAAGTCTTTTACGAAAAGTGCACTCACATTCTTGCTTTCACCTAAAATATAAAATATAAAATAGTATTGTACCATACCAAGTCTTATGTACAATAGTGTTACAACTAATGCTATCCCACATAATCTTATTAGATGTATGTATATCCCTAATAATTGTTGGAATTAGTCTAGACAACTGAGAGGGGAGTGAATCAGTTGTCCCTAAACTTTAACCTTTTCTGCACTTTTAAATCTTCTTTTTTAATTTACAACCAAATTAATGATGCAAACATTCAAGCATAAATCAACACATGAGCAGAATCAACATGAACACACAACACCAGAATTTTGACGTGGAAAACCCAGTTAAGGGAAAAACCATGGTGGGGGTTAATGCACAAAAATGTGTACCCTGTTAAAAGTAATTAAGAAAATAGAAGGCACATGCCTTCGGGCGCACTACCCAGAGCTCACTACTCAAGAAGAGGCTCACTACCCATAAGGAATTATGATTTACATAGAGATAATGAACTGAGAAATAGCATCTACATTCATGCCTGAATCAATCCCTTTAAAGGCTCACAAAAATTTTGCTCCTATCCTCAAATTCTTCTTCACTGATTCTTCTCTCTATACTTCCTTTCCTCCTTTTCTTCTCTTCTCTGCTTTTGATCCTTTCTTTGGATTTAATTCATTTCATACAAGGATGATTTTCCCCAACTCTTCAACAAGTATCTATACACTTCATCAACCTTGGAATGATCTTGACAATGTTGGCTAAACTTAATGTGGATCTTTACACTATTGGACAAACATAGCTAAGACTTGAAACTTCCTCTATTAACATACCATGCTTCATACAATGCTCTTAAGATCATCCGCAACATGCCAGGAACATCCGGTCAGCCAAGACTAGAAAGAACATCAACCTTAAAGAAGAAATCTTCAATTAACAGGCTCAAACTTTAATGTGGACTTCCAACATAGTAGCCACACGATCTAGAGACCACCACAAGCACATTGAATTCACCAATAACATCCACTCTAAACCAAATTACCATAATCATCTGTGTCTTCCTCCAGAACCTCAAGAACACTATCTACCATGACTGACAAACTAGAAACATAGCTTACGGACCTCCAAACACTATTTTTAAGTTATTTTTTTATTATTAAAGATTATTTAATCTTCTAATTGTTAGAGTTTTGATTGTGCCTTTGCTCAGGCTATTTGCTGAGCAAAGTGTTTAAAGCTTTGAAGTGTTTTTGGTGCCTGCTCTATTATTTTTTTATTTTCTTGTATTATTATTGTTTCTCTCTTTTTTCAAAGTAGTTTGAAGGGAAGAAAAGGCATCCAAAGTATTTATTAGAGATTTGTATAGTTGTGCAAGTGTGAAAAAAAGATTGAGAAACAATTCTTAAGAGAGTTTTAGTGTAGGTTTCAATTGTGTTTTTTGTCATTAATAAAGATATTTAATCTTCTAACTGTTGGAGTTTTGATTATGTCCTTGCTAAGCCTATGGTTTGAACAAAGTGTTTAAAGATTTGAATTGCTTTTGTCTCATTGTGTAGGTATCTCCCAAAAGTATTTTTGCTAAAGCTTCTACTATTTCTTCAAAATTGTTTTTCATCATTTGTTTTCTAGTTTTAGAATTTTTCCTAAATTTTTTTTAATAAATTTGTAACTTTTAAATCATTTCAAACAAACATTAGTATATAGTGTAAAATTATAGTCTAATTTTTGGTACAAACAATTTGAGAGAAACAATTGCTTTTCTCATAAACAACGAGCTTTCAAGACTTATGTTGTACACGAGTGCATTGTCAGTCATCCTTGATATCCATAAAATAATATTTTGCTTAGGAGGAATCTTATTCTCATGAACAAGACAAGTATCATGAAAAACCATATGTGAACTAATAGAGCACATCATATAATGGCCATTAGGATCTATTTGGCTGAGTGAGAAACACTTACTTAAGAGGATAGATGATATAGGAGGTTGATGGGTGTCATCAATGGAAGTGGGATCCTAAGTGAGGGGCTAACTATCATAATCAACTCTCAAGATTGGGCCAAATTATTAATGCACTAATTATATAAATTACACCTATCTAAGCATATTAGTAATGATACATCCTAAAGATAGTGATTCTAAGCTACTCTGAACTAGAATTAGACTAAGCTCTATTGGATGCGAGTACTCAAACTAGAATAATTTCTTTGCATACAATTTCTTATGAAAAATGGAGGGTAAAGCCTCAATTTATAGATTTTTGGGGATGGAAATGGAGGGATAAGATTGGATTGAAAGATCAAAGGTTGAGATTGCTTGAAGATCCTTAAGCGAGGAGAATTGGATAGATGAGATGATGAGAATGGATGATAAAATTATTCCAAGATTCAAGGGATGATCAATGGATGAAAATGAAGATTTGAAAGGATGGATGACCAAGATTGGTTAGGTGTATGACATGTAAGGCATCATTTATGAAAAGGCAAAGTTTGAATTTTGTGAGAAATTTTAAATTGTGAGGAGAGGACAAATGGAATTAAAAATTGGATGAATAGTGCATGAATAGTGCTACATAGAATTTTAAATTTGCATGAATAGTGACACTTGGGGTGGGATGGAAGAAATATGACAAGTGTACATTTTTTGGAAGATATGGCCATGCTTCCAAAGTACCACTTGTTATGTACATACATGTACATTGAATGACAAGTGGACTTCTAGAAACATATGGTTTGTAATTGAGAATTAATTAAAATAATTCTTGTGCATATGTTTTAGAAAAAAAGAATGATGATTACTAAGAGTAATCAAAAGTGGACAAAATAGGGAATTAAATAAATATGGATATTTATTTAATTTTTGATAAATGAAATATGAACTATAGTTGCAAAATATTTAATTTTTTGAACTATAGTAGAAGAATTTTAATTTTTTGGTGAAGGGGGAAGACAAAGAATAAATTAATTAAATAATTAAAAAGTATTTAATTAATGTTTTGATCAAATAGAATGATATGAGTGAATATGTTTGGATTACAAAAAATGGATGAAGGTGGTTGTGACTATTTTCATGTGTCTACACTTTGCCTCTCTTTGATATGACATCATTGTTGTCAAGGTTGAGGGGATATCAAAGAAAATATTTTTTGATAAATATGCCCCAGTTGGTAGACGAGAGATGAATGGATGACTAGGCGATGCCCCCTTGAGAGATCGACAAAAAAAAAATTCCAGCAAACTCTCAAAATAGAGGGAAAAATGGAGGAAAAGAAAAAAGAGGGGGAACAAGGAATCTCGAGATTGAGGAAGGAGGAAATACAGAGCTAAGGGGTGAAAAATGGGGTCCAAGAAAGAAAATGAGGGCTAGGGGAGGAAATTAGGGTTGGTGGGGGCTACATATAAGGTGGGAGAGGCCCATAATCCTTATTTGACTTCTTGCACGCTTAACAAATTTTGATTAGAGGAGAGAAGGACTTAGAGAGGAATGATGGCACACGTTCCACGAGAGGAGCCCCATGCGAAATGAGTTTGAGAATACCTATGACCAGTGGCAGCTGGTGATCTAGTAGGTGTCAAAACCTCTCTTGTGATTTTGGGGTTGGGTAGTTTAGGCACAAAAAATGTAGGGTGGGAAATAGTAGAATGTAGGCACTAGAAGGGGCCTTTTAGCACCTAGGTCATGAATTAGTGCCATGAACAAGAATTGTGGCAATCAGACTGGAGATCAACACCCAATCTGGGGATCAATGCCAAATGAGGTGTAACGCCCGCCTTGCACACCTCAAAGAATAACACATTTATGCTACATGAAACAGGAACATTTTTTTTTTTAAATGATTAAGATAACAAATAATGTTAACATAACTAACTATGACATATTCTCTAAGGATACAAGGCTGCATTACTTTACAACCAACTAACATAATTTAACATTCATCAGTAGCTGATCTAAATCAAATGCATAATTGAATAACTGATTCATATTCATTACATACCATCAGATAATACAATCTACAAGATCAAAACATAACTAAAATGCCTTTATTACACATGAGTACATCATGACATCATTACATTGCCATTTTCAGACTACATCAGAATCACATACATTATAATTGATCTGTTACACAAATCTGGTATAAGATTATACACATGCATCTTCATCAACTGGTACAAGTACAACTGGAACAAATCCTTTCTGCACATGAACTTGACAAGGAAAAACCAATGGATAAAATAGCTCTTCCACCCGACCATGTGGAACCCTAAGGTCCACCCCCCGAGCTAGGAGTTAACATGAGGTCCCAAACAATAACAGTCAGGTAGACAGAACTAACATGAACAAAGAACGACCAAACGCCAATACAACACATGGCAATAACAATGCAACACAACTTATCTTCCAGAGGCGAAACATAACATAAGTGGAGAGACCAAACCAGGAATGCTAGGTTGTAGTAGGGAGAGTGTCATCGCATGGTCCTAGCATGGGTTATCCTGACAGCCTCTCACTAGGCGCCGGCCCCATAGGGTGACACATGCGGAATCGACCTTCCTTTCATGAGGACAAGGAAGTCAATCATGCCAACCAGGCCTTCTCTACCCATCCTTAGTCTATACAAGCACTACAGGCCATGGGAGAGGAATCCATTAATCTTGTTTAGTGTGAAATCTACCCTTAACCCCCTAGTTCATTTTAGGTTATCACTTGATTAATCTACTTCCAACGGGTTATCCTGACTGCCACTTTGGGCGCCGGCCCCACGTTGAAAGCCACTCTCCTTCCTAACACCTAGTAAACCCTAACCACCATACAAGGCATTATAGCAATACACATACGTGTTCAACGCAAGGCATAAACCCTCTTGCATTACAAACAGAATCATAACACCAATTGTTATCCATCGCCTATAGCATTACAACATTTTACACTTTCACAGATACCAGGTCTCTCCAAACAACAATTACGACAAAACGGATACAAGATAGTCACAACTGGTTAAATATCTCATCCAGAGAATATTATATCACAAAACACATAATCAACTTAGTCAATACTCCATTATACTTCATACTAAATTTTGAATCACATAATCGTTATAACATCACAAATACAAAAACATCCATGACAAACTCAGCCTCTGGAATTTCGAGTATGACACTCTCAATTCGACTCTATGACAATAGACATACTTAACTCACACAGTACAATTCAGATTCTAGAAATTAAACACTAAAATTCCTTCTTGGCTCATCATAAATAACTTTGTAACGAAAACGACAATGGATTACATTATCTCTTTAAATCAAACTAATTGATTTCACAATAAATACAACAATTATACATAACAATTAAGTTATTTAAATATTCTACATTTGTTTCAAAAGATAGATTATAAAACACAAGTATAACAAATTTTACACTAATCAACTTACCTTTCCAACGTTGGATTAAGTACTAAAATAATACCTTATAGCTATACGGCAATACAACGAGGACAAAGGTCCTACCATCAACAATGAACATCAATGTTTTCGTTTTCCTCTAAGTTCTACCCTAATACAGTCCTTCAGATATTCTTGACCTCAATCAGATAGCAATTTACTATGCTTGGATTTCTTCGTCATAACGATGTCTCTGAAATGCTTTAATCAAAGATGATTTAAATCCGTCTAAGAAGAAGATCGGGACTAGACATTCTCACGCCATCAAAACTTAATAGATGTATCAACTATGTTCGTTCCCAAGGCATTACAGTTTTCTGGTAAAAGCTTCTACTATATCTGTTTCAAGAGTAATAACCTATTGAATTGTAAACACTGATCGTAGAGATGGTGTGAAATTGTTAATGACCGCTTAACCCTTGACATGGACGATATTAGTTTAGTCTAAGAACTTCTGGTAGCGTCCATCTAACTCCTTCAAACTTGCAGTTGATATAATTGGCGGTAACACTTCAACAATTTTATTTCTAACACAATATATTTCACGAAAGTCAATGGTCGCCGAAAACGAAGGCAATAGGTTTGACGAAGGTTCCAAGGATGTTCTTTGAGATCCCAACACCTTAATAATGCTTCCAAGACATACCGAAACCACAACTCCTAAACAGAGAACAACTCCTAAATGGAATCACATGGAAATATGAAATCATGGATTAACTAAATGTTTGGTGACGTTGTGGACAGCTGGATGCCCAACAATAACCTATATGTCGAGTGACAAAGAGAGTAGAGGATTATGTTTTGATATGTATAGTGTTTTCCAAGGTTTCCTTATAAATGGCACCCTAAATGCGGAAGATAAAGTTAAACCTCAAGAATATGGAGATAGCTATTGGATCTACCATATGTCATTAAAGCAATAATCCATGATGGCACCACAGATTTCTTAAAGCATAATGTGGATGAGATATGCCATAATAAGATTGCAGAATACAATCTGAGACTCTAAGGTTATGAAATGTTCACTGTGTATGAGGAACAAGATGCTAAACTCCACTAAGGGAGCGATCTGCATGGGTAATCCTCCATAGTCTACTGAGATGCTTATTGGCTTCAAGGAGAATAATGTATACCACTGCAGACAGACATCACACAAAACATACAGCTCTGTGAATAAGCCTACATGTACAGACTACCATACAAATAGAAATCAAAACATCCCACACCATTTTGCTGCTCAAATTACAAATATTGAAATTGCTTACAACAGCAAAAGAGAAGGGAAAATAACCTCTACTGACTGCATACCAAACTGAACCATCTGTATCCATATCCCATTAGAAACCATTGTGGAGATGTCAGAGATGGTTGTGCCTCTCTGCAAAAATACGGCTTGACCCAGAAGACTTTCTAGTTTGTACTTTTGCATGAATCACAAGACTGTAGAAAAGATCCATACAGCAGAAGAATTTGGACTTTCAGTATTTTACTTATCACCCAAGCTTCAAGAAGCACCCCTAATGGCTTTCTTGAGCTCTTCACTAACATCCACTACTGAGTTCCCTGTACTAGTTGGAAATTCATTGCCAAAACCACCATTTGGTGCCTTGCTCCCCCTTTTGGAACTGTCTCTTGAGCCAGTCTTCTTCTTGTCACTTTCTCTATAGTTTGCTTCCCTCACTTTGTCCTTCTCGGGAGATCCTTCAAGGGGTTTCTGCCATGAACTGGCCTCTGCATTGAAAAAAATTGTCACTGGATTTTCTGATTCCTTTGTACTCAAGCTCAGAACTCATATCCTCCATAGCTTTCTTCAACACTCTGTTTTCAGCCTGAAGTAAATGAAGCTGTCTCCTCATCGAGTAGCAAATGCCCGTGATATGAGCAAGCTCATTTGCCTCGTCCCTTATAACAGGCAACATCAGAGTTTCCAAGGGAGACTGAAAACCGACAAAAGGACTTCCCTTTCTTGCTCTTCTCATGTGTTCAATATTCTCAATACTAACCTTCTCCAGAAGAGGCAAGGCAATTTAATCACTGAAAAGCCAGATTGATTGCCTACTTCCCACCCGTTGAGCAAATCAAGAGGCAGCTTGACCCCCCACCTAACTTGAACAATAGCATGCTTTCTCATAGGGAACCTGCTGTGTGCGGTCAGAGACAAACCCTCTAGCATTTTTTTCTGCACCCACAGATTTCAATTCCTTCAGAGTTTCTCCAATCTGATATTTGTGTACTGATTTCTTTTCAGCCATATTTAAAGCAAACCCAGTTTTAGTTTCTGATGTTTTAGGACTCCCTGTGCCATTTTCTATGTCACTGTCCTCCTCCCACCTTTTAAGCTCCCATTATCAAATCCATTGAAGTTCATCTGGAACCTCGATGGAGCTGCTTCTTTTGAATGTGAAGATTCGGTTAAACCAGATTTAACCGCTTCTGGTATAAAAGGAGCTTGAAAGGGTTTCGACCCAAACAAACCATTTTCCTCTGATTACTTTGTGGGCAATACAATTGAAGATCTGACAGACTTTTTAATTGTGAAATCGCCGAATTGGGGTTTGAAGTTCAAGAAGGAAGGATTTCCCCTACCCAAAAGATTAATTTCTGCGGTCATGGCTAAGGCAGCCCCTGTCGGAGAACCCCACTAACCAATTCCCGTCTTGAGCACTATGCTGAAAGGATTCCATGTATCATTAGGCTTGTAAGTGAATTTAACAGCAGGGCCTGCGTCCCAGAAAGTACCCAAATGCAAGCACAATTCTTTGCTATCTCCTGCAGCAATCCCAGAGATCAATGGTAGACCTAAAATGTTAATGGGAATCTTGGCCCTTACCAGCGGCTTCTGCCCTTCTCTCAACATCAAAGAAGCTTTCATGGTTGACTTATGCGATGCCAACTGCTCCTACGAATACAATAAATCCTGTGTTAAGCACAAATGTCCATTACCTGTATACATGCAAATCCACACCGACTTGCCCATGCAAAATTCAAAACTCAACCCAATTGAGATTACGGTCATTCTTCCATTTGGGTGCTCTCGATTCGCGCTTGCTTGACAGAATAGTTTAGTGGGTGAGAGGATAACGAAATGGCAAAAGACAATTCATGGTTGAAACCATGCAAGAAGTTTAGACTGAGAGATCTTACGGAAATGTCGTCTAACATCTTCATACCCTACCTATTTTACGCCGGTCTGAGAGCGCATACAGAAGGTATTACTGAAATACATCCTCCATGATATGAAGTAACCATCAAAAATGAATGATTGCGGGGACGACAGAATAATTCGGCAAAGCAGTGAATGAAGGACAATTGAACAACGAATTCCTTGAACAGAAAAGGATTCTAGAACCCTAAGAGATGTTATTATTTAAACCCAGAGAAGACAGTCTACTGAAAATAAACCGAAGGATCCCAGCCGTGGAGTGAAATAAATAACAACAACATTTGCAGATTCAGAATACGATTCAGAGATAATAAGTTTGACACCACTGTACGCTGGTCTCACGTCTAGAATAAGAGGGATTCGCTTTTTCTGTATTGCACTTGCAAATCAAATGCGAACCTCATGACTAACCTTCGTGGGGTAAATGCTCAGCCCAAAATGGCTTGGTTTACAATAGAACGAGAGCAGCAAATATAACCAGAACCCAAGAACACTTCAATATTGAAGAAGGAAGAGTTTCGAGGCATTAAGCAATATCAGAGGTCTGCCGCCTCCCTAACGGCATTTGCACACCTATACGAATAGCGCCTCCTCCAATAGTGGAAACAGAGGCCAGAGGAGAGTGTCCTATCATGGTCAGAGGAGAGACGTTCTCAGAAGACAAGAAAATAACATGGCGAAGGATTCCTGTAGGAACTTCTGCCTTTAAACTATTACTTCTTATACCTGCACTCTTTCGAGGGATAAAACTAGGGTTTGAAGAACGGTGTAAGGAAATTCTAATTAATACAAACCCAACGATTTACATCCACAACCGTCCATACAAAAGAATATACATTTGCAGAATCAGACAAAGAGCTTCGGCAGAAACCATTTAACCAAACCATTTCATTTGCAAACAAAGAAGCAAACAATCAACATGCTCAGATTCAGAGAAAAGAAACAGCGAAAGAAGGCAAATATTCCAAGGAACCTGGTTTCGCAATCAACTCGACGAATCTGCTCCAATCGTTGCAATTCCGAGCTGCTTCCTTCCTTTTACCTGTCATGATGTCCTTGATGCACCTACAGCTCTTTTATAACTCAGCCTCTCTCCTCTACCAAGGGCTTGGCACGCGATCCCGTGCTTCTCTCCTTTAAAGAATATGTATTTTTATTTAATTTAAAGATCCCAATTATTAGATATTTTATTATTATTTTTCTTTATAGCCGACCCAAAATATTATTATTAATAGGATAGTACTTTTTCGACAATCTATAATTTTGTACTATACTTTAATTTATTTTATTAATCAAATTGTAAATCACAATTTACAACATGATTACATCTATTTATTTATTTAAATATTTATTATAATTAATATTATATCGAATAATACAAACTTCTTACAACTTTATTTAACAACACTTCTCATAAAATAATAATTTATTTATAACGACAATCGACAACTAACGACTTTATGCCCATTAACAACATTTATACTCTTCCGTAGAATAATTCTAATTAAAGCACAACATTACCACACATACTTAGACACCTTTGAACTTGATTTGACTCCAAGGTACAGTATTACCTGACAGCAAGACATGAGCGAACAACAACCAATAACCACAAGGGTAAATTGACGACGAAGGGACACTGACTAGGGACCTCACGTTAACTCCAACAACTAATCCATTGGCGAAGGCATGCTCAGACCTGTAATCAGGTGGAGTCGATGCCTAGTACCTGCATCCTGCAGCAACGCACAGTTAACCATAACAAGATATACATATGCATCACATGCAGTCCTATCGTGAATGGAAATCGCAGTGAGGTAGGGTACTCGAGAACGAGTAATACAACACTGTTCCATTCACGTTTATGTATAAACAATTAACTACGTTGAACAAGGTATCTGATGTTAATCAATAACACAAAACATTCAATCCAATATCGCAATTAACATCAAAACATCTGTAACATCTAGTTCATTTGTCAAATTCTAAAACATAAAATGATAAAATCCAACATCAACAGCTGTTATCATAACAATCAGATTCACAATGAAGTAACTAGATAACAAGAGATTCATCATCTACGGTCTAGGGCACTGTAAAGTTTAAGCAAACATCAATCTGATGGACGACGAGATGAGGGGCACTACATGAGGTGAATTAGTACTTAGGGGGGAGGAATTTTAGCACCTAAAATGAGCATTTTAGTGCTTAGTAGAAATTGTGGCACCTAAAATGAAGATTTTAGTGCCTACGTTTCAGCACTTAGTCAGGCAATTAGCACCTAGGGATTTGGTGTAGCACCTAAAAATAAGGTGGTTTTAGCATTGAAAATGAGCATTTCAGCACCTGGTCTGCAGAGGCATGCCTGGTCTACCGATCGGCACCCAGACCTAAGGAGTAGCGCCAAAAATGAGCAAAGTGGCACCTAGGTTGTTAGCGCCAAAAGGGCTAGAAGTAGTGGGTAAAAGTTCAAAGTTGTGTCACACTTTGCACCAACTTATCACCATAAATGAATTTAAGTATTTCCAACTAAAGTCAATTTTGGTGAAACTTATGTTCTATCTAGATTCATCCTAGCTAAATTAGATCTAGGCCACAACTTTTCCAATTGGAAATATGTAGCATCACTTTGGGGCTCAGTTACCAAAAAAAGAAATTATTTGAAAAACTTGATGCTCTAACAAATCCTATTCGTGTAAATAATCATTTAAAAAAAATCTAAAAATACCCTTTTGTAGATCAATCAATCTACTTTGTAAGAATATAATTTTTTAAACATTTCAATTAGTGTTTATATATTTTTTATTTCTAAGTCAAAAGTAGGTCATTACCACCAAAATATGGTGCTGATTGTGCTCTCAAGAGAAAATATTAAAATTTATCAAAAAAATTTGAAAAAAATATGATCCACTAGAGGAGAGATTCCTTGTCAAGATGACATAATTCTTTTCTATTTTGGATAAATAATGAAGACAAAAGTTAACGTCTCATCGAAACAATTATGTTTTCATTACACACAACTTCCAAGATTTATTTAAAAATATATATTTATCAACTTGGGGAAGAAAATAATCCATGCACTAAAGTTTTGAGTCCTTCCACTCCTTACCCCAAGGTTAGAAATAATACCCGTAGTTCTCCTTATTCTTATCCAAGTAATTCTCCTTATTCTAAAACTAATTCTCCTCATCCAAGTAGATCTCCGTATTCTAAAACTAATTCTACTTATCTGAGTAGTGCTCTTTATTCTAAAACTAATTCTCCCAAGTAATTCTCCAAGTCTCCTCATCCAAATACTTATCCCACTCGCTGGTCCAATTCTCGTCATCCAAATACTTTTCCTAGTTATCATTTTCAAATCATTTAACTAATGATATCACAATGTATTTATCTATTGTTCAAACGGTACTAAATTTGCTTTCCTACTTAAGTCTTTCAAGTGAATCAAAGATATCTAAATGATTTAATTCTTCATAAAGTTCTTTGTCTTACTTGCTAACCATACATTATCAATTTCACAATGTAGAAGGATTATTGGCAGCCAAATGCATTATCTCTGTACATTTCTAGTTCTGCATAACAATCTCAAACTTGTAGATAAAGTTTCTTGAACTAGGGTTCCATTGCAATCGTAGTAGTCTAATAAGTGTCAAAGGATATGTTATTCATGTGGATGCATTTCTTGATGCCAAATCTATTATATTAAATTTCTAAGCATGTTTAAATTATTTCTCTATTATAATATTTTATTTTTCCTAGAGTTTTGATGAATGATCAAAGGGAAGCTTCACTATTGGTAATGCCCATTAACAAAATTCTTCTATTTTGATTTGTATATTGTGTAGTTTAACTACCTTTTAAGTTATTTTTATTATTATTAAAGATGTTTTAATCTTCTAATCATTAGATTTTCAATTGTGCCTTTGCTAGGGCTATTTGTTGAACAAAGTGTTTAAAGATTTGAAGTGTTTTTGGTGCCTGCTCTATTATTTTCTTGTATTTAATTATTTCTTTTCTCTTTTTGGAAGCAGTGTAAAGGGAAGGAAAAAACATCAAAAGTATTTATTAGAGATTTGTATAGTTATGCAAGTGTGAATAAAAGATTGAGAAGCAATTCTTAAGAGATTGAGAAGCAATTCTTAAGAGAGTTTCAGTGCAGGTTTCAGCTGTATTTTTTTCATTAGTAAAGATATTTAATCTTTTAACTATTGGAGTTTTGATTCTGTCCATGCTAAGCCTATGGTTTGAACAAAGTGTTTAAAGTTTTGAAGTGTTTTTGTCTCATTGTGTTTGAAGATTTTTTGTCTCACTATGTAAGTATATCTCAAATATTTTTGCTAAAGCTTCTACTATTTCTTCAATTTAAGTGTTTTTCATCATCTATTTTCTAGGTTTAGAATTTTTCCTAAAGGAATTTTAATAAATATGTAACTTTTAAATCATTTCAAACAAACATTTTCTATATAGCGTAAAATTATAGTAAAAAATATTTGGTACACGGATTTCTCTCTATTACTTATAGTTTGAGAGAAACAATTGCTTTTCTCATAAAAAGTGTGCAAGTACAAGACTTATGTTGTACATGGGTGCACTGTCGATCATACTTGACATCCATAATAGATGATTTTTTATTAGGAGGAATCCTATTCTCATGAACAAGACAAGTATCATGAAAAACAATATGTCAAAACTATTAGAGCACATCATATAATGGCCATTAGGATCTATTTGGTTGAGTGAGAAAAAATTAACTAAGAGGATGGAGGATATGTAATAAACATAACGATAACCCTAATTTTAAGCATAACCCTAATTCTGACCCTAACCCTAATTCTAACCATGATTCAAGCCCTGATTGTAGTCATAACCCTAATTTAAGCCATAATTTTAGGCATAACCCTAATTATGACCCAAATGCTAATTGTAATAAAAACCTTCAATCTAACTGTAATTCTAAATCCAACCCTATTTAATATAATTCTAACCATAATTTTGATTGTAACTCTAATACTAACACTAGTCGTAATGCTAACCATAATCCCAACCCTAATTTGAACACTAATTATATTTGTAACCCTAATCTTAATCCTAACACTAATGCTAACCCTAATTTCCTTTATTACATTAGCCTGGCATAAATATATAGAGATGATAAGGAATAAGAGTTCTTTTATCATTACATGATGAACTACAAAATCAATTGTAATAAAAAAAGCATGGTGAGCCAAAATGTATTCTTGAGTGCATTCTTTACATAGTTAGAATCACTTGAAGTATGGTTAATTATAGTATCAACATATTAGTTTAGATTCAATGATATAAGTTGATTGCCTTTGCAATATATGATGTTGTCTTATCTTGTACATGTAAAAAATTTACTGAGAACAAGTATACCCTACAGAAAAAATATAATATTAGAAGTTAGTTTCTACCTACAAATGGGCATGTATGAGGTTGCACGACCTACACATGGGCATGGGAAATGTAATCCCCATTCCCCATAGACCGTGAGCCTATAGGGGCTTGGGGCTCCTTGTTTAAACTCAAATAGATGTGTATTGAGGAGTTGACGCATCTGCCCACCAAATTTCAGCCCTTTGAACAAACTCCCGGGTCAAAAGTGATGACCTCCGGGAGTTTTTTCATTAGAGAAAGTCTCCAGATCCTTCTTATCTCCTTATTAAAATAATTCTTTTAATTTATTCTAGTGCTAGTATTCTTTTGGGCAAGTAACTAATTTTTTCATAATTTATGGAAGATCCTTGTAGAAAAGTGACGACCACCAAGTAATAAGACTTTTAATTCTAGTGGAGATTACATTATTCTTATTTAGGTTGAAATTCATTATTCCTTCATTAAAAAATATTTTTTGGCAAAATAATTTCTTTCTTTATTATTATAAGATCAACAAATATATATTAGTTTTATTTTCTGTATATTGAGCTTCATGAGAATTAAGTTTTCTTAGGGACATTATCATCCTATTAATTGTACCAATTTTGTAACAAGAGAACAAGATAGCTAGAAAATTAAATATTTATCAATCTAAACATGGTTGTGGAACGTAAGGTACTTAATCACTATAATTTAGTGACCCTGCTCAAAAAATAATAATAAACAAATTTATTTATATTGTTTCATTTAAGTGTTATAGTGGTAATCAATATGGCTTAATCATTTTGACCCCTTTTTTCACATTTAAAATAAACTTAGAGTTAGGTCTAGTCGCTTAGACTAGACCTCCTTTACCATATAGATATACCTTCAGGAGGACACATTTAGATCTCCTATATGGGCATCATGAAATTTTGATTCCTAACCCTTCTAGGATGCCTCCATCCCTAGGTAGGCAAAATGAGTTCCACTCTACCCACTCACGCTTTTTACCTTACCCACCTTCTAGATGGCATGCTTGAATGGAATTGCAAATGTGGAATTTTTTGATAAGGCTTTAGAAATTTTCATGCAAATGCAATTAGTGGGTGTAAACCCAAATTTCACAACCTTATCCAACATTCTCCTTGCCTATGCCAAAATGGGATCTTCGGAACAGGGTATGGATATCCATCAAAGCATATAGGATATGGGAATTTTGTTAGGTGTTGTGGTTGCACCTACACTTGGAGACATGTATGCAATGTGTGGAAGCATAGACAAGGCACATGAACTATTTAACATGATGCCTCAAAGAAATTTTATCTCATGGAATGCAATGATTGAAAGATATGCGCAAAATTGATTTTTTAATAAGACTTTAGAAACTATCAAGCAAATGCAATTGGTGGGTGTAAAGACAAATTCCACAACCTTAACCAATATCCTCATTGCCTATACTAAAATAGGATCTTTGGAATAGGGTAGAGACATACATCAAACCATAAAGGATATGGGAATTTTGTCAGATGATGTAGTTGCAACTAGCTTGGGAGACATGTATGCAAAATGTGAAAGCATAGATGTCAAGGTGTGTGAACTATTTGACATGATGCCTCAAATAAATGTAGTCTCATAGAATGCCATGATTATAGGATACACATAAAATGGATTTTTTGATAAGGATTTACAAACTTTCAAGAAAATGCAATTGGCAAGTGCAAATCTAGATTCCACAGCCTTATGTAGCATCTTGCTTGTCTATGCCAAAATGGGATCTTCAAAATAGGACATGGGCATCCATAAAATCATAAAGGATATGAGAATTTTGTCAGATTTTGTAGTTGTAACTACCATGGGAGACATGTATGCAAAGTGTGGAAGCATAGACAAGGAGTGTGAACTGTTTGACATGATGGCTCAAAAAATGCCGCCTCATGGAATGCAATGATTACAAGATATGCACAAAATGGATTTTTTGATAAGGCTTTAGAAACTTTCAAGAATATACAATTGGTGGGTGTAAAGATAAATTCCACGACCTTATGTCCAGCATCCTCCTTGTCTATTCCAAAATGGGACCTTTGGAAGATGGTATGGACATCCATCAAAGCATAAAGGATATGGGAATTTTATCATATGTTGTAGTTGCAACTACTCTAGGAGACATGTATGTAAAGCGTAGAAGCATAGAAAAGGTGCGTGAACTATTATACATGATGCCTCAAAGAAATGTTGTCTCATGGAATGCAATTATTGCAATATATGCACAAAATGGATTTTTTGATAGGACTTTAAAAACTTTCAATCACATACAATTGGCAGGTGTAAAGAAAAATTCCACAACCTTAGGCAACATCCTCCTTGCCTATACCAAAATAGGATCTTTGGAATAGGGTATGGACATCCATCAAAGCACAAAGGATATGGGAATTTTGTGAGATGTTGTAGTTACAACTGCCCTAGGAGACATGCATGCAAAATGTGGAATCATGGACAAGGCATGTGAATTATTTGACATGATTTCTAAAAGAAATGTAGTCTCATGGATGACATGGTGTTGTTAAAACTTGTACTTTAGTTGAAAGTTTATCATTTTTGTCAACTGGGTTGTGTCTAAGGTTGTATGCAATAGGAGAGGAGATTTAAACATCCTAGTTTAGCAACAATTTTCTTATTTTTTATTTTTTTAAGAAAATACTTTATAAAGAAAAATCTAACTAAAAAGAATGGAAATCTAAACTTAAAGAAAATCCATGAATGCATTTGAAATCCTTAACTAACTCATATTAATCTGTGAACTCAAAAGAAGTATTTAATCTAAGAAAGTATGGGAATATTAAAATCTAAACTAGGCTAACAAACTTTTATTAATCTATGAAAATTTGAGTCACATGTAAGAACTCCAGAAATTTTCTACTACATGAGATAGAAGGACAAAGCTCTGGAACTTTGGAATATCTCAATCTGCAACACACAAATTAATAGGACCTGCTACATTAGTGGTTGTTGATAAAAGGCCTATGGAGACATGGTCAGGGTACAAGCCTTCACTAAGACATCTTAGAGGTTTTAGTTGTGAGGCATATGCACATGTGCCAAAAGAGAAGTGAACAAAGTTGGAGAACAAGGCTTTGAAATGTATCTTCATTGGGTATAGTTATGGTGTGAAAGGATAGTAAGCTTTGGGACCCTGTTACAAAAAATGTAACATATAGTAGAAGTGTTAGTTTTAGAGAAACTAAGCCTTCTTTTGTGACATTGGAGCCAGAACAAAGTGAATAGAAAGATGTGATTCAACTCCCTTCTACACCTGAGATAGTTAAATTGAGACCCCCAAATAGACATGAAGTTGAGGAGAGCTCATCTAGCTCTGGATCTTCAAAAGAGGAGGAAGAACCTCCAACTCAATTTGTTCGAAGGTCTACAAGGCATATACAACCACTTGAAAGGTTTTCACCTGATGAATGGAGATGTATTTTTTCTTTGAACACTAACATAGATGAACCTAGATCTGTAGAAGAGGCATTAGGGATTAATGATGCAAAGTCTTGGAAGATTGCTATGGATGAAGAAATGACATCTTTGAAAAAGAATGATACATGGGACCTAGTGTCATTGGCTGAAGGATGAAAAACTTTTGGTTGCAAATGGGTGTTCAAGAAAAATATTGGTTCATATGGAGGTATTGAGAAGTATAAAGCATGGTTAGTTGTGAAAGGTTACTGTCAGGTTGAGGGTGTTGATTATGGTGAGATATTTTCTCCTGTTGAAAAAATGACGTCCATTAGATTCTTGCTTTCTATTGCTACTACTTATGATCTAGAGGTTAAAAAAATGGATATTAAAATGGTATTCCTTCATGGTGATTTGGAGGGGATATTTATACGACACAACCAGAGGACTACATGATGAAAGGTAAAAGTAATTTGGTTTGTAAATTGAAGAAATCATTATATGGTCTCAATCAAAATTCCTAGGATATGGCACCAAAAATTTGATACATATGTGTTGAGTTTGAGATTTGAGCGTTCTAAATCCAATCACTTTGTTTATTATAAATCTGATGTGATCATTTCCTTTTTATTGCATTATATGTTGATGATATGTTATTTATTGGTAAAGGGAAAGGGATGATTTCAGAACTAAAGTCTCAACTTGTAGATAAATTTGAAACGAAAGATCTTGGTGTAGCTAAAAACATTCTTAGGATAGAAATAAGAAGAGATAGAGTGAACATAAAACTATGGCATGGGTAGAGTAAGTATGCCAATTCAGTTTTACAGAGGTTTAACATGAAGGATTGTAGACTATTATGTGTTCCTTTTATAGTTGGTACAAAGTTATCTTCTTCACAATGTCCAACATCCTCATCAGAGATGGAAGAAATGAGTGGAGTACCTTACCAGAGTGTAGTCAAAAGTTGTATTCTATGGTCTGTACTAGACTAGACATTGCCCAAGAAGTGGGAGTTCTTTCCAAATATATGTCTAATCCTGGTAGAGTTCCAATAGGATGCAATTAAAAGAGTCTTCAGATATTTGTGAGGTACCTTAGAGTATTTTTTTGTTTTATCACAGTAATTTGATAGGAGACATGCATTCTCTTGATATTCATGGTTATGTGTATTAAGACTAAGCTAGTGATTTTGATGGAGATGATCCACCGATGCTTATGTATTTACTTTATTTGGTGGTGCAATTAGTTGGAGGAGTAAGTGATAGGTTGTAGTTGCTTTTTCCACTAGTGAAGTTGAGTATATGGAAGCTACTCATGCTTGTAAAAAAGGCATTTGAATTAAGAGACTATGTTCAAATATCAGAAAATAAGGTGTAGTGAAATTTTATTGTGACCATTGTAGTGTGATCTTCCTAGCTAAGAACCCAAAATTTTATGCCAAGACCAAGCATATTGATGTACAATATCATTTTGTTAGAGATATGGTCGAGAATGGCAAGGTGAAGCTAGTTAAGGTAGAGAATTTGATGAACTTTGCAGATGCATTAACTAAGCCTGTGAGTACAAAGAAGTTCAAATGGTGTTTAGAGTCTATGGGCCTCTCAAACCCTAGCAATTAAATCATGGTGTTGATACTCCCTTTGGTCATGCAAATTTTTTGACAAGTGGGAGAATGTTAGGAAAGTTGTCTCAACCTTGCAACTACAAAAGGTTACTATTCTTCCCAATTTTGGTGTTTTTGAATACCCTTTATCTTGAAGAATGGATTAAAACTTTCAAAGTTTCCAAAAGGGACTAAAAATGTAGGGGTTACTCTATTTAGTAACTATACATTTGAGCATAGATGGACCCAAAATTTTCCCAAAAATGTGTATAATTACCAAGAAAACATCTTTGGTGAGTTTCGACTCATGATCATGTCTGGATTGCAGGATATTAAAGTTTTTGTTTTTTGAAACTCTTGGAAAAGTTTCAAACTAAGATTTGACACACTTAGAGGTCTGTAAATGCCCAAAATTTGTCATAATAAAAAAATTAGGTTACATCTTGATAGATATCTTCATAAGCATTACAATGCATCAAATAGTTCATCAATCAGACACCTAGATCAAAAGTTATGGCCTTCGGAAGATGGACATCCTATTTTGAGAAATCTGAAAACATGTTGCACACTTAAAAGAGTTGTAAAGGGGAGAGTTACACATGTTGGTGTTTGATTTGGCACATCACAAGGCATCTTTGCTTGCAGATAATTTGGGCGCCACTTTTGAGTGGTTTTGGCTTATGGTTTTGTAATCACTGGTCGCAATTTACTGTATTGTATCTCCTATTTATTAGGAGCTTGAGATGGAGGTTGTGTGTAAGAGTCATATAGATGTTGAGTTGCCTCCGAATCTTTGGTTTGTTATACTCCTATGAAATCTTTCTCTGCATGTATATTTTGATCTTCTCGATTCCTGAATAATATGTTGGGCAGCTTTGGAGTGTGGGGTTTTTCTCCTAAAAGGCTTTCCCCACACAATTATTGTGTTGTGGTATGATTTCTATTTGTGTTTATTTTTGTAACTGTTGTAAAGATCTAAAACATTTTGCACATCTCTCCTCTCAAGATTAGTGTACCTGAAGTTGTTCTGCTACATTAGCTTCCTTACATAGTCTTTGAGGAAATATGAAACCAAATTGTGAGGATTTAGGACGAAATTGAGATATTGAGTTAGGGTTCATGTTTAATGGTTTCATTGCAAGATGTGAGTTAAGGGTTCAAGATTTAAGATCTTTATGGTTGGGGTTTTGATTTTATACACCAAATTTGGAGTTTATTAATATAATTTCATACATATCGATAACTAAAGTGTTCCTAATGAATGATTGACTTAGGTGTAAATAAATTGATTTGTTATTCTAATGGTGATTTTAACATACCCATGTCAATTCCCATTTATTTTTTGGCCTATTTTGTTGGAACAACTTAATCCAACTACTTGATAAATGCTACACTCTTCTGTTATGTTTGGCTTATGGCCCAATGGTTATCAATTTTACACTAATCTACACTTCAATTTTAAACTAATTTTAGTGCACAAATTAAAGATTTGAGTGTGATTTTGAGGATAGATGTTCATTGCTAGCACATTGAGGGTTAACTGATCCTATTTTTGGCTCTCCAAAGAGATTAGTTGAAGTTTTGGTAAGAGATTTTATTAGGTTTTTAATTTTAGGAGTTTAGGGTTTAGGGATTAGGGATTAGGGTATAGGGTTTAAGATTAGGAACTAATAAAGTTGAGAAATTAATATGAATATATTTAAGAAACAAGTGATTATGAATGTATGTTTTGAAATTAAACGTAAATTAAAAATGGTAAAAAATAATTAAAACAATAAAAAAACCACCTACCTAGTAACAACTAAGGGTCACTCCAGACAAGGCAGGAAGGTTGTGGAGGCACACTATGGAGGTGAAATGATATGGGTGTCTGTTCTATTTTCCTATTTCCGTCCCTATCCACTGTTTCAATTGTTAAAAATGAACTCACAAGAATTGTTAAAAAATAAATAATTTTAGTGAATGAGCACCTGTTCATAAAATAGGCTCCCATTCCATATACAAGAGTGTCACACCCCATTCTAAAAAAACATACTTATCATTTTTATTTCAAGAGGATAGATAGTTAGTCAATGAAAATATTATGATTAAATCAATGTTGTGTTAGAATAGAAAATATATTTGATTTATATTATTTTATATGCAAGGAATACTTTTCTATGACGTTATTATTATGCACATGGTTAAATAATGTGATGGACTAACTACCATTGTGCCACTGAGGTGGATGCAGGAATAATGTTTTTACCCCTCCAAGATGAGGAGAGAGAGTATCACCATGGAGAGGGTGCTAGATCACATCAATACAATGATCATTGTGCCATCTAAAAACACATGCACTCACATTAGAGGTTATGTCAATTTTTGAATAAGTCTTATTCTTTATGTTATTGGTCACCTTAGTAATATTTTAACATTGTGATCATTTCGTACTTGTTTAATATTGTCATCGTCATGTTGATGACTTAATCTTTTACGTCGATAATCAATAAGGTTGTGTACATCTCTGAATTCCAAGACAGCATGAGTAATTGACCAATCAAGTCTAGTTTTGACATAAAGGCCTAAGTCAGCTTTGCAAGACCCCATCATTGATATTGTGCTCATGAATAGAATAATTAAATCATTCAAAATAATGCATCAGTGACATCTATGAATTAGGTGTACTATTGTTTTTTTTTTAAATTATTTATAAGCTTAATCATGGTTAAATTTAACATCTAGCTTGTGGTAAGGGAAGTTAAGTCCTAGAGACTCTCATCGTGTTCTTCCCTAGATACTTGGAGGAGTGGAAAGGAGAATTAGCTCCATAATCCTATTTTCAAGCACTTTAGATCATGGATGGTTGAGAGAAAGGGGAGGATAATTAAGTACAACTATTTTATAACTGACAGGGAGTGTGGTTATTATGGAAGGATAAGGGATCTCGATAAGGAAAGAAATAATAGAATCTTTAGAGATTCTCTGGCTAATACTGAATAGCTTTTGCATTCTATTTGTCATGTTCTTTAGGAAAATATTAATGTGGCTAAGATGAAGAAATCCAAAGCTCCTCCTACTGATCAAGAGATACAAATTTGTAGTATTTGGAATATTACTCAAAATCTCAATGACATGGATTACCAAAAAGATTACAAAAGAAAGCACACTAGATGGAGACTTCCTCCAAGTGGTTGGGTTAAATTCAATTTTGATGGATGTTCAAAAGGTAATCTGGGACCTTCTATAGTAGGAGGTATTATAACAATTGAGAAAGGTAATATTATTGAATGTTATGCCAAAACCACAGGAAGGGCTACAAATAACTTTGCTAAGGCTAATGCATTATGGATGGGTCTTCAAAGAGTTTAGTTCTATGGCTTTAACCAGTTTGAAGTTGAAGGGGATTCAAAGGTGGTTCTTGATCTTGTTACTAAGGAATCTAATATCCCTTAGGAGTTAACGGATTAAGTGGGGGGTATTCAAATTTCTCTTTCTAACATTACTAATGTTAGGATACATCATGTGTTTAGAGAGGGGAACCAAGCTATTGATAAAGTTGCAAACTTGGGTTTACATGTTAATGGGGGGAGGTCTACCATCATGTTTAAAGATATCCTCACGATATTCAAAACATTATTTCTAATTATAGAAAAAGTTAATCCTTTCCTTTATATTTTTATATGACAGGCCGAAACCTTTGGCTTAATCTGAAGAGACAGGTCAATGACAGACTTTTAAGAGAAGTAAAGATTAATGATTACTTCATTTGTGTAAATAGAAGTAAGGCTTTGAAGAGTAATAATGATACTTAGATTAGCATGTATGCTTTTATTATTCTCGATAAACAAAGCTTGCTTAATGGGTTGAGACTGGTTCTTAGCTATTGTGAGTTTGTTGAGCTAGTTTATTAAGGTATGTAGGGTTTTGGTATTTATTTTGTCTGTGAGTTTATTATCATGGGGGGAAACTATTATGAGTGGAACTTGCTTCCTATGCTAGCCTTAAAAAGAACTAACAGATTTAGGAAAATTTTGAAGGATGCATAGTTAACTATGTGAACGCTATGAGGGGTTACAACCACTCTGTAATAAAGTAATTTGTTAACACTGGGAGGAATAGGGAGGTGATTGTGAATGGTATTTCATTTTATGTGACGGAAGACCTTATAGAAGAGGGTATGGGTCTATCAGTGGATGGTTGAAAGGTTCAAAGAGTTGGCAATGGGGACTACAAGAGTTTCATAGACAACATTTTTGAGGGCAAGGAAACCTTAGTCAGACACCAAAATGGCTATTAGAGATTGGAACTACTTGCTCCATGGGGAATGGTGAGCTACCATATCATGAAGTACTTTACTCTGGAGGGTAGGTATGAAACTATACAGGGTTACCACTTTCCTTTGTTAGACCACCTTCATCATGGTAATTTCATTAGATTTCCATTTTATATCTTGTCTTCTCTCCAAAGAAGCATTATCAAGGGTGCAAATCCCCCTTTACATTAGGGATTTATGTTGGTTTTGTATGAATTTAATATTATGTTGAACCCCCTATTCTTCATGGTACTAGAATGTACTGGAATGGTGTTTGACACTGATAGGGTTAAAAAGGGGAAGGGTAAAGTTGTTGACCCTAACTCTGGCATTTCTAATAAAAACACTGATAGCACCCATAAGAAAAAAGGAGGCAAAATGTAAGAAATATCCCCACACATATACAGGGGAAAATATAGGTTCTAATCCCTCCCCTGAAACCTCAATTATTCATTCTAATAAAAACACTAGGAATAGGGACAATGACTCCCCTGAAAATATTATGTTATCCCTATAAGAGAAGGCTAGGACATCCTCTAAGGGTTTGGGAAAGAAGACCAAAATTGTTAATATTAATTATGGTATTGCTAATGTTAACTTAGCTGTGAGTTTTGTTGATCACGAGGAAAAAAGAAATCAAATAAATGCAGCTAAAGAGAAGATATGCAAGGTTACCTATGGCTAATATGTAGAATTATAACAAAAATAGTAAACACAAGAAGAATGTGGATGTCTTAATTGAAGAAATTGTATTCAAGATAATATTTTTGAGGATAATCCTAATTTGTGTGATGAGATGGAAGAAGGGTTGGATGTTGTTCAGGTTAATGAGACCCATATTGATAGGGATGAAGGTGATGGGGACCCTATTCAATGTGAAGAAAGGGATGTAAGGGCTGATGAGAACATTCATTATGAATAGTTTGATGATTTGGGGGGTAATTCCTTTGGGGATAATTGTTTTGAGGATGTCTATAAAGATTTAGGGAGCTTTGAAATAGATGGGTCAACCCACAATAGTGGGTTACACTTTTGTGGACGAAGAAAAATTGAAGGTGCCAAAAAAACTATAGCAGGCACCTTCAAACAAATGTATTTCCTTCATTTGAAGGTCATGTCGACCTTATTAAATCTTAAAATAATAAGACCTTCGTTTGAAGGGGGTCTCCATTCAAAAGTCTTTGAGCACCAAATTAAAACAATAAAATAATGCCTTCGATCGAAGACCCTCTTCGATCGAAGGTATTATTTTATTGGTTTTTAATAAAAAGGTTAAAACTCTCAAATGATAGTTTTTCTTGTCATTTGAGAGCGCATAGTGTTCACGAACGGCGGACGAAGGTGACAAAGCTAACTACACATTCTAAGGAGTCAAAGGGAATAGGAAAAAAGGCTACGGCAAGGCCCCACATCAGGATTCTAGCATGCACATCAACATTCATGCATCCCTCTAGGTGCATACCTTCGTATATATGCTCCTCATTTCATAGATATAAGCTTGTTGTTTCACTATATATGTTCACCATTTGTCATAGAATATTTTTTGTTTCTCATTTGTACATATACACCTATGCATGAAACATTCCATTGCATTGTTGAATTCTTGAGTAGTTATTTAGTTCACTGTCAAACCCTAGTTTGCCAAACTTGGGTTTTTTCATGCCACCTTCTCAACCATATATGTTCTCTCTATTAGGATAACAGATAATATAAATCCATGTTATGAAAAAAGAATCTATTTTCCATGAAAACTACTCTTGAGCTATATGCAACTATGAATGACTATAGCTAAAAGAGAGATTCCATTCAATAGCTCACAACTTTGTAAAAAAAAGCTCATTTATTATTTATGAAATCATGCCTCTTATATTACTTAACAAATTACAAGAGAATTACTTATATTCAATGCAATGAGATGTTTATAACCACACAACCATTCTCTCTTTTTGCACCTGAAGGCAAAGAACTAGTTCAAAATTTGTAACTACATGCAGTTTAGATGTATCATGTTCAGCTTAATATGTGCTAGGTATCAAAATCCCTTATCTTATTTTAATTATTTCACATTATATGACAATAGAAATCCATTCGTGGTACTTTCTAAAAATAATTTAAAGATATATAAATCCATTTCCAAAAAATTCTAACAACATAGACATGCAATTGTTATTAATAATGTTATCGATGATAATGATGTTGGTCAAATCTATTGCTACATTAAATTTTCTTATGATTTTATTTTGGCTAGGACTAGTGATTGACATATCAATTACCTAGATAGGTTTAACCACTAGAACCTAGTGAACCATACATAAACATATGGTCAAATCATCTCATGATGAAACAAATACCTATTGAGTGATTAACATCTATATGTTGTAGTAAAAGGTTGCAATGATAAAACAAATTAGAAATGATTCTTTAGGAATTTGTAAATATTTGAGAATTAGATCAATCCTCGTGACCCCAAGAGTGCTTTAAGTGTGCAACATCATTATGATTGCAATGAAATGTTAACCTAAACTCAATCATACTAATTGCCTATTAGCACTAAGGGTGACCAATCTGAATTCAATCAATTTTATATAATAATTATATCATGAGCCAATGTGGGTTCCACACAAGACAAGTCCAAGACTTCAACAAGGCTCATAATAAGTGTAACTCAACCTTTGAGGGCTTTAACCTAAACAACTATTAATTTGGAATGGTTTATCATAACCCAATCACCTGCAATCAATATTTAAGAAGAAACTCTTCATAAGTCTTTAATTAAATAAAGGCTTGTGACCACACTAAATCACATTTTCATTCTCAAATAATTCATAAATAGGTAGCAACCATATAGCAAGTTTACAAATATCAAACAAAACTTCTCAATAAGAATCCTACTACAATACCCACTAAAAAACACATTTCTTGCCATTTCAAAACATATATAAGACCTTAAAGTTGTATAATTTATGTATTGACTTTATCCTAATCACCCATTGTTAAAAAAGTTAATTTCCTTACCTATAATTATTAAATTCCTAATTCTTTTATTAAATAGATCCACTACATTTAAACGCAATATTAATGTTCTTTTTATTATTCTTAGGATGATTAGTCTTAGTTTCATACTCCTATTCTTTTTATACACATATCACATATTATTTATACCTCCAAACTCAATTCAAAATTCAAAGAGAGTTTGGGTAGCTTTAATCTATCTACTTACACTTTGCCAAATTCTATTTCATCAAAATATATCATTAAATATATTAAGGGAACAACATCAAGGCTCTAATGAAAACCCTTGAATATATCTCACATGTAGGTAAAGTGGAGTAAGATGCAACTAGCACTAGTTGTGTTCTTCTGAACTATATGTTATCTACTATGTCATCCAAAACTATAGTTCATATAGATAGTTATAATATTATATATATTATTTTTTATTAGAATAAATTATTATCATATCTTTGGTTTTGTCTTATGAATATCTATGATTATCACCAATCTTTTTATACATAAATCACATATTATTTATACCTCCTAACTCAATTCAAAATTCATTGAGAGTTTAAGTAGCTTTAATCTATCTACTTACACTTTGCCAAATTGTATTTTGTTAAAACATAGATCGTTAAATATAAATAAGGGAACAACAACACTTGGTTTTAGTGAAAAGCCTTGAATAGATATCATCTGTAGGTAAAGTGGATCTTCCTCTCCTTCTATGTCACCATTGATTTCATTTTTCGATGAGGAGATTGTATAGAATAAGTATTATGGTCTACTGTACATGCGAAATATTATGTGAAGAGATATGTTGCTACAATTTCACTTGCAACCTTGTTATATATGAAAATAATTTATCAACCCAGATTTGATTTAATCTAGGTTAATTGTGTTTAATTCCAGGTGCATTTATTTATTAGCCTATATTATTTATCTAAAGCATAAATAAAATATATTTATTTCTTTACAATAGAGAACTTATGATCAAGGTATCCTTTATCAAATGTAGTAACATGTGCATGCCTAACATATGCTTTAAGGATAAAAGGTTGACTTTGAAAGTTCAATACCTTTTAAGGCTATCGTATATATATTACCTGACTTTAATCATCTAATAGGAAAATAAAAAAAATGTCTACTAGATTACTACAATGTGTATGGAAATTTTGAAATTTGAAATTTATATTAATAATGTCTATTTGTAGTAACCAAAATAGTTTAATGGGAAGTTGAAAGAAAAACATGTATTTTAACAAAAAAAATTCGAAAGAAAATTCATAATTCAAATTATGAGCTCTTAATCTAATGCAAAATTATGTTGGGTCATGTCTCTAATGAATACAACTGTACATGTAGATCTTTGATCCTCATAATGAATAAGATATTAACTTGAGAGCCATGAATTTCTCTAAAGAAGTAGTAAAACTTGTCACATATCTCATAATACATTGGACACCTAAAAATAAAGTGAGCTTTGACTCCTTGTAACAAGAAACCTAAGCTAGCTAGTGCAAAAACACAAAAAATAGATACTTTAATTAATTGATTCAACTATACGGACTAAATACATAGGGCTCCAAAAACTCTTTCAAGAGCTCAAATAAAAGATAACTCACTCTAAAAATGCTCTAGTCACTAACATCCTAGGCTTGAACTTCTTTATAAACTATTACTCAAAATTTTCTCTCAATGTGAAAGTTTATTGTTTAAGGTATATAAAAAGTGAGATTGGGATGCTTTTTGATGACTTTAAATTGGAGGGGATTTGGGATAGAAACATAGTTCGTGCCCTATTTGTCATGATCAAATGAGGTTGTTGTGAAAAACTGAGTGTGATTGGAGGATGTGGACGACACCTCTCCACTACATCCAAGGGTGAGGAGAAGTTCTGAAGCTCAATTTCCTAGGACAAATGAAGGAGAAAGTTTCCCACATAAGGGTGGTGATTCCCAATCATGATTTAAGATTTGGAAAGTGAGATTTTAGGAGCTCTACAAGGTGTTCATTACACTAGATTTAAGACATGTTATCTCATTAAATAATTTGATTAAAAGGATAAAAAGGTGACATGGAAAGAGGGGTGATGAATCCTGAAAAGGGAAAGAGAAAAATACCTAAGATGAGGAGACAAAAGAAAATAAAAAATTATAAATCAAAAGGATGAACACATAGAAGAGAACAAGGTGACATAGGTAAGCTATGATAAGGCTAAGGGAAGCAAAAAAGAGGGTGGAAAGGGGGTTAAAACATGCATGCAATTCTAATATTCATAAACTTGAGTGCAAAATGTGATAAATCATTTAAATTTACATTATGTGTTTTTAAATTTATCTTGGCATGCAAGGAATTTGATGGTAGACAACACATCCATTCAAAATTGAACTTACATACTTGACTATGATGTATCTATCTAGATATGATACAAATTATTTACCATGTGGTCCTTTAAGTTATTGCACTTGCTTTTCATGTTATCACTTGTTTCAAATGTGTATTTAATTTTTTTCACTTAGTGAACTAGAATGTATGTGAGCTTGGATGTTGAATTTAAAAATTAATTTAGATACATAGTACTAGATGTACACACATACATTGGAATAAGTAATTTATTTTTGTTCACAATTCAGGTCAAGATATATCATGGTACATGCACCACCACCTTCTGGACCTTCTATATTTACTCGTATATATACTGAGATCTAGAGATTGAGAGGTGTTCTTTCTGACCCCAACACAACAGAGGTTTATAGGAACACCTCTCAATAAATTTTATCTAGCTTGCAATGCATTAGGTAGAGTCTAGGAGGTACACATGCTTATTTGGGTGATACACTTTTTGCTATTATTGTCGAGATGCATCAAGAGGTGACTGGTGATGTTTCTCTTACTTCTGTTCAGCTTAGTGTCTTGAAAGAGACCATCAAATCCCAATATTTTCCATATTATGTTGGTAGGCCTAATGTGAAGGGCTACCAAGTGACTAGATGTGTAGACCCTCTTATGGCCCCATTGATATATCCACGTTTTCTTGCTACTCATGGTTGTTATCCCAATAACGACCAAATTCCTCTAAATTTTACACAACAGTTATATGGAGAGGTTCATATGAGACTCAAGGTCAACTACTTGGATTTGCCAACATATTTTGGTTAGGGGCAGGGCAGGGTTGCTGAAAGAGATGCCTATTGTTGAGAAGATTAATAGGCTCCAACTTATAGGGCCTTGGTTGGGGAGAGGATGCCTGCTATCTCCCCAGCCCTGGCCCTTGTTTCTGATCAAGTTGCCATTACTTCCCAAAGGGAAGCAATCAATAGTTTTGGTGATATTACAACTGCCACATCTATTATATCTTTTGATCATGTGGGAAGTATTTGATGAGTCATCTTGGATGATCTAGACCATCAGATCATGCTACTGATCCTTATGCTATCATGGGTGTCCCTTCACCTGTAGACAAAGATGGTCTTACAGGAGACCATATGCTTCAAACTACAACAAGTTGTCTTTCTAAGGATCTATTGGAGTCATATGCTTTCATTGCATCAAAGCTTTGTATCCCTTTACATGAGGTTAGAGGACATGTGGGTAGATCTTGCCATTCACAAACTAGGTCATGATCTAGTTAGGCTGCGAGGCCTTCTCATTAGGTGCCTCATAGTACTCCACATCCTAATCCACCCACAGATCATTTGGTTGCTGTAGAGGCAGATACACCTACCCCTCCTTCTATGAGTGTTGAGCATTAGACATCCCAGCCCTCCCTAGATTCACTTGAGGAGTTGCAGTTGTAGATGGGATCGTCAAGTTATGTGGATATGCTTCTACATTCAGGGTCTTTGATGCCAAATCGCTTGCATAGTCCACTTCACTTATCATTACTAGAGCTAGCCAAGGAGGCATCGGATATGAACATTACAGTGGATCCTACACCACCTGATACATAGGTATGTACATGTGTATGTGCATGCATGCATGATTTAAACTTGAACTTAAATTAAATTAAGTTAAATTACTTTTCTAGATAGAGTCCTAATGTACACATTTATAATTTAATATATATATATTGTAGAGGTTAGCTCATGTTACACCTATTCTGGGGATAGACCGTGTATGCAGGTGTGATTCAGTTGATGCTAGTAATGTTAGTGGACATGTGAGTTTTAAATTTTTAAATCATGTACTTACATGTTTGTATATAATTTGTACGTGCATGTATATATATATTTAACATATTCCAATTTAACATAATGTACACTTTTATGTACATGTGTTGTACTATCTGCAGGGCTTAGCGCATCCATCAGAGTAGGATGCTCACTCATAGGGTCGCTCAACTCCCAGCCGACATGATGACTAGACTACCAACACTACCTAGACATATTTCTCCAGATATTTCTCTAGATATTTGTTTTTAGACATTTCTATCTACATGTTTGTGGACATTTCTATCTACATTTGCACATGTGTTTGTGGACATTTCTACATGTTTGTGGACATTTATATCTACATGTTTGTGGATATTTCTATCTACATTTGTACATGTGTTTGATGATTATATATATTTATGTCCACATGTTTTTAGACATTTGCATGTTTGATGATACTTTTGTGGACATGATTTATGTTAAATAATGATACATAATTTAAAATGGAATTGATTACATGTTTGATTCAATACATTTATATGGACATAATATATATGTGTGTGTGTGTGTGTGTGTAGACACACACACACACATGTTTAAATTTATAATAGATCTAGAATACATGTAATCACATTGGATAGAAGAATTTAATTAACTCATTTAATAATTTATTGTGAACAGTGTCCATCAAAAATAAGCCCACATGATTTTAAATAAAATGTGTTAAACTTTCCCACATTGGTAAAAACACACTACATATAAGTATGCAATGTGGAGTATGCAATTTCCATTATTACAATAACATGAAGGTTAAGTATAACATGCTAATTTACCCTAATCTATGCTTTTAGGATCAAAGTAGAGATCATAGATGTGATAATAACATCTTTGAATGAAACATAAAAAGAACATAAAAGATTCTCAAAATGTGTTGTCATAAGGCTGCTATATGTTAAATGTTTCTATCCAGTAGAGATATTAAGATTAAATAGATATAATAAATAACATATGTAGAAGAATGTGGTCCTACTAACTTTTTACACTTTATTAAAAGCACAAATAGGCAACATCTAGAGTAGCTACAAAACTAACAAATATTAGAAGAAAATATATTTGATATACTTATAATATTTGTATATATAGACATGATACTCTTGTTGGGGAGAGATTCCTACATGTCCTACTACATTCCATTCTAATCCTTAAAAAAATTATCTTATGATGTGGTATAAAATATTTAAACTTTAATTTGTTATGGTTCCATAAATTACATACCTTGCACTTTTCTCCTTTATTGAAATTAAAATGGAATGTGGAGTATGCAATTTCCATTATTACAATAACATGAAGGTTAAGCATAACATGGTAATTTACCCTAATCTATGCACTTCTTAGGCTCAAAGTCTTAGAGATCATAGATGTGATAATAACATCTTCATGAAACATAAAAAGAACATAAAGGATTCTTAAAATGTGTTGTCATAAGGCTACTATATGTTAAATGTTTCTATCTAGTAAAGATATTAAGATTAAATATATAATAAATAACATATGTAGAAGAATGTGGTCCTAATAACTTGTTACACTTTAAATTAAAAGAACAAATAGACAACACCTAGAGTAGCTAAAAAATTAACAAATCTTAGAAGATAATATTTTTGGTGCAACATGATTATTCAAGTCTAGGGATGCTCCTACATCATTTGAACTTTGTTTCCCATTGGATAGGCACCAATGTTTGATAATGAATGATCAAATATTTTTAATAAATCATATTTGTATGTCCTCAAATAGTAGTGTAGTATAGTCTTAATCTTTGTCAATCTACATAGTTTAGTTTCATATAACATTGTATTTATAAAATATTTTGTGTGACCATGTATCCAAAACATATTCATAGGACTATGAATATTGAATAATTTCAATTATATGTAACCTAGAAAATAACTTATTATAAATATCTTGAGAGCTTGTGATTGTTACAATTAAAGGGTATGGTTTTGTAAAGAACTATTATATGTTCTTATTTCCCTTTAATTATCATGTCAATAGCCTTTATTACCACCCTCATTGTCCGTGTAGATCCATAAGTACAAGTAGCTACTAACTCCTATTAATTGGCTAATTACTACATGTAGCCTAATGTTGAGTCTATCCCCTTGTGTCTAGATCAACATACATCCATGAGTCTAGGTCTTGTGTACATTGTCTATGGTTGTAATTTATATAGTTTCAAATTTAGGGTCAACCTAACCCTCCCAACTAACCATTATGCATCAACTTGAAATGCATGAAATGTTTAGATTTTTTAACCTCAAGTAATTTTATATCTAAGGACTTTAACTCTAGTTTGAATTTGAACACATTAAAGCACCAAACACTTAGAGAGCATGTTCAAAGAGCATATATCATTAAATAAAAGCATTCAAAAATTATCATATCACATGCTTGAATAAGAATCTAGGGAATTCTCTACATGACTTCTAATAGAGAGATCATTTACATTAAGAACCACATGTTGAAATTAAAATTTGTTCAATGAAAGAACTATTAATTTAACTTGCATAAATTGTAATTTACAATTAATACATGAACATAGATCTAGATAGTGAATTTACGTCTTTAGAACATTAAAAATTGTAAGTTCTTCATCCATATTTTTCATACCACATCAAGTGGTTCAGCCCACTCTTCAATGACATCTAATATTCTCTGATGATCATCACTATCTAGTCTCCACTTACAATGTCCACGTGAATGTGGAACTGAATGAAGAGATATGCCTGTAGCAATTACTAGGTGGCTATATACTGATATACCTTGTTCTCAGGTTGATAATCAATAAAGTGAATCCCATGTTTAACAATCTTGACTTGTTTGAGATATGTCCCTTGCACTATACAACTGAACCTGTGGGGAACAACATTCCACAGTAAGACATAATATTTTCAAGGTAAATGTAATCTACATAGTTCATGTATAGAATTTTCATTGCTCGATAAGACATAACATAAATTATAATATAAATTCAATGTTTCAATCACGCAAGGTACTTGAAATGTACATATGTAACAAATTCAAAATTATTTAAAAATATATTAAATATAGTTAAACTTGTGGGAAACAACATTCCATCACTTGTTTCTATCTTTATTAGCTTTTGCCTCTCTTCTATGCAACACAATAAATAATAATGAATGTCTTCTATATTTCCAACCTCTGCTATGACTACAAAAACATCTCCTGCACCAAATTTACATGTCCAAAATTTGTAACTTAAAAAATTTAGAAATACCTTATATAATTTATATATATATGTATGTACATATACCCTTTTTAGTCAATCCTGAAATATGGTTATAATCAATTGGAATCAAAGAAATGTCTTCCAAGCTTTCATCCTCATCTTTGTTGTATGTGTTGGTAACAACTAGTGGCACATTTTTCTATTCACTAACATATCCACATTGTTGGTTCTTGCAATTCTCACAATCTCCTAACATGCACTCATAACAAAAACAAGAGTAATCCCTAGTGCACAATGTCCATGTCTAGCTATTTATACTCATGACATAATGCAAAGATCTTGTTTTCTCTACCCTCTTGCATCCATGCATTGATCTTCTATCCTCACCTACAAATTTATTATATTGTACATTATGAATATAATAGAAATAATTAAATTCAAACTAAAATAAACAAACTCATGTATACATATCATATATGAATACATATATTTAAAGTATTAAATTTTCAAACAATACATACCCAGTATCTCCCAAAACACTCTATGTGGAATGTATCAATTTCATCTGAAGATGTGCTGACCTCATTTGATGCAAAGTGTGTCTTACATCATTAAAAAACATAATGTGCATCATTTATACAATCTCCCTCATAATTCATTTGATGCTTTCTTAGAGCACATTTGATGCAAGCTCCTGTGCCATCATGTTCACCCTTTCCATGCCCACTCTCAAAGAAACTCCAAACTTGTGGTATACTGTCATTTTGATGATATCTACATAGTGCTTAAAATGGCCTTGATGATTTTAATTATGACACACATCCATCTAACCATACAAAATGCTTTTCAATTTTTACCTGTGCCTGCTTGCCAAATATTCAAAAAAATTCTTAAAGCAATGTTCTGCAAAATGTGTCATTCTTTTTATCATCACTAATATAAAATTGATATTCTCTCTTAATGACTTGTGCTTCAAATGTACTGTCAACACCATCCAAATCCAATTGTGCATGCCAATAACACACATGCACCATAATAGTGATATGCTCTAATAAGTAATATTATGATTGAATCTCTTTTTGATGTATAAAACAATAATTTTCTACAAATTTGACTACTGATAAAACTGTTCTAGGTGGGAAAGTATCTCTTAATGTTTGAAACTATTGTGCTTGCCACTTAGGAAAAAAAGCATGATATATGTATGGTTGTATCAATTTACGAAAAATTTCCATAAATGTTCCAATAGGTATCTCTTCTTCTACATAATCTAACCTTGTGGATTCTTTCCCATTTTTTGTTTGAAACTTTATGTACTTGTAACTCTTGCAATTTACCAACTTCATTAGGTCGATATCTTTGTTTCTCAAAGGCATTTTAGCCAAATTTCGACATGTTTCAAAAAGACCTTTTATGCAGTTTATTTGACCAGTTCCATTATCATCATTTGATTTATCACATAAGATGGATGCTATGAAATGACTTACCAATTTAGGAGGTGCATTTACAAAACCTTCATTGTCTTCTCTAATCTTTTGAAACACCTGATAGTAGAGATCAAATTCAATATGATAACGACAAAAACAAGTTTCAAAAACCTTGTTTGTCTTCACATAATATGGCCTTAGCCTTTCAAACATTGTTTGCCCAATCTTTATTAAAGAATTTGAATTATAAAACATCACATACATCTCATGTTGTGTTACGTCTAGCCAATGTTTTGTATGTAGTTCATGACTATTGGGCCCAATTATGTGTTTGATAACATCTCTACTATTTGATGAGGCACAAGTATTATCATTCCAAAAGGTTGAGATTAAGTTCCTAAAAATACTCCTTAAATCATGCAAAAACTCCTAAGTGGCCTAGTTAAGTCAACTAATCAATTTGCATGATTTTGCATTTAGCAAAATTGATTGTGAGTAAATAATAAAGTAATAAAAATAATTACTTTATTATTGGTTACAATTTGTTCTAACTTTGACTTTACAATTTGTGGAAAGTAATAAAGTAATTTGGAAAATATTACTTTATTATTTATTTACAATTAATGTTTTTGTAAAATCATGCATGATGAGAAGAAAAAATAACACTCCTTATCTCTCCAATTTATAGTTGCCTAATTTGCATGATATGAGCACAAATAGGACTTAGAAAAAACAAAAATCCCCTTATACCTCCATGTGGGAAAACCCCCTAGTTTGCATGATACATATTCATTAAGGTAAAATTTTACCCTTATCACTCCACATGAACTAAGGAGAAAATACTAATCCTCTCTCTGCAAGAAAAAACCTTAAGTCATCCTATGCATTTTATAATATCTCCATGTACAAAACAATACACATTAATATCCTTATTACTCCCTTTGATGCCTTAATGCATACATATATCATTATATCTTGAGGTCACCTTATATCTCCATGTGTCATTTCAATATCAAGAAAATGTTATAACTCCATGCATCAAACATTACACAATTACATATGCTCACCTTATCTGCCACCTTGTAAACTTACTCTGTCTTCATGCATATCATGTCCTAACACAATGCTCCTTTGACCTTGTCGGCCACCGTGCATAATAAGGAAGGATCTTTGACCTTTGAATGTTTGCAAAAAATGACAAAGAATCTTCGACTAGGCATGAGTTTCCTATGAGGCAGCTTCGACCATATCATTTAGTCGACCACAAAGGAAACAAATAAATCATAAGGCATGAAGCCTTGCCTTCTCATAATGCTAACCCTTTTAACTTTATGAAAATCAAGTGTGACAATGTTTGTCGGCCCCACCATATCATGATGACTAGGAAACCTCAAGACTAAAGTCTTGACCATGGGCATTTTGAATAAGGTAATTGATTTTTGTCTTTTGTGAAGTCAAAAATTGAGAGAAAGAACCATCAAACAAAACAAGAGATAACCCTAAAAGTTGTATTCATTTTTCATTTGGCATTCTCCCTCATTCACTCTGCAACTACATCCTGTCAGCTAGGGTTTGAAGGATTTAAGCATATCTCTTTGGATTTTTACTCTCTCTAGTCTTCTCTTGGTCGAATCATTAGAACTTTGCATGCAAGAAAGAAGGTAAACATTTGGTTTGAGTTCACTAGCATTTTTGTTGGCTTTTGTAGCTTCTTTCTCCTTTCATGGCTGTACCTTCCATGCTCAGTGCTTTACACATTCTTTAACAAAATTCTTTTTATCTCTACATCTTTATCTTCTACAACTGTAACCTATATTTGAGAGTTTGATACTCCTGTGAGGCCACGGATAGGTGTCTCTTCCTGCTAAAAAAACAAGGTAAGCATTTGTTTCTTGTCTCTCTTGTAGCTTCATTTGTCTCACTGTAACTGAAGAATGACAAGGGTCTTCTAAGATTTATTGAAATGGGTATTGCATTTTCTTGCAGAAAATGATATATATCTTTCAATCGTGCCTGTATACATCTCTTTTCATCCTTTATTTGACTGTAGGTGCAGAAATTTTGTAGATTTTTTTATTTTATGACAAGGGTTTGTTCTTTTTTACACATACAAAGCCTTCATTCTATTATGGCTATGCTCCATCTATATGTAGACACCAAAAATATGAAAAATTGTTGAGGGTTTCTAAATATGAAACAAGGGTTTCAACTTTATTTGCATAAAACCCTTATAACTGTCACGACCAGCCTCTTGTAATATCCACTGTGTTCTCTTTTTGACTGTATATAGAAAGGAAAGAAGGGTTTTGACTTATGCAGATGGGTATTCTATTTTTTAGCATAAAATGTCTTTTCCTAGCATGGCTATGGTAGTAGATACATTTTATCACCTTCCTTTGGCTATAAGTGCAAGATGGCACTAGGGTTTGAAATTTTCTAATAAGGGTTCATTCTTTTTGCACAAAAAGGCCTTCATCTAGCACAACTATGGTATTAGCTCCATCTTATGGCACTCATTTCAACTGTATATAGAAAAGAAACAATGGCTTTACCTTTTTACAGATGGGTATTACATTTTTAACATAAAAAATGCCCTCCTGCTCATGGCCATCACATCTCTTCTCTGTATAGCAAATCTTTGACTGTATTTTTAGCTGTAGGTAAAAAGGCACTAGGGTTTCAACTTTCTTTTGCACAGAACTTTTTCCTCTGATATAGCCATGACACTATTTCATTTCTGTGACACTTCTTTTGGTTTCTTCTCTCTTCTATATCATATTGACATTTCTATGCAATGAAGGTTCTCCTATTGCAACATTTTAAATTGTTCATGCTATTTAATAACTTGATAGGAGATAAATGCATGCATTAAAAGAAAAAAAAACCTAAACTTTCAAATGGCTCTTTTAGCCTGTTCATTCTGTTTCACTTTCTTGAGCTCAGATGGCTCCTATAGCTTGTCTACATGTCATATATCTCCTTTGCCTGTTAACTGTAGGATGATTGATCATTTTTCATGTGTGATGATACATATATGTGACTTAACACTTATATTTAAAACAAAGAGTGGTAAATATATGCCCTATTTTCATTAGCCTAGACTAGGCTTTCAACTGTTGAAATGGATGATGCTTAGAGTTGAATGATTAATGCCTCATGTGTAATTGTGGGATCATCTCCTGATTGCCTTTGTGTATGCTCCTCTTGACTGTCTTTGTTGCATTTGGATCCTACTATAGCATACATATCATATTCTAATCTCTCTTTAGTTGTCTATATTTCTTGGTCCATCTGAATCCATATGACGTCAGTTCCTTGCTCATTACAAAGTATGAATGTTTGATCAATGTTTATCTAGTGATGAGATTGGGATCCTGCTATAATTTCCATGTGTCACTTGAATGTCTAAATGTTGAACATTTGAATACATTGGGAACTGTGGCAGCTACTTGGGAATATAGGCTCTCTATTGATGACTTAATCATATGGGATTTTTGACTTGGTTGTTTCATCTTGAAAGCTATGACAGCTTTTCCACATATACTATTTCATTTTATTGAGCATCCCATTTCCTCATTATGGCATATGTCTGCCAGAGTTATTGATGCATTGTTGTTTTTGATTTTGTCTTTTAAAGGCATAATCTATATCATTTATCTTAGCTGGTTGATCACTTTGAGTACTTGTAACATGTCATTTTACTTCTTTCTCTTTTATCACAATGAGATGATACTTTTACATGATCTATCATGTAACTTGCTCAAATGATACACAAGATTTATGTCTTGGAAGCTTTATTCTATTTTTTTTCTCTTCATTAGACACATTAATTTGAACACTTGTAGCATGTCCTTGTACTATGAATGCTCTCTGTCAGTTTTTTCCTATTACTTGTGATGAAATAAATACATGCATTCAAAATGATTCTATACTTCAGATGGCTCCTGTAGCCTAGATATTCTTTTGTGACTGTAACTTGATTTTTGCACTTTGTCTTTGTTAACTTGACTCAGTCATGTTAATCTGATTTGCTCCAATCAACTATAATAATATCATGATGACATTGTTAGTCTTAGGGTAGACAACTGAGAGGGGGGGTGAATCAGTTGTCTAAAACTTTCTTTCCAATTACACACTTAACTCTTCTTAGCATATCAATAAATCAATCTTGAAACATAATGCATTAAATCAAGAGCAGAAACACATCAACACATAAGACACCAAGCTTTTGACTTGGAAAACCCTGTTAACGGAAAAACCATGGGGTGATTAACCCAAGATTGTATTCTCTGTTAGAAGAATAGAAAGAACAAAATGGCACATGCCAATTAGGGCTCACTGCCCGAGCATACTACTCACAAGAGGCTCACTACCTACAAGAGACACACTGTCTACAAAATAATAAGTATCACATACATGAACTGGAGAATAGCATCTTCACCATGCTTGAATCAGTTCCATTTAAGTCTAATACTTCTGCTCTACCTTTCGGTCTCCTCCTCGCCACCACACTCACATCTCCACAAGATACAATTTGGAATGACTTCACAATCCCTTATTTATACAAGGCATTGACTTAGGAATAATCATCTAAGTCGGTAAAGATCCACAAGAACATCTGCAAGATGTGTAATTCATCTGGTCAGCCAATCTCAGGAAGAACACCATCATCTGAGAGTTATTCATTGTGAGCTCCAAATCCAATGCGGACCACCAACATGAACTGGACATGATCCATAGGCCTCCAAAAACTTTCCTAAATCACCAAGAACATCCACACTTCATTTGCTTATTGAAATCCTTCTCTCCTTCAACCAGAACTTCAAGAAAATAGTCTATCATCACTATCACAAAAGAATAGATGCTTGCAGACCTTCAAACCTTGAACCAATCGAGTTGATACTTCATAAAGACTTCCTCAACACTCCCTCGGATCTATAGAATAGGATAATGCATTTCTGGATCTCACCGGAACTTTCTGTATCACTCTGTCACCTCTGAACACCTACCAGAACCATTTTTACTTGAGCGGACACAACTTCTTCAGATCTTCATGCAAACCTCTAAAATCTCTACTGGACCACCTTAAGATACATATATACAAACCCTTTAAACCGCATCCTCTGATCCTCATCCTATCTTGGACTTTTCTCTTATTATCATCACTATTCTTCACTGTTCCTGATTGAGACAAATTTTCTCAATATCCCCAGCACTCAGCTCATCTAATCCTTTTCATCAATGCAACAGGAGTATGTTGACATCAATGACAACACCGGTTAGGCCCATACTTGGAACAATCTCCCCTTTGTCATTAATGGCAACATATGATGTGAAAAACTATTTTAACCATCAAGACAAAAAATCCTCCTTACTGTCACAGCTCCCCCTGTCAGCAACAGCCATTCACATATCTTCTTTTCCTTCACTGCTCCCCCTTTGATCATCAACCACTTGTTTTGTACATTTCTTCTCTTCCCCTTTGAGATCAATGGAAAAGGGCTCATTCTTGGAACTTCAGAAACATACCAGCTGCTCCCCCTAAGTGGTAGCTCCCTATCATCAATCCAAACCACAAGATGTGACTGTGATATCTACTGGACTGATGCACTTCAATGCACCTTAGTTCATCACCGGAGGGGCAATAACCCCTAACTTCTCCCTGAGATACTCAAAAGAGTCCTTAGGTAGAGGTTTAGTGAAGATATCTACAATCTGATCCTTGGAAAGCACAAACTCCAATCCGACTTCATTCTTATTCACTTGCTCTCTCAGAAAGTGAAACTTGATAGATATATGCTTAGTCTTTGAATGCAACACCAGATTCTTAGAAATGTTTATTGCACTTGAATTATCATAGAAGATTGTCATAGGCTCCTCATACTCCACTCTTATGTCTTTTAGCATTTGCTTCATCCACAAAACTCTAGTGCAACTACCTGTTGCTACAATATATTCTGCTTCTACAGTGGACAGAGGTATTGCCTCTTATTTCTTACTCAGCCAAGAAACCAATCTCTTCCCCAAAAAGAATGTTCCACCACTGGTACTCTTCTGGTCATCCACATCTCCTGCCCAATTTGCATCTGTGTATGCATGAAGAGAGAAATTATGATCTCTGGGATACCACAAACCATACGCAACTGTTCCTTTTAGATATCTAAGAATTCTCTTGATTGCCATAACATGAGATTCTCTAGGATCAGCTTGAAATCTAGCAACAAGACCCACAACATTCATAATGTCAGGTTTGGTTTGAGTGAGATACAACAATCCTCCAATCATTGACCTATACATTTTCTTATCAGTCTTAGGAGAGTCATCATCTTTGCCCAATTTACATCTGGTTTCCATGGGAGTATTCATTGGTTTTGAGTCTTCCATCCCAAACTTCCTCAACAATTCTTTCACACATTTGGTCTGAGAAATGAAGATTCCTTTCTTTATTTGAGTGATTTGTAGACCCAAGAAGAAATTCATTTCCCCAAGCATGGACATCTCAAATTCACTTTTCATTTGATTTGCAAAAGTTTTACACATGCTATCTCTTCCTCCAAAAATGATATCATCAACAAACACTTCAACAATCAAGATGTTTTCATGATCAATTTTGAAATACAAATTACTATCAGCAGTACCTTTGTTGAAACCAATCTTCAAAAGATGCTTATCCAATCTTTCATACTAGGCTCTTGGGGCTTGCTTTAGACCATATAGGGCTTTCTTCAACTTGTAAACCATATCATCATGATCAGACAATTGAAATCCATCCGGTTGCTCAATGTATACTTCTTCTTCCAAGTCACCATTCAGGAAAGCAGACTTGACATCCATCTAATACACTTTGAAATATTTGAAGGCAGCAAAAGCAGGGAATAATCTGATTGCTACAATTCTTTCTACTGGAGCAAAAGTTTCTTCAAAATCAACTCCTTCTATTTGAGAGTAACCCTTGTAGACCAATCTGGATTTATTTCTTATTACTTCACCAACTTCATTCAGTTTGTTCCGGAAGACCCACTTTTTTTCCGATCACATTCTTGTTTATAGGTCTAGGAACAAGATCTCAAGTGTGATTTTTCTCAATTTGCATCAACTCTTCCTCCATTGCTTTAGTCCAGTTCTCATCATTGCAAGCTTCATTCACTATCTTAGGTTCAATCTTTGAAATCAGCTAATACTCATCTAAATCTTGAGCAATTCTCCTTCTTGTTTATACACCTTTTCTTTTATCACCTCTGATCTAATCTTCAGAGTGGTTTAGTCTTATATACCTAGGAACTTTGGGAATCTCTTGCACTTCTGATTCTTGATTAGGTTCATTAAGATTCATCTCTTCTTCCTGATTTACCGGATTAGTTTGAATCTAAACTTCAAAGGAGGCTTGGGCTCCTTGAATCAAAACACCATTCTGATCATCTTCATCATATTCATAAGACTTGAGGGTTTTTCAATTCCTTCATCAACCTTCACATTTGTACTTTCTATCATTTTTCTCAGTCTCTTGTTATAGCACCGATATGCTTTGGTTTGAGTAGAGTAACCCAAGAATATTCCTTCATCACTTCTAGGATCAAACTTTCCTAGATCTTCATCTCTTTTAATGTAACATTTGCTACCAAAAACTCTGAAATACCTCACAGTAGGAGTGATGCCAAACCAAAGTTCATAAGGAGTCTTACCGATATTTCTTCTGATTTGAACTCGATTGAGAGTATAGACTGTAGTGCTGACAGCTTCTCTCCAATAGATCTGAGGAACATTTGCTTCCATCATCATGGTCCTAGATGCTTCCTGGATGGTCCGGTTCTTTCTCTCTACTACCACATTCTGCTGTGGAGTCCTAGGAGCAGACAATTGTCTTTTTATTCCATGTTTCTCACAGAACTTTATGAACTCACCGGATGTGAATTCACCACCTCTGTCAGACCTCAAACATTTTAACTTTAATCTGGTTTCATTCTCTACCATAGCTTTGAATATTTTGAATTTCTCAAGAGCTTCTAATTTCTCTTTCAAAAAAGATACCCACATCATCTAAGAGTAGTCATCAATTAATAGCATGAAGTATCTATCACCTTGCACACTTCTGATTCTTGTTGGACCACATAAGTTAGTATGAACTAGATCCAATAATCCGGTAGAGGATTGTTCCTTACTCTTGAATGAGACTCTACTTTGTTTTCCCAACTGGCATTCTTTGCATAAAATATTTGTAGGTTTAACCAGTTTTGGAAGATCTCTTACAGCCTGAGTATTGTTTATCTTGATGATATTATCAAAATTCACATGACACATTCTTCTATGCCACAACTAGCTCTGATCAATTTGCACAAATAGACAACTTTTACCAGTACCAACTAAATGAAATATGTTACCTTTTGTTTGAGTACCGGATGCAATCTCTATTTTGGAACTTTCAAAGATCTTGCATTTTCCATTTTTGAATCAGAGATCATAACCTTTGTCCACCAACTGTCCAACACTAAAAAGATTGTGCTTCAGACCTTCAACATACAGTACATTGCCAGTTTTGTTCTTTCCATCAAAAGAAATAGTTCCTCTACCTCTGATTCTACCAGCAGAATTATCACCAAATTTTACCACTCCTCCTTCATACCTTTCCAAATCTATAAACTTGTTTTTGTCACCTGTCATATGATGGGAGCATCCACTGTCAATGACCCAATCATCCTTTTCTTCAACTTGGGCAGCCAGAGCTTTTTCAATAATTTTATGATTGACAGATTCAGAGGGCTTTGGATCTTCTTCCTTGATGGCAATAAATACCCAGTCATCTCCAAATTTGTTTCCTATCTCTGATTCATCATCTGTTACTCCTTCATCATCATCATCTTCATGAGCATAGTAGCATTTCTTTTGGAACCTTGATCTGTTAGGGTTAGGCCTTGAAAATCTTTCCAGACACCTTGAGGCAAAATGACCAATCTTATTGCAGTTAAAACACTTAAAAGGTAATTTCCCTTCGTACTTACCAGATCCTCTTGGCAGTCTTTTTGCAAAAAGAGCTTCAAGTTGAGCAGCTTCTACTTCATCTTCTTCAAGGTCTTTTCTTGTTTTCTCATACCATGATAGTTTCTTTGAAGAGTTTTCTCCCAGATCAAATTTTTGTTTTCCTTTAATAGAAGCACTTGCTTTGAATGCAGTTTCAATCTTAGGAAGGGCATCTCCAAACTCAGTCAGTTCAAATGCAACCAATTTACCAAGTAATTGATCTCTTGTGATACCTAAAATAGATCTGAATTCTTCAATAGCAGCAACTTTATATTTATAAGATTCAGGAAGGGATCTAAGAACTTTGCCAACAATCTCATCTTCATCCAGGACTCCACCAACACATCTAATGCCACAAACAAGCTCATTCACTCTTGGCATAAAAGTAGTGATATTTTCATCTTCTCTCATCTTTAGATTTTTGAATTTTCCTTTTAGACTTTGTAGCTTGGCACATTTAACATACTTGTCTCCTTCATGCAGAAGTTCTAGTTTTTCCCAGATCTCAAAGGTAGTTTGTAGGTCAACAAAAATTTGTCAGCTCTAAATCAAACAAGGCAATTAAAAGAGCTTCTTTAGTCTGTAGATTATTTTCAGCATCTGTGATTTCATCTACTAATTTCGGTCCACCCTATGGAGGGGTATACTTCTTTGAGGCCATGGACCAGTACTGTGCCCCCATACATTGTAAGTGACATTGCGTGCGACTTTTCCAAAGAGTGAAATTTGTTCCATCAAACCTTAGACTATCCTTCTTGTATGACAAAATTCTGGATCTCCTCAAGCAATTAAGCTCTTTTTAGAGGAACTTGGCTCTGATACCAATTGTTAGTCTTAGGGCAGACAACTGAGAGGGGGGGTGAATCAGTTGTCTAAAACTTTTTTTCCAATTACACACTTAACTCTCCTTAGCATATCAATAAATCAATCATGAAACATAATGCATTAAATCAAGAGCAGAGACACATCAACACATAAGACACCAAGATTTTGACGTGGAAAACCCAATTAAGGGAAAAACCACGGGGTGATTAACACAAGATTGTATTCTCTATTAGAAGAATAGAAAGAATAAAATGGCACATGCCAATTAGGGCTCACTACCCGAGCATACTGCTCACAAGAGGCTCACTGCCTACAAGAGACACTGTCTACAAAATAATAAGTATCACATACATGAACTGGAGAATAGCATCTTCACCATGCCTGAATCAGTTCCATTTAAGTCTAATACTTCTGCTTTGCCTTTCAGTCTCCTCCTTACCACCACACTCACATTTCCACAAGATACACTTTGGAATGACTTCACAATCCCTTATTTATACAAGGCATCGACTTAGGAATAATCATCTAAGTCGGCAAACATCCACAAGAACATCCAGAAGATGTGTAACTCATCTGGTCGGCCAGTCTTAGGAAGAACACCATCATCTGGGAGTTATTCTTCAATTGCGAGCTCCAACTTCAATGTGGACCACCAACATGAACTAGACATGATCCACAGGCCTCCAAAATCTTTCCTAAATCACCAAGAACATCCACACTTCATCTGCTTACTAAAATCCTTCTCTCCTTCAACCAAAACTTCAAGAACATAGTTTGTCATCACTGTCACAAAAGAATAGATGCTTGCAGACCTTCAAACCTTGAACCAATTGAGTTGATACTTCATAAAGACTTCCTCAACACTCCCTCAGATCCGTAGAATAGGATAATGTATTTCCTGATCTCACCGGACCTTTCTGTATCACTCTATCACCTCTAAACATCTACTGGAACTAGTTTTACTTGAGCGGCCACAACTTCTTCAGATCTTCATGTGGACCTCTAAAATCTCTACTAGACCACCTTAAGATACATATATACAAACCCTTTAAACCGCATCCTCTGATCCTCATCCTATCTTGGACTTTTCTCTTACTGTCATCATTGTTCTTCACTGCTCCTGATTGAGACAAATTTTCTCAATATCCTTAGCACTCAGCTCATCCAATCCTTTTCATCAATGCAACAGGAGTATGTTGACATCAATGACAACACCAGTTAGGCCCATACTTGTAACAGACATAACATTCTGCAAGTTGATTAGATAATGCATGATGTAGCTTGGAATGATGATTCCTATCTTTTCTGATTCTCTTTTCAAGACGAAAAGAAACATGCTGGGCTCAAACCCTTGTGGGAGCCACATTTAATCAACATGTTTAAATGTCTTCAAATCAGCAACAAAACTTGTCCTATACCTGCATAGTGAGCAAACAAGTTAGCATAAAAATATACCTGATAGTATTGATTGATCTTCCTCATGGTTTCTTCCTAATTTGTGTCATATATTTGATCTGATCTCTCATCTGAATGCATGATGTGACAAGTAGATGTATCTATCTGATAAAATCATGTGATAACATTAAACATCTGAAGCATTAATAGGTTTGTCCCCAAAATTTTGTAGGTTCACCTAATGATGGAGCTGAAGTAGAGACTAAAGACTGAAGACTTGAAGGTCGGCATTAACAAACAACCTTCTTTCTCAGGCAATGATGGATGTTTCAATTTATCATGTGTTCATTTCTTTTCCTTTTATCAAATAGATGCATAGCTTGGATGTCTACAATTGCTCAGTCTAGTTACTCCCACAGCTTGTGTGCGACACATTTGAACATTTCTTTTTAAACATGATCTGTTAATTTATCTTATGCATATGATGTATATGTATTTCCTTTTCAATCAATGCATGAGATAAAGTAACAAATACTCTAATGTATGTTCAAAACATGACATGAAATAATAGTTCAATATAAATATCTTTCTTTCTTTTATTCAAAACTAATTGACTAAATAATCAATCTAACTTATAACTCCTGAAAGATAACATGATGCAAAACAACTGTATTTCTTGAATGACTCATACCTTGACAATCCTATTCTCTTTTCATGATAACTCATCAGTCTTGATTAGACTGATGGGTTATCCTGTCAACTAAATCTCCTTCTCTGCTCTTGTCAAGATATCAACCTGTTCAATAAATGCATAACCTTGAAGCTTTCTTTTATTCCTTCTAAACAATTACACTTAGGTCCAACTAATTTTAAGTGTGAACAAAAAATTAGTAACATTTCTGGTGACCTCTCAGGGGTGTTTTCCTTCTAAACAGTTTAGAACCAATAGCCTTTGTAACTCCATTAGGCATAGAGTCTTTTCTTCCCTAAACTTAGAGAAATTTTGCAACTCATATTAACTGAACACAATAGCAGCAACTAACTGAAAAACTGAACTAAACTGATTTGCCTAAAACAAAACTAGCAACATGTACAAAAGCACTTCTTGAAAACAAAACAATAATAACTGAAACTAAATGTGCAAAAGTAGTTATTTGCAGCATAAGGCTGCCTTACTAGTAGCATAACTTGAGGTGAATCCCATTGACTAGGATTGGCAACACCTCACCATCTAACTTAGCAAGCTGGAATGCATTGTGTTTCTTGCATTGTGTTATTATATATGGTCCATCCCACATTGCATTAAACTTTGTATGTTGTCCTAGTCTGCTCTTCAAATCATTCCATTTGAAAACTAGATCTCCTTCTTTATAAACTCTTGGTATTGCCCTTTTATCAAAAGTCCTTTTCATTTTGGCCTAGTGTACTTCCAATGTTTTCAAGGCCTCTTTCCTATTTAATTCAAGCTTAATCAGTTGTGCAAGCCTGATTTCCATTAGTTGTTCTTCAAGTAACTCTAGCTCTTTTATGTAGCTAAGTGTTGGCAACTCCACTGTTATTGGTAACTTTGCTTCCTTTCCATATGTAAGCACATAGGGTGAATTACCGGTTGATCTTTTAGGTGTAATCCTATCAGCCCATAATGCTAACTTTAACTTATCATGCCAAGACCTCTGATTCTCATCAACTATTTTCTTTATGATTTTAATTAGATTTTTGTTAGTTGATTTAGCCTGTTCATTACCTTGAGGGTAATAATTTGATGAATTATTCAGAAATATGTTGTTTTTGATAGACCTATTAGATATTCTTAATCCAATAAATGCCAAAGCATTATCTGAAATAATTGAGTCAGGAGTTCCAAACCTAGACACTAGATCTTGATAAAAATTTAGGACTGATGTTTTGTTTGCATCCTTCAAAGCAATTGTTTCAGTCCATTTAGTGAAATAATCAGTGGCAGTCAAAGTCCACTTGTGTCCTTGGCTTGAAGGTGGATTAATAGGACCAATGAAGTCCAATCCCCACTTGCCAAATGGTTGTTCCACTTGAATTGGATACAAGTGTTGGAAACAAGGTAGATAACTGAGAGGGGGGGTGAATCAGTTATCTTAAATATGGTAATTTTCTTTTCTTCTTTAATATTAGTGCAACATCAAAACATAAGAGCATACATAATCATGAGAGCAGAAATAAAATCAACACATATAACACAGGGATTTTTATGTGGAAAACCCTATTAAGGGAAAAATCACAAGGTGACTAACCCAAGATTGTATTCTCTATTAAAAGAATAAGAAGTACAAAATGGCACTTGCCAATTAGGTCTCAATGCCCGAGCACACTGCTCACAAGAGGCACATTTCCTACAAGAGACTCACTATCTACAATGTTTATGGATAGTAACCAAGCATTTGAACTGATGAGAGGCATCCACATATGCTAAGATTCAGTTCCGATTAGGCTCAATATACTGATCTACTACACTTCATTCTTCCTCTACTTTAGTGTTGCTTTTCTGTCACATACCAGACTTGTATTCATGCTTCCACTTTACTCTTTTCCTTTCCTGGCACCCACTATTTCAACACACACACTTTCCATACCAAAATCAATCTGGTATACATATTCGCATCAAGGATTTCAACATCTTTCTAGTCAGTAGCCAGAATATTTAAGATATTTACAAGGCACTGATCTGTTGGCTAAATCCATGCTTGATATGTGATGCATATTCAAAACATAGAGTTATAAGTCATCAATCAAGTGGGTCAACCATGTATCATCTCTCAATTAGCTTGACCATCATCAATTTCTCATCCGAATTAATGTGTGATACTCTGCTGGTTAGTTCTTCCTCAGTCTGCTCTGCCTGTCAGGAACCAAACACTTAGATGGTCATATCTTTTCACTCTTTCATCACCGGAGGCTCAATCTATAGTATGTAGTAGTTATGGTACTCTTCTTGACTTTTCCAAGTCTACACTTTGCTGAGGTACATCCTCTAAGGGATCCAGACTTGATTGTCAGACCTTGCTGCATGCTCTGTTCTTGATCACCGGACCAAAACACTCTTCAATCTGACTTCCGTTATAGACATACTATGTGCTGCAGATGTGTGGGATAAACTTTGTTGCCATCAATGACAACAATAATGAAGCCACATAGTGTCTCTTGCCAACAATCTCCCCCTTTGGCATTGATGGCAACAGTTAGTGAAAAATGATGAAGTGTTGTAGCAAACTCCCCCTTTGCTAATGCTCTATATTATGTACACTTTTACCAGAGCTCCCCCTTAGCTGGATTCCATATTTTTCACTACTCCTCACTCCCCCTTTGACATCAATGGCAAAGGGTGGTATCTGCACACCAAAATTTGCAAAAACCAACCTATACATAGTCGCATAAGTATATATACATGTTATACTTACATATACTTTAGTATATCCGCAAAAGTGGTCTTCAACTAGACAAATTCTATTGCCCAAATCTGCTTCATCCTATCCAAAATTGAGATGTGACCACTCAACAAAAATGCAAAATCTTCTGCCCTCTTTAAGTCTGCCGGATCAGTGGTCTGGGCTGTGGTCTGAGCATCAGTTAAGGCCTCATGCATTGCCTCTAACTTACGGATAATTATCCTTCTTAACTCACTCATCCTGCTTATTCTATTCTTCTTTTCCTTTTCAAACCTCTTTATTTCATTCATAGTGGCAATAGCCTGGTACTCTTGATTCATTATGGATGAGGTGAGAGGATCAAAATTTTGAGATAAACTTGATAGTTTACCCTCTTGTTCTTCCACCTTCTTTGCAATGTCGTCTGTCACTGTGGACCAAGATAGACAAAATTTATATAATTCTCTGCCATCTTTAAGAGCATTTTCTAGGCTCTTTATCCCAATATCCAGATTTCCCCTATCATTTGCTATGAGTCCTTGTACTTCAGAGAATCTCTTTCCCAAAAACTCTTTCCGGACTTTCACTTTTGCCGATTTTTCCAAAGAAACAAAATGTGTACTAATAGAATTAACAAGAGATTTCAAGTTACCAGATGAAGAGGCTGAAAGATCCTTTTGGAAGGATGGCATGATCTTCTCCAACACACTAGATGCAATCTCTATCAGCTCATAGTCTTCCATGTGAGACTTCAGAAGCTTTTCTTTTGCTTTAGCTTGAGAAAAAGATGCTACCTTCATTGTCTGGACCGGAGAGAGGGAGTCAAAATTGAGTGGTCCTTGAAATAGTTCTGGTTCATATATTTCCATCATTTCTTTGGTCAGGAAGTTTTTCACTGGTTCTACAATGTCTCTTGCCAGAGATAGAGTCTTCTTTTCTTTTGTAGCCTTAGAACTGTCATCAGAGATCTTCTCTGTGTGTTCTTCTTATCTTCCCTTTTTCTCCTCTTATTGACTCAATTTCTCCTCTTTTCTTCCTTCTCCTTTAGTTCTAGAGTCAGCAAGGGGATCCAAAAGGGAGATGTTTACTTCTTCATGGACTTCTTCCAGAATAGAGGAATCCAAGTCCTTAGTTCTCTCCTCACCTATCTCCTTTGGCTCTTCTGCAATTTTCTCAGTAGATTCTTCTTTTGATGTACTTAGTCCTTCATCATCCATGGCAGAAGGTTCATCATTTATGTCCTCTATAATATGAAGATTGAATCTTTTAAATGCATTTTAGAGTATGTCTTCAGTCTCTTTTTCCACTTGATCAGTCTCTCCGAGCATAAGTTTATTCATTCTTGCTTTGCTCCAGAACTCATCCTTGCAGTCCTTGAAGATCATGTTCATTTGTTGTAGGGTAATGGAAGGATAGAGATGAATTGTAATCTATTCCCAGATCTCCAAATCCTTTTCCTTGGCATTGTCTTTTTTGAGTTCAAGTACCTTCTCTAAACTTTTGGGAATTAGAGAGATGATTTCAATGAATTCTTTATTATAAATGTTTAGGTACTTAACTGTAGCTTCTTCCAAGATCATTTTGTCTGTGTCACTATATTCATCATAAAATTATGTCATTGGTTGCAGATTCCCATCCATAGTAACTGCCTTGATGACATCATCAATAGAAAGAGTAGGTTTTTCAACAAATTCTTCTACCTCTTCTTCCTTGTTTTGACTAGTAGAGGATTTCCCAGATGTTTTCTTCTTTTTCCTCATTTTCTTAACTTCCTCATCTGACTCTGTTTCTTCATCATCTTTCTGGGTTGTGTATGACCTTGTGGCCTTTGTCTTTGTTCTCTTCTCTCCCTTTCCAGATGTCTTGTCTTTCAGTTTTGAGGCTTTTGGGCTCTTAGAGGTGGCAGGTGCAGAGCTCTTTGAGGATCTAGTCTAGGAGGGGACTTGCACTAGAACACTTTCTTTTTCTGCTTCTTGTCTCTCTTTCTCTGCTCTTTCTACTTTCTCTCTGTTGGCATCAACTGCATCCTTTGATATGCCATATTTCTTGGCAATTTAATCCACTTCCCTTCTCACTTTCCATTTTATTTCTGGTTGTCTCAATTCAACATGTATTTTCACACTTAATTCTTGAAAGGTTCCAAACCTTTCTGCCTCAAGGTCCTTAGGCTGACTTAGCAGGGGTTGGACATGCAGCTCCAGGATTTTCTCATCTACCTCATAGCCCATTGGCATAATCCAGACTATTTTGGGTTCCACTGCCTCCATTAGGCATTGATCAGTGTCTGCCATGAAACACATTGTATCCTTGTATTTTTCAACTAGAGATTTAGGGATTCTCTCTCTGGCCTGCATCATGCCTTGGAAGTTTTTGAAGTATCCCTAGAGTGTTGTACTTTGAGCCTTGGCATCACCAGCCCATACATATAATCTTTGATTTGTATGGCCACTGGTCTGTCATTTTTCCATACCCAACCACTTGATCCGGGTAGCTCATTCATATTGTAAAAGAATAAGCATAGTATTAAACCACCATACTTGAATGAGTTCTTCTTGTCCTTCTTGATCTTTTATAAATTTTCTAATAGTTGGCTCAGAAGAAGCTCACATAGATCATAGTCTGCATTTTCCCTTAGCATCTAATATGCAGTATAGATTGTAGTTTCAGATACAGAGTTCTCCCTACTAGAATGATATATTTTGTAGCCAATTCTCATGGAGGCAAATTTGATATCTAGATCTATGATATCTTCTATTGTCATTGCTCTTTTGTCAAACTTTGATCCGGTAGCCTCACTTACTATTTGGTTCTGTTGATCATGATGTTAGTCATAAACAAACATAGAATAAAAGTACACATTAACCTTTATTCATCTTGAAAGATACGATGAATTCAAAGAATTCATGATCCCAAGTCTCTGGTGATTAGGTCTTAATCTTCTGACATTACTCAAAGGTTGATGTGTTTTTTTGTTTCCATTTTGGGGCTTTACATGAGTCTCATCTATAAGATAGTGTTTCCTGTAATGATGATGCACAGATAGTTATTCTACACAAGATATGCTTCAAATAGTGTGTCTATCTTTAAATATTTGCATGATATCTATCATTTTGACATGCTTTAACCTCAAATATGCTGAATATGTTCAGTTATCTACAGGATGTCAGCATATTTGTATTATTTGCTTAAGATTGTCAATTATTTGCAATTATGATGATGAAATTCTCTGAAATTGAAAGAAATCGAAAAGAATACTTCAAACTAATGTTGAACCTTACGTTATTGAGCCACATACACATCAGATACAGTCATGAAGAGAAGAAACCAAACCATATGTTCACGAGGACATTCCACAACTAGATACAGTCGATGCTAACTTCAAAGGAAAAGGTATGAAAGCAACACATGTAAACTGATATGCACTCCAAGGGATGCAGCAAATCACAGCATGTATCAAGAATTCATACACTAATTACTCAAGATTTATGATGTATTGTAATCAAAAAATGGTCTTCTCATTCATTAAGATTGCAAGAACATATATGTATACAACAACTTTGAAATAAGCCCTGAATATTTTAGCAAACAGATTCCAATTAAGTTTCGAATGAATCAAAAAAGGCATCCCTTCACCTTTTATAGAACAAGGTGAGGGAGCGGCTACAATTGATCAACAATCAAGATTTATCTATTAATATCTATGGTTCATACTTCATTGACCAAGTCAACTCCTTCAATGTGGCATAGGTTACCAGCTGGCAACCATCTAGGTAACTCATATTTTCCTAAGTACGTGATTCATGTATTCCTTTTATGGTTCATCTTCATCAGGTTCTTTATCATCATCTCTATTGTCATGATCATCACTTTCATCGGTTTCAATATCCTCCTGATGACTATCTCTTTGTATATGGATCTGCATGGATATCCTAATATTTTCATAAGCTTGCACAATCTTTTCTACTTCGCTGCCATCTTGAGTTCTTGCTTTAGTGATGGCATGTTTATGCATTTGATATTTGCTCCAGAGGGACTCTAATTTATTCCTCCTGCTGCTCAGTGTTTCATTATAACTCTCCACTCTGACCTTTATTCTCATTACTTTATCCATTACTTCTTCTGTCAGGTGGTTCAAAGGGTCATTAGCTACCAGCTGGAAATTACTATGTAGAGCTTTAATTGCAAATTCTTCATCCTGATTTTCAATCTTCCCTTCTACTTTCCCTTCTAAGGTCTCCAGGACCTCTGCTTCATAAGACATCATATCATGTAGCTTCATACTGATGTTTCTCAGTTTACTGTTGCATCTCTTTAGCACATCACATTCAAACCTGATGTTTTTATTCCAGATATCAATCAATATGGCTGTGTTATTGTTTACTACTTGATTATTTATAAGAATCAAAGGATCAATCCTCTTTATTTCATCTAAAGCACTCAAGGCTTTCTCCATTTGAAATGACCTCTTCCCAGTCTCCATCTATAGCTTATCTACCTTTTTCCTGGAGGTACCCAAAGAATTCCACCTCTTCAAAGAGGCTTTTACCACTTCCTCAGCTCCATCGAGCACAGATGTCATCCATTTCAACATTATTATTGATTCATGTCTCATAAGGTTCAACCTGTTGACTTCCTCCTGAGAAATTGCAGTCAATGGGACTGCTCGATCACTTGATGCATCATCAGGGTTAATTAATCCCTTTATATAGGCATGCAACTGAGCAATATGTTGTTTATGCTGCTTATTTTTCTCCTTCTCTCTCTTTATCTTCTGGGTCAAAGAATCAATAATATCTTTCCCCTCTTGACCTTCCTAGTCTTCATTAGCAAATCCTAGATCTACTGTGGTAATCTGGAATTCTTCTAGAGTAATCTTGCCTCTTTCTTTCTCGACTATGGGGAGTGCTATTTGGGCAGTTCTCCTGCCTGTATTAGGATCTCTTCTAATGGTAGAAGTTAATCTTGCCTTCCTCTTAGGCTTTATTAGAGTTTCTAAAAACAATGTAGATATTGAAATTCTTGAATTTCAAAATCGGGTTCTGTACTTATCTCCTTTTCTAGCCAAGGAGGAACTTGGTCACTGGATCCTGGATGTCCACCATCATCATCATGTACACCTTGAGCTCCAGTATCTGTTATCATCCTTTGTGGTGAAGGTGACCTTATTTCCTCCTCATGATGCTCTTCATGAGGGTGATATTGTGATGCTTCCTCTTGTTGAGGAATCTCTTCTTCCGGAGGGTGATCCTACTGATGATCTGCATGTTTATCATGATCTTGATCTTTTACTTCTTCCAGGGGTATCTCATTGACTTTAGTATTTTCCTCATCTTGACATACATTGGTATCTGTGGATATTATTTTATCTGACTTAGGTGCCTCCACTTGATCTTGCATCGCATCTTGCTTTGCACCTGATGTATCTACCTCTTGAGCCTTTAGGTCATCATGACCTGATGTTTCTTTATCTCCTGAGGTTTCTCTGTCCTTTGACTGGACTTCGACTATTTTGGGTTCAATTGATATTTCTTGTTGTTTCTAACCCATATCTGGAGCTTTATCCTCCACTTCCATCTGTTTAACTTCTTCAACATTTTCTATTCTTTCAGCTGTACCTACTATATCTTTAGGATTTACATCCTCTACATATGTTAAGTCTATTGTTGCAGGGCTTGTCACCTAATCAACTAATGCATCCAACCCTATTTGTTGTGCAATCTTTTCTGGGCTCTTTTCTTTCTCTTGTTCTACTTGCTTCATTTCTTCTAACACCATTTATACTGTTGGGGTTCCATGAGGAGTTCTACAGGTGTTAGCAGCAAGGGTTTCCATTTTCTAAGAGGTGACATCTTTTACTACCTCATCATCAGATAGGTCCACAATCTCCTCCAGTGAGACAGGACCGCTTTGTACTACTCTTGAGGTTTCTCTCCTTTGTTCTTCAGCCTTCTCAGTCTTGAACTTGACTATGGTAGGAAGCGGCATATAATGCTGCAACTCTTTTTTGAATACTTCACTACCTGCCCCTCTTAGCATTATGGGGTCTTGTTTTACTTCAACTCTCATTGAAGTTCTTTGTTTCTTAGGTGTGGATACCATCTCCTAAGGTGCTTTTCTCTTTTTGGTGAGGGGTGTAGGGTCTTCTTCTTCTTCAAGCTCCTCATCTAGAGGGATATCCTCCTCTATATTCTTCTATGATGTATGACCCTCCTCATATGTATCAGTAGGTTGTGCATCTAGCCTCTGGATTCTTTTAGCCTTTTGTCTATCCAAGGGAGGTGGTGCGGATGATGCTGATGCTTGTCCCGATCCTGATGCACCTTCAGCCGGCATTTCTATTCTTTCAATTATGACCCCTTTGGGTTTAGTATCAATTTTCTTACTTCCTGGAGGTCTCTCACTTTTATCAAGAGGTGGTACTCTTTCTCCTTTAGATTTTCTCTTCTCAATCAGGAAATCATCATACTCATCATCAAGAATTTCCTGCCTTTTCTTCTTATTATCCACTGTAAGGGCTACACCCTTCTTCTTCAGTGTGTTTATTTGTTCATCGACCCATGCTTGGGTCAGCTGCAATATTCTGCCTGTGAATGGATCTAAAGAAATGTCCTCTGGTATGGTAAGATCCGGCACTGATATTGTATCATTGTATATCTTCTTTTCCTCATATTCATCTGCCATTATTTTACCATCATCCTTCTTCAATTGGACAGGTATTGAGATGCAGTTAAAATTCTTGATCTGGTTAAGGGTTAGCCTTTGATATCTTCTTCTTCTTGCTTCAGCCTCATCTTCACAATCTGCCCAGAAATCTTCAAGATTCCTCTGATGGATGGGCTTCCCCGTAATCTTCTGCATCCTCCCATATGGATCATATGACCTAGCCAAAGGGAAAGGCTGTAATTGCATCATTGTCAAGCTAGCTGTAGCGTTATTAATGTTATCAGAATCTTGGCACATATACAAGCCCATAGTAACTGGAAACAATACTGGTGGAAGCTTGTTACTTGCTTTGTAAGCATTCAATATTGTAGCCACTTGCCTCATGAACTCCATCAAAACTACTGCATCAGTGGGGTATCTTGGGAGCATGAGGGGTTGACCTTCAAAACCCTCAATTCTTATATAAGAGAATGTTGCATACTGAATAAACTAGGCTCCATGCCTGTATATGACCTCTTGAGCTTCCATGCTCAACCTTTTAGTTCTATCCTCCTCCATTGTTCTGAGTAGATGCATTGAAAATGCATCATTTACTAATTTGTAGTCCTGGAGGTAATTCTGCCTTTACAGCTGGGGATAATGATCCCAGATGTAAGCATCATTGGTGCTGCCACCAATCTTTCCTTCTATTGTCAATGCATCAAATGTACCCTTGTAGGCACACGAATAAACTATGTAGGAGGTCATATAAAAAGAACATTTTGAACCTCTTAGGTTCATGAGTTGATCATGCAGAGCATCGCTTATCATCTTGGCCCACAATGGCCTGTTCTCTATGTAGAGGGACATTAGGATGATGCCATACATCTAGTCCTTGAAGCTTCTAGTGTTTCATTGGCCCATTACTCGACCGAGTAGGGTGATCATATATTGGTATTCCTCATCAAAATCAAACTTATACAGATGTACCGGCAATTTGGCAACTACAAGATAAGGACTATTTCTCGCCCTCCATCAGTACATTCTCTTCCTAGCAATCTTCTTGTTATTCTCATATTCTACTTCCAGTTTCTTAAAATCCATGCTAACAACTTTCTTTCCCAAGGCCCTTGATAGACAGATCTACATATACTCTGCCATGCTTCTCCACCTTTCTAGTGTGTGGATTATAATTTCTAGCACATTCAATAACTAACTCAGGAGCCTCCATGGAATATGGGAAACCAGCTGCATTCCACATTCCAGATACAAACACGGAGTCCAGCAAGGTACTATTATTCTTTTCATCACTCATTTTAGCCGACCATGCCGCTAAATCTATACTTCCTTGATGTGTATCTCCTATAACTCCATATTTAAATTGCACACCTTTAGGCTGAGCAAACATTGGTTTAACAAATTCATCTTCGGACTTAAACAATCTCTTGTCCGCCATGATTTCCTGCAATGAACTAAAACTTGTCTTACAATTTGATATCTCATCATGCATGCACATACATTATACCTTTATAGCATTATCCATATATATTCATTAAACAAAACATACAACCTCAAATCAATGACATTATACTACCTGGATATGCAGAGAATGAAAAGAGGAAGGTTTCAAATTACTTACCTAATACATTTATCTTCCTGAATTATGCTGATGATTACGGAATGAATTTAAATACCATTGTTGATCCCGTATCTTGTTCTCATCAAGCTGTATGCTTCAACAGGTAGCTCTTTTGAGGGTTTGAGAACTCAGCTCTGCAACTCATTGTTTCTTCACAAGGTAAGAATATAATGACATTGTAAATTCATTTTAAATCCATTCATCTAGTCACTTAGGGCAAAATCTGACTAAATTGATCTTAATCATTGATTTACTGCATGGAAATCTCTGGATGTTGCCAGGTGTTATCATCGCACTAGCAATCAGTGGGAACCACCTACTACATTAATGGCATTAATTGTTGCACGGTAAGAAGATGAGGATGATCTTTTGAAATATCAAGTAATATTGAGAATATCTGGCTATGTTTTAAAATCAGGGTATGTTCTAAATGTCGGGTGATGTTTGGAAATGTCGAGAGATGTTTCGAATATGATGACCCCCCGAACTAAAGTGACCTTCTTCTTAGAATATTAGGATGACTTCATCTTGATAATGACTTGGTTTATCGTTATAGCACCATGACGTCATTGTCATGTTTGTTAGATGGGGTGATATTCAGAAATATACCACTGCGAGGTAAAGAGGAGGATGATGTCATCATCAGGGTGATTCTTTGTTGTTTGGGATTTAATGACGTCATTAGGATAATTGACTCTAGGGTGATATTTTGTGACAGGGTGATATTCGAAAGGTAGAGTGATATTCTAAATATCGAGTGATATTCAAAATATGACCCCCACAAAATATATGACGTTGTTTGATGGGTAAGTATCACTACCACTTAAAATTAACGTCCACATGTCACGAACTGCATGTTTTATCAGGTGATAAAATTGGATAAGGGTGATCTTTTATAATATGACTGTTGTTAAGAAATATGATCCTCCCCTTAAAATATCAGGTTTGACCAGGACTTTGACTCTTCATAACTTTCACACCCTAAGGAATATCAGGGTGATCCAAAAAGCAAACCTGCATGAAATTTTGTAATCTATCCAATCATGAGGTTGCTGTCATGAAATATTAACTTTGAAAAAACTTACCTCATCATGATGACTTACCCAACCCCCTTATGTAGGATCATATGCCTTACTTTCTTTTACCAGACCACCAGCAAGCAGAAAAGAAAAGCCAAGCCAAACAAAAAGGTTGGGTCCCCATTGTGTTATGTCAAAATGGGGCGTGCTGTGCAACTGCACAACAACTACTTGCCACCAAAGAAAACAAACAAATTCCAATGATTCAAGTGATGTGATCACATTCATATATAGTATTCTAACTCTCTTCAAGCATAAGGATCATAATCTTTCTGAATGATAAAATGTCCTCATGGTAACAATGCTAACAAAGGATCAGTATTGTGCAAATGATTAATTATCCTCATCTTGAAAGCAAGTTGAAAACATGAGTAACTGATGTTAAGCTACATACTTGGAGATCATCCCTCATAGCCAACCAAGATAGAACCTTGCTACTAGCAGGTGTCCATAGCCCCGGCAAGGTTATCTATACAATCTCCCTAAGTAGAGCCCCACTGCCAGTGGGCATCTATAGCCCCAGTAGAGTTACTTAGATGGCCTAATTTTATTTATTTTCTTTATTGTCAATATTTATACTTCATATATCTGATGTCATCATGAAAGCTCAGTGTGTAAGGTATGGTCACTTGCTGATTTAGGTTGGAGATTGCATTGGTAGCAAGGGAGTCCCTTTAGATTTTTCACTTAACACCTATACTTGTGTGTTCAACAAACCCAAGGCTGTTAGGTGAGTCATTGTGAAGAAATCACCTTGGTTAAAAAGGGCACCCTGGTGAAAAGATATCACAGACCTGATCATGAGTTCTTTCTCAAAGTGAGTCATAACCTATATATGAATGTGTCCTCATCACTTGAATCCTAACAATTTAGTTATTTTCTGGGGTGATGAGTTGCATCATCTTGACTAACCAAAAAAAAACTCAACTAGCAAACAAAACAAAACAAACAAAACAACAACTATACAAACAACTACACAATTATACACTATGATACACATGATTGTCATGAAGCTGACTCAGGCTTGAAAATAATGTTTGAGGAACTATCCATTAACTTGTAATAGAACATCCTCACCTGTCAAGTTCTTAAGCCTGAAAGTGTTGTCTCCTACTATCTCAGAAATTTGGAAGGGACCTATCCATAATTTATCAAACTTACCATGGTCTCCTTTCCTCTCATGGGCTTTGTCCCACATTAGGACTAAATCAGATATCCTGAAGGCTTTTACTTTGGCTCTTTTGTCAAACCAGCGTTTGACAACAGCCTGATGTTTGGCAAATTGATTAATTGCCTGACTTCTTTTCTCTTCCAGGTGCATCAGCTGAAGCAACCTGACTTCTTGGTTATTGTCTATGCCTAGGTATTCTTGGGCAAACTGCAAGGTAGGAATCTTTAGGTTAATAGGGAGGATGGGATCCACCCCATATACTAAATGATAAGGTGAATTTCCTAATGCAGCCTTGTTTCTGGTTATGTCTACCCATAAGGCATACTTTAGAAGTGTGTTCCACTCCCTAGGGTTCTTGTCTACTAACTTCTTTATGATATTCAACAAATTTTTATTGGTGGATTCTACCAATCCATTCCCTTGGGGATAATAATTGGATGAGAACTTCAGTATGATCCCATAGTCAAATGCCCAACTTGACAATTTGGTTGAGGCAAAACTAGAGCCGTTATCACTTACCAGAGCACAAGGAACCCCATACCTAGTGATTATGTTACTTTCTAGAAATCTAATGACATCCTCAGCAGTACAGGTCCTACTGCTGACAACTTTAGTCCACCTGGTACAATAATCAGTAATTGTTAAAACATACCTATGGCCTGAAAATGATGGAGGATTAATAGGTCCTTTGAAATCCATGCCCCATTGTGCAAATGGGCGCGCTTCTGTCACTGGTTGCAAAGGTTTTGTAGCATATCTCTCTCTGTTGGCAACAACCTGACATACATGACAGCATTTAATGTGCTCAGCAGTATCCTTAAAAATTGTAGGCCAATAATATCCTGCTCTAAGGATAGCATGTGTTGTAGCCAAGGATGAACCATGTGTTGTTCCAAACTTGTCATGTAGTTCTGATAAAACTTTTCTTGCTTCTGACTTTTCTAAGCATCTCAAGTATATTCCTTCATAATTCCTCTTGAAGAGAACTCCTTTCATCATATATTTTTGGAATTTTATCTTCAAGGCTCTTCTATGTGAAGCCTGTAGTCTTGGAGGACATCTTCCAGTAATCAGGATATGTCTGATATCTGAATATCACTCTTCATTGTCCTTAGCATTGATAACATACTGCTGACTCACTATGTTTGGATCAATCTCTGATATCATTTGGCTTAGAGCTTGTCCCCTTACTAGTTTCATGGGTGTAATTTCCATGTCATATTCTTGTAAGACTGTGATCCACTTAGCCCTTTTTTCACTAGGCTCACTTTGCATTAACAATGTCTTCACTACTGCATCAAGTACCACAGCAATCACCTTGCTTCTTAAGATATAATGCCTAAATTTCTTTACTGCTCTGACCAAAGCAAGTGCTTGCCTTTCAACATCTACATATCTCAATTCAGCATCTTTGAAAGGACAACTCATGAAGGCGATTGTTTTTCTTCTTTTTCTTCATTTCTCTGAGTTAGCACTACTGCAGAGGTATGTTCTGAAGAAAATGAATAAACATAGAAGTCTCTGGTGTAGTTTGGACTCATGAGGATAGGAGCATCAGAAATAACTTTCTTTATGTCTTCAAAAGCTGCTTTTGCTTCTAATGTCCACTCAATCTTGGCATCCTTCTTCAACATAGCATTTAAAGGTCTGACTATCTCTATAAAGCCAGTGATGAATTTCCTGACAAAATTTATCTTACCAAAGTAATATTTGAGCTCTTTTTTGCTTCCTGGAAGCTGTAATTTCATAATGGACTCCACCCTGTCAGGATCAATGATAATTCCATTTTTAGTTATCAGGTGGCCTAGCAACTTTCCTGTTGTTATCCCAAATATGCATTTCTTGGGGTTCAGTGATATTCCATATTCTTCACATTTCTTAAGCACATTTCTAATATCTGCTACATGGTTTCCTTTATCCTTAGAGAACATTGTTAAGTCATCCATGTATATGACTATGCATTTTCCTATTAAGCCTCTGAAGGCTATGTCCATTGCTCACTGGAATGTTGCTCCAGCATTTATCAGTCCAAATGGCATACGTCTATAAGCAAATATCCCCCACTTTGTGGTGAAGGTAGTTTTCAATCTGTCAATCTTGTCAACCATGACTTGATTGTAACCTGAGAAGCCATCCAAAAAGGACATTATTTTGGCACCATTAACAATCTGTAGGACCTCATCTAAGGAAGGCAAAGGATAATTGTCTTTCTTTGATGCTCTGTTCAGGTTCCTGAAGTCTACACACAGCCTAATGTCTCCATTCTTTTTTCTCACTAGCACTAGATTAGCTACCCAAGTGGAGTGCCTCATAGGAAATATAATCCTGGCATTTAGCAGTTTCTTGACTTCTTCAAAAATTATTTGTTCAAGCAAAGCATTGACAGGACTTTGCTTCTGTCTGAAAGGTTCAGCATCTGTCCTGAGAGGTATAGTGTGAGTTATGACTGATGTGTCATATGTCTTCAACTCATCATAAGTCCATGCAATGACATGTATCTAATCTTTAAGGGCCTGAGTTATTCCTTCTAACTCTTCTGGTGTGCAAACCTTACCAATCAAGACATTTCTCTTGTCATCATTTTGTCTAATATTCACTTGTGAATACTGTCCTCCATCAACTTTTGGAAGATCCTTTTGTTTTAACATGTTATCTAGGTCAAATGCTCACTCTAGCTTTATCATCCCTTTTGGAATCTTATTACTAGGCAACTCTAATATTTCTTCCTCTTCCCAGGTATGCTATTCCACATTGTTCTCATCTATGATCTGAGCATCAAATATATCTCTATTAGAGATGAAATCAAGGATATACTAATCATCATAAAAAACTTGGAGATTAGTAAATTATCAGGTACTGATGGCACTAATACCAACTCTACTGAAAATCTCTTTAGGCCTGATATGGACAAGGGCTCTAATGTACTAGCGGCCTGTGTTAAGGCATCTTCCCTATGGTTCTATTTTCTAGAGACGTGGGTGATATTAAATGCATCAAAGTCTTCAATCAAATCCCACACTCTGTGTCTATAATTTGATAGTTTCTTATAGTTGCAAGAGTAAATTCCTCTTACCTATCTGACAAGTAATTCTGAGTCTCTAAAGACATGTAGAATTTTTACCTTCTTCTTGAGAGAAAACAATAGCCCATGAATCAGAGCTTCATACTCTATCACATTGTTAGTGCAGGGGAACTGTAATCTATAAGCAGCTAAGTAGGACTTCCCTGATGGATCAATGAGATCAATCCCTACTCCAGCTCCTTGTTTGGACTTGGATCCATCAAATCTAAGGATCCAGGGTTTATCTTCAGCAGGAGGCTTAGCTGAGCCTTCCTTCTTCTTTGCAGCTCTGGCAGCTGCTCCACCTGATATCCACTTTAATTTAGGTATTTCGGCATTCTTAGACTTCATCTTTCCTTTCTTCTGTGAAGCTGATTCTTCTTCTTTCTTTTCAACATCAGGAGGATGATCTTCTGGATTGGGTGCTAAATGCCTCTTTAAATATGTAAACATAGTGAACAAGTGGTTTCTAAATGAGGTGTCTCATGCAATCTGCACCATCTCTCAGTCAGTGCATCTTGTGGAAGTTTCCCTTGTTCTATATTTTTTTAATTTCTCTTGATAAAAACTCCTCAAATCTGGTCAAATTACTACCTCTGTCTTCATCAGACAGTTCATAATCTGACTCCATCAAACAATCACTCCCTGGGGTGATTTTCTCTTTCTTCTTAATATTTATCTAGTCATATACCAGAATTTCTTATGTTCTCAGGGTATGATCCTCATCATGATTTATTACCTCACTTGTGTTTCTTGCAGAAGACAAACAAAAATTAGTATCATCATCATCACTAGATGCAGAACTTACCTAAGATGATGATGATGCCTCACTGCATGTTTGCTCCAGCTTCATCATATCTAAGCATGTTTCACAAGTTTTTTCTCAATGTGCCTCGTCATGTAATCTACACCAAACATCAATCAAAACGTCATGAACAGGTATATTTAACAATTGACAACGTTTTACCTACTTGGATAGGTGCATCTCAAAATTTCTGAAGTGATCTATCTCATTCTTATTCTCAAAATTACTATCAGGTTCTACAGTTGTCATGTCCTCTTGATGATCATCATCATGATGATGAAAGTCAAACATTAGGATCTCTTTTATCCTTACAGTCTGCCATCTAATGGCATAAACTCTAGGTTCAACATTCAAGTACATGACCTCATTTGTTTTGTTATACTCAGTGATCATGTGCTTCATTCTAGGCTCATCATCTATTCTTATTTGATTAGGTATCCCTTTCCAAGGTAACCACATGTGACTGAAGTTAGTAAGCATATATCCATTGAGAGTTTTAGACCAATCTCTACTAAGCAACATCCCATATGTATCAGGTATATATACTACCTAGATATCTATGTAATATTGGATCCTGGGATTAGATGCTAGTTGCATGTGAATATGAGTTAACTCTCCTACTACACTTCTATTTTATCTAGTTGTGTCACCTTCTTTAGGGATTTAGCAGGATGCAGTCCTAAAGCATTGCATATAAATAGGGGCATGACATTTGTAGATGCACCTGAATCTACTAAATAGTTGTGTAAATTCTTACTAAACATCCTTATGGTAAGGAGGAAAGGTGGTGACTCACTTTTGTCCTTGTATAAGGTCATGTGGGAGGTTTCTGTAGCTTGGACAATAGCTAGCACTTTATGTTTGACAATATTATCTTTAGCAGCTTGATCTCTATTACTAGGCTAACTTGGGGAATGACTATCCTCTCTAGGAGCAGGATCATCTAGTGATTTCATAAACACCTTCTTAATTGCAGGAGTTTTCAACAACTCAGATAGAGACAAGCTGATCTTTACTTTCTTCATCTCATCTGCCAGATATGTGACTAGTTTGTCAGATTCATGAGGTAGGCTAACAGCTTTTGATGTTGTGTTCTGAGGTGACAGATACTGTGTATTTACCTTTGGAAATCTTGGATTGTTACTTGCCTTGGGATCAAGAGGTGTGTTAAAATTATTTGGGGGCAAGGAACTGGTTAATGGACCAGTAGGTCTGTTGGAGTTACTTCTCATATTATAATTGTGCTTACCCTGATATTGCTACTGGTAAGCATGCACCTCTTCAGGCTCATTGGATGGCTCATTCTCATCTTCAAAGGGGAAAACATAGTTTGACTCAAAAGCCATGGCAGATTCTTCACATGCCAGGTTGTAATTCTAGTGAGATGACACAGTCTGCTGATGAGGTTGATTAGTATAACTTTCTAATACAAATGCTGAGTCATATCCACAAGGGACAATTTCATTTCCCTCCACCTGAGGTGGATTTCCAGAAGTATTGGACACTTCTGTCTGGAAAATGCTAGCAGTAATTCTAAATTGTGGGCAGTCCAATTCTGCATGAGTATTTGTATTGTGTATTCTACACCAATTGGTGAGGGTTGCTTCAACAAGATTGACTCTAGTAGTCTATTTGACTTCAGTAGGTGGCTGATTATCTAAACGTGATGGTAATGAGCCATTATTTGGTCTGGAGTTCCATACTCTAGGCTATCTAGGGGGATTATTATTATTTCCACCATTATTGTTGAAATTATTGTTGTTGTACCCCCTATCAGGATAACCAGGTCTATCATTGGCATAATCTCTATTCTAATTAGATTGAGAATAGAAGTTTTGATTTCTCAGATGAGTGACCTTTGTAGTTAGTTTTCTTAGTTGAGTAGAGATTTCTTTGATTTCTTCTTTCTCCTCTTGAGCTTTAGCCACTACATTTTCAGTTTCAGGCTTGAAGAAAGAAGATCCAGTGTTATTGTTCTGATCTACACCCTGCGGTGTCGGTGCTTGTGCAGGATACTGTGGCATCTGGCCATTCCCATTGGGAGGTGGCATGATACTTAGTGGAGATATCTGTAATGGTGTTGGCATGACTGCCGGAGATACCATAGCTCCATTAGGATATTGTGAAGGATATGTAGGATATCCAGGCAGTGTAGGAAAAGCTATGTTTGGTGTTGGAGCAGGTACCAGCTGTTGATTGACTTTGATAGCTTCTTGAAAAGCTCCTATCAAAGTTGTGATTTCAAGATGTGCTCTCCTGATGAACATGGAAGTCAATGGATCTAAAGCTGAATAATAGATACTCTTGGCAGCAACATCTGCTACAATATATGGGGTAACTAACTTGGATAGCATTTTCTGGAACCTAGCGTTGAAGTTGGCAATAGGTTCACCTTCAAATCTTTTGATTGTGGGAAATAGGTGATAGTACATTGAAGGATCTATTGGTACCTTGAACCTATCAGTGAAAGCCTTTTCAAGAATGTCCCATGATCTGACAGAACCTCGACCGAGACTAATATACCAATTATAAGCTTCTTCCCCTAAAGAGAAAAGAAATAATCTGCATACAACGTCCTGATGCTCTATTCTGGCTCTACAACATGCTTCTTTGAAAGTTCTGATATGATCATCAGCATCCTGATATGGATGATATTTTGGATAGAGTTTGTCAGGATTCTTTGGCAAAGCGTGATATGCGGTAAAGGTCAACGGTGACTCTGCTGCAAAGAATGACATTGCAACCGGAGGAGGTTGAACTTGAGGTTGAACAGGTTGAAGTTGAACAGGTGACCCTATAGGTATTTGCAAACTAATAGGAGTTACAGGTAGATGTTTAGGTGAAGCTTCTGATGCACTAGACCCTAGAGTGTGATGGATGTCTACAGTCCTAGGTCTGAGTCCTCTAATAGGTAATTCGTCAAAGATTCCACTGGATCTAGACCTGATATTTATCCTGTGAGCCAGGGTTTCTCAAATTTAAAGGGACATTAGTTGGAAATTTGTAAAGATTGGTTGGAATTTACCAGCAATGACTGTATTTATGATCAGGATTGGAAATTGACCAAGTATTTCTAGAATATTTGCAGCTATATTGCAAATATGAGGTGATTTTTAGGTTTGGAAACACTTGTAGGTTGATATCAGGTTTCTAAAGCAAGATACCTCAAAGCTTGGACAAATTCACCTGAAATAAAACTGATCTTTGCAAATACATGATGATCTACTGTAAAGATTGCAATATTTTCGATCAATTATGGACACTTTGCAAAGGATTAGCATGTGCAAGTCTGAAACTGTATATTTTCACTTACTGACTGGAAATTCAAAGGTTTCTCAGTATTACCTCCTTGTCTACATCATCAATTTGAATAAACTTACTAATGATGAGTTTCTGGTCTCTGATTGGATGGCCCTCCTTCTAGCACCAATTTATGTTGATCATGATGTTAGTCATAAACAAACATAGAATAAAAGTACACATTAACCTTTATTGATATTGAAAGATATGATGAATTCAGAGAATTCATGATCCCAAGTCTCCGGTGATTAGGTCTTAATCTTCTAACATTACTCAGAGGTTGATGTGTTTTGTTATTTCCATTTTGGGGCCTTACATGAGTCTCATCTGTAAGATAGTGTTTCCTATAATGATGCTGCACAGATAGTTATTCTACACAAGATATGCTTCAAATATTGTGTCTATCTTTAAATTTTTGCATGATATCTATCATTTTGACATGCTTTAACCTCAAATATGCTGAATATATTCAGTTATCTACAGGATGTCTGCATATTTGTATTATTTGCTTAAGATTGTCAATTATTTGCAATTATGATGACGAAATTCTCTAAAATTGAAAGAAATCAAAAAGAATACTTCAAACTAATGTTGAACCTTCAGTTATTGAGCCACATACACATCAGATACAGTCATGAAGAGAAGAAACCAAACCATATGTTCACAAGGACATTCCATAGCTAGATACAATCGATGCTAACTTCAAAGGAAAAGGTATGAAAGCAACACATGTAAACTAATATCCACTCGAAGGGACACAACAAATCACAACTTGTATCAAGAATTCATAAACTGATTACTCAAGATTTATGATGTATTGTAATAAAAAAATAGTCTTCTCATTCATTAAGTATGCAAGAACATATATGTATACAACAACTTTGAAATAAGGCCTGAATATTTCAGCAAACAGATTCCAATTAAGTTTTGAATGAATAAAAAAAGGCATCCCTTCACCTTTTATAGAACAAGGTGAGGGAGTGGCTACAATTTATCTATGATAAGGATTTATCCATTAAGATCTACCATTCATACTTCATTGACCAAGTCAACTCCTTCAACATGGCAGAGGTTGCCAGCTGGAAACCATATAGGTAACTCACATTTTCCTAAGTATGTGATGCATGTATTACTTTTATGGTGCATCTTCATCAGGTTCTTTATCATCATCTCGATTGTCATGATCATCACTTTCATCAGTTTCAATATCCTCCTGATGACTATCTCTTTGTATATGGATCTACATGGATATCCTGATATTTTCATATGCTTGCACAATCTTTTCTACTTCGCCACCATCTTGAGTTCTTGCTTTAGCGATGGCATGTTTATGCATTTGATATTTGCTCTGGAGGGACTCTAATTTATTCCTCATGCTGCTTAGTGTTTCATTATAACTCTCCACTCTGACCTTTATTCTCATTACTTTATCCATTACTTCTTCTATCAGGTGGTTCAAAGGGTCATCAGCTACCAGCTAGAAATTACTATGTAGAGCTTTAATTACAAACTCTTCATCCTGATTTTCAATCTTCCCTTCTACTTTCCCTTCTAAGGTCTCCAGGACCTCTGCTTCATAAGACATCATATCATGTAGCTTCATACTGATGTTTCTCAGTTTACTGTTGCATCTCTTTAGCACATCACATTCAAACCTGATATCTTTATTCCAGATATCAATCAATATGGCTGTGTTATTGTTTACTACTTGATTATTTCTAAGAATCAGAGGATCAATCCTCTTTATTTCATCTAAAGCACTCAAGGCTTTCTCCATTTGAAATGACCTCTTCCCGGTCTCCATCTGTAGCTTATCTGCCTTTTTCCTGGAGGTACCCAAAGAATTCCACCTCTTCAAAGAGGCTTTCACCACTTCCTCAACTCCATCGAGCGCAAATGTCATCCATTTCAACATTATTACTGATTCATGTCTCATAAGGTTCAACCTGTTGACTTCCTCCTGAGAAATTGCAGTCAATGGGACTACTCGATCACTTGATGCATATTCAGGGTTAATTAATCCCTTTATATAGGCATGCAGCTGAGCAATATGCTCTTTATGCTGCTTATTTTTCTCCTTCTCTCTCTTTATCTTCTAGGTTAAAGAATCAATAATATCTTTCCCCTCTTGACCTTCCTGTTCTTCATTAGCAAATCCTAGATCTACTGTGGTAATCTGGAATTCTTCTAGAGTAATCTTGCCTCTTTCTTTCTCGACTGTGGGGAGTGCTATTTGGGCAGTTCTCCTTCCTATATCAGGATCTCTTCTAATGGCAAAAGTTAATCTTGCCTTCCTCTTAGGCTTTATTAGTGTTTCTGAAAACAATGTAGATATATCAAATTCTTGAATTTCAAAATCGGGTTCTGTACTTATCTCCTTTTCCAGCCAAGGAGGAACTTGGTCACTGGATCCTAGATGTCCACCATCATCATCATGTACACCTTGAGCTCCAGTATCTATTATCATCCTTTGTGGTGAAGGTGACCTTCTTATTTCCTCCTCATGATGCTCTTCATGAGGGTGATCTTGTGATGCTTCCTCTTGTTGAGGAATCTCTTCTTCCGGAGGGTGATCCTGCTAATCATCTACATGTTTATCATGATCCTAATCTTTTACTTCTTCCAGGGGTATCTCATCCACTTTAGTATTTTCCTCATCCTGAGGTACATTGGTATCCATGGATATTATTTTATCTGACTTAGGGGCCTCCACTTGATCTTGCATCATATCTTGCTCTGCACCTAATGTATCTACCTCTTGAGCCTTTAGGTCATCATGACCTGATGTTTCTTTATCTCCTGAGGTTTCTCTGTCCTTTGGCCAGACTTCGATTATTTTGGGTTCAGTTGATATTTCTTGTTGTTGCTAACCCATATCTGGAGCTTTATCCTCCACTTCCATCTTTTTAACTTCTTCAACATTTTCTATTCTTTCAGGTGTACCTGTTATATCTTTAAGATTTACATCCTCTACATATATTAAGTCTATTGTTGTAGGACTTGTCACTTGATCAATTAATGCATCCAGCCCTATTTGTTATGCAATCTTTTCTGGGCTCTTTATTTCTCTTGTTCTACCTGCTTCATTTCTTCTAACACCATTTGTACTGCTGGGTTCCATGAGGAGTTATGCGGGTGTTAGCAGCAAGGGTTTCCATTTTCTGAGAGGTGACATCTTATATGACCTCATCATCAGATAGGTCCACAGTTTCCTCTACTGAGACAGGACCGCTTTGTACTGCTCTTGAGGTTTCTCTCCTTTGTTCTTCATCCTTCTCAATCTTGAACTTGACTATGGTAGGAAGGGGCATATTATGCTACAGCTCTTTTCTGAATACTTCACTACCTGCCCCTCTTAGCATTATGGGGTCTTGTTTTACTTCACCTCTCATTGAAGTTCTTTGTTTCTTAGGTGTGGATACCATCACCTGAGGTGCTTTTCTCTTTCTGGTGAGGAGTGTAGGGTCTTCTTCTTCTTCAGGCTCCTCATCTAGAGAGATATCCTCCTCTATATTCTTCTGTGATGTCTAACCCTCCTCATATGTATCAGTAGGTTGTGTAGCTCACCTCTGGATTCTTTTATCCTTTTGTCTATCCAAGGGAGACGGTGCGGATGATGTTGATGCTTGTCCCGATCTTGATGAACCTTCAACTGGCATTTCTATTCTTTCAATTATGACCCCTTTGGGTTCAATATCAATTTTCTTACTTCTTGGAGGTCTCTCACTTTTATCAGGAGGTGGTACTCTTTCTCCTTTAGATTTTCTCTTCTCAATCAAGAAATCGTCATACTCATCATCAAGAATTTCCTGCCTTTTCTTCTTATTATCCACTGTAAGGGCTACACCCTTCTTCTTCAGTGTGTTTATTTGTTTATCGACCCATGCTTGGGTCAGCTGCAATATTCTGCCTGTGAATGGATCTAAAGAAATGTCTTCTGGTATGGTAAGATCTGATGCTGATATTCTATCATTGTATATCTTCTTTTCCTCATATTCATCTGCCATTATTTTACCATCATCCTTCTTCAATTGGATAGGTATTGAGATGCAGTTAAAAGTCCTGATCTGGTTAAGGGTTAGCCTTTGATATCTTCTTCTTTTGGCTTCATCCTCATCTTCACAATCTACTGAGAAATCTTCAAGATTCCTCTGATGGATGGGCTTCCCTGTAATCTTCTACATCCTCCCATATGGATCATATGACCTAGCCAAAGGGAAAGGCTGTAATTGCATCATTGTCAAGCCAGCTATAGCCTTATTAATGTTATCAGAATCTGGGCACATATACCAGCCCATGGTAACTGGAAACAATACTGGTGGAAGCTTGTTACTTGCTTTGTAAGCATTTAGTATTGTAGCCACTTGCCTCATGAACTCCATCAGAACTACTGCATTAGTGGGGTATCTTGGGAGCATGAGGGGTTGACCTTCAAAACCCTCAATTCTTATATAAGAGAATGTTGCATATTGAATAAACTAGGCTCTGTGCCTGTATATGACCTCTTGAGCTTCCATTCTCAACCTTTTAGTTCTATCCTCCTCCATTATTCTGAGTAGATGCATTGAAAATGCATCATTTACTAATTTGTAGTCCTGGAGGTAATTCTACCTTTGTAGCTAGGGATAATGATCCCAGATGTGAGCATCATTAGTGCTCCTACCAATCTTTCCTTCTATTGTCAATGCATAAAATGTACCCTTGTAGGCACATGAATAAACTTTGTAGGAGGTCATATAAAAAGAACATTCTGAACCTCTCAAGTTCATGAGATGATCATGCAGAGCATCACTTATCATCTTGGCCCACAATGGCCTGTTCTCTATGCAGAGGGACATCAGGATGATGCCATACATCAAGTCCTTGAAGCTTCCAGTGTTTGGTTGGCCTGTTACTCGACTGAGTATGGTGATCATATATTGGTATTCCTCATCAAAATCAAACTTATATAGATGTACCGGTAATTTGGTAGCTGCAGGATAAGGACTATTTCTCACCCTCCATTGGTACATTCTCTTCCTGGAAGTCTTCTTGTTATTCTCATATTCTACTTCTAATTTCTTAAAATCCATGCTAACAACTTTCTTTCCCAGTGGCAGATTGAAGGTAGCGGCAAGGCCCTTGATAGACAGATCTACATATACTCTGCCATGCTTCTCCACCTTTCTTGTGTGTGGATTATAATTTCTAGCACATTCAATAACTAACTCAGGAGCCTCCATGGAATATGGGAAACTAGCTACATTCCACATTCCAAATACAAACACGAAGTCCAACAAGGTATTGTTATTCTTTTCATCACTCATTTTAGCTGACCATGCCGCTAAATCTGTACTTCCTTGATGTGTATCTCCTATAACTCTAGATTTAAATTGCACACCTTTAGGCTAAACAAACATCGGTTTAACAAATTCAGCTTCGGACTTAAACAACCTCTTGTCCACCATGATTTCCTGCAATGAACTGAAACTTATCTTACAATTTGATATCTCATCATGCATGTACATACATTATACCTTTATAGCATTATGCATATATATTCATTAAATAGAACATATAGCCTCAAATCAGTGACATTATACTACCTGGATATGTAGAGAATGACAGGAGTAAGGTTTCAAATTACTTACCTGATACGTTTATCTTGCTGAATTATGTTGATGATTACGGAATGAATTTAAATACCGTTGTTGATCCCGTGTCTTGTTCTCGGCAAGTTGTATGCTTCAACAGGTAGATCTTTTGAGGGTTTGAGAACTCGGATCTACAACTTATCATTTCTTTGCAAGGTAAGAATATAATGACATTGTAAATTCATTTTAAATCTATTCATCTGGTCACTTAGGGCAAAATCTGACTGAATTGATCTTAATCATTGATTTACTGCACAGAAATCTCTGGATGTTGCCAGGTGTTATCATCGCACTAGCAATCGGTGGGAACCACCTACTACATTAATGGCATTAATTGTTACGCGGTAAGAAGAGGAGGATGATCTTTCAAAATATCGGGTAATATTGAGAATATTTGACTATGTTTTAAAATCAGGGTATGTTCTAAATGTCGGGTGATGTTTGGAAATGTCGAGAGATGTTTCAAATGTGATGAGCCCCTGAAATAAAGTGACCTTCTCGGGATATGAGGATGATGTCATCCTGATAATGACATGGTTTATCATTATAGCACCATGACGTCATCGTCATGTTTGTTAGATGGGGTGATATTCAGAAATATACCTTCATGAGGTAAAGAGGAGGATGATGTCATCATCGGGGTGATTCTTTGTTGTTTAGAATTTAATGACATCATCAGGATAATTGACTCTAGGGTGATATTTTGTGACAGGGTGATATTCGAAAGGTAGAGTGATATTTTGAATATCTAGTGATATTCAAAATATGACCCCCGCAAAATATATGACGTTGTTCGACGGGTAAGTATCACTACCACTTAAAATTGACGTCCGCATGTCGCGAACTGCATGTTTTATTGGGTGATAAAATTGGATAAGGGTGATCTTTTATAATATGACTGTTGTTAAGAAATATGATCCTCCCCTCGGAATATCAGGTTTGACCAGGACTTTCACCGTTCATAACTTTCACACCCTAAGGAATATCAGGGTGATCCAAAAAGCAAACCTGCATGAAATTTTGTAATCTATCCAATCATGAGGTTGCTATCATGAAATATTAAATTTGAAAAAACTTACCTCATCATGATGACTTACCCAGCCCCCTTATGCAGGATCATATGCCTTACTTTCTTTTACCAGACCGCCAGCAAGCAAAAAACACAAGCCAAGCCAAACAAAAAGGTTGGGTCCCCATTTTGTTAAGTCAAAATGGGGCGTGTTGTGCAACTGTACAACAAGTTCTTGACGGATTTCAGAGCAGGTAACCCATCAAATGAGTGCAAACCAGTTACTACCCTAATTACATCCTTTTTTATCTTGAAGGGCTTTAACAACCATATGAAGTTATCATGTATTCTACTAAGCACATACTGGACCCATTCATCTTCTGCACAATAGGGAAAGTGGATGCAATGTCCAAAATGCTTATCCTAGATGGCCTTGTATTGAGGTTTGAGTTCAAAGGTTTCATCTATTAGTTGTTTATGGTAGATATCAATCAGCTTTGATTCTCTAAATTCCTTAATATTTGCATGGATATATACCCTAACATCTTCTACGTGTAGAATCCCATGCGGAATGCTAGAAAATGCGCCTAAGGGATCAACTTCTAGGGATTTGTAGGGGTGTTTCTTAAACTTTGGGTGTGGCCTATCAGTGATCTTAATAACATTTGGAGTAGCCATCTTGTAAATGATTCAGAGAGGGATATTCAAGAATGGAAATACCTTTTATGCTTCTAGGGTTCACAAAATGAGCCAGAAAAGATCACTGGTTGAATCAGATTTGGCGTTTGATCCTTGATAGAGTTGAAATAATCTTGTTGCAGAGCTCTTCCTTTCTTCTTTTCATAAGCAAATGTGTAAATGATGAATAAAAGAACCCTTATATTTCTGCACAAACCCTAATTTCATGTTGCAATAAATGCACACCTTAAGTTATTCTAGTCCCCTTGTTATGACCTTGTTCTGAGAGAGAGATCCTTCCGAATCACTGAGATGCACTTAGAATTATTCTTAGTGATATTTTACAATGTATCTCCCTTCCTCCAATCATGCCATTTATTCGTAGATCAAGATATTTTAATTTTTGAATCATACCGGATCTAACTATGAAAATCCTATTTTTACCAGAACGTTGTCAAACCGGATCAATCTTGGATGATTAGACTCTTCAAATTTCCTTGCAGATCTTTTATATTTTTACCGAGGGTTATTTAGGTATCTCTTTGAGAACTCATCAATCTGTAATACTCCATGTGCCAATTTTAGGCACCAATTGACTGGCTAGGGGAATTTATTTTCCTTTATGACTCCCCCTGAACCAAAGCTCATCAATTTAGTTTCTGGAAGGAATATCAGCACCAGATTCTGGTGCGGATCCATCTCCAACATTTTATGTACTTCTCTTCACCCAAATCTTGTTCATCTCCTTTTGAACTTCATCCACATTCACTTTTCCTTTTCCTTTGTCTTGATTTTGATTATGATGCACTGGACCCCTTTTATCCTAATTCTTATTTCTGAAGAATTTGGCAATATGACCAGATCTATTATAGTTGTAGCAAATAACAGTTCTTTGTTTATTTGACTGATATCCTCTTGATCTGCATTGATTAGCCATATGTCCCATTCTATTGCATGCAAAGCATCTACCATTCAATGAATTATTTATTTGCATATTTCTGCATTCATGAGATTTGTGACCATACCTTTTACATTGAAACACTATCCTGAGAAGGATGAATTAGTCTAATTCATTCTTCTTCTGCACTGAGATTCTTTATGACTGAAGTTGTTGCAATTGTAGCAGTATCCATTGAAAGATGGATATCTTTGAGCATTTGGTTGCCTTACCGGAGGTCTTCTAGGCCTGTTTCTTTGATTCTCTGATCCAAAGTTCTTCTGACTAGATCTGAAGCTTTCACCTTTCTCATATCCCAAGCCATGCTTGTCATCTACCTTCTTTTGGCTTTCAAGAAGAACTCCAAGTTGAGTAGATCTTATCTTGAATTTCTCTTTGTATTCATTTGATGTTTGAAGATTCCTTTTAAGAGTGTCTATCTGATTCTTAAGTTGTTCTTCATTATCTCTGGCTTCTTCAAGATCAGATTCTAGATGCCTGATTATTCTATCCATTTTGTGGTAGTCCTCTGACTTCTCCTTGAGAGATTGTTTTAGATTATCTTCAATTTTCCTTTTCTCTTCAATTTCTTGGGTGAATCTCATAACCCCTGATTCCAATTCATGTCTAACCATAATGACCTCTTTTGATAGCTTCTCACATAGCTTGTTTTTCTTATTCAGATCTTCATTAGTATCATTAGCTTCACTTTGACTTGCTAATTGTTGAAGTAGTTCCTTTCTCTTTTTCATAGAGATACTTAGTTTTTCTTTTAGCTCATTTATGAAATCATTAGCTTGTTTGAGTCTTTCTCTCAAGTTATTGACTTCAAAGTGAGATTGTTTAAGATCATCTAGGGTAGACTGAAGTTGTTCTTTCATACCATACATATCCATTGGGATTCCTAGATCTTCCTCAAGCTGTTAGGCTCTATTTAGAGGAACTTAGCTCTAATACCAATTGTGGGAAACACGGCATATAACTGAGAGGGGGGGTGAATCAGTTATCTTAAATATCTTAATTTTCTTTTCTTCTTTAATATTAGTGCAGCATTAAAACATAAGAGCATACATAATCATGAGAGTAGAAATAAAATCAACACATATAACACAAGGATTTTTACGTGGAAAACCCTGTTAAGGGAAAAACCATGGGGTGACTAACCCAAGATTGTATTCTCTATTAAAAGTATAAGAAGTACAAAATGGCACTTGCCAATTAGGGCTCACTGCCCGAGTACACTGCTCCAAAGAGGCACACTGCCTACAAGAGACTCACTGTCTACAATGTTTATGGATAGTAACCAAGTGTTTGAACTGATGAGAGGCATCCACATATGCTAAGATTCAGTTCTGATTAGGCTCAATATACTGATCTACTACACTTTATTCTTCCTCTCCTTTAGTGTTGCTTTTCTATCACATACCGGACTTGTATTCATGCTTCCACTCTGCTCTTTGCCTTTCCTCGTACCCACTATTTCAACACACACACTTTCCATACCAAAATTAATTTGGTATATATATCCGCATCAAGGATTTCAACATTTTTCTAGTCGACAACTGGAATATTCAAGATATTTACAAGGCACTGATCTTTCGGCTGAATCCATGCTTGATATGTGATGTGTATTCAAAACATAGAGTTAGAAGTCATCAATCAAGTGGCCAACCATGTATCATCTCTCAATTAGCTTGACCATCATCAATTTCTCATCTGGATTAATGTCTGATGCTCTGCCGGTCAATTCTTCCTCAGTCTTCTCTGCCTGGTAGGAACCCAACACTTAGATGATCATATCTTTTCACTCTTTCATCACCAGAGGCTCAATCTCTAGTATGTAGCAGTCATGGTACTCTTCTTGACTTCTCCAAGTCCGTACTTTGCTGACGTACATCCTCTGAGGGATCCGGACCTGATTGTCAGACCTTGTTGTATGCTCTATTCTTGATCACCAGACCAAAACACTCTTCAATCTAACTTTTGGTATAGACATACTATGTGCTACGGATGTGTGGGATAAATTTTGTTTCCATCAATGCCAACAATAATGAAGCCACACAGTGTCTCTTGCCAACAGCAAGGGCATTGCTGCTAGTCTTTGTTTACCTGAAAAACTAAACACTTCAGACATTTCTTTACCCATTCATGAGCATCTTTGAACATGCTAGGCCAATAGTAACTATCTCTCATAATTTTTGGAGCTATTGTTCTAGCTACAAAATGACCTCCAGTAGGTCCATCATGGAATTCTTCTAGAATCCTTTGAGTTTGATCTGGCTATACACATCTCAGCAAAACATTGTTAAAGTCTCTTTTGTACAAAATTCCATCATTATAGCATAAGGGATTGCCTATAATTTGTAATATCTTCATTTAGATCTATCCAGGCCCTGTGGGCAAACACTAGTGTGCAGATAATGGATCATATCATGCACCCAACTTTTTGGGGGGTCTGGGATAGCAGATGTTTCATTGTTTTGAAGCACTGTCTCAGCCTCTCCTTCAAGTTCTTTTCTATATCCTTCATTTTTTGCAAGTTGTTCACATAGTCCTTTGCCTCAGACTAGCTTGGTGACCTTAATTTGTATGTCATATTCCATGACCTTGGTTATCCATCCTACTCTCTTATCATTTAAATCCTTACTGAGCAAAAATTCTTTCACTGTGGGGTGAGCAACCATTAATTAAATTCTATTATTTGAAAGCATATGTTTGAATTTCTTTAGACTCCTAATAACAGCTAATACATTCTTTTCGACAAAAGAATATCTTACCTCATAGTCATGTAGAACTTGGCTGAAAAATGCCACAGGCTGTTCCATTCCTTCATTGTTCTGCTAACAAAGCATAGCTGATATAGTATCCACATTGCCAAATGCATATAAAATGAAGTCTTTATCAAAATTTGGATTTATGAGAGTGGGAGCAGTAGCAAGTGCCTCCTTTATTTCTTCAAAGCTTTGCTTTCCTTCTTTGGTCCAGCTAAAAGCGATGTCCTTTTTTAGCATTGTTGTAAAAGGTTGTAAAAGTGCTACTATGTTAGGAATAAACCTTCTTACAAAATTAATTCTTCTCAGAAAGCTCTGTAAGCCTTTCTTATGTGTAGGAAGATGTAATGCCAAATATTGTAGTGATTCTTTCAGGATCAATTGATATTCCATCTTTAGACACTATGTGTCCCAACAGTTTGCCTTCATGAACAGAGAAAATACTCTTCTTTGGGTTTAGTGATACCCCAAATTCTCTACATCTTTCAAAAATTAGTCTTAAATGGTGAAAATGATCTTCAACTTTTTTAGAAAAAATAGTCACATCATCTAAGTATACAAGCACAAATTTATTAATAAGGCCTTGAAAGGCCATGTCCATTGCTCTTTGAAATGTTGTACCTGCATTTGATAAGCCAAATGACATCTTTTTATATGCTAGTGTGCCCCATTTTGTAGTAAAAGTTGTCTTGTACTGATCTTCTTCTTTTACAAGAATTTGGTTATAACATGAATAACCATCCAATAAAGAAAACCTTTCTGACCCAAAAACAACCTGTAATATCTGCTCCATAGATGGTAAAAAATAATGATATTTTAAAGATGCTATGTTTAAGTCATGAAAATCAACACATAATCTAATTTCTCCATTTTTTTTCTAATAGGAACCAAGTTAGAAACCCATGAAGTATGTTTGATAGGAAAAATGATATTACCTCCAATGAGTTTATTGAGTTCTATCTTCATAAGCACTTCCAACTTGGGATTCAGTGGCCTTTGCTTATGTCTAACAAGTTTAGCTTTGGGTTCTAGCTCTATTGTGTGCTGAGCTAACTTAGGGTTGAAACCTTTCAGGTCTCCATATTCCCATGCAAATATGTCACTAAACTCTTGACAAAGTTGGATGAATGCTTGTTGTTCCTCCTTTGTACCTATCTTTCCAAGCTTGAGGAACTTTCCTTTAAAGATCACAATGGGTTCATAATACTCTTGCTTTACTGACAAGTTGGCCTTGTCTTTTCTTACTTGATCATCAGTATTAAAGATAGATTCCAAGGTCACTAAGCCCTTGGGTAGCTTGTTTGATCTTAATTGGAGTATTTGATCATCATATTGCTGTACAAATTTTTGCTAATTACCTGCAAAAAATTTAGCCTCTTCCATTAAGAAATTTACAATTTGTTCATCATTGTCAAATACTTGCCAACTGACATTATTGTTCGGGACTGATGTTCTAACAGTAACTTTGACATATAGAGGAGAATGGACATTTTTCATTTTAGAAGGAATATCATATTCAGCTCCTATGGAAGCTAATTTGTCAGCTTGCTTGTTATCAATTCTAGGTACAGATATCAGATTAAATGCATCAAACTCTTCTATCATGTCCCAAACTCTATGCTTATATAACTTCAACAAGTCATTTTTTGTAGAAGCAAGGTTTTTGACTTGTTTCACCACTAATTCACTGTCTCCAAAAACTTTTAAACACTTGATTTTTCTTTTTCTTGCCCATTCTAGTCCATGAACTAAAGCCTCATATTCAGTTGAGTTGTTAGAACAGTTGAAAGCAAATCTAAAAGATGAATAATATTTCTCACTTGTGGGAGAAACTAAAATAGCCCTTCCTCCAACTCCTACCTTGCTTCTAGAACCATCAAAAAATAGTTCCCAAACATCATTTTCAGATTCTACAGTTTGATGTTTTTCTTCTTTCATCAAATTTGGAATAATTGTATTATTCTCTTGAATCATGTGCACATCAAGGCCTATATCATCCATTTGTTCAAATGGATCTGTTTCATGGTTCTCTGCTACCCATTGATCTAAAAACTATATCTAGAATTCCCTCTAAAGGTGTATTTGGGTCTTGGACAAGAATCAGATCCTCTTGATAAAAATTTGATAGATTGGCATTTACTGAACTAGGTGTATAAGGCTCAAGGTGATCTTTGGCTAATGGTTCAAATTCAATTGTAACCTTGGTTTCATATCTAGTTCTGAAGAATAAATGTGTCGAATCAGATGATAAATATCCTCCTAACCTTGCTGTAAAGTTTTTGGATAGGCAAATAGAAAAGGTAGGTGGCAGATCTATGACATAAATGTCTTGATGTATGACAAGGTTTGGACAAGCGTGCAAAGTAAGGCCCAAATTTCTGAACATTTCAACTATATTGATCTCAATTCTATCCATTTGTACAACACCTCTAACAATAGGTTCATATTTCATACCTAACTTATTAGCTAGTTATTTTGGAATAACTGAGCTACTAGCTCCTGAATCTATCATGCAATTATGTACTAAATAACCACCCACAATCAGAGTGACATAAAATGGTCAAGGTTTGCCTACCGGTTTAGGCTATTCTATTCTTTTTTCTGCCTCATTTGCAATTATAATCTGAGGTTGATGTGATTTTTGTACTTCATTTGACAAAGGCAACTGAGATAATGCATTTTGTAACAAATCCTTTCATCTTGGAATGTGTAAAGCATCTAAAATAGACATGCTTACTGTTGTCTTTTTATATGATCCAAAATATTAAATGCAGGACCACTAACCTTTTGCTGTACTTTTGGGACAACAACCTCTAGTTGGTCTTTAGTTGGCTGTTTATTCTCTACATTTAGTTGCCTTGACAAAATATGCAAATCCTTTGATGTAGAAGCTTGATTATGTTCATTGTGAGTCGTAGAAACTATACTTTTACCTTTATTAGCTTGCTGTGGTACATTTCCATCTTGCTGCTTACTAGTATCAGCTTGTTGTTGCAAGTCAACAACCCTCTTTTTTATCTTGTGTTTGCTGCAATATTAGTAAAAGATTGCTTTCGACCTTGCAACTGATTTACACCACAAAATTTATTAGCCTTCCAATTCATTAAAGCCACATCAGGATTAACATACTGAGTCTAATATCCAGCTGGTTGTTTACATCACTTACTAAATTTTTAGCAGCAGCATAGTTATTATGTACCATCAAAGCTTGACTTATTATCCCATTTGGGCAATTAGCCTGATTATGAGGCTGATTACAAGGGTAACACCATGCATAATTTTGAACCATGTTATTCTGTATAGGCACTATTTATATTGATGTACTAACAACGTTTGGATTATATTGTTGATTAGGCCTATTATTGTAATTTCTCCTTTGACCCTGATAATCTACCTAATAACCAGGTCTATTTGCTTGGTAAGGGGCTTCTTGGTAAGGTCTATTATTCTAGTTTGTTTGGATTTTTAGACTTACTAGGTCATTGCTCACAGTTTGCAATATTTTTATATACTTTGTTGGTTTTCTTTCAACTCTCAAAATTTAGAATGAATGGGATCTGTACCATTTTGTGCATTTACTTGATAACCAAAAGATGGTATTGATGAAATATGTGGGGCTGAAATTGGGATTAGAGGCTGTATATCTAGAAAAATTAGCATTGGGAGCCTAGGTTTTATTTTACCATCTTATATTAAACTATTTTATGCTCTTATTGCAATATCAAAGGCAGTTGGTAAAGTTACCCACCATAGATTGTATCATAACAACAATATCATAATTTAATGCCCTCAAATAATACAAAAAAGCATGCTCTAGTGATGGTTTCACTATTTCTAGGATTCTATTCCATGTTTTCTGAAATCTGAAGTTGAAATCTGTCATTTTCTCTTGTGGAGCCCTCTTAATAGTAGTCATTTGTTTAGATAATGATAAATGATCAGATTTATCCTAAAATTGCCTATTCAAAGCAGCACCTAACTCATCCCAAGATCTAATTGAATTAACTCTTAAGCCACTAAACTATTGAAGAGATTTACCTTTTAGTGATACTGCCAATAGCTTGATTGCAATGTTCTCCTCAGTAATGTGGTGAATAGAACACAACGAAGCCACATCTCTGATATGTTCAATGGGTGTAGATCCATCTTCTCCTGTAAAACTTGGTAAACTTTTCAATGCAGCCATTGGTATGTCATCATGATGATTTAGATTCAAAGGGATGCCTCCATTAAATGAAGAAAAAGGTTGATTTTGAGGTGGTGGTGGATTTCTTCCACCACCTCCACCACCTCCTGGAGGTGGTATTGTTGCAAGTATGGGCCTAACCAGTGTTGTCATTGATTTCAACATACTCTTGTTGCATTAATGATAAGGATTGGATGAGTTGTGTGCTGAGGATATTGAGAAAATTAGTCTCAATCAGGAATAGAGAAGAACACTTAAGATAGTAAGCTAAAGATCCTAGCTAGGACGAAGGTCAGTGGATGCCCATCAAAGGGTTGTAGATATGTGTCCTAAGGTAATCCAATAAAGATTTCAGAGGTCCGCATGAAGATCTGAAGGAGTTGTGGCCGCTCAAGTAAAACTAGTTCTGGCAGATGTTCAGAGGTGACAAAGTGACACAGATAGGTTCGGTGAGATCCAGAAATGAAACATCTTGTTCTGCAGATTTGGTGAAGTGTTTAGGAAGTCAATGTGAATTGACAACTCAATTGTTTCATGGTATGGAGGTCTGCAAGCATCTATTCCATTGTGATAGAGATGACAGACTATGTTCTTGAGGTTCCAGATGAAGGTGAGAATGAATTAAGTAAGCAGATGTAGTGTTGATGTTCTTGGTGATTCAGGCTAGCTTGTGGAGTTATTTGGATTGTGTCCAGTTCATGTTGGTGGTCCGCATTAGAGTTTGAGCTCATAATTGAAGAATTACTTCCAGATGATGGTGTTCTCCCTAAGTCTGGCCAACTAGATAAGTTACACACCTTGTGGATGATCTTGGAGATGTTCTATGAAGAATGGCATGTTCCTAAAGGAGTATTGAAGTCTCATATCTGTGTGGCTGATAGTGTGTTGATCCACATGAAGTCTTTTGTAATTAGTCATGTTGTATTTATGTATTTGCTTTGTAATGTATGCCGACTTGGATGATTATCCCTAAGTCGATGTCTTGTATAAATAAGGAATTGCAAAGTCATTTCAATGTGGAGTGGAGATGAAAGTGTGGTAGTGAAGAAGAGAGCTAAAGGCAGAGCAGAAGTATTGGGCTTAAATGGAACTGACTCAAGCATGGTGAAGATGCTATTCTCCAATTCAAGTTTGTAATACTTATTATCCTATAGACAATGTGTCTCCTGTAGGCAGTGAACCTCTTGTGAGCAGTGTGCTCAGGCAGTGAGCCCTAATTGGCATGTGCCATTTGGTTCTTCTATTCTTCTAATAGAGAATACATTCTTGGGTTAGTCACCCCGTGGTTTTTCCCTTAACTAGGTTTTCCATGTCAAAATCTTGGTGTCTCATGTGTTAATGTGTTTCTACTCTTGAGTTAATGCATTGTATTTCCATGATTGATTTATTATTATGTTGCTGAATCACAAAATGGATTTAAGTGTTTAATTGAAGAAAGTTATGGACAACTGATTCATCCCCCCTTCTCAGTTGTCTATCCTAAATCTAACAATTGGTATCAGAGCCAAGTTCCTCTAAAAAGAGCCTAACCACTGTAGGAGATCCATAATGTCGTCATACAAGAAGGATAGTTTGAGGTTTGATGGAACAAATTTTACTCTTTGGAAAAGTCACATGCAATGTCACTTGCAATGTATGGGAACACAGTATTGGACCATGGCCTCAAAGAAGTATACTCCTCCATAGGGTGGGGTAAATCAATAGATGAAATCGTAGATGCTGAAAACAATCTATAGACTAAAGAAGCTCTTTTAAGTACTTTGGTTGATTCAGAGCTAACAAATGTTGTTGACCTACAAACTACTTTTGAGATTTGGAAAAAAAATGGAACTTTTGCATGAAGGAGACAAGTATGTTAAATGTTCCAAGCTACAAAGTCTAAAAGGAAAATTCAAAAATCTGAAGATGAGAGAAGATGAAAATATCACTATATTTATGCCAAGAGTAAATGAGCTTGTTTGTGGCATTAGATGTGCTGGTGGAGTCTTAGATGAAGATGAGATTGTTGGCAAAGTTCTCATATCCCTTCCTAACTCTTACAAATACAAGGTTTCTGCTATTGAAGAATTTAGATCTATTTCAGGTATCACAAGAGATCAATTGGTTGGTAAATTGGTTGCATTTGAATTGACTGAGTTTAGAGATGCTCCCCCCAAGACTAAATTTGCATTCAAAGCTAGTGCCTCTGTTAAAGAAAAACAAAAGCTTGATCCAGGAGAAAACTCCTCAAAGAAACTATCATGGTATGAAAAAGAAAGAAAAGACCTAGAAGAAAATGAAGCAGAAGCTGCTCAACTTGAAGCCCTTATTGCAAAAAGATTGCCAAGAGGATCTGGCAAGTATGAAGGGAAATTGCCTTTTAAGTGTTTTAACTGCAATAAGATTGGTCATTTTGCCTCAAGGTGTCTGGAAAGATTTTCAAGGCCAAATCTTAATAGATCAAGGTTCCAAAAGAATTGTTACTATGTTCATGAAGAGGATGATAATGAAGAAGTAACAGATGATGAATCAGAGACAGGAAACAAATCCGGAAATGATTAGATGCTTATTGCCATCAAGGAAGAAAATCCAATGCCCTTTGAATCTGTCAATCATAAAGTTGTAGAAAGAGCTCTGGCTGCCCAAGTTGAAGAAAAGGATGAGTGGGTCATTGACAGTGGATGCTCTCACCATATGACAGGTGACAAAAATAAGTTCATAGATTTGGAAAGGTATGAAGGAGGAGTGATAAAGTTTGGTGATAATTCTGCTGGTAGAATCAGAGGTAGAGGAACTATTTCTTTTGATGGAAAGAACAAAACTAATAATGTACTATATGTTGAAGGATTGAAGCACAATCTTCTCAATGTTGGACAGTTGGTGGACAAAGGCTATGATCTTTGATTCAAGAATGGAAAATGCAAGATCTTTGAAAGGTCCGGAATAGAGATTGCATCTAGTACTCAAACAAAAGGTAATATCTTTCACTTAGTTGGTACTGGTAAAAGTTGTCTATTTGTTCAAATTGATCAGAGTTGGTTATGGCATAGAAGAATGTGTCATGTGAACTTTGACAATATCATCAAGATAAGTAACACTCAGGCTGTAAGAGATCTTCTGAGACTGGTGAAACCTACAAATAGTTTGTGAAAAGAATGTCAGTTGGGCAAACAAAGCAGAATCTCATTCAATAGCAAGGAACAATCCTCTATCGGATTATTGGACTTAGTTTATACTGATCTATGTGGTCTGACAAGAATCAGGAGTGTGCAAGGTGACATATACTTCATGTTACTAATTGATGACCATTCCCGGATGATGTGGGTTACTTTCTTGAAAGAGAAATCAGAAGCTCTTGAGAAATTCAAAATATTCAAGGCTATGGTAGAGAATGAAATCGGATTAAAATTAAAATGTCTGAGGTTTGATAGAGGTGGAGAATTCACATACGGTGAGTTCATAGAATTTTGTGAGAGACATGGAATAAAGAGACAACTGTCTGCTCCTAGGACTCCACAACAGAATGGAGTAGTGGAGAGAAAGAACCGGACCATTTAGGAAGCATTTAGGACCATTATGATGGAAGTTAATGTTCCTCAGATCTATTGGAGAGAAGTTGTTAGCACTGTTGTCTATACTCTCAATCGAGTACAAATCAGAAGCAATACCAGTAAGACTCCTTATGAACTTTGGTTTGGCATCACTCCTACTGTGAGGTATTTCAGAGTCTTTGTTAGAAAATGTTACATTAAAAGAGATGAAGATCTAGGAAAATTTGATGCTAGAAGTGATGAAGGAATATTATTGGGTTATTCTACTCAAAGCAAAGCATACCGGTGTTATAACAAGAGATTAATGAAGATTGTGGAAAGTGCAAATGTGAAGGTTGATGAAGGAATTGAAAAACCCTCAATGTTTTATGAATATGATGAGGGTGGTCAAAATGATGTTTTTTCTCAAGAAGTCCAACCTCCCTCTGAAATTCAGATTCAAACTGATCTGGTAAATCAGGAAGAAGAGATAAGTTTGAATGACTCTATTCAAGAATCAGAAGTGCAAGAAACTCCCAAAGTTCCTAGGTATGTAAAACTAAATCACTCTGAAGATCAAATTATAGGTGATAAAAGCAAAGGTGTGAAAATAAGAAGAAGGATTGTTCAAGATTCAGAAGAGTATTATCTGATTTCAAAAGTTGAACCTAGGACAGTGAATGAAGCTTGCAATGATGAAAACTGGACTAAGGCAATGGAAGAAGAACTAATGCAAATTGAGAAGAATCACACGTGGGATCTTGTTCCCGAACCTAAAAATAAGAATGTGATTGGAACCAAATGGGTCTTTTGGAATAAATTGAATGAAGTAGGTGAAGTAATCAGAAACAAAGCCAGATTGGTCTGCAAGGGTTACTCTCAAATAGGAGGAGTAGATTTTGAAGAAATTTTTACTCCAGTAGCAAGAATTGAAGTAATTAGATTATTTCTTTCTTTTGCTAAATTCAAGGATTTCAAAGTGTATCAGATGGATGTCAAGTCTGCCTTCTTAAATGGTGACTTGGAAGAAGTATACATTAAGCAACTGGATGGATTTCAATTATCTGATCATAGTGATATGGTCTGCAAATTGAAGAAAGCACTATATGGACTCAAGAAATCTCTAAGAGCCTGGTATGGAAGATTGGATAAGCACCTTTTGAAGATTGGTTTCAACAAAGGTACTACTGATAGTAAATTTGTATTTCAAAATTGATCATGAAAATATCTTGATTGTTGAAGTATTTGTTGATGATATCATTTTTGGAGGAAGAGATAGTATGTGCAAAACTTTTGCAAATCAAATGAAAAGTGAATTTGAGATGTCCATGCTTGGGGAAATGAATTTCTTCTTGGGTCTACAAATCACTCAAACAAAGAAAGGAATCTTCATTTCTCAGACCAAATATGTGAAAGAATTCTTGAAGAAATTTGGGATGGAAGACTCAAAACCAATGAGTACTCCCATGACAACTGGATGTAAAGTGAGCAAAGATGATGACTCTCCTAAGGCTGATCAGAAAATGTACAGGTCAATGATTGGAGGATTGTTGTATCTCACTCAAACTAGACCTGACATTATGATTGTTGTTGGTCTTGTTGCTAGATTCCAAACTGATCCTAAAGAATCTCATGTCATGGCAATCAAAAGAATTTTTAGATATCTGAAAGGGATAGTTGAGTATGGGTTGTGGTATCCTAGAGATCATAACTTCTCTCTTCATGCATATACTAATGCGGATTGGGCAGGAGATATAGATGACTAGAAAAGTACCAGTGGTGGAGCATTCTTTTTGGGGAAGAGATTGGTCTCTTGGTTGAGCAAGAAACAAGAGGCAATATCTCTGTCCACTTCAGAAGCAAAATATATTGCAGCAGTAGGTAGTTACACTCAAGTATTGTGGATGAAGCAAATGCTAAGAGACATCAGAGTAGAGTATGAGGAACCTATCACAATCTTCTGTGACAATTCAAGTGCAATAAACATATCAAAGAATTCGGTGTTACATTCAAAGACCAAGCATATATCCATCAAGTTTCACTTTTTGAGAGAGCAAGTGAACAAGAATGAAGTCAGATTGGAGTTTGTGCCTTCCAAGGATCAGATTGTAGATATTTTTACTAAACCTCTACCTAAGGACTCTTTTGAGTATCTTAGGGAGAAGTTAGGGGTTATTACCCCTCCAGTGATGAACTAAGGTGCACTGATGTGCATCAGTTCGGTGGATATCACAGTCATATCTTGTGGTCTAGATTGATGTTTGGGAAGCTGCTACTCAGGGGGAGTAGCTGATATGTTTCGGCAGTAATGCAAGTATGTGCCCTTTGCCATTGATGTCAAAGGGGGAGAGAAGACATGTGAAAAACAAGTGGTTGTTGATCAAAGGGGGAGTAGTAAAGGAAAAGAAGACATGTGAGTGTTTGTTGTTGATAGGGGGAGTTGTGACAGTATGGAGAAGTTTTTGTCTTGATGGTTAAAACAATTTTTCACATCATATGTTGCCATCAATGACAGAGGGGGAGATTGTTGCAAGTATGGGCCTAACCAGTGTTGTCATTGATGTCAACATACTTCTGTTGTATTGATGATAAGGATTGGATGAGATGTGTGCTGAGGATATTGAGAAAATTAGTCTCAATCAGGAACAGAGAAGAACAGTGAAGACAGTAAGCTAAAGATCCTAGCTAAGATGAAGGTTAGAGGATGCGCATCAAAGGGTTTGTAGATATGTGTCTTAAGGTAATCTAGTAAAGATTTTAGAGGTTCGCATGAAGATCTAAAGGAGTTGTGGCTGCTCAAGTAAAACTAGTTTTGGTAGATGTTCAAAGGTGATAGAGTGACACAGAAAGGTCCAGTGAGATCTGGAAATGAAACATCTTGTTCTGCAGATTTGGTGAAGTGTTTAGGAAGTCAATGTGAATTGACAACTCAATTGGTTCATGGTATGGAGGTCCACAAGCATCTATTCCGTTGTGACAGAGATGACAGACTATGTTCTTGAGGTTCTGGATGAAGGTGAGAATGAATTAAGTAAGCAGATGTAGTGTGGATGTTCTTGGTGATTCAGGCAAGCTTGTGGAGTTCTTTGGATCATTGTCTAGTTTGTGTTGGTGGTCCGCATTAGAGTTTGAGCTCACAATTGAAGAATTACTTCCAGATGATGGTGTTCTTCCTAAGTTTAGCAGATCAAATGAGTTACACACCTTGCGGATGATCTTGGAGATGTTCTGTGAAGAATGGCATGTTCCTAAAGGAGTATTGAAGTCTTAGCTCTATGTGGCTGATAGTGTGTTGATCCGTGTGAAGTCTTTTTGTAATTAGTCATGTTGTATTTATGTATTTTCTTTGTAATGTATGTCGACTTGGATGATTATCCCTAAGTCGATGTCTTGTATAAATAAGGAATTGCAAAGTCATTTCAATGTGATGGAGTGGAGATGAAAGTGTGGTAGCGAAGAAGAGAGCTAAAGGCAGAGCAGAAGTATTGGGCTTAAATGGAACTAACTCAAGCATGGTGAAGATGTTATTCTCCAGTTCAATTTTGTAATACTTATTATTCTGTAGACAGTGTGCTTCCTGTAGGCAGTGAGCCTCTTATGAGCAGTGTGCTCAGGCAGTGAGCCCTAATTGGCATGTGCCATTTGGTTCTTCTATTCTTCTAACAGAGAATACATTCTTGGGTTAGTCACCCCGTAGTTTTTCCCTTAACCAAGTTTTCCACGTCAAAATCTTGGTGTCTCATGTGTTAATGTGTTTCTGCTCTTGATTTAATGCATTGTATTTCCATGATTGATTTATTATTATGCTGCTAAATCATAAAGTGGATTTAAGTCTTTAATTGAAGAAAGTTATGGACAATTGATTCACCCCCCCTCTCAGTTGTCTGTCCTAAATCTAACAGGTATTCCTCCTCCTACTCCTCCAAGAGGTGGAATTGGTCCTCCACCTCAACCTCCTTCGAGTAGAGCCATTGGAGTAGATGGTATTTGAGCTAGTGCCTAGACTGGAACTACTTGGAATATTTCTTGTAACATAGGTTCTTTTGCCGTAAACTTAAGAAGAAGGGGTTCCTCTCAGAAAATAGGAATTTGCTCTCTTGGGCTTGTTGGTGGGGAACTAAGAAATTATGATGATGAACTTGTAAATAACAGATTCTGGTGTGAAGCAAACTCAGGATGTGTACTTGGCAAATCTGAAATAACTATTGAATCTATTGTTTTGATCACTCTATCTTCTTTTATTCTCCTTTTTGGTGGAGATAAATGAATGTGCTTCTTTTCAGAATATTTACTTGACCTTATTTGATATTTTTTCATAAGCTACAAGATCTAATCTATAAAACTAAAGTGTTAGAGTTACCATGTATTTGAAAATAAACCTCTAAAAAGGCTGGAATTCTACTTTTCATACCAAAAACAACAAAAGAAATAAGTTCTTTTAAACTAAAAGTTAGTTCAAGGTCCCACCGGGCGTGCCAAAAATTGTTATCACTGGGAATTGCACCAATATGCAAGGCTGGAAAAGCTCTGCAATTCCATGTAACATGGGACTAATTTCAGGTTGTGGGTGCCCTATAATGAAATTAGACCTCCAAATTGTGGGTTGGTTCCCTTTGAATGTTCTATTGGGATGTATGTTTTTTCTATTTTGGAAAAGGGAAGAACGAAACTATATGAAATGCAAAAATGTAAAATTTGGTGATGCACCTAATTTGGATAAAAATATTCAATCTGATCCATAATATTACTCAGAAATCTGACTTTCACACAATCCAATCTTGGCATAAATATCACAAAAGTGATTCTAAGGAAGGCTTGACAAAAGGCTTTCTATGAAGGAGATGGTTTTCACAACATAAAAAGACTAATTCAGACTAACACGACCTAAGACCTGTGATGATTATATGGTTAATGCTGCAAGCAATAAAGTGAGACAATAATTTTAAAGGTTTAATGGTTAAACACAATTTTTTTTTCATCAAATCACTTCAAATAATCAGCACTAAATGGATAGGTAATTTAATTGATCTCAAAGAAACAAAGGAAATACTACAAAAAGACAAAAGTAGAACTTGTAACCTGCCGATCTCTTAATAAAACTGTAAAAAATGAGTTACAAGAATTCTCCAATCTGTTTGAATCAGAATGAGAATCAAGAACTAGCAAAAATAAACTTTTTCTTTACAATATATAGGTTTTCTTTCTCAAAGAGGCATGCAAAATATGAACTTGCAGATAACTACCTCTAAAAATAATCTCTCACAAGCAACCTCAAAAATCCTAAAAATTAGGGTCTAAAACTACCACAAATTGAGCAAAAATAGCTCCAATTTGGGCCTCTCCATATGGTTGACCAAAAAGTTGACCAAGAACCCTAAAAATACTCCTAAAATCATGCAAAAAACTCCTAGGTGGCCTAGTTAAGTCAACTAATCAATTTGCATGATTTTGCATTTAGCAAAATTGATTGTGAGTAAATAATAAAGTAATAAAAATAATTACTTTATTATTGGTTACAATTTGTTCTAATTTTGACTTTACAATTTGTAGAAAATAATAAGGTAATTTGAAAAATATTACTTTATTATTTATTTACAATTATGTCTTTGTAAAATCATGAATGATGAGAAGAAAAAATAACATTCCTTATCTCTCCAATTTACAGTTGCCTAATTTGCATGATATGAGCACAAATAGGACTTAGAAAAAATAAAAATCCCCTTATACCTCCATGTGGGAAAAACCCCTAGTTTGCATGATACATATTCATTAAGGAAAAAATTTACCCTTATCACTCCACATGCACTAAGGAGAAAATACTAATCCTCTCTCTACAAGAAAAAACCTTAAGTCATCCTATGCATTTATAATATCTCCATGCACAAAACAATATACATTAATATCCTTATGACTCCCTTTGATGCCTTAATGCATACATATATCTTTATATCTTAAGGTCACCTTATATCTCCATGTGCCCTTTCAATATCAAGAAAACCTTATAACTCCATGCATCAAACATTACACCATTACATATGCTCACCTTGTCTGCCACCTTGTAAACTTACTCTGTCTTCACACATATCATGTCTTAATACAATGCTCCTTTGACCTTGTCGGCCACCATGCATAATAAGGAAGGATCTTTGACCTTTGAATGTTTGCAAAAAATGACAAAGAATCTTCGACTAGGCATGAGTTTCTATCAGGTAGCTTCAACCATGTCATTTAGTCAACCACAAAGGAAATAAATAAATCATAAGGCATGAAGCCTTTCCTTCTCATAATGTTGACCCTTTTGACTTTATGAAAATCAAGTGCGACAATGTTTGTTGGCCCCTCCATATCATGATGACTAGGAAACCTCAAGACTAAAGTCTTGACCATGGGCATTTTGGATAAGGTAATTGATTTTGGTCTTTTGTGAAGTCAAAAAATGAGAGAAAGAACCATTGAACAAAACAAGAGATAACCCTAAAAGTTGTCTTCATTTTTCATTTGGCATTCTCCCTCATTTGCTCTACAACTACATTTTGTCAACTAGGGTTTGAAGGATTTAAGCATATCTCTCTAGCTTTTTACTCTCTCTGGTCTTCTCTTGGTCGAATCATCAGAACTTTGCATTCAAGAAAGAAGGTAAATGTTTGGTTTGAGTACACTGGCATTTTTGTTGGCTTCTGTAGCTTCTTTCTCCTTTCATGGTTGTGTCTTCCATGCTCAGTGCTTTACACATTCTTTAACAAAATTCTTTTTGTTTCTGCATCTTTATCTTCTGCAACTATATCCTATATTTGAGAGTTTGATACTCTTGTGAGGCAATGTATACGTGTCTCTTCCTTCTAGAAAAACAAGGTAAGTATTTGTTTCTTATCTCTCCTGTAGCTTCATTTGTCTCACTGTAACTAAAGAATGACAAGGGTCTTCTAATATTTATTGAAATGGGTATTGCATTTTCTTGCAGAAAATGATATATCTCTTTTAGTCATGTCTATATACATCTCTTTTCATCCTTTATTTGACTTTAGGTGCAAAATTTTTGAGAGTTTTTTAATTTTATGACAAGGGTTTGTTCTTTTTTGCACATACAAATCCTTCATTCTTTTATGGCTATGCTCCATCTATATGTAGACACCCAAAATATGAAAAACTGCTGAGGGTTTCTAAATATGAAACAAGAGTTTCAACTTTCTTTGCATAAAACCCCTATAACTGTCATGACCAGCCTCCTATAATATCCACTGTGCTCTCTTTTTGACTGTATACAGAAAAGAAACAAGGGTTTTGACTTATGCAGATGGGTATTCTATTTTTTAGCATAAGATGTCTTTTCCTGGCATGGCTATGGTAGTAAATACATTTTATCACCTTCCTTTGGCTGTAAGTGCAAGATGGCACTAGGGTTTGAAATTTTCTAATAAGGGTTCATTCTTTTTGCACAAAAAGGCCTTTCTCTAGCATAGCTATGGTATTAGCTTCATCTTATGGCACTCATTTCAACTGTATACAAAAAAGAAACAAGGGCTTTACCTTTTTGCAGATGGGTATTACATTTTTAACATAAAAAATGCACTCCTGCTCATAGCCATCACATCTCTTCTCTGTATAACAAATCTTTGACTATATTTTTATCTGTAGGTAAAAAGGCACTAGGGTTTCAACTTTCTTTTGCATAGAACTTTTTCCTCTAATATGGCCATGACACTATTTCATTTTTTGTGACACTTCTTTTGCTTTCTTATCTCTTTTGTATCATATATTGACATTTCTATGCAATAAAGGTTCTCCTGTTGCAACATTTTAAATTGTTCATTCTATTTAATTACTTGATAGGAGATAAATACATGCATTAAAAAAAAAAACCTAAACTTTCAAATGGCTCCTTTACCCTGTTCATTCTGTTTCACTTTCTTGAGCTCAAATGGCTCCTATAGCCCATCTGCATGTCATATATCTCCTTTGCCTACTAACTGTAGGATGATTGATCATTTTTCATGTGTGATGATACATATATGTGACTTAACACTTATATTTACAATAGAGAGTGTTAAATATATGCCCTATTTTCATTGGCCTAGACTAGGCTTTCAACTATTGAAATAGATGATGCTTAGAGTTGAATGATTGATGCCTCATGTGTGACTATGGGATAATCTCCTGACTGCCTTTGTGTATGCTCCTCCTGACTGTCTTTGTTGCATTTGGATCCTACTGTAGCATACATATCATATTCTGATCTCTCCTTGGATGTCTACATTTCTTGGTCCATCTGAATCCATATGATGCCAGCTCCTTGCTCATTACAAAGTATGAATGTTTGATCAGTGTTTATCTAGTACAAAGATGAGATTGGGATCCTGCTATAATTTCCATGTTTCACTTGAATGTCTGAATGTTGAACATTTGATTAAATTGGGAACTATGGAAGCTACTTGGGAATATAAGCTCTCTATTGATGACTTAACCATATGGGATTTTTGAATTGGTTGTTTCATCTTGAAAGCTATGACATAGCTATTCCACATATACTATTTCATTTTCTTGATCATCCTATTTCTTCATTATGGCATATGTCTGCTAGAGTTGTTGATGCCTTGTTGTTTTTGATTTTGTCTTTTAAAGGCATAATCTGTATCATTTATCTTAGTTGGCTGATCACTTTGAGTACCTATAACATGTTATTTTACTTCTTTCTCTTTTATCATAATGAGATGATATTTTTACATGATCTATCCTATAACTTTCTCAAATGATACACAAGCTCTATGTCTTGTAAGCTTTATTTGGTTTCTTTTCTCTTCATCAAGAACATTAATCTGAACACTTATAGCATGTCCTTGTACTATGAATGCACTCTATCAGTTGTTCCTATTATTTGTGATGAAATAAATACATTCATTCAAAATGATTCTATACTTTAGATGGCTTATGTAGCCTGGATATTCTTTTGTGACTGTAACCTAATTTTTGCACTTTGTCTTTGTTAACTTGACTCAGTCATGTTAATCTAATTTGCTCCAATCAACTATAATAATATCATGATGACATAACCTTCTGCAAGTTGATTAGATGATGCATGATGTAGCTTGGAATGATGCATCCTGTCTTTTTTGATAATCTTCAAAATGAAAAGAAACATGCTAGGCTCAAACCCTTGTGGGAGCCACATTTAATCCACATGTTTAAATGTCTTCAAATCAGCAACAAAACTTGTCCTATACCTACACAGTGAGAAAACAAGTTAGCATAAAAATATACCTAATAGTATTGATTGATCTTCCTCATGGTTTCTTCCTGATTTGTGTCATATATCTGATATGATCTCTCACATGAATGCATGATGTGACAAGTAGATGTATTTTTATAATAAAAGCATGTGATATCTTTAAACATCTAGAGCATTAACAGGGCTGTCCCCAAAATTTTGCAGGTTCAACTGATGATGGAGCTAAAATAAAGACTGAAGATTGAAGACTTGAAGGCTGGGATCAACAAACAACCTTCTTGCTCAGGCAGTGATGGATGTTTCAATTTATCATGTGTTCATTTCTTTTCCTTTTATCAAACAGATGCATAGCTTGCATGTCTACAATTGCTCGGTCTAGTTACTCCCACGGCTTGTGTGGGACACATTTGAACACTTCTTTTTAAACATGATCAGTTAATTTCTCTTATGCATATGATGTATATGTATTTCTTTTTCAATCAATGCATGAGATAAAGTAATAGATACTTGAATGTATGTTTAAAACATGACATGAAATAACAGTTCAATATAAATATCTTTCTTTCTTTTATTCAAAACTGATTGACTGAATAATCAATCTAACTTATAACTCCTGAAAGATAACATGATGCAAAACAACTGTATTTCTTGAATGAATGGTATCTTGACAATCCTATTCTCTTGTCATGATAACACATCAGTCTTGATTAGACTGATGGGTTATCCTATCAACTGAATCTCCTTCTCTACTCTTGTCAAGATATCAACCTATTCAAGAGATGCATAATGTTGAAGCTTTCTTTTATTCCTTCTGAACAATTACACTTAGGTCCAACTAATTTTAAGTGTGAACAAAAAATTAGTAACAGTACTATCATCCAATAATTTTCTCCTTTTCACATATTGTGTTACTGTCTTTCTACTGAAACCAATCTCAGTTGAAATTGAAGACAATTGTCTTGTTTTGGAATTTTTTCACTTAAAATAGATGTCAAAATTCATCTTCTTGAACTAGACTTATCTGTAGATCAAGATTGTTTCCCAATGGAAGCCAAACCTTCTTTAACATTTTCAACAATATCTTTTTCTAGGTGTGAACCTTTCCCCTTTTTCAATGACAAATCTACACCCAACAATTGTAATGGCTCATGTAGCTCCTTACTAAGAAGTACAATTGATAACAATTGGGTTCACCCAAGTGTATCAAGATTATCAAAATGACCAATTATTTCCTTTGCAATTTTATTCATTGACCTCCTATCAGTACATCTAGGTTGTCCAGCATAATGTTTCAATTTCTTAATATCCATTTCAAGTAAATGATCTAAATTTCTACAAGAAAGTTTTCTCTTCACCTCTTTAGCTAGATTAATATGCTCATCCATACCAGTTAAAGGAAGCGATCTTGACGCCTCTCCAACATCCATTGTTTGCACTTGGGCCTCCTCTGGGCTAACATCAACTATGTGTTCTTCAACCTCATTTCCTCCAGTATTTAAATTTGGGTCAACTTCAGTTTCTATATCACACATTAAGGAAATACATATTAAAGAAAACTTATAATTTAGTTCCAAGTCTTGATATATTTTAAAGAGCCTCCATATCAAAGTACTATAAAAATTAATATATGTACATGTAATAACTAATATTTATGACCACAAGTGATATATATGGACTCATGCACAGAAGTGACAAATATGAGTACAAGATACATATGTAGTTATACCATTTAGGATAAGTGTGTAAGCGTACACAAATATTCAAGTAAGATGTACAATTTGATATATATGAAATCTCCTATAAGGGTGATTGCCCTCAATATGGACCGTACATTTGGTAAGATAGCTCTTAGAGCCTTGAATGATTTAACAAAGCACACAATCTTTTGTCAGAATATATAAGATCAAAATGAAATAAGAATACTTGTAAAGAAAAGATAGGGCTTATATAAGTAGCAACATAATGTAGCAAAATAGGCCTAAGATTAAAGTGAAGAGAAACCCCACCATGGATTCAAGGTAGTGAAGTTCATTAAGCTCAATTTGAATTCAAGGAAAATCAAATGAGATAAAAGAAATAGATCTCTCCAAGTTAGTGCAACAAGTACTATCATCTCCATTCAAGATGAGCACAAGAAATTTTTCCTATACAATTTTTTCTAGAGAACTAACTAATGAAAAGAAGGATGAGACTAGAATTTTAAGGACTAACCTTTGGCTCTAAATGGAGTTCTAGCTTACAAGATATTTAATCTAGTAGCTAAGTTAGAGGTTCAACTATAGAATATGGTGACAAAATCTAAGCCACCACAAGTAAAAGCTTCCTTTTGGTAATGTTTGGAAATTAGAAGCATGACACACCTCCTAGGTTTACTAACACATAACCCACTTGTTAAAGTTAGAGGTGAGAAAAATAATATAAAAGGAAGAGGAGAGAGAAGGTTGGAGAGAGGAAGAGGGATATGAAGAGTTAGAGAGGGAGAGAGATAGCTAGGGAGGCCCTAGTGAGGGAGAGGTAGAGGTAAAGAGAGTGGGCAACTTGAGAGAGAGAGAGAGAGTGGTGGATAGAGAGGGAGAGGTAGGTAGTTATCTCTAGGTAGAGGGGTGGGGATTATAGCCACTTGAATGAGGAATGACTTAAACTAAATGACATCCTAGCTACATGAAATCAACGTGTATATATTTAAGCATAAATGAAGTGACCTAGATTAAATTACATCCTACTACATGATTCATCAACACATGTATATATTTAAGCATAAATAAAATGACCTAGATTAAAAATAGAAAAGAAAATATATGCATAGCTTGTTTCTATTTATAATATTTTCACAATCTTTCTTCATTTAATCTTTCTATAGTTTCTACAGAATACTTTCGTGTAGTCTTATTTTGTCTTGTCTTTTTGTTTCCCATCTCCTTCTTTGTAAAATATGACTTGAAAATTCTTCTCTCAAAGATTTTCTCCTCCATTGCAGAACAAAAATGTGAATTTATCTTGTTACATTGATTTATAAAAATTAAAAAAAACATCATATTATATGCAATACAAAAAAATTAAAACATTTTAAAAAACAAGTCAGTAGCGCCTTCGAACGAAGGTCAGAGGTTAAAAAATTTAATTATTTTTTAATGCAATGAACCTTCATTCGAAGGTGGTCATTATGGGGATGTATGCACCATGTTTGGATCTTCGTTCAAAGGTAACTATACTTTGAATGAAGGACGTCACCCACGTTCATTAGAAGGGGTATTCGAACGAAGACCCCTAGTAGACACCTTCCTTCTTGCCCTTCCCTTTTCTTCTACAAAATTTTGGCTTTCAAAGCCCAGTTGAAGGTCTAAATGGATTCACCTTGCTAAACCAAATTGGACGATCACAGTCCTCAAAATGAGCTTTCCAATTGTATATCGAAAAATTTGGATTTATAAATGGAAATGATCAAACAATTGAAATGCATAACCTAAACCCAAATAATTCAATACCTCGAAGATGCAAAATGAGCTTGATTGATTGATCGCTTTGTTGTGTTGATTGCTCGATTCCGCAACATAACATTGATAAGGAGATAGATGATGGATGCAAAGGCTCTAATGATATTTCAACAGCATGTGGATACTTGAGGATCAATGCCCTTTTAGAAAATTTGACAGAATAAGGGTGCTTAAGGCTCAATGCATGCTAATGGCTTGTGAGGGGGTTGATTTATAGGAAAGGCTTGGTTCCAATGGATGGCTAGGATCAATTAGGGCTTTAGGTGAAATGGATGGATAGGATTAAGTTAGGTTTTCTTGCACATCAAGAAATTGTAGTCATATGACATGTGGCAAAGGAGGATGAGGCTTAGGTGTGCTTGTGTAGATAAATACTAAAATTAGGTCCCATTAGTTGTGCATGTGAAAGATAAAAGTTGTAACACATGATTGACTAGACAAGTGTTGGAATGTGATGAAAGATGAGTGTTTAATTCAAATAAAATATTTGAATTAGTTGGGATATGAGTTGGATATTAATTAAATAAATAAAATTTATTTAATTAATTGAGAAGTTGAATAGGATGAGATAAGATATGATGTGGAAATTAATTAAATAAATAAAATTTATTTAATTAATTGGGATGGGGATAAGATAAATGGGATTATGCATGTGAAATTAATTAAATAAATAAAATTTATTTAATTAATTGGCTAAGTAGGATGAGGATGGGATTGAATGGGATTTTAATTAAATAAATAAAATTTATTTAATTAATTGGCTAATAGATAAATGGGATTAAGAGTGGGATTTAGGACAAAAATGGCTTATGATGTTTAGGATAATGTTTTAACAAGGTGTTGTAGGACATGGACAAAGTTGGGACAAATTTGGGTGTCTACATTTTGCCCCTCTTTGAGATGATGTTTGAGATGATAAGATTTGTGTCAAGTAACATCATTTCAAAGAAGCCAAGGTATGGATAGAGGAAAATGATAGTGATGATGGAAAGATATGATGAGGATGATGATGGTGGAAAGATAGGATGAAATGGGATGATGATGCCCCCTCGAGAGGTTAGGCGGGTTGGACAAACACGGGTAGGCTCTCGAAAAGAAATGGCTTGGCTGCAAAAAGAAAGATAAGGGGATAGATAGAAGAAATGATGATGCGTTATGCTGCAATGAAGGTGAGCAACCATGATGTTTGATATAGCACTAGACGTTATGCACCAAGGTATAAGGACCAGGGTGACGATGTGTCTTGTGCCCCAGCGTAATACAACCTTGTCTAACGTATGAGGAAGAAAACTTAGAGCATTGAAGTCCTAATGCACAAAAGGTATGATATGACCTTAGATGCAAAGGATAGTGCAAAAAGCTATTCCAACATACACAAGATATGAATATTAGCTGGAAATGATATCGATATGATACAAATGCAAGATAAAAAGATAACACACACAAGCAAGCAAGCAAGCATGCACAAATGATTCAAAAACAAACAAGGTATTGCCCCTGTCAAGCTGTAAACCAATGATTAATTGCTGATTGTTGATAGTTGAGAGTGTTGTCATTGCAGGGAAAGCTATATCCCTAGATCAACACAAGGTTGTTTGCTGAGTTGGTTGGCTAATTGGCTAATTGATTTGGCTTACAACAAGGCTAGGATCAAGACCATGGATTGCAATTGGATAATTTGGCTTGATTGATTAACTTGATTGGTATGGATTAAGGATGGGCTTGCATTTGGAGCATTGCTTTGAATGATGTATTTTTATTGATGAATGGATGATTAGATTGATTTGATGAAATGTTAATGATGTGATGATATGTTGTGGATTGAGCTACTTTTGATTTGCTGAAGTGATTGGATTTGTTTTGATGACTAGCTTGATGTGCTTTGATGTTGATGCTGATGATTGTAGGATTTGTTTTGATAGTTGGCTTGATGTGCTTTGGTTGTGATGTTTGTTGTTGCTGGGTTGATTGTTTTGAATGATGATAGTGATGGTGTGATGATTAGAGTGGCGATTCAATCTAAGCTTAAGCAAGTGTTCTCAGTGTGCTCAAAGGATGTAAAATAAACAAGGTATTGTCCTTGTCAAGTCATAAACCAATAATTGATTGTTTGATTGATGATGATAGTGTTGTCATTGCAAGGAAAGCTATATCCCTAGATCAACACAAGGATGTAGGAACGCTATATCCCATTGATGATGATTGATTCAGTTTATGACAAGATTAGGATCAAAACCTGTTCATTTGGTTGGATAATGTTCCTTGATTGATTGGCTTGCTTGATATGGATTAGTGTGACTTGGATTTAAGATCATTCCTTAGATTGATTTGATGAAGTGATTGATTGAAATGGATGAATGTTATTGATAGGAAGAATTGATGATGATGATGATGATGATTTGATTTTGATTGAATGTTGATGGAGTGGATTGGTTTGGATCATATGATTAGTTTTATTGCTTATATTTTTCATTAGATATTTAATTTTTTTAGATTTTTTGACATATTTTAATTTTTTTTTGTGTTTTTGAATGTTTTGGGAAATGCCAATGGATTTATAATTTGGGTAGCCTCTGTGCTAGATACCAATGACAAGGGAAGACCAAGTCTAGGTGCAAGGATGGATAAAAGGATGGGCTCATAGTAAATGTGATGGAAGGCTCATGATAGATGGGTGAATAAAAGGATAGGCCATCGAATGGAAAGCTCATGATAAATGGATAGATACAAGGATAGGCTATGGTGGATGGATGTATGCCTCATGATAAATGGATAGGTAGGCTATAGTGGAAAGCTCATGATAAATAGATGGGGATAAGCTATAAGAAGAAAAGCTCATGATAAGGATACGCCATAGTGGATGGATCATAAGGGAGCTAGGATGTGATCTTCAAAGGCTATGTTGCATCAGAAGAATAACTTGCCCCATTCTAGGTGGTAATGCTTAGGATTTTTACATGACAAAATTCATGACCAAGGGATGACATGATGGATTGGTTTAAATGAGATGGATAAATGGTCAATGGATAGGACTTGGTTTGGAAAGAAGGTATGCCAAGAAATATCAAAACATGTTTCAACATCTTGCCCCTATGTCTTCATCAAAATCAAAAGGAGGAAGGGTGGATGAATGGGTTCAATAAGATAGGTATATGGATGTAATGGCTAAGGATGGTAGGATAACAAGATAGGATAAGATAGGTTGGTATGATATAATGGGATAGATAGTTTGGAAATGGATGAGACAATGTGCCCCCAAGTGTAAGTGACATAGAAGATCAACCTACACATGACGCTTGTTTGCCAGGTTTTAATCATGGTACTTATCCAAGGCACTTGTTTACCAGGTTTTCACCATTGGACAAAGGGATTTCTCTTTACTATTTTGACTTTTTTCTTTTTCTTTTATTTTCTTTATTTTCCCTTTTTTTTTTTTGCTTTTAGATGCGTTGACAATTACACATGGCGCCTGTTTGCCAGGTTTTCACCATGGTAATGGATAGGAGGGACTCAAGTGGCTAGTGCTATGAAGGTTGATAGTGTCCCTTTAGAAATGGATGATGTCTTCACATGGACCATGTCATTATGCTCATAGATGTTGATAGGGGGTTGCATGGATGGGAGATGGAGTAGGTAGATAGTGGATGATGAAATGGATTATGAAAGGTTCATGCAAGGATAGATGGATCGGGATAGTGGACTCTGATGTGGATTATGTAGGCTTATGCAAAAGCATGGACCATAGGGATAGCATGGCGGAGATATGCAAGATAATGGATGGAAGATGGGTAGATGTAGATATGTGAAGGTGCTACAGAGTGGAAGGGAATCATGACCAACGGTTGCACACACCATGATAAACATTAAAGCTTTTGATGAGATGGTGGTGTAGGAAGCAATGGAGATGTTTGCTTAGGAGATGGTTGATGAAGTGATTTAGGAACCCACATAGATTTAGTATTTTTAGTGCTTTTGTTTTGCTTGTGGGATTTTTGAAGGGAATGGAAGTTTTGGATGGAAATAGGCTTTTGGATGGAGGTAGGTGATTGGGATTCTTGAGATGTGGAGGAGGATGCCTCATTTGACTTGCTAGCTATTTGCTTAGGAACCCAAACCATTTTGCTTTTGGGCTTCTCTTTTGGAGGTAAGGGTTTAGATAGTTGTTTAGATGTGGATGAGGATGCCTCATTCGCTTTGCTAGCTGTTTGCTTAGGAACCCAAACCATTTTGCTTTTGGGCTTTGCTTTTGGAGGTATGGGCTTAGATGGCTGCTTAGATGAACTTTGCTTTGAGTTTGATTCTTTATGTCCTAAGGTATGATAGTTCTTTGGATTTTTGGTAGGACTTTTAGCTTTATATGTAGAGGCATCAAAATTTTTGCTTTTGAATCCCATGGCATGGGTGGAGTGGATGAAATGATTGGAAGCTTTATGCTTAGGTGATGTGTGCTTTTGTTGGCCATGATTAGGGATGTAAGGATACTTATGAATGATATGTATGTTAGGTGTTGGAAGCAATGGTGGCAAGGTGGATGGAGGGATATTTGGAGTTGGTAAAAGTGGAGGCAAGGTGGATGGCGGAAGGTGTATGGTCACATGCTTTTGACATTTATAGGATGATGGAGATGGAATGGCTACATATGTTTTGGGTATATGATGGGGGGTGTGATGGAAAGTGGTAGGTTTAGGATGCATGAAAGGATTACCAACATCTTGGCCTTGTTTACCTTGGGGTGTGTATCCAAGGCCATATGAGCATGGAGGGATTTTGACATGGTTTGGCTCCAAAATACCTTGTTCATAAAGGCCTAGACCTTTGCCTTGGTAGTTCATGTTTTGGAGTATGCGATGGACAATGGGACTAGGTGTGCTGTGAACATTAGACTTGAGCTCATTATTGGATGAAGAAGGTGAAGTGGATAAAGGTCGTTGTTGTCCTAAGGAAGAAAATTCATGGACAAAGGTGGTAAAACCAATAGGACATGATGGTGGACTTGAAGTGGAATCGATGGTCAATGTGAAAGGAGGATCATTAGGATCTTTCTTATGTTCATGTTGATCCAAGTTATTGGTATGATCTTTTATGCTTACTTGGGGGACAAGTGTCTCGTCATGACAAGTTGATGTTTGCTCATTATGGATAGGGCTAGATGGTAGATGACTAGGAGCAATGTGGATATCTTGGTCGTGGATAGATATAGGATTATGGATAGGATCAAGGTGCTCATGGATAGCTTCTTCATAGGTATCATCTTGATCATAAAGAAGGTAAATGTTATGGATGGGTTGCATGGAAGTGTTTTGATCTTGAGTTGGACTAGGGCTTAATGTTTCCACATGTTTAAGATTATGCTCTTGACATACCTCTTGACTTTGGATGGAAGTGGAAGGTTCTTGAGTGGACTTGATAGGCTCTTGATAGTTATCAACATGAAGGCATGATGGCTCTTGACTTAGGCTTGTGGTTGGAGACTCTTGAATAGACTTGTTGGCTTGTAGGTCACATGATGGGCTTAAAGGGCTAGGTATGTTAATGGAAGCCTCTTGAAGAGGCTCAAGGATATGTGAACCACATGATGAGATTATAGGATTGGACATGACCTTTGGAAGTTCATTGGTAGGCTCATGAATTAGTGTTTGACATGGAGGTAGTTTATTCTTAGCTAGTAGCCAATGGATCACATCCTTTGCAAGTGTATGGGTGGATGGAAAATATAATGGATGTATGATAATGGTAGTTGGTGTTGGATTAGGATTAGGACTAGGATTAGGTTGAGACCTAATTAGATTGGATGGATTAGGATTTGGACTAGATGGGGGTGATGATGTGGCACGATTTCCCATTATAGGTGGGTACACCTTGTAAACAATTGAGACAAATATTGGACATTGATTTGTATTATGGCCTTTGGTCCTATGGTATGCACAATAATCATGTTCATCATATGGACTTTCTTCACATGGTTTGACTTTAGGAAGTTCAATGAGTTTTGCTTCAAGCATCCTTCGTAAAACTCTCTCAGCGGCATCCTTTGGTGAACGATTAGAATGACATGGTGATGAAGGTAATGAAGGGCTTGGTGGTTTGGAAGGTAAAGGGATCAATGGACTATGATTGGGATCACATGGTGGTGTTGGGATAGGATTAGTTGGCTCATGTGTTGGCAGGTGATTAGATGATGAAGGCCACTCATAAGATGCATTTGCTAGATTGGTATCTCCCTTGTCAAAGGTAATTAAGTCTTGCATAGGATAACTTGGGCTTGTTTGATTTATGTACAAGGGATTACTTGGACTTGGATGTGCTTTTTGTTGCAAAGGTGGACTTAGGTCTATCAATGGTGCTTGGTGGTCTTGTTGAAAAGGTGTACTTGGACCTGATTGATTTATGTACAAAGGGCTATTTGGACTTGCATGTTGTTCTTGTGATATCACTTGATTGCCTTGTGGATGGGCTTGGTAGTGCATTGGAATGGTGGTATGAGGGATTGGATAAGCTTGAGGTGGAGGTTGATAGGTTGATGTGGCATTGACTTGGTGGATAGGTGGATTAAGTTGATAGGAAGTGGATGGATATGACATGTGGCTATAAGGTGGATTAGGTTGATAGGAAGTGGCTAAGGATTGTTGTACTTGTCGAGCTTGACTAGTGGCTAAAAGGTGTTGGACTTGGGCTATGGAGTGTTGTAGTTGAGGTGATTGGCTTGCGTGGGGTTGAGCTTTTTGGATGAAGAATTGTAATATTTCAATGGCATCTTGGTTTAGGGGTTGTAATCCTTGATAAAGATTTTGGAGGAATCTTTGGAATTTGATTTCTAGGTCCTCTAGTGTAGACATGTTGTCACCACGTGTTTGTCTTAAGTCTTTTTAACAAGTGCTTGCTTAGGGATTTGAATGATGTGTTTAGATTGATTTATTTATGTGTTTGGTGTTTATAGCTTGATTTAGCAATGTTCAAACAAATGATTATGCATATACACACATGAATCACTCACGCAAGACACATAAGCAAGTTGTTGACTTTGAAAATGAAATGTGATGATTATGCAAGCACACATGGAAGACACATCAACAAGCCTAATGTGTAGTCAAGTGGGTATAGCCAATTAGGTCTTAGGCTATCTATTGCACAAAGTTGACTATGGAATTGAAAGTGAAATCCTGCCACACAGCCAGGAGAAAGAGGTAACCCACCCTTCACCTTCACTTCCCAAAGGTATAAAGTTCTTTGGGGCTTAGCCAAGAGTGACAAGATTCCAACTCCCAATGAGGGTGTCTTTCGATTCAGCCTCGATTGAGGTCGTCCCTTGGAGTGGTGTGTCTCCAAGCAGGCCTCCTAAGAAGGGTATGACAAAAGCAAACCAAGTGAGCTGTCACTTGATTCACACTCGCAGTTGTTAATTTCCCCTTAGAAACTTGAAATGTGTAACAAACAGTTCAAGCACTTGTTCTTTTTAGACCCAAATCTAAATGTGATGGAAGATAATGGTTTGTTTTAGCCTAATTTTTTGATGTGAATTTGCAAACAATTGTTTATTTTAAAGCCCAAATCCAAGTGTGATGACAAACAAGTTGTTTGTTTTATGCCCAAAATCTAAATGTGTGATCAAATAATGATTAGAGATGAGAGATTAGAATGAGTGCACCTCATAAAAATTGCTTTCCAAGTTGCTATTATGATTGATCCAAATATTGCTCCAGCTCCTTTGATTCACTTACAAGTCACTGCAAAAAATAAAATGTGATTTGGTTCGCTAGATTGGAAGATATGATTTTTTTTTTTCTAAAAGTCGCACGTCAAAAATTTCTGAAAAATTAGAATCGCAGGGTCAACTTCAAATCGCCATAACTCTTTGAATACTGAACCAAATCTTTAATGTAACGACTTTTCGGAAAGCTCTCGAAGTCCTCTTTCCAACGAATCTAAGATCTCCTTTTTACAGGACCTGTGTAAAACAAAAAACCCTCTGCAACAGATCTGGTCATAAATTAAAAAAATCAGCAAAAAGTTGCGCGTCAAAAATTTCTGAAAAATTAGAATCGCAGGGTCAACTTCAAATCGTCATAACTCTTTGAATACTGAGCCAAATCTTTAATGTAACCACTTTTCAGAAAGCTCTCGAAGTCCTCTTTCCAACGAATCTAAGATCTTTTTTTTCCAGGACCTGTGCAAAACAAAAAACCCTCTGCAACAAATCTGGTCATAAATTAAAAAAATCAGCAAAAAGTCGCGCGTCAAATTTTTTTGAAAAATTAGAATCGCAGGGTCAACTTCAAATCGTCATAACTCTTTGAATACTGAGCCAAATCTTTAATGTAACCACTTTTCAAAAAGCTCTCGAAGTCCTCTTTCCAACGAATCTAAGATCTATTTTTTCCAGGACCTGTGCAAAACAAAAAACCCTCTGCAACAGATCTGGTCATAAATTAAAAAAAATCAGCAAAAAGTTGCGCGTCAAAAATTTCTGAAAAATTAGAATCGCAGGGTCAACTTCAAATCGTCATAACTCTTTGAATACTGAGCCAAATCTTTAATGTAACCACTTTTCGGAAAGCTCTCGAAGTCCTCTTTCCAATGAATCTAAGATCTCCTTTTTACAGGACCTGTGTAAAACAAAAAACCCTCTGCAACAGATCTGGTCATAAATAAAAAAAAAATCAGCAATATAAGATATCTTCAACCTACAAATCAAAGTGCATAAACCTGCAAAAATGAATGATTGACGCTTCAAGAAATCTGGTCTTCACAAAAACAACTCAAACAAGAGGGTTAATCAGGGACGTGAGTCCCACTGGGCGTGCCAAAATGTATATCGAAAAATTTGGATTTATAAATGGAAATGATCAAACAATTGAAATGCATAACCTAAACCCAAATAATTCAATACCTCGAAGATGCAAAATGAGCTTGATTGATTAATCGCTTTGTTGTGTTGATTGCTCGATTCCGCAACATAACATTGATAAGGAGATAGATGATGGATGCAAAGGCTCTAATGATATTTCAACAGCATGTGGATACTTGAGGATCAATGCCCTTTTAGAAAATTTGACAGAATAAGGGTGCTTAAGGCTCAATGCATGCTAATGGCTTGTGAGGGGGTTGATTTATAGGAAAGGCTTGGTTCCAATGGATGGCTAGGATCAATTAGGGCTTTAGGTGAAATGGATGGATAGGATTAAGTTAGGTTTTCTTGCACATCAAGAAATTGTAGTCATATGACATGTGGCAAAGGAGGATGAGGCTTAGGTGTGCTTGTGTAGATAAATACTAAAATTAGGTCCCATTAGTTGTGCATGTGAAAGATAAAAGTTGTAACACATGATTGACTAGACAAGTGTTGGAATGTGATGAAAGATGAGTGTTTAATTCAAATAAAATATTTAAATTAGTTGGGATATGAGTTGGATATTAATTAAATAAATAAAATTTATTTAATTAATTGGGAAGTTGAATAGGATGAGATAAGATATGATGTGGAAATTAATTAAATAAATAAAATTTATTTAATTAATTGGGATGGGGATAAGATAAATGGGATTATGTATGTGAAATTAATTAAATAAATAAAATTTATTTAATTAATTGGCTAAGTAAGATGAGGATGGGATTGAATGGGATTTTAATTAAATAAATAAAAATTTATTTAATTAATTGGCTAATAGATAAATGGGATTAAGAGTGGGATTTATGACAAAAATGGCTTATGATGTTTAGGATAATGTTTTAACAAGGTGTTGTAGGACATGGACAAAGTTGGGACAAATTTGGGTGTCTACACCAACGAGTATAGTTTTGATATATTTTGATTTTATTATGATTATTTTTGTTAGTTTTACTAAACATAGGTTTTTCACCAAACATCAAGTTATCTATTCTACACACATGGAAAATTAGTAAATTAGTGAAAAAAAATTCTAAAAATATATATATGCCCTAGGTATTGATGTCCTTGTTTTAACAAAAAATAAATTGAATTTTGATACATACATAAAAAGTTATGTTTTATGGAATATGTCTATGTCTAAATTATAATTGGTTTGACTTTCAAATTGAATTAAAAAAATATTCAACAAAACATTATGAAATCAAATGCATGCCCTAGATATCAGTGTTATCAATCTAAATTCAAAAGAATCAGAATTTTATCCTTTGTAGAAAAAAAAGTTATGTGTTATGGAATACACATCACTTTAAAAAAAATGTTGTTTATTATTAAAAACTAGTTATGAAAGGAGACGCAAAAAGTTTTACAATTTAACTCCAAATTTTTTTAAAAAAATATTTTTAGAATCTACAAACAAAATCTCACAAATCACTAGTCCACATCATCTTCAAATTCCTAATAGTTTAGTGGCTATAGGTGTCAGAAAGTGAAGATTTAGTTAAAAATGTTCATTTCAATGTCAAGTTTGGCCAAAAAGTGTAACCCACTATTGTGGGATGACCCAAATAATCTCTATAATTTTGATAAGAATTCAAAAGAATACACCTGTCTAGACCTTTAGGATCTATCAGCTAGATTGGAGAAAATTGAAGATGTCTTCAAAAGAAGGATGGACTGTTCAACATGCTAGAGTAGATGGACTAATATGTTTGACATGTGTCAAATATTTTAGAACAAGATTGAGAGGTTAGAGAAAGGTCTGAAAGATCTAGCTAACTTCTCTAATGATATCATGAGAAATACTGCATTTGACGTTAAAAATATCAAGAATCAAATGGAGAAATGAAAGCTTTTGTAGGTTAATGAGAATGAGTCTGGGAAAAGACAAAGGACTGACAAAGACACTTCTTCCTGGTAGGAGGAGGTGATTAAAATGCATAAGGAATGGAGCACTTATGATATTTAGTCTTTTTTTTTGTTGTGTAGTCTTGTAAAATCTATTATTCTCTTGCTATTTTTTGCCTGTTCCCTTGGCCTATTCAGGTTATTATTAGGGAAGTTTGTTTTAATGTTACTTAATACGTATACTATGTTGGGTTTGTTTTGGACTTGGCTCCATGGCCCTTTATGGGTTATTATTAGGGAGATTCATGTTTTGGGGGTTGCTTTTCCTAGACTATTTGTTGTTTTTGATTGGAACTAGTTTTGTGACTATTTTTTGTTGTGCTCTCTTAGTGCCCTGGCCCTCCTTGGGTTATTATCAAAGCTTTATACTAGAATGTGGGACTGATTTGACTTGCACTCTGTATGGGACTAGGACCCTTCTCTTAGCTAAAATTAATAAAAAACAAATTAGTAGGAGATGTAAGGTAGTAGCTAGCATATGGCAGGGCCACATGAATGTGTATGATGTTGTAGAGTATTAGGAAAGGTGTCTCAACCTTGCAACTAGAAAAGGATACTATTCTTCCCAATTTTGGTCTTTTCGAATACCCTTTATCTTAAAGAATGGTTTAAAACTTTCAATGTTTCCGTAAGGGACTAAAAATGGTAGGGCTTACTATTTTTAGTAACTCTACATTTGAGCATGGATGGACTTGAAATTTTTCCTAAAGGTGAAAAACTGCCAAGTAAACATCTTGGGTGATTTTTGACTCAAGATCATGCATGTATTGCAAGATATTAAAGTTTCTATTTTTTGGAACTCTCAGAAAAGTTTTGAACTCAAATTTAAGGAACTTAGAGGTCCCTAAATATCTTGAAATTTGTCTTAACTGAATTATATCTTGATAGATCTCTTCATGAGATTTCCAACACATCAAACAGTTCATCAATCAGACACCCGAATCAAAAGTTATGGCCTCTAGAAGATGGATCTCCTATTTTGGGAAATGTGAAAACATGTTGGACACTTAAAAGAGCTGTAAAGGGGAGAGTTACACATGTTGGTGTTTGATTTGGCACATCACAAGGCATATTTTATTAGAGATAATTTGGGCACCACTTTTGGGTGGTTTTGTCTCATGGTTTTGTAATTACCATTGGTGGTTTACTATATTGTATATCCTATATATCAGGAGCTTGAGATGGAGGTTGTCTATAAGACATTGGCTTGCCTCTGGATCTTTGGTTGGTTATACTCCTATGAAAACTTTCTCTAAAAGTCTATTCTAATCTTCTTGATTCTTGAATAATATATTGGGTGGCTTTGAAGTGTGGGGTTTCTCTCCCGAAAGGTTTCCCCACATAATTACTTTGTTGTGGTATGATTGCTATTTGTTTTTATTTCTGTAATTGTTCTAAATATCTAAAAAGTTTTACATATTACTCACCTCAAGATTAGTGTAGGAGGTTGTTCCACTACCTTAGCTTCCTTACAAGTGGTATCAGAGCTTGATCGTGCCTTTGGTTTTAGCTGTGGGTTGTTGATTTGTTTGAGATAATCTAGTTTTGAGTGGGAGCTTGTGAAGAAGATACTTTGTGATCTTGTTGTAGGGATTTTTAGATGGTGAACACATCAGGGAGAAGAGAGGTAGAAGATTTTTCTAGTAACAATTTTGAGATGTGGAAGTTGAAGATGGAGGATCTGTTAATTGATCGAGATCTGTGGGATGCTATTGATGAGAAAGTTTCGAGGCCCACAGATGCTACTTTGGCTATTGAATATGATGTTATGGATTGTAAAGCCAAGGATCTAATCATATTGTGCCTGACAGAATCTATTTTAATCAATGTCCATGAGGATCCCTCTACAAAGAAACTATGGAAGAAACTTGGTGAAATATATCAAGCCAAATCTTTAGTGAACACAATTTTCTTGAGGAAGAAATTGTATTCCTTGAGAACGAAAGAGGGTGGATGAATTTTAGACCACCTAGAAGCATTCAATATGTTGATGGCTCAATTGGCATTAGTTGGTGTAAAAATGGATGAGGAGGAGATATGTGAGATCCTACTTTGTTCTTTGTCTTGTTTATAGGATTCTCTTGTTATGGTGATTGGGAGTACTTTTGTTTTCTTGAAAGTTGAAGATGTCATGGGTTCTTTGCTTTCTGAAGAAATGAGGAGAAAGGGATCCATAAGTGCCAAAGAATCCCTAAATGTTCATGGACAACCTAAATAATAAAGGAAATAAGAGCAAGAAGCACGACAAATCCAAGTCCAAGGGGCGATCCAAATCTCCTAGAAAGTCCAAAGTTATTTGCTAGAATTGCAGTAAGCCTGAACACTTTTGTAAGGAGTGTAAAGAAGAAAAGAAGAAGAAAAAGAAGAAATTTGAAACTAATTATGAGTTTGAGAAGTAAGCTGGTGATGTGTTCATTCCATTTTTGGCCACTGATGTAGGTAATGATGCATGGCTAAGACACAAGTGCATCTTTCCATATGACCCCTAATAGAGATTGATTTTCTGGATATGAAGAATTTTACGAAGTTAAGGTGTACTTGGGTGATGATTGTCATTTAAATATTGTTGGCCATGGTAAAGTTAAAATCAGATTTCCTAATGACAGAATAAAAAGGATTAATGGTGTGTTGCATATCCCTAGATTAGCACAAAAGTTATTATTTGTGAGAAAACTAATAGATGCGAGTGAGTAGGTAGTCTTTTTTTATACAAGATGCAAGATGGTTAGAGGTGCTATGATGATCACTAGAGGTGTCAGATTTGGTACATTATATAAGCTTGATGCATGCATTATTGAGTGTAATAGTACTTCTCTGAAAAGTAAATTTGTGAATGCTTCATTAGAAAAGGAGATGATTTAATATTTAGTGGATGGTCATGGCTTCTGGGTACCTTAGGGTGCTCTTTCTTCTGAATCAAAATTGCCTATAGAGAAGACTATGTTATGGCACCAGCGATTAGGCCACATAGGAGAAAAGGTTCTAAGGACCTTGAAAAATAAAAACCTTGTTGAAGGGTTGACTAATTGTACTCTTAATTTTGATTTCTATGAGCATTGTGTTACCTCTCAAATCGGTAGAGGGTTTGCCAGCTCTAATGCATAGGCAAATTCGATCAACAGATACGAGAGGTTATGTAAGCTGCCTCCCCTTCACTTTTTGTTTTGCCACACCAAGGGGGGTATCCCTATAACTAAAGATGTAACATTGACTAGCTCAATGACAGAAAGGTTTAGCTTTACAATAACAGGCAGAATACTCTCATGTATGGACCAAGATTTGTGTGATAAATCACAAGGTTGGCAATGTTCTTGGACATATTTGTCTGGTCAGGTATGAGAGTATGCAGGGGTTCCTAATCCTACTCCTACAACTAACAGGTTGGAAGAAATAAAAGATGGATTTATATTTTGGATGCAAGACAGGGGGTTTTTGGATCATAAGTACTAAACAAGAGCAGACTAGTGCCTATCTTAGGGCAAGGAGTCAAATAGACGTATACAGGTGAACGGTTTGCAACTACATTCAAGTTTCAGGGGGTCAAAGCAGGTATTCGCCTTACAAATACCACCCAAGAATGGGTATTTTAGCTGCCCATACTTATAGATATCCTGGCTGACATACATACTTCTCCATGATTGATCTAAAACAATTTAATCCACTCCTTGAATGGAAGTCAAAAGATCAAGCATGTGGTATAGAAAACTATACCCTAGAATCCAAGTAACCCTTAGCAACTATATTCAGAAGAAGGAAATGCATACAGCAAATGGAGCCAGACAACTGAAACACATGCAGATAAGCATTTCTCATATAAAATTGACATGAAACTGAAAAGAATGTGCAAAACACATTTGAAATGCAACTTATAAACTACAGAAAGAGATACAACAGCCAGGAAATGCTCTGTTTTTCCTTATTTACACAAAAATTGCCCAAGTCTTCAACCACCAATGAATGACACAATTTGCCCCTCAAATAGCCAAACTGTGCATCTAGCAAAATTAATTACAAGGCAAATAAAAAATTTGCCATATACAATGCATGAGAAACGACGCTCAAAATTGAATGCGGCAGAGGGACAAAGAGGATGGAGTAGGTGGAATCAAGATCTACACAGCCACTCAAGGACTTTCATCTTCAATTGGGTGGTTGACCTATCCTTTCCATTGTCCATCCTCTGCAAATCTACCATTAATGCTTCATCTACCTGCAGGCCCTTGAGGATGCAACAGCAGCAAGCCTTTGGAATTTTTCCCGCCCAAATTGGTGTAGACACACAAAAAGTCCTTCCTCGTGGGTTCAAAACATGGCCTTTGATCTACTCCCATCGCTGAAATTGATGACCCCAAACACGCCATAAAAATTGCCAACCAGTCAGATCGTGCCACGTAGACACTCTGCTCCTCTATCGCTGACCTTTCCAATCCTTATTTTGCCCTTTTTCACCCTTGTATATGCATATACAAATTCCCTCATTAAATCTTTGTATATGCAGGATGCATATACACGAAACTGTTAACATGCAAGGCGGACCCCAAACTATATTAGAGCAAGTTGGAATTCTATTCAGGTCCACCTTGCATCTTCATTCCTTGCATAAGCTCAATGTATATCTGCATATACATTCACTTTATACATACAAGGTGAGGATTTCAAATTTTATAAAGCATTTTGAAGTTGCTTTGAAATCTGGCTTGTATCTAGCCTTTGTATCTTCACAATGTATATCGGCACATACAACACCAATATACAAGCGAAAACATACAACCGCAAATATACAAGTGGCGGGCCCCAGCTTTGTAACTTGTCTTGTATGTGCCTATTTACATATCACCGCCGATGCATCTCACCAATATACAATTCGCCTTGTATGTCCGCGGGCCCCACCAAATGTATCTCCCACTACTTTGCATGTTGCTGAATATATAAGGCCTCTTGTATATTTGCAATGTACATCCTACCTTGTACATTCCCTTTGTATGTCGAATATACAAACGTGAACATAAAAACAAGGAAACACTCCTAGAATATGCCTGCAATGTATCTTTTCTTTGTATTTAACCATTGTATGTCTGAACATACAAACCAAATATACATGCAACCCAATATGCAAGCAACGAATATTCCTGGGAATCTGCGAAAGATTCACCCTTGTATATGCACATTCTAAGCCCGATATGCATTCATAAATGCATCTAATTCATTTTTTCAAAGGCTGATAGAGACTTTGCAAGCCTGCCAATGCATATTTCTTGACCTGAACCCAGATTGCTCATGCAGGCAGTAACAAATTGCATTTATGGTAAACAAAACTATGTTTAGTTTTACTTGAGTTCTCATAAATCTTGTGGTGTATTAGATCTTATTCATTCTGATGTGTTTGGTCTCGTAGATGTTCCTTCCATTGAAAAATCAACATATTATGTTTCGTTTATTGATTATTACAGCAGAAGAACATGTATATATTTTCTAAAGAATAAATCTAAAGTTTTTAGTCGATTTAAATAATTTAAAGTAATTGTTGAGTTGCAGTTTGCAAAGAAAATAAAATGTTTGAGGACTGACAATGGTGATGAATGTTTTTCTAATGATTTTGATAGATTTTGTAAAAATTGAAGCATTCAAGGACAAAAGACAACTCTATATTCTTCACAACAAAATGGAGTTGTAGAAAGAATGAATAAAACACTGATGGAGAAGGCTAGGAGTATTCTTAGTGGTGCTAGTCCAGAATAAAGGTTTTAGGATGAAGCTATTGCTACCACTTGCTACCTAATTAACAGGACCTCCTACATTAGTTCTTGTTGATAAAACACCTCTGGAGGCATGGTCAAGGCACAAGCCTTCACTGAGACATCTTAGTTTTTTTGATTGTGAGGCATATGCATGTGCCAAAGGAGAAGTGAACAAAGTTGGAGAACAAGGATGTAAAATGTATCTTCATTGAGTATAGTTATGGTGTGAAAGGATATAAGCTTTGAGACCCTGTTGCACAAAAGGTAATATATAGTAGAAGTGTTATTTTTAGAGAAACTAAGCATTCTTCTATTACATTGCAGCTAGAACAAAGTGAATAGAAAGATGCAATTCAACTCCATTCTACACCTGAGAAAGTTAAATCGAGACCCCTATATAGACACGAAGTTGAGGAGAGCTCATCTAGCTCTAAATCTTCAGAAGAGGAGGAAGAACCTCCAACTCAATTTGTTCAAAGGTCTACAAGGCATAGACAACCACTTGAAAGGTTTTAACTTGATGACTAGAGATGTATTTTTTCTTTGAATACTAACATAGATGAACCTAGATCTGTAGAAGAGGCATTAGGGATGAATGATGCCAAGTCTTGGAAGATTGCTATGGATGAAGAAATGGCATCTTTGAAAAAAAAAGATACATGGGACCTAGTGCCATTGGTTGAAGGATAAAAACCTTTTCGTTGCAAATGGATGTTCAAGAAAAATATTGGTTCATATGGAGGTATTGAGAAGTATAAAGCATGGTTGGTTGTAAAAGGTTACTCTTAGGTTGAGGGTGTTGATTACGGTGAGATATTTTCTCCTATTGCAAAAATAACATCCATTAGATTCTTTCTTTCTATTACTACTAATTATGATCTAGAGGTTGAGAAAATGGATGTGAAAATGATATTCCTTCATGGTGATTTGGAGGAGGATATTTATATGACACAACCAGAGTACTACATTGTGAAAGGTAAAAGTAATTTGGTTTGTAAATTGAAGAAATATTTCTAGCCCTCAAACAAAGTCCTAGGATATGGTATAAGAAATTTGATACATATGTGTTGAATTTGAGATTTGACCATTCTAAATCCAATCATTGTGTTTATTATAAATATGATGTGATCATTTCCTTTTTATTGCATTATATGTTGATGATATGTTATTTATTGGTAAAGGGAAAGCAATGATTTTAGAACTAAAGTCTCAACTTGTAGATAAATTTGGAATGAAAGATCTTGGTGTAGCTAAAAACATTATTGGGATGGAAATAAGAAGAGATAGAGTGAACATAAAACTATGGCATGGCCAGAGTATGTATGCCAATTTAGTTCTACAGAGGTTTAACATGAAGGATTCTAGACCATTATGTGTTCCCTTTATAGTTGAAACAAAGTTATCTTCTTCACAATGTCTAGCATCCCCATCAGAGATGGAAGAAATGAGTAGAGTGCCTTACCAGAGTGTAGTCATAAGTTTGATGTATGTTATGGTCTATACTAGACTAGACATTTCCCAAGCAGTGGGAGCTCTTTCCAAATATATGTCTAATCCTGGTAGAGTTCATTAGGATGCAATTAAAAGAGTCTTTAGATATTTGTGAGGTACCTCAGAGTACTTTTTGTGTTATCATGGTAATTTGATAGGAGACATGCATTCTCTTGATATTCATGGTTATGTGTATTTAGACTAGGTCGGTGACGTTAATGTAGATGATCCACCGATGCTTATGTATTTACTTTATTTGGTGGTGCAATTAGTTGGATGAGTAAGTAACAGGTTGTAGTTGCTTTGTCCACTACTGAATTTGAGTATATGGAAGCTACTCATGCTTGTAAAGAAGCCATTTGGATTAAGAGACTATGTTTAGATATAAAAAAAAAAACAAGGTGCAGTGATAGTTTATTGTGATAGTCAGAGTGTGATCTTCCTAGCTAAGAACCCAAAATTTTATGCCAGGACCAAGCACATTGATGTATAGTATCATTTTTTAGAGATATGGTCAAGAATGGAAAGGTTAAGCTAGTTAAGGTAGAGACTTTGATGAATTTATAGATGCATTACCTAAGCCTATGAGCACAAAGAAGTTTAGATGGTGTTCAAAGTCTATGGGCCTTTCAAATCCAAGCAATTAAATCATGGTGTTGATACTCCCTTTAGTCTTGCAAAGTTTTTAACAAGTGGGAGAATGTTAGGAAAGGTGTCTCAACCTTGCAACTACAAAAGGTTACTATTCTTCCCAATTTTGGTCTTTTTGAATACCCTTTATCTTGAAGAATACATTAGAACTTTCAAAGTTTCCAAAAGGGACTAAAAATGCAGGGGTTACTCTATTTAGTAGCTATACATTTAAGCATAGATGGACCCAAAATTTTCCCAAAAATGTGTAGAATTTCCAAGTAAACATTAGTGAGTTTCGACTCATGATCATGCCTAGATTGCAAAATATTAAAGTTTTTGTTTCTTGAAACTCTTGGAAAAGTTTCAAACTCATATTTGAGGCACTTATATGTCCCTAAACACCCCAAAGTTCTCATTACTGAAAATTTTGGTTACACCTTGATAGATATCTTCACAAGCATTCCAATGCATCAAATAGTTCATCAATCAGACACTTGGATCAAAAGTTATGGCCTCTGGAAGATGGACATCCTATTTTTGGAAATGTGAAAATGTGTTGCACACTTAAAAGAGTTGTAAAAGGGAGAGTTACACATGTTAGTGTTTGATTTGGCACATTACAAGGCATCTTTGATTGGAGATAATTTGGGCACCATTTTTGGGTGGTTTTGGCTTATGATTTGGTAATCACCATTGACAATTTACTGTATTGTATCTACTATATATCATGAACTTGAGATGGAGGTTGTGTTTAAGAGTCATATAGATGTTGAGTTGCCTTTGAATCTCTGGTTGGTTATACTCCTATGAAATATTGCTTTGTAACTATATTTTGATCTTCTCGATTCCTGAATAATATGTTGGGCAGCTTTGGAGTGTGGGGTTTTTCTCTTGAAAGGCTTCCCCACACAATTATTATGTTGTGGTATGATTTCTATTTGTGTTTATTTCTGTAACTGTTGTAGAGATCTAATTTTTTTTGCATATCTCTCTATTGGAAATAAAAGCATGATGGTGTAGAAAGAGATAAGCATGATGTTAAGCAGTGTTGTCATTGATGACAACAAAGACTAATGGAAACAATGGTTGATGGCAACAAAGCGTTAAGTCAGGATAGAGACTATGACATCAAAGGATAAAGGTAAAGTGTTCCAGAAAGTATTTTCTAGACTTAAGGATACAATTGTGTAGAATAGTTTGATTGGTAATTTTGCAAGAGGGTTTGATCCTCTTCCTTACAAGAAGACTTTATCCTCCATAGAAGACTACTATGCAAGAAGATTTGATCCGGTAAGGAGATATGTTCTAAAATTTGGCTAAGTGTCATCCTGATACAACTAAGCTACATAGTTATGATAATTTGGTCTACATCGGCCCACTATTAAAGATCTTTCTTTGCTGTTCTAGTATGTGGTTATTAGTCATTGGATACATCTAAATCCAGAATTTTGTTTACTAATGATCTCTGGTGTGAAAGATGTGAACAAAAGAAGTTCAGCCTAACATAGTATAGTTATTTCTAGCACAAAGCATGTAAGTACATAGATCCACATTTCTCCAGCATGAAATATTTTTCTTTACGGTTTTAATGTGTTTCTAGTGAATATTCAAAGAGTCCAAATCCAAAGTTTCTAGTCCTGAAGTCCTCCAAAATCAAAGTTAAAGGTGATAGAGTATTGTACTCTGTATTGACAGTGTTTTGATAGTGCCAGTGATTTGCTACACAGATTCAAGGATAAGATTATGAATGTCTGTAAAATGTATATTCCAAGTTTTAAGCAATTTGGAGGTCCGCATACCGATTTGTGAAATAATAGATAGTTCATATTGTTGTTATCTTGTCAGTGGAGTTGACCTGAAGGAGTTGATGTTGTGTGGAGCTATGAAATGAATGAAGTGTTGTCATAAGAGTTTCTATAGGTTGTTCTGACCTATATGAGTCTTCTACATGTTTTGGTTTTCTCAACAAAGTATTTTAGATTGAGGTTATGGCCGACAAGTTTCTTTATTTTGATGTTTTGCACATTACATCCAATTAGGTTGACCTAATTGATGTTGTGAAATAAGTGGATATATATGAAGGATTATTTTTGGTGTTTTAAAAAATATACAAGATAGAGATGTGATATAGATGTGAAAAGTGCCTTTGGATACAAATTGAGTGAATGCAGAGAAATGCAGTCTGGTATTTTAGAATAGTGTGATGAGTATTGTTTCTATGCTATGAGCTTCATTGGAACTATACCCCATGCATATGTTAGATGCAATTGTAACAATTCTTTTTGGAAGTGAGCCATCCTCTTTCTTCTATTTCTTTCTTTTAGGATAGTGAGTCCTTTGGTAGTGAACCACCTACAGTGAGTATTCTTAAATAGTGAGTCCACCAATTGTATCAACCTTAACCGGTTGTTTTATCATAATATATTGTGAGCTAACCCTTACTATGGTTTTTCCCTTTTTTAGGTTTTCCACATAAAAATCTTGGTGTTCATGTGTTATGTGTTGTTGCATGCTTTATGGTTTATTTCATTTACTACAATTGAATATGTCAAATAGATTGGATATCTAATGTCTGAATGGTTTAAGAGAATACTGATTCACCCCCCCACCTCAGTATTCGATGTGTTCAACACTCTCCCCTCAAGATTAGTGTAGGAAGTTGTTACACTACATTAGCTTCCTTACATAGAGGAGGATATTGAGAGGGATTATACCTAGAATGAAGGGATGATTCTCCTCAACCAGCCATTGCACCATCAAGAGAGTATAGTCTTTGAGGAAATATGAAACCAAATTGTGAGGATTTAGGACCAAATTGAGATATTGAGTTAGGGTTCCAAGTTTAGGGTTCATGTTTAATGGTTCCATTGCAAGATGTGAGTTAAGGATTCAAGATTTAAGATCTTTATGGTTGGGGTTTTGATTTTATACACCAACTTTGGAGTTTATTAATATAATTTCATACATATCGATAAATAAAGTGTTCCTAATGAATGATTGACTTAGGTGTGAATAAATTGATTTGTTATTCTAATGGTGATTTTAACATACCCATGTCAAGTCCCATTCATTTTTTGGCCTATTTTGTTGGAACAACTTAATCCAACTACTTGATAAATGCTACACTCTTCTGTTATGTTTGGCTTATGGCCCAATGGTTATCAATTTTACACTAATCTACACTTCAATTTTACACTAATTTTAGTGCTCAAATTAAAGATTTGAGTGTGATTTTGAGGATAGATGTTCATTGCTAGCACATTGAGGGTTAACTGATCCTATTTTTGGCTCTCCAAAGAGATTAGTTGAAATTTTGGTAAGAGAGTTGATTAGGTTTTTAATTTTAAGAGTTTAGGGTTTAGGGTTTTGGGTTTAGGGATTAGGGTATAAGGTTTAAGATTAGGAATTAACATTTAGTTTAGAAATTAATAAGAATACATGTAAAAAACAAGTGATTATGAATTTAGGTTTTCAAATTAAATGTAAATTAAAAATGGTAAGAAACAATAAAAACAATAGAAAAACCACCTACCTAGTAACAACTAAGGATCACTCCGAAGAAGGCAAGAAGGCTGTGGAGGTGCACTATGGAGGGGAAATGACATGGGTGTCTATTCTATTTTCCTATTTCCATCCCTATCCACCCTTTCAACTATTAAAAAGAACTCACAAGCACTGTTAAAAATAAATACTCTAAGTGAATGAGTGCCCATTCATAAAATAGGCTCCCATTCCATATACGAGAGTGTCACACCCCATTCTAAAAAAAACATACTTATCATTTGTATTTCAAGAGGATAGATAGTTAGTTGGTGAAAATATTATGATTAAAGTAATGTTGTGTTAGAATAGAAAATACATTTGATTTATATCATTTTATATGCAAGGAATAATTGGCTATGACATTATTAATATGCACATGGTTAAATCATCTAATGGACTAACTACCATTGTACAACTGAGGTGGATGTAGGAATAGTGTTTTTTCCCCTCCAAGATGAGGAGAGAGAGCAGCATTGAGGAGAGGGTGCTAGATCATGTCAATACAATGATCATTGTTCCATCTGAAAACACACACTCACATTAGAGGTTATGTCAATTTTGGAATAAGTCTTATTCTTTATGTTGTTGGTCACCTCAGTAATATTTTAACATTGTGATTATTCTATACTTGTTTAATATTGTCATCGTCATATTGATGACTTAATCTTTCAAATCGACAATCAGTAAGGTTGTGTACGTCTTTGAATTCCAAGACAACATGAGTAATTGACCAATCAAGTATAGTTTTGACATAAAGGCCTAAGTTATCTTTGTAAGACTCCATCATTTATATTGTGCTCATGAATAGCATAATTAAAGAATTCAAAAGAAAGCATCAGTGACATCTATGAATTAGGTGTACTATTGTTTTTATTTTAAAACTATTTATAAGCTTAGTCATGGTTAAATTTAACATCTAGCTTGGGGTAAAGGAAGTTAAGTCACGGAGACTCTCATCGTGTTCTTCCCTAGATACTTGGAGGAGTGGAAAGGAGCATTAGCTCCATAATCCTATTTTCAAGCTCTTTAGACCATGGATGGTTGAAAGAAAGGGGAGGATAATTAAGTGCAACTATTTTATAACCGACAAGGAGTGTGTTTACTATGGAAGGATAAGGGATATCGATAAGGAAAAAAGTCGAGAGTAGAAGGAGGACAATATCTCTTGGATTGGGAGAATAGAAGGGAGGGAAAAGGAGCTTGATAGGAGAGAGTATCAACTACATTAACAAAGTGGCATGTATGCCAATGAACCAATAGTAAACTATCGATATTAAGCTTCATCCTATATGTAAAATTATTTCTATTTTCTAAGTAAGCATTGAGAGGTTGTAGGTTTATATGAATCAATTGCTATCTGTGGTAAATAAAGCTTCTCTATATTTATGTATGCTTTTGACATAGGAATATATCTGTGGATACTCCTAGAATGGTATTCTATTTTAGTATAGTATTGAAGTTATATTCCTTTAGAAAATTGTGAATGTTGTTCTAGCAAGATTATGTTAAATATAGATATCATTCATATCATTTAGATTTTGATCTGAAGAATTATTGTGTAACGTCGAAAAATATTCCCTTGGGGGCTTTTCCCTCTTTAGGTTTAGCTCCCAAGTCTTTTACATGCATTTAGGACATCTTACTTCATAATTTGGCATCCCGATGGAATGAGCCCTAGGTAACATGACAAATGGGACCTAGGAGGACCCCTTGAGCCTTACCCTACCTAAAATAGGGGTGAGGACTTGGGCACCCGTGTTCTAATCCTGCCCTATTTTGGGTCAGCCCTAATTTCTGGGTGTCAATTTATGACCATTATTTGGGTCCTTTGCCGACACGGTATGTTTGAATTACGAAAATCTTGGTAGGAGTGTTTGTAGTTGCATATAAAAGCATGCTTAGGCATTCATTTAGAAACTAGATGGAAATTGTGATGTTCATGCATTCTAAAGTTGATTCAAGGCTTTCATTGTGTTGTAAGAGCAGACTTGTGTGGTTTGTGTGTTTGTATTTGCAGATTTGAGCATCAATTTCCTCATGGAATGAAGAGCATCTTCCTCCCATGAGATCTTCACTACAAGGTGACATTATATTGTGTTTTTATCATCATTTCCTTTGGTTTTTGCCTTTGCCTCACAAGGGCACACACTCTCTATCTGAAAATAGTGTTTGGAGACTTAAGTGTCCTCTGAGGCTTGACCGAGGCAAGCCTCTAAACACCATAACCCCCTCCCAAAGTCTTGTGATTGCAGGTTACAAGTGTCAAATTTGGGAAAAGTGAAGTTGCAGGAAGGATTAGCAGACATCAAGGATTCAGGATCTAAAGAGAAGCAGGACACCAGAGCCTTTTTGGGACTTGGGCGCTCGCTCTAGTGTCCTCTGCAGCTGAATTTCCAAAAATAGGAGTTACAGTGCTGATCAGTGTCGGAAGGAAGTTAGGACCCTGCAAAGAAACTAGTAGCTTGGACTTGGGTTCCTGCTCTTGTGTCCCTAACTTTTTCGCCTTGAAACCTTGAAAATAGGTACTCTGTGATTTGACATTTTACTTCCCTCTACAAGAGCTTTTTTTGTTATTCGTAAATTTATTGTCATATTTGCATAATTAGGGTTTTAAGGGTTAATTGAGCATAAGAGAAGGAAAATTGATAATTAAATTCCCTAATCCAAGTTTCCCTACATCTCACAGTGATCTAGGCTATGATAGTGAATTTCCACTCAACCCTAGATCCTTGAATGTAAAGGGTGAAAGGAGGATTCAAACATCTAAGACACTAAACATTAAACAATCCAAATTTTACCCTAAACATTTTGGTGAACCCATGTTTTTGGAATTAAATTGCAACTTTCTAAGTGTGTGTCTTCAAATTTGGATTGATTTCATTCATTCATATAGTCATTCATTTTATTGCAGTGAGAAAAATTCAAAAAAATTGAAAATTTAGAAAAATTCAAAAAAATTGCATTGTTTGGCTCACTAAATTGCATCAATTCTTTCTAAATTTTCCTAATTCATGATTTTTGAATCATATCTTATATAAAATATAGAAAAACACAAAAATTCAATAATTTGCATTGTATTTTCATCATTAATTTGCTAGGCTTTTGTAGAAATTTTGATAATTTTTATATAACCTAGTAATTCCAAAATCTAGGGTTAGTAGGCAAAATCTTCTTTTAGATTTTTCTACTGATTTTAGAGGCTCATTCAGATTAGAATTTATTTGTAGTCTTTCATTTTAGTGTAAATTTGCATTTAGATTTGAAATATTTGCATTTTTGTATAGAAAATTTCAACAAAAAACTAGCAATTTTCATGCATTTTCGTTAGATTTGCTTTTGCATTTTAAATATTAGAACTTGAAAATAATTTTCATATCTGAGAGTAATTAATTTCCATCATAAATTAGACTTCAAAATATTCACATAGCATTTTTTCCCAACATCTCAAACCTAGGGCTTCAAAAATAACGATTTTCACTAAATTTGGCCTTATTGACTCTATAAACTTGCACCATAGGGGTGTTGTGAAAAGTATTTTTGAATTAATTTTCTGTTATCATGCTAATCATTTTTTTTCCCTCCTAAAAATCTTCACAACACCCTTTTAACGGGCTCTTATATTGAAAATTCGGTGAAAAACTACACATTTTGACTATTTTTGCCCTAGGGTTTGACCTAGTTTGCACTCCAAGTGTGTTGTGACAAGTTTTATGGATTGATGTGACTGATATCATCAGTATTATTTTCTTCATATCCTAAAATTCATTACAACACACCTTTTGCTAGGTCTTGGAATTGAAAAACTGTGAAAAAATTGCATATTTTGCTATATTTTCACTAGGGTTTTACCTTAAGTGGCACTAAAAGCATGTTGTGTTGGGCATTTTGAAATCAATTGGCTGTTATACTGATATTATTTTCTTTCCATCATCATTTTCCTCACAACACCCTTTGTTATGCTCTTTTGCATTGAGTTTTGGTGAAAAAAGTGCCTATTTCAACTTATTTTCACTATAGTTTGACTTCGCATTATCTTGGATTTGCATCAAGAGTGTGTTGAGAAGGATAATATTTCTGTTTTGGACTGATATTAGACATATAACTTTCTATCCCTAATCAAAATGCTTACAACACCTTTTGTTTCATTCATTTGCATTGAAAAAAGTAAAAAAAAACAAGCATTTAGGTCATTTTTGCATATAACTTTGCACTTGTCTTTTGCATACTTTTGGAAAGCTTTTAAAATATGATATTGCATTGATTTGGAAACATATATCATGGTTAATTCTTTAGTACAATTTTTTGTATACATCGTAGACATTGATCATTTCCCTAAATTCACTGATAAACATCCTCAAGTTTTGGAACAAATAGCACACATTGATGATGTTGATCCCTCTATGTGCTCTACATACAAAATCTTTTGTTATATATCTGATTTTGATAGCTTCACAAACTTCATGGGAATATACCCTTGGATATTGGATGATCTCACTAAATTCATGATCAATAGTATATATATTAGTGATGACCTCAAAATATTAGATGAAGCCTTGGATGACTTTATGGAAAATTCCACTATGACACCTATTGCTAAAACATGTGATGATCTCTCTCCCAAGGTTGTTCCTCCACATGAGGACACTTGGATGCAAGAGGATGATTCCATTGACACATCTCTTAACATCATACCACCAAGTCTTCATTCTAAAACTCACTCTAGCCAAGATAAAGCATTAGCAAATGAAGAGCCATCACCACTTTCCCATTCCAATGCTCTCCCTGGCCAAGAGGAAGTATTATTGAATGAAGAAATCTCTTTAACAAAGAACATTCCATGGGTAGAAAATGAGCATTAATTTAACATTAATTAAATTCCTACCTCTGTGGATCATCCAACCAACCTTCTTCCTTTAGTTGATTGTTCACACACCTTGGATTTCACTAAGGAATAGAAGACCTTTAATGTACCTCCTTTGTTTGATTATTCAAATCATTTCGACATCACTAAGGATGTAGCACTAGTAGATGAGGAGAAATTTCTCACATTAAATCGTTCAAGGATGGATGTTGAGATCACTCAAAATAATTTGCTTCTCCCACCACCTAAGAGGATAGTGAATATGTGTAATAATGAACTTCAACAAGAAAACATTCCACCTAACATTGAGTCAAACCAAGAAGCATTTAAGAATGAACAAAAGAATAATGACAAAAACTTGGCAATGGTACCTTACACACCTTTTCTCTCTAACATTTGTGATTGGAAAGAAGATGATTTGATTGGTGATGACTTCTAGCATGGGCCTCTCTATAGGTAATTATCTCTAACCCTTTATCTCTCTCATGATGTTCTTCCCCCGTGATGTGTTATGTGTTGTTTAGGCCTCTTGGGATGACCCCTGATTTTCTTGTAAGGTCTGGAATATCAAGAGACCGCCTCTATTGTGACCTTCTTCTATTTGTATAATCATTCTTCTAAATTGCCTCTTTCTTTGATTTCAATATTGTCTGTTGTGTCTTACAGACATAGCATTACAGTTGGTGACTTGGGGGAACCCTCCTATGTGACTGTCCTTAAGACACCTATTTCTCCTCTCTTATTTATTGTTTCCCTTCCTCTAGTGTTTCCATCTAGTGGGCAGATGATTACAAACATTTATACTGATGCCGACCTAGTGTCCCTTTCGAGAGCAATCAAAAAATGGACTTAGTTCCTAATATGACAATGGGGTTGTATATCTTATCCGACACATGGCTAGCAGAAGCACTCGTGCTTTCCACGTAGTGAATTTCATGATGTTTCTATCACATTTACAAACCTTAACAATACTGTTGCTCTGTGCACCATTGTTTCTCTTTGAATCTAGCCTTGGTGGTACTTGATTCAGAGAGCTTCATGACATAGCCCCATGGTTAACCTTGAACTCCAAATTTTTTGTATAACCTTGGGTCTTTGTTTGGTTAAACATGTGCATTGATGTTGTTGTTTATCATGATCTTGTAGACACTAACATGTTTCTTGCAGGGATGTGTTTGTGGGAACATTTAGCAATCATAAAGTACATGTCACCTCCATGGGGCATGGGCTTTGTGAAAGTTAGTGTTTCCTTGTGTGTTTTCTTCCTACCTTAACATGCTTGATATCAATACCTGATATCAACCACCCTAAGGTGGGGGCATATATAAGGTAAGCTATCTGTTGTAGATGTTAGCAATGTGTTTGTCCTCAGGTGCAAACACCTGCGTGATGAGTGCATCATGCATCGTAAGTTTGTTTGCAATCAATCAATAAATCATGTAAGCCCTCTACGGAGGCGGGATATCGTGTATATCCTTTTTATCTTAAGCCCTCTATGGAAGCGGGGATGGTGTCTTTCTCAGAGAAAATTACATCATCCTATCATTTCCAAAAGTCCTATACGGAGGCAAGGAGCGGTTCTATGACTAACTCAACCCTTAAGCATGTGTGTCTGTAATGTGCCTAAGATGGTGTTGAGCCTAGAAATAGGGAACACACCATTGCTTGTCTCTCATGTTTTCTTCGTGTCTTCAAGTGTGTGTGTTTTGGTGTGCTTGTTTTTTTTGGTGTGTTTGTTGCCCCATATGCAGTATAAAGATCAGCGCCTTAGGGTTGTGCTTCCTACATTTTTGGGAGGTTTTGCGTGTTTTGAGTGTGTGTTGCCCCATATATACAAAGACCTACGTGATGAGTGCATCATGTATTATGCGAGGTTTGTTTACTTTCTAGTACTTGCATCTGCATTTCATAAAAATGAGAAAAAGAAAAGAAAAGATATCATTTATGCTTTCCATGCATTAATGTGTGTCTTCTATGCATTGACTGCATTCTCTATGTTTTGTGTGACTATAACTATCTTCTCCATGTTTTGCGTGCCTGTTACTATTTTCTATGTGATTGGCATGTCTTCTCCGTGCTTGATGTGTTTTCTATGTTTGTGACCTTACTTTAATGCATGTATTGCCCTCGCGTTTATACATACATTAAAGTGGGGGCTAAATGTAACATCAGAAAATGTCCCCTTGGGGGCTTTTCCCTCTTTAGGTTTAGCTCTTAGGTCTTTTGCATGCATTTAGGACATCTTACTTCATAATTTGGCATTCCGATGGAATGAGCCCTAGGTAACATGACAAATGGGACCTAGGAGGACCCCTTGAGCCTTACCCTACCTAAAATAGGGGGGAGGACTTGGGCACTCACACCGTCGTCCTGCCCTATTTTGGGCCAGCCCTAATTTTTGGGTGTTGGTTTATGACCGTTATTTGGGTCCTTTGCCGACACGGTAAATTTGAATTACGAAAATCTTGGCAGGAGTGTTTGTAGTTGTAGATAAAAGCATGCTTAGGCATTCATTTAGAAACTAGATGGCAATTGTGATGTTCATACATTCTAAAGGTGATTCAAGGCTTTCACTATGTTACACGAGTAGAATTGTCTGGTTTGTGTGTTTGTATTTGTAGATTTGAGCATCAATTTCCTCATGGAATGAAGAGCATCTTCCTCCCATGAGAGATTCACTACAAGGTGACATTATATTTTGTTTTTAACATCATTTCCTTTGTTTTTTTCCTCTGCCTCACAAGGGCATGTACTCTCTATTTGATAATGATGTTCAGAGACTTAAGTGTCCTCCGGGGCTTGACTGAGGCAAGCCTCTAAACACCACAACCCCCTCCTAAATTCTTGTAATTGTAGGTTACAGGTGTCGCATTTGGGAAAAGTGAAGTTGTAAGAAGGATTAGCAGACATCAAGGATTTAGGATCTGAAGAGAAGCAGGACATTAAAGCCTTTTCAGGACTTGGGCGCTTGCTCTAGTGTCCTCCACAACTAAATTTCTAGAAACAGGAGTTATAGTGTTGATCATTGTCGAAAGGAGGTTAGGATCCCGCAAAGAAACTGGTACCTTGGACTTGGGTGCCCACTCTTGTGTCCCTGATTTTTCTGCCTTGAAACCTCAAAAATAGGTACTCCGTGATTCAACATTTTACTTCCCTCTGTAAGAACTTTTTCAATTATTCATCAATTTATTGCCGTATTTGCATAATTAGGGTTTTAAGGGTCATTTGAGCATAAGAAAAGGAAAATTGATAATTAAATTCCCTAATCCAAGTTTCCCTACATCTCACAGTGATCTAGGGTATGATAGTGAATCACCACTCGACCCTAGATCCTTGAATGTAAAGGGTGAAAGGGGGATTCAAACATCTAAGACACTAAACATTAAACAGTCCAAATTTTACCCTAAATAGATTGAAATGTCCAAGATATATGTAGTTGATAGGCAATCATGTATTTATATTCTTGTTAAAATAGTTTAAATGAAAGTTAAACTTGTGTATAGGCTAAATGATATATATATATATACACACTAGCCAGTCATTATTCTTGAATGAATTTTGTTCTTATATGAATGTACTGTGTGTGAGATATTACCTATCTATCTATGGAAAGAACTTACCAATTAAGTTAGTAGTAGAGCGAGAGCTTACTTATTACCTTATGTCTTGAGTAGAACGAACCATATTAGTATTATGATGTCCTAGTTGTTGGCCCATGGATGCCATTGCACCAAAAGGTTGACCTGTTAATGCTCGATACAACCGCTAGAGTTAATGAATCCACAGGAGGCAGTTAAGCCATGTCATGAATCCCACGAGAGATGCTAGCTTAGTGCCAATAATCCCCCCCAAGCGTCACTCGCGGGATCCAACGTCACTCGTGGGAGCCTGCATCACTCGCGAGGGAGATTTGAACCTAGAACCCTTGGCTCTGATAGCAATTGTTGGCCCACGGTGGTCGTTGCACCAAAAGGTCGACTTGTTAATGCCCGATACAACTGCCAAAGTTAATGAATCCATAGGAGGTGGTTAAGCCATGTCACGAATCCTATGAGAGATGCTGGCTCACTGCCAACACTAGTATCCTTCTAAAGAAACTATATCAGTTTGATGTTGAGAGGTATCATACTCTTGTTAATTATAAAAGTTTATAGCTTTTGAATGATCAATGACTTGATTAAAAGAATTTATTTGAATAGACTTCATATTTAGGTAATCATACAGAATAATATATTTAACTTATTCCATAGAGGTTGATAATATAAGTAATATCATTTTGATTTCTATGAGTAACCAAGAATTCTCATATACTATTATTTCTAGTTAAGAGGAAACCATTCTTTTATCTTATATTTTGATTTCTATGACAAAATTGAGTATACCTTGAGATGTATACCAAATTTATTTATGAGCAGGGAAATGGGTTGACAAGCCCTTGAGTAGATTGATAGGTTGTCATAGACCTGAGATTGCAAGGATGCAAATAGGGGCTCAATGCATGCTTTTAAGACACCTAATCTCTCACCTTATACTTGTCTTATAGTAAAGGGTATATTTTATGTCTTTAAGACTAATATTGAATCAACAAGGCAAAGATTGTTGATATAATATTTGTTGAAAAATATGAATCTTGTCTCCAATTTGAGAAAAGAGTGTGTGAACATATGACTTATTATATAAAACTTTGGCCAAAGTAATGCAAAAGTCAATGCTTGCATTGTCAATTCACTACGTACCAGATAGCTGAATAGTTAGAGTGGGTTATACATAGCTAGAGCTAGAGTAGAGTTGAAAGCCTGATTATGTTTAGCTAGGACACTGCACTAGTTCTCAGATGGTACAAAGAATCAATTGATTCTCATGATCTATACCCTCACGAAGGGAAGGGCCACTTCTAGAAGGAAGGTGTGTGGGGGACCACTGGTCTGTGGTTGGAGGGAAAACACCAGGGTGATGCTCTCTCTCTCTCTCCTACAATTAAATGCCAAAGACTTGTGAACAGGAAACATTACTTATTATGTAAATGAAAATGACAAATATTGCAAGTCACAAGGAATGCGACCATATATTATTTGTTATTGATAAAGTGTAAAATTTTTAAGTCACATGTGAAGCGACCATCAACTAAAATTATACATTGTACTTTGAAATTGCAAATGTGTTATTATTGGATTTTTTTGTTAAAAAAAAGAGAAATGAAATTTTTTCATTTAATCTATTTTTTTTTAATATTCTAGTTGGGATGTTACACATGGTATTAGAGCTACTAGGTTCAACACTTGGACCTAGGAGCTCATTGTGAGGTTTCACAGACTGGTAAGATATGCTAATGATTAAAACATTTGTTCGTGTGCCAGAATGGTAGGAAAGAGAAGGATAAGTGTTAAGGGAAAATTGGAATGAATAATCAAATATATCAAATAAACCCACTAACTTAATGAAATATAGAAACAAAAAAATCAAATAGACAAAGAACTAAACCTTGCAAACCTCAATACTTCATAGCTTCCATTGGTCGCCTATCTAAATCGATCTTGTGTATGAATATGGCCCTCAGAAGGTACACTTCCTTGTGATTTTCCAAGATGTCAACAGAGAATGGCTATGATAGTTTTTATTGTAATGAAGATGAGCTTCACAACAATGATAATAGTGTGGTAACAAGTTGATCGGAAGAAAATGGAATGATATGGTAACAAAGGCATGCTGTAATTCTTGCAAAGTAAGGGTACTAAAAGATTGGATGAATGAAATGGAGGAATAGGGTTATACTTATAGACTTGGGAGAGAGAAGATCAATGGTATAGAAAGAATCAGAAGATCTGTAATGCCCCTCACTTTTGGCTTGTGATAGATGTTATTCTCATATTTCCTATGATAGTTCTGGTATAGTTGGCAGTTTTATATTGCATACTTACAGTTTCGAGACATTTGGACTAGTATGTTAGGGTTTATGTTCTCATATTTCCTATGACAGTTCTGGTATAGTTGGTAGTTTTATATTGCATATTTATAGTTTCGAGACATTTGGAATGGTATGTTATGGTTTATGCTCTCCTTGATCATGATGGATATATCTGGTGAATATAGACTAATGTTATTATGAGGTTAATGTGTTATTCGATTGTGATTATGATGCATTATTGGTAATGGATATAGTTACTTAATGATGTGTTTACATGAATGGAACAGTGTTGCATTACTCGTGTCAGAGTAGCCTGCCACGCTGCGACTTCCATTCATTATGTTTATGATGACATGTTTATATATGTATATATGTGCAACCTTGTTGTTTGCTGCAGGATGCAGGTATCGGGCATCGACTCCACCTATACTATCAGGTCTAAGCGTGCCCTAGCCAATGGAGTTGTGGATTGGAGTTAACATAAGGTTCACCACTCTGTCGACATCCTCAAAGAGGATGTGTTTCCTGTCATCATCGTCAGTTGGACTGATTGCCGTTATTGTTGCCATGTCATGTGGCTTTACATCGGGTCAGGTATCATCCTGTAGGGTTGGTTTATCGCATTTAAGTGTCGATTTAAGCTTGGTTAGTACTTTATGAAAGATAAGGTCAAATTAGGCTAACGTTAAATAAACATGTGTTAGGGGAATCATGTGTGGTGATTTTGTATAAATGAGTTAATTGTATGATTAAATGGTAAAATTAACAGGAATTAATAAATAAAATTAGAAAAAAAGATTAATTGGTAAAATTAATAGGAATTAGTAAATAAATAAATAAATTAGATAAACTATTAAGTGAATTAATAAGTTACAAGTTGTTAGCGGGTTAGATTAAAAGTGAACAAAAAAAAAGAAATATACATAAGTAATGACGAATAAATAACTATAATGCTTACAAAAATACATTTATAGTAACAATGATAACATTATAAGTTAAAAATTTTGGGGTTGACGCTTATTACCATATCTTAGTATTTTTTTGGGGATGTGCAAACTTATTCCCGTGTGCCGGCAATTGAAAATTTGGAGACTTGGGAATCCCGGGGTATGGTTAATTTGGAATCCCACGAGAAAGTGGGTTATTGGGAAAGGAGAGAGAGGCATGGTTTGCATTTACTCGAGGAGTCCAATCCTGGTTTTGGAGAAAGTGGGTTGTCGGGGCATTACAGGATGTCTCCTGCATTTATCTGAGGAGGGGAGTCCTGGTTATGGGGGCAGGAAGAACAGAAAAAGAGTTGGTGGCAAGAGTTGGAAAAATTTGGGAGGTGAACTAAAATCAGGTATGTTCTCATTATCCTCCCAAATCGTACAATTTCTTGAGATTTTTGCCAAATAAATATTTTGCCCAGTATGTATTTTGTTCTGTATAATGTTGATTGAGCTTCTCCATTGCTTTTGTGCGGATGCCTTTGAGTCCTTCCAGTTTTCATACCTAGTGTGTTGGCGATGATCAATGCAATATTGGGGTTTTCTTTTTATCTGCTGTGCTTTATTATGTTAATGAATGTTCTATTGCGTTTTGGTATACCTTATGCTCCATTGGTCAAGCATGTTGTTGGACTCCGGTGTAGATCTAATTAATACAATATTTCACGCTTTGAAGAAGTTTAAACAAGTTAAATTGTGGGAGTACGCTTAACAAATATTTATAGACAGCAATTGCTTTGGTAAATTTAGTTATTTTAGTGCTGCACACTGTCGTTGATGCAAAATATGTTTCGGTGTGATCAACGCTGCCCATAGCTTCCAGATTGCAGGAGTTTGGAACGAATGTGTTGCTAATGCTATGCACATGTTTCCTACAAGGTTACTATCGTGCCATCATTCTTATGGCCATTAGACACCCTGACTACTGGTTTTAAACTCTTATGTAGTTCGTCCATACTGGTCCATGCAAATCCCCTCTTAATTAAATTATTGTTTTAACCACGTCATTTAATTTTGCTGAAGCTTTATCAACATCATAGGATGTGATATCTTCTGCAACGACCATATACTTCCAAAAGAAAGTTGCCGCTGTTAAACCATTATTGCAAAACATTGTCAAAACACCCTTAGGCTGCTATGCGATGGCCGCCGGATCTTCAAACCTTTCACCTGTCAGTTGCAATAAGAATGACCTAAGTATAGAAACTACCAAAGTATCTAGCAACATAATGCAGTTCAACTCACATCTACTGTGGCTATGCAAACTGTTATTGATTCATAAACAGCAGCTTAATTCAAAATTAATATTTTAAATGAATCTAGGTACTTACTGATTGACTGCCTTTTGTCGTTTTATAGAATAGTTAAGAAAACAGCCTTAATGTGTCCTAAATTTGTGGAGGTGTCACTCTAGTAAAGTAGTATATATCATGTGTGAGGATATAATAGGTAATTTTTATTTTGAAATTTTACACTAGTGTACTATAAAAATATTGATATTAATATAAAAGGGGTCTCAAGAAAAAAAAGTATGTGGTAGTAAATTTTTAAAATTAGGGAAAACATTGAGAATAATTTGATTGCATGTGCTATGAACCATTTTCATGAAATGTAAATGTAATTCACACATATGAACAAGACTGAGAACACAGAAGAAAATAGTGCATACATAGAATTTAGTTTGGAGATAACCCAAGGCAGGTAAGAAACTCCAGGAAGAGTGAGTTACAAACCTCTTCAATCCAATAGGTATTTTTATTTTATTTTATTTATGAGCATCATAGTGTGGGGAAATCATCTCATGAAAAAAGGGGTTCACGCCGGAAGTTCTCTAAGCTTGTAAGCTTAGGGATAGATATTTGGGAAAACAAATCCACTTTGTGTATATTTCGCAGCCACTACATTCCATGTTTAACATTCATAGGCCACATCGTGAGGGTTGGAGGCGTCTGCCTTTAGACCATGGGTTCGTGGCAGGCTAAACTTACCCATACAGCCACCGCAGGAGTATCTGGCACCTTGATGATGAGTCTAGTATGTCTTCTAGATTGCCAGAAGGATCTAAATGTGATCGAAGCATCACAGCTCCCAAGAAGTTGCACATAGGGTGTGTCTTGGCCTTTTACCAAGTAGCGAGCTAAGCTGGTGCACCGCTGTCAGAGCCCTAAAGTAATCTTGCGATTTCAAGATGAAGTTGCTTGTCATTGTTTAAACTTTCTCTGTATTATTTCTTTTGCCTATGAATTTGATGTGTTGATCCATACACTCTTCAAGCTTATCACAATTTTTGAAATGAGATATCATGGCGGGGATAGTTTATTTATTCATTTTGATCAATTCTCTTGGCTGCACACCAAAACCTGTAAATCCTGCTAGAAATCTGATTGCCAAAATTTTAAGTCACAGTTTTTTATGTTGTCTCAACTCTAGTTACAAATAAAATTGGTTCCAGTAAGTTGTATGCATATTTTCTCTCTTTGAGGAAGGAGTTAATTTTTCTTTCGTGGCATTGAATCTTAGAGGGCTTTGTTATGAGAATATCATACGGAGTTGGCATTTTAGGGTTAGGTTCGGTTGCTCAAGAAAATTCCTGTAAAATGTATTTCCAAAATAGTCACTTACATATGGTTAGGTTTGTGGTTTGAGGTTGCGGGAAATAGTTTATTGTAATAAGGTTAGAATTAAGTATAGTTGTTTTATTATGAATTGTAGCTATTAAATTATAGATGACAATGTGTATAGGAAATAACTTCGTATTGGCAAGACATTTTATATTAATATTGTTGTCACCTTGTTAGTAACTGTAGTTGGTGGAATGTTATTGGGATAGGAATGGGGTAGGCAATGTTTGTATGGTTATGGCAGAAGATGTAAATAGATATGGATGTACTTTTTACCTTCAAATAAATATGTTTTTAACGAGGTTTAGGGTTTTTTATTCGGTTATAAAATAAACAGGAACCCTCCAGTTACCCGCCAGTATTGAATTTATATCACATTGAAATTATTTAGTTAATTTGATTTATTAGAAAGACAATGATGGCTACCCTAGTTATGTTAGTGAGACATAAGTATAGTTGTATCTTTTTTAAGATTTAATTTACATATTTGTTTTGGTAAATATTTGCATATAGTGATTTTAATGTAATTGTAAGATTACAATCAATGACACACTGTGTATAATATAAATACACCCGCCTTCTTGTAAATTAAATTTAGACTATAATTACTATTACTAATATTATTATTATTATCATTATTATTATTATCATTATTATTATTATCATTATTATTATTATTATTATTATTATTATTACTATTGTTATCTCAAAACATTAGTTGTCTATCCAAGGAAAGATTTGCATGGTTATATGTATCTGATAGCTACACAAGTGCAATTATATAAATTGTGTATTAGATTATTTAATAGTAATATAAGATTTAATATTTTAGTGAAGGTATCAATTACTATATTTTTGAATTGTTATGGAAGTTAATTGATTTAATCTGGAAGTGAATTTTATTATAATATCCTTGTGAAGAGTTAGTAAATAAGTTCTGAGAGTTCATAAGAGAGTATGGTGATGGAAGTTATGTGAATAGTGAACTCAGCGGCATCAAGAGAGTATAATTGAGCATAAGATAGATTATTAATATTAATGAGGTTCTTTGTGCAAGTTAGTAGAGTGTAATCCAGAGGCATAGGTTATGTCGTTTGCTTTCATGTACATGGTATGGGGTTAAGTCCTTCATGGATGTTGCAATCGTTTATTGTTTTAAGTATGTTATAAGGTATTGTGTTGGATGAGACAACAAGGACACATTGTCATCTGTATAGAAGAAAATTCTCATGTGTTACTCCATCTGGAAACCATGAATAATGTATTGAGAATTGCCTTGTGATTATGCCATAGTTTGCAAGAGGGTTAATGCCTTGCAATGTGTATGCCTAGTTTATTGTTATGGTGATTTGTGCATGATGGATGGGGTCTCCTAGGTGCAGATAGGGGAGTGGCTTCCAATGTGGGGCCGGTGCCCAAAGTGGCCGCCAGGGTAACCCATTAGAAGTTGGTAATCAAGTGATAACCTAATAATTAATCTAGGGGATTGGGTTGTTTTCACACTAACAAGATAATTGGATGCCTCACTCATGCCTGTAGTGCTCATTCAGGCTAAGGATGAGATGAGAAGGCCGTGGTTGGAAAAATCAACTTCCTTGTCCTCATGAAAGGAATGTTGATTCCGCATGCGTCACCCTATGGGGCTGGTTCCTAGAGAGGCTACCAAGGTAACCATAGATGGGGGCCGTCTTATGGTGATAGATAGCCTGGGTAACCCATGCTATGTAATGCCCCTCGCCTTTTCGTTTGCGATAGATGTTGTTCTCATGATTCCTATGACAATCTTAGTACCGATGATAGTCCTTTAGTGCATGTTTTCAGTTTTGAGACACTTTGATTTCTATGCTATGGTTGATGTTTTCTTTGATATTGTTAGACACTTGATTATCATACGAACTAGATATGGATTATGTTAGATGATGCTTGATCTCTTGTACCTTGTGCATTCTTAGTTGATGGACATATTATGGTTTGATGTTAATTTCAGTTTAATATGATCATGATTTCATATTAATGTTACCATATGTTTAAGGTATTGTTTGATCATGATTATGATGTATGTCTAGGATTGGATGCAGTTATTTATTTGATGAGTTACTGAACGGAACAGTGTGGCATTACTTGTGTCCAAGTACCCTACCACGCTGCGACTTCCGTTCATTATGTTTATGATAACATGTATATATGTACAACCCTATTGTTTCGATGTAGTATGCAGGTACCGGGCATCGACTCCACCTGGACTAGCAGGTCTGAGCGTGCCCTAGCCGATGGATTCGTGGAACAGAGTTAACATGGGGTTCCTGGTCGTTTGTGTCGGTTGTCTGTTTGCCTCCGTCATTGTGGTCTTGTCTTGTCTTCCAATCTTGCTTGTCAGTCAAGTTCAGTGCCACCACGAGGTTTAACAAGGTCAGAGTTGCCTGTGTTACGTCAGTGTTTTGATGCATTCGAATATAATTACTTGACTACGAATATAATTATGATTAATAAATATTAATGGTTTCAATAAGAATTAAATAATGTAGAAAATATAATTATTTAATACTATGTGAATTAATAAATAAATTATATTGCCTAATTTGTGAGGGTTGTAAATGTTTATACGGTATATGGCAATGTTCATAAATTTCATTAATGCATAGATTGATATAATGTAAATTGTGTTTATTGAAATGCATATTAATATTAGATTTATAAGATAATAATTTTGCCGTGGGTTATTGGTCTATTCTAGGGTTTTTTTTTTTATATATATATATATATATATATATATATATATATATATATATATATATATATATATATATATATATATATATATATATATATATATATATATATATATATATATATATTTGGGGAGGAGTTTCCAACGGGTTTTTTTGGTGAGGGTTTGTGCTTTAGATTTGATATCAGCACCTACAGGTTTCAAATCAGTTAGGGTTTCAATAAAGCTTTCATGTTCAGCTAGGGTTTAAGAGGGTTCATTGGCATTAGGGTTTAAAAAAAACCTGCAACAATGGCAGCGGTTTCTCCTCCTTCATCTTTAATGGATTTATCATACCAAGCTTAAGAATTAAGCGCCCTGTTGCTAAGCAGCACTTCTCCGGCTGATACTGTGAATTCGTGCCGCGCCGTGGAGTCCTTTATTCAGAGGTACAACGCAGGCCAATGCCGCCAATTTTATGTGGGTTGTTTTCCTGTCTTGCTTCGGAAAATCTTTGGATTCGAAGAATTCTCCTTTTAAATCCAAAAACAAAATATGAAAATTCCTCCACACACATCTCCAAAACGTCGTATTTTTGGGTTAACTACGTTTTGAAAACCCCACGAAAACCCTTCCTGCTGGATCCTCACAGAAGAGGTGTAATCAATTCCTTGTTAAATTTGACAACTTTTGAGAACACCCAAATGGATTTATTGCATATTGTCTGTATTATTTTGGTGATACTTGCCATTGTGAGTGCTGAGAGCTTGCAGTCTGAGGAAAGTTATAATAAGCATGAAGAAGAAATGTTGCAGCTGTTGAGGCCCAGCGTGGGACATGATAAGCTTGAATTGAATGAAATTGCGCTTGAAAGACTTGCCAGTATAGAAGACCCTGTTGCGTTTGTGGCTGTTGTAGGACCATATCATGGTGGGAAATCATTTCTACTGAATGATCTGCTGGATTCTACTCACGGGTTCCCAGTGGGTTCAAGGGCTGAGCCTGAAACAAGAGGCATTTGGATCAGAATTGTGCCCAAGAGCAAGCTTAAAGGGGTGGATGAATCTCAGGGAGCCAGTTGTCGTGTCATACTGTTTTAAGATCACGGACTCATTGAAAGCCAACTTCCCAGCAATCTGGACATTCTGCCTTCTATCCAGGAATTATTGAAAGCCAAAACTAACTCCTCTCACATCCGCCGAGTGAAATCAACATAGGCACCTCTCAACACGGGGCATACCTACTGGTTTTTGAACCCAATCATGTTGCAATAGCCATCCCATCTTACTTTCAGTATTATGCATAGGTGATTCTAGTGGACACCGAAGGATTTTATGGAGTGATATTCGGACTTCCAGATCATTCACTTCATCCTCAGGAGCTGTAGTTGTACTTAGTCCCGGGTCTCTATTTTGCAACAACCTTTGTATCGATCTATGTTAAGAGCTATCCTTTATTGGCCGAGAATAAAATGTTAAGAGATCCAGTCAGAGGTTTGTCTCCTTTATCAGAGTAGGGCAGACGGAAATCAAAACAATCGCCTTCTGAGGATTCGATCCATAGCCATGGAGGAAATCGTCCTTGAATAGAGCAGGTACGTGTATTACTTCTTTGTCTTTCTAGCACAAAAACTAAAATCTGTTTGCTAAAATCTGTTTGCTACCATTTCGTTATGTCTGCAAAAGAAAATTGAACCCCATTGCACTCGTCTGCTTCCCACTGGCACCTTGTATGATGCTTCCTGCTCTTTGCTGTCCCATGCGGATTTGCGTTATCATCTGGTTCTGTGCTAATTGACAGAGATAGGAGCATAGCCACAGAGTGACAAAGCCCTGACCACAGAACCTTATGAATCTCACAGAAACCTTAATGCTCAGCAAAAAAAATGTCATTGGCTTCGAAGCTTTTTATTGCAGATTGCAATCGCTGCCCCCTCTCATCACGTTTTCCTTCTTGCTGGGCGTTTTATGAGGTTATGCCCATGTGTTTCTGGCTTTGTTTGGCTTGGGAAGTTGCCATTTTTCGCCACTGCCAGTGAGTCGCCCTCCCTTGTACTGGAATTGGAATGTTGCCATCGTAGAATTAGAAGTGGCTGTAGGAGTTTCGCCCTAGGAAACTGACAGGAATAGTGGGCCGTCAGGAAAACTCCAGTTGTGGACTCCTTGCTGTGGTAGAGCAATGCAGTAGTTGTTCCATATTACCTGCCAGTGGTTAGCCTGAGATTAGCTGCTCTTACAAACGTGTAAACAATCGTATGTGCTCAACTTAAATCTGTCCACGTCAGCTTTTGACTATTAACTAAACCCATGCTTGAGCCAGTTAAACAATGTGTTAGAATAGTGAGAAATGTGTGTTTTCATAAGATGGAATCATCGGATTAGGGAATAGAGAAACTTAGTTGTAGATCAATGCCGGCTATCAAACTAGTGTCACGTTCTTTCTGGACAACGAAGTTTTAGTGGAAAATTAAATTCTATAGGATAGATTTAGAGCTATTGTAAAGTAGTGTTTAATCTATATTGGTGCAATCGAGGTCTTGCGGAATAGTTTTCCTCACCTTGAAAGTTAAATAGGTTTATGGTATATTCTAGAGGTGTTTTATGGATTCCCTAATTGAAACTCCGCGAGAACGAATTTAGAACCCCATCGCATTTATTGAGTTACTCCATCTTCATTCCGAATAGTAACGAGTTGCCTTAGGGTTATGACATTCGTGTCTCGCAAATCAACTGGATTATTGTGTAATTATAGTTTCGTGTTGCTATTTAATGTTATTGTAAATCCCTTCGCAACAAGTTTTCAATCATGCTTTAATTTTAATTGGCCTTCCTTGCTATTAGGGTAGAGTAACATTTTTATAAAGTTTTGATGGGATTTAAATGGCAAGTAGTTATTTAATCAATTTACACTATTGATATTATCATTTTCCAATTGATAAGTAGTTATAATTCTATCATCATATTTAATTGATCTACGACAATATTAAGGAATCTTAATGTAATTTTGGTTTTGGTTCTTTCTTGTTTTACAAGGTTAAAATCGTTAATGCTCTATGTTATATAAATATACTATTATTATGTTAAAGTCTCTCTTGTAAATAAGTATAGAATTTTGTATCGTTATTATTATTTTATTATTATTAGTATGATTTATCTCTCATACGGAATTTCCATTTCAAATTGGTTTTGGTCGAACGTTAATTGGATTAATCCGCCAGTGAATCTGTTTTGTGATCCTTGTAAAAGTTATTAATCAAGTTGATATTAAGAACTTCTATGATAATGGGAGTATGTGATCTCAGTTGCATCAAGAAAACAAGATTGGCCAAATGTTTGATCATTGGTCTTAATGAGACTCCTTGTGCAAGTTAATAGAGTGTTTTAGTCCCAGAGGCCTAGGTTGTAATTTTGTGTTCATGCGCATGGTATCTTGTGAATGCATATTGGGGTAATGATTAAGTCCTTCATGAATGTTGCAATCATTATTTGTCTAAGTTTGTTGAACTATTGTGATGGTCAAGACAATGGGGTAATGCCGTCATCGGTATAGAAGAGATCTCCCAAGTATTACTCCGTTTGGAAACCTTGAATTATGTATTGGGACTTTGCCGTATGGTTATGCCATAATTGCAAGAAGGTTAATGCCTTGCAATGTGTTTACCTAGACCTGTTGTTTGGTCTTGAACCCATACTGTCGAGCTCTTCTTGTAAGTTGTGGTCCCCTATTGTGTTGAGCTTGTTTTAATTCCTTGTTGGTCTATGCAAAGGATTGAATTGTTGGGAGCAAGAGGACCCATGCCTTGCTCAAGTGATTCATTGTATTGTGATTGGTTGCAAGATGGTAGATGCCTTGCACAGTTATGTATATTTTCTGTTATGATAACAGTGTTATGTGTTGCCTCTGGAAGTAATGTTGTGTTGTTGTGAGATTGGCTAGTGATGTTGGAGTCTTGTGATGTTCTTAATCCACTGTCTGCCTGACCGTTGTTCTTGTGGGGCCCTCATGTTAACTCCTAGCTCGGGGGGTGGACCTTAGGGTTCCACATGGTTGGGTGGAAAGAGCTAGATCCATTGGTTTTCTCCCTTGCTGTTGTTCGTGAGCGAGGAGGATTCACCCTGTGTGCCAGACATCATACCTTGTACCTGTTTTGAAGATAGTTCCTGTGCTCATGCATTAGTCTTGTGTATTCATTGTATCTCATTGTTTATATTTAGTTGTAATCAGGATATCGATTATGTAAATCTCATGTTGATGTACTCAATTGTATAGACTTGTTAAATGTGCATGTATTCTTATCCAAGTTGATTACCTAGGTTATGGCATGGAATGTAGATGTATTTTACTAATCATTATTGTTATAGAATTGCATGATTTACCGATGCTAGTTAGCAATGCATGTAATGATGTTGTTTATTGTTAAGTAGTGCATCCTTGACGCCTTGGGAGACAAGTTGTTAACTATTGATGTGTTTTATCTACTAAACCTCGTTTGTTGTCCTATTTATAAGAGAAATTATTTCCGCTTTTCTTGCTGATAAGTGTTGTCGATCAAGGTGTTCATGGACAGGGTACTGCTAATCTATTCTGCTTCATTGGAAGTTATTTGTATCTATTTTAGCAGTGTAATGGTTATGGCTTCAGTAGTTTTATCCCGTGTTATTAATGCAGTTATGTTGCCCTAGAGTGGTTAGAAGAGTAATTTCATGCAATGTGTTATGTCTAGTTTCTACTTTACACTATCCTGTTTTAAAAAAAAAAAATTAGTTCTGTAACTTTTGCACTTTTAATCTAGCACTCTGGGGTTACATGACGGGGCATTACACGAAAGAGCTAGATCCATTGGTTTTCTCCCTTGCTGTTGTTCGTGAGTGAGGAGGATTCACCCTATGTGCCAGACATCAGACCTTGTACCTGTTTTGAAGATAGTTCTTGTGCTCATGCATTAGTCTTGTGTATTCATTGTATCTCATTGTTTATATTTAGTTGTAATCAGGATATCGATTATGTAAATCTCATGTTGATGTACTCAATTGTATAGACTTGTTAAATGTGCATGTATTCTTATCCAAGTTGATTACCTAGGTTAGGGCATGGAATGTAGATGTATTTTACTAATCATTATTGTTATAGAATTGCATGATTTACCGATGCTAGTTAGCAATGCATGTAATGATGTTGTTTATTGTTAAGTAGTGCATCCTTGACGCCTTGGGAGACAAGTTGTTAACTATTGATGTGTTTTATCTACTAAACCTCGTTTGTTGTCCTATTTATAAGAGAAATTATTTCCGCTTTTCTTGCTAATAAGTGTTGTCGATCAAGGTGTTCATGGACAGGGTACTGCTAATCTATTCTGCTTCATTGGAAGTTATTTGTATCTATTTTAGCAGTGTAATGGTTATGGCTTCAGTAGTTTTATCCCCTGTTATTAATGCAGTTATGTTGCCCTAGAGTGGTTAGAAGAGTAATTTCATGCAATGTGTTATGTCTAGTTTCTACTTTACACTATCCTGTTTTTTAAAAAAAAAAATTAGTTCTGTAACTTTTGCACTTTTAATCTAGCACTCTGGGGTTACATGACCGGGCATTACACTTGGTATCAGAGCCAGGTTGCAGCACTGGGATCTCTGGTTAATGTTGTTGCCCATGTCTAGTTATAGTAACTTCTCTTATGCATGTGCAGGTTTAGATTAATTAACTAAGTTGGAATGTAAATTTCTTTTGTTTGACTAAAGGTGCATTAAGATAAGATGTGATTGGGTGTAGCTAGGTATTTAATCTATGTATTTGGAAGTAAATGTATATGTGATTAAGTTTTGTATTACATAACGTGATATGTTTTAATGGAAAGGGCTATTTTTGTGGAATAAATAAGATGCTAGTGCATGGAAAATTACGATGACTACATTTGGTGTTTGAAAATCTTGTTTACTAGGTGTAGCTGAAAACTCATGAGGGAATGTCCTTCTCTTTTCTTACTATTGTATAAATAGAAAAGATTTATGCATTGGATGTCTTGCATGTTGAAAATATGCGAATCCTTGGTTCTGTGAGAATTCAAATAGCTTGTGATGGAGTAAGAGTTGTTGTGTTTAGGAAAGACCTGCATGAAGTGGTAAGAGTTAAGTAGAGGATCATCATTGTTATTTTGTGAATATGGAACTTGTGTATAATTTGTTCAGTGGAATTGTTAAGTAATCGTGATGATCATGATAGTGACTTTTAACATTAGGTGGTATATGAAAGGGTTATGGATAATATGAAATGATATGATCTTATAAAGGGAATCACAGTGATTATGGAAACAAATGTACTTATGGCAGTAATGAGATGGTGTATGTGAGTGTAAATCTTCCCCTGTAAATGTGAGAAACCAGTAACTGTGCATTGGTCGAGTGTTGTAAATACCCCGTACTTGCTTTGTGTGCCTATAGGATGGTGATACTGGGTACCCATCCATGGGAATTGTGTGTATTTTGGTGTGGAATGTGCCATACCATTGTGTGTGTTTGCATGTTTGTTACCCGATGGAGGGCCAACCCTTGTGTGGTTGAAAATATATATGTAAAAGAGTAGCCAAAAGTTAGATTCATAGATTCTCTTCTTTTGGTTCTCTAGTCCCTCCATCTGTGAAGGGGTAGTAGCAGCCACAAAGTTCCTTGGGCGGAGTGAATAGCGTACGCTTATGACGGCGCAGAGTGGTCCCTCGCTCAACCGACCCTAAGGAAACGTACTCACTACTTCCCCTTATGATGGATCAGGGTACTTGATTCATATGTGTTAGCCTAATCCCCACAATTTCTGAGCATCTGGATGGTATTTCTTGGAGGATCATTTACCTTGTCTTCACGAAAGGTATGATATACCACATGAGTTATCAGTTGGGGGCCGGGGTCTAGGACCTGCATGGACAACCCAACTGGAACTATGTGATGACATGAGTCGTCACTTGGGGGCCGGGGTCTAGGACCTGCGTGGGTAACCCAAGTGAGACCATGTGCCCCATGTATATTTTGAGGTCTAGCATGTGGAGGGAAATTTGTTACCCATGCTGAGATAGATTCCGTACCTGCACATGTTCTGACATGATAGGTACGATGCCACACCCCACTGATGTTCCGACACAGTGCTGGTGATGATGCCGTGTTGCTGTTGGTAGCGAGCTAGGCTCGAGGACACGATGCCATGTGCATAGACACGTGAAGGTGCACTATGAGATTGTGTTATAGCCTACTTGTGTGTTGAGCGTAATGGGGCCTCACACACTCATAGAGGGATACTCATGTTTGCTTTCGATAGTGTCGAGTCGGTTAGCATATGAGTAGGTCCTAGCCATGTATACCTCTGGCTACGGCGAGTACCTGCATGTGTCTTTTTCCACGAGGTGTCGCTATGCGGGGTGTGTTCTGCACGTGTTTACTTCCGCGGAGCCACAGACACACTGCCATGCGGCATACGGCCAGTACGTGCCTTCTCCGGCTGGCGTATGACCATGCCGCGCTGAGATGCGATGCGGGATGTGGCCGAGGTGCACATTCCATGCGGGCAGCCAAGGAGTGTGTGAGCCACTTGGCTAGTCCATGCCGCGTGACGACGCGATGCAGGGTGTAGCCGAGGAGTACACTCTGAGCCATGTGGATGGCGTGCTCATTTCGCACCACATGAGGGCTACTGTTATAGCCTGACGTTGTTCCCTCCTTCCTCGTTTGGTGGCTACTATCTAGTCACATAGTGTCGTACAGTGCAATTTCAAATTGTGGACTTTCTCTATGGTTATTGATGATTTTTGACTGATTGCGAAGGCTGACATTTTTCTTGTATTTGATTATGATGGTTTAGCCACACCTTGTGATCTTATTGCTTGTAGCCCTCGTGGTTACATTTGATTTAGTGTTGAAAATTGCGCGCATTTCTTATTATTGTTGAAATTAAATTTTTTATCTTTCTTCATGACTTTGGTGGCTAAACTAGTTATATTTATTGTTTTCGATGTCGGCCATGTGTTGTATTGTGACTCCTCCCCAAGGACGTATGAGACGGACTTGGTGAGTGTATGCGAGGAAGCAGACGCAGGGAACCTTGAGGATGGGGGTATGTGAGGCTGTTATACAGCTAAGACCCACTACCCACCTATGTGTGATGACTATCTCTTGGAGGCTAACCACCTTATACAACAAGAGAGGGGTCATTATGGCTTATTGGATGGTCTCACCTTGTGAGTGTGATCTAGCACCAACAAGTCATTATGTGTGAGGTATGGATTATGTGAGATGGATTTGGCTTTTGGCTCATGGATTAGTATGTGGTTTTCAGTATCCAGATGGACCTCTATGTGGCCTTGTGATGTGAATCCCAGTGATGTATATTGGTGTGTGTGTGAAGAATGTATGGCAAATCATGAAAACTATACCTATGTATTGATAAATGGTGTTTCCATGCTTCAAATAGATGAAAAATTTTGATCTTTTGTTGAATCTGTGATAAGACTTAGGGTGGATAGTTAATGGAAAATGTTTAAAATGCAGCATTTTAACCTTTTGATTGTTTAATAGCATAGTGTTCTTCCTAGAAATGTTTGTTAGCTTAGTGTATTTGACTAAGTTATATTTTGGCAATAGAATATGGCAATATTATTACACTATGTTTCTACCCTAATCTGTGACTTCCAGGAGTAAGTCAAAATCTAGGGGGGGAGGATGTAATGCCCCTCGCCTTTTCATTTGCGATAGATGTTGTTCTCATGATTCCTATGACAATCTTAGTACCGATGATAGTCCTTTAGTGCATGTTTTCAGTTTTGAGACACTTTGATTTCTATGCTATGGTTGATGTTTTCTTTGATATTGTTAGACACTTGATTATCATACGAACTAGATATGGATTATGTTAGATGATGCTTGATCTCTTGTACCTTGTGCATTCTTAGTTGATGGACATATTATGGTTTGATGTTAATTTTAGTTTAATATGATCATGATTTCATATTAATGTTACCATATGTTTAAGGTATTGTTTGATCATGATTATGATGTATGTCTAGGATTGGATGCAGTTATTTATTTGATGAGTTACTGAACGGAACAGTGTGGCATTACTTGTGTCCAAGTACCCTACCACGCTGCGACTTCCGTTCATTATGTTTATGATAACATGTATATATGTACAACCCTATTGTTTCGATGTAGTATGCAGGTACCGGGCATCGACTCCACCTGGACTAGTAGGTCTGAGCGTGCCCTAGCCGATGGATTCGTGGAACGGAGTTAACATGGGGTTCCTGGTCGTTTGTGTCGGTTGTCTGTTTGCCTCCGTCATTGTGGTCTTGTCTTGTCTTCCAATCTTGCTTGTCAGTCAAGTTTAGTGCCACCACGAGGTTTAACAAGGTCAGAGTTGCCTGTGTTACGTCAGTGTTTTGATGCATTCGAATATAATTACTTGACTAGGAATATAATTATGATTAATAAATATTAATGGTTTCAATAAGAATTAAATAATGTAGAAAATATACTTATTTAATACTATGTGAATTAATAAATAAATTATATTGCCTAATTTGTGAGGGTTGTAAATGTTTATACGGTATATGGCAATGTTCATAAATTTCATTAATGCATAGATTGATATAATGTAAATTGTGTTTATTGAAATGCATATTAATATTAGATTTATAAGATAATAATTTTGCCGTGGGTTATTGGTCTATTCTAGGGTTTTTTTTTTAAAATATATATATATATATATATATATATATATATATATATATATATATATATATATATATATATATATATATATATATTTGGGGAGGAGTTTCCAACGGGTTTTTTTGGTGAGGGTTTGTGCTTTAGATTTGATATCAGCACCTACAGGTTTCAAATCAGTTAGGGTTTCAATAAAGCTTTCATGTTCAGCTAGGGTTTAAGAGGGTTCATTGGCATTAGGGTTTAAAAAAAAACTGCAACAATGGCAGCGGTTTCTCCTCCTTCATCTTTAATGGATTTATCAGACCAAGCTTAAGAATTAAGCGCCCTGTTGCTAAGCAACACTTCTCCGGCTGATACTGTGAATTCGTGCCGCGCCGTGGAGTCCTTTATTCAGAGGTACAACGCAGGCCAATGCCGCCAATTTTATGTGGGTTGTTTTCCTGTCTTGCTTCGGAAAATCTTTGGATTCGAAGAATTCTCCTTTTAAATCCAAAAACAAAATATGAAAATTCCTCCACACACATCTCCAAAACGTCGTATTTTTGGGTTAACTGCGTTTTGAAAACCCCACGAAAACCCTTCCAGCTGGATCCTCACAGAAGAGGTGTAATCAATTCCTTGTTAAATTTGACAACTTTTGAGAACACCCAAATGGATTTATTGCATATTGTCTGTATTATTTTGGTGATACTT